>JARHVA010002131.1:1192500-2392500 GCA_037957365.1 Torreya grandis | reverse complement strand
TATATGTATACACTTATATATGTTCACTATATAGAGGGTTTGAGTATCATGTTTGTATGAGAGAAGAGTGGTCTATAGCTACTTAAAAAATAGTAACACATTAAAATATTCACTCATATCTTTTGAATTCATAACATCTTATTCTCACACCAGTATTCATACCTTTGAGTGGTCCATATAGTGTTTTTGGAGACTCTATTGTAGTAGACCCAAGTGACTAGTTGTAGGTGGTGATCAGCTTCCTTAGCATGGTGTGTGACACCTATAGGTATAATATTCCATGAATTAATTTTTATTGAGGGTTACAAAGGGATATGAAGGTATATTTTCATGTCATAGACTAGTAATTAAGGGTGGATGGATGGAAGAGAATGATTGTGGGGTGAAACATGAAGATAGGGTTAAAACACAGTGTGAATGGCAGTGGATACCATGTGAAATGATATAGGTATGAAAATAGTGTGAGATGGAGTGTGTTAACAATTATAATATAAAATAAATGAAACTTTAACACCCTCACACATATACCTAAACAAATATACCACTTTGGACGCAAAAATAAAGCATACACAGCCAAAATATGGAACCTAGGAATCTCTGAGGAACCTTAATCTTTGCAAAAAAACCTAATCTCTGCTAAAAATTATTGTGTGGTTAAAGATGAAAAGAGGGTGGTTTTTAGGTCTGTAATTCCACCATGGAAGTTGTAAAAATTTATCATAAGGCTATGATGACAACCCACCATGAATTCATCACCCTATTTTCATGTTCTTGAGTTACATTTGAAGGCTCTGTAGATGTCATTAAACGACACACAATGGACCTCAAGCATGTATAAGTCCCTTATTGTTGAAGATATTTTGAGATTTGAAGAGGATATTGGACCTCCAACCTAATAAAATAGGTATGGGGAAACTTAAAACACTCCACTAACTTTTTTAACTTGGCCAACAACTTTTAATGAGGACATTCAACCACTGTCCATTATATAGACCTGCCTGAAGATTGCACACTATGCTAGTCTTAGAGGTTTTATGGTTTTATGAGATCACAATTGTGATTAAAGTGATAAAATTACATGATAGGCTCCTTTAATACATGACTAAACAACATCAATAATTGGTTTAAGTAGGCAATCCAAGAACCCATGAAAACTATTTAGCCCAACTTGGCTTGTACAAACAAGGATGGCATATAAATTCCTTAATCTCTTAAGGAATGCTCATATAGCTCATAATACCAATCCCAAAAAAATTCCCATGGGTGAAATATGATTAAGTTTACTTCCCATGGTTAGGATCTTGGGCCTCCATTCTCTCTCCTCTGTATGATCTAAGTGTAAACCTTAGGAGCTCTCTAAGCCATCCAATGAGATTGAGGGGAAGATAGGATAGTTTTGATCTTATTTTTCACTAAAATACTTTTATTTCTCTCCCACTTTCCATTAATAAACTCACCCTACAAATCATTGAATCCACCTGAGCCAGTCTGTACCATATGGATCTATATCATCTGATAAACCTCTACAACCTATAATTTCTCTACATTTCTTCTTATTTCAAACCAAAAGACATAATTAACAGGTGTTATGGAGGGAAAATAAAGTTCATATGATATTTTTAATCTGATGGTATGAATTTTGGAGTTAAAAATTCATAATGTAACATGTTTGGGGCCCATTAGGGATGATTTAGGCATTGACCATAATGGTAATGGGTTTAAAGAGGTATGAAATGATCTAGTAATGATATAATGAAGCTTATGGAGTCTATTTAAGTCATGTGAGGTGACTTAGTGGCCCATCAAGGTCACATTAGGCCTCATTATGATCAAAAACATTGACTTTAGTACACATAAATTACTTTAAATGGGCATATTGAATGAATATCATGTTAATATCTTATAGAGAGACCTTTATGACCTGTTAGCGACTTCAAATAGACCCTAATACACTTCTCATGATGTTTTTGAAACTTGAAATATAAACATACCTTATGTGACTAATTAGAACAAAGGTGTTTATGAGTGTCCATTAGACTGCCTTCTTAATTCACTTTCACCGTGGTATTTCTCACATGTTGGATCTCCATCAAACTGATTAAGGACATCTAAACATGTTTGATCATCATGACAACACTTGATTCAAGTTTAACATAGGTATGAAGGATTCACAAAGTAAATTTATATCATGTCAAAATAGAGGATTATTTAAACACCCCCAAACTCATAAGATGAATGAAAACCATGAGACTAATGATGGATCAAGACTCAAGGACATTAGGTTGACCCCTTTCTAGGTCTAGGACTAGAAAGTGGTCAATAATTCCACTTGGAAATGTTTTTCCCAATTAATATATATTATTTTAAGAAATTTAAAGCCTTTAAAAATATCTAAAAGTGGATAAAATAATTTATTTCTTGACTTTGCCTTTAGGTTTTATTGACTACAAGAACCTTGTTTTATTCTTTAAACCTGCAAGTATGTATAAAAGATGTTCCAAGATATACACAAGGTTTAAATCAAAATAAAATTCACTTACAATGAAATACAAGATTTAAATGGTAATATCAAGTACATAAAATATAATTTTATTTTGTTTGAAGAGCAAAACATATACACTCTTGATTACATAGCCTTGTTTTACACAACATCTTCTTTTTCTCAAAATCTTAATGTTTCTTGGAGACTCTCACCTTATTTCCTCATTCCCAACATACACATCTCAACCTCCTTGAATTTATATATGTATTTTATCGCCTTCTCTTTGAATAACATCCACTTCCACTTATTTTTCCAACATACAACTCCTTCCAAACATAGGCAATTAATATGAAACTTATCTTGGACTAACTTTAGCTAAGTTTGAAATGATTATTATTGTTTAAATCATAATACACACTCTATAACATGTCATTAAACCTAAATTACCCCATATAAATAAAACAATCCTTTTACATTTATCCCATAAATGAAAAACACCCTAAAAAGGCTAGTAAAAATTCAAATTTTTAAAATATGGATTTTGGTGAGAAAATGACCTAAGAACCTAAATAAACCTTGAACACATAAATATGACCTATTAAAGACAAAAAAAAATTATATAAAATATTATTATAACCTTTAAAGCCTACTTAAGACCAATATCAACAAAATTTACAAAATGGAGTCTCCTAAGTTGATGTACCTACATCACTTAAACGTGGGCTTTGCTTTCCATTTTTTCTTAGCAGGGCCCTTGTCTTTGCCAGAGTTGGGTTGTGATGTTGTATTAATATCATTCACCAATATTTCATGTTTCTTAGTAACTTCAGGCCAGATTTACCTAATAAAAACCATTTTTCATGTTCTCTCTGAGGTTACTCACATAACTTGTCAAAATTCAATGTCATATATGTAGATCCCATAAATTCTTGATGTGTGTATTAGTTTGAAAAAAAAACTAAGGATGACCTAATTTAGAAAAAATAATCATAATGAGTTCTTTATCAGCCTTAGTTGCACTAGTCTCAATGAGTAGAAGCCTAAAGTGTTTGACTTGAGTGATAAAGTCATCAATACAAGGATATTTTTGTAGACTAAGATTAGTGAGCTTGGTTTTCAGTTGGCATACCCTCATCTTATTTTGTTTTCCAAAAATTCCCTCCAAGATATTCCAAACTTTATAAGGATCCATGACACCGTAAAAATAAAACTTTGATTTAGGGGATATTGGTTGACCAAGGATGCCTCTAGCTTCATCAAAAAGATTTTACCATTATTTATGCTTGAAAAAATCTAAATGTCATTGCACTGAGTTGGAAACCCTTACTAAGGAGCACATCATTAATGTATCCTTTCTAGTTGAAGTAGTTAGAATTTGAGAGGGTTATATTTTGTGTCATCATTGCCAACATAAAAACTTGAGTGAAAATAGCCCAAACTTTTTTATATGCAAAAAAAATTATGAAAAATTGTTTCCAAAAATACATTCTAAAATGATCATCTCCATGATAAAATCACAATTTTGCAATCGATCGATGGGTGAAAAACAAACTAGAAAAAACTATTTTCAAGATTGCAAGTAAATAAAAAAGTATACATAATTTTTTTTCAAAAAATAGAAATACCAGTGAAAATGATCATCTTGTTGATTAAATCACAATGGTGTAGTGGCCCTATGTCCCATAATTAGTTTTTAATTCACATGGAAAATATAGTCTACGGCCTTCCCACATGGATCAAAAAAAATTAAAAAACCCATTTTAACCCAAAAGATGCCCTCTAATTTGCTCTTTAACTATTCTTTTTTGAAAGAGATTTACCAACAAAATAGACATTATATTAATTAACAAAGTCATATACAATGCTTATGTCGAACTATAAATGGTTTCAATAGAATATGAATCTCTAAAATACATCTCCACTAACTCAAGAGATGACTCTAAGCTCCATTACAAGGACACAAAGGTTACTTATACATGAAAAATAAGAGGTGAGTGAGAGATTGTTATTGGTAGAATCAAAAGTGGGATCATTCCTAAAATTACATTTAACCTTCTTGCACATATGAGGATAACTACCAATATTAAATGTGTATTAAACAAAGTTGTGCACATAATAAATCACACATTGGTAATGACACTACCTATAGTGGACTTTATAAAAAGTGTACACACATTAACACCCCCTTGAAGATAAGATTAATTTATATTGTAAAATATAAGAATTTTTAAGTCCATAAGCATGAGTCTCAGCAACTAGGTTTGATGAGGTACTTATGTATAATGATAGAGTAAAAAAATAATGAATCAAGTTGTTATAGATGGTTATTGAATTTGATGAAGCTTCCAATAGAATGAATAAAATTAGTTTCCAAAACCCTAGTTGTTTAAATAAAATTTTATGTTCCATCTGACAAGTATGTATGGGTAAAATACACCAAAGAGGGTTGGCTCATAAATTGTTCTAAATTTTAACACCACCAAAGAATGTTGACTCAAAAATGATGTTATAAATTTTGATGCTACTAAATATGTATCAAAAAATATGATCTAAATTTTTATACTAAAAAATATGGCTTAGAAATAATCTTTTATTTTTTTCTACCAGTCTCTACATCTACATAATATACATGAATAAACAAAAGGTGTATTCATACTTAGAGAACCAAGAAGAATCATTAGTACATAAAACTTCCCTCCTCATAATATTAAATAGGGAGTGAAGCCAAAGAAATGTAATCTCTCTATAAGTGTCAATGTCATAGGTGTGAAAAAAATCACAACATAAATTCTCCAGTGAAAGTACCCCAAAAAACCACATGAAGTAATTAGAAAATAATATGAAAATGGAGTGTGACAAAGTACACACATAAGGATAAAATGACAAACTCACCCATGGCACTTTATAAATTAGTGTGATTACAATTTATATTTGAAAAATAAGCAAGAGAAAAAGAATAAAAACCATCCCAAGGGACCCAACTCCAATCTATAGCCAAATATAAAATCTAATATTTCATCATGAGTTACTTGAAAAATGTAAATATGGTCTTAAGAATATGTCAGATGAGCTAAAAAGTCCATTTTTCATCATGTTGGTTCATTCTTACCCCTAAAAATTATCTATATTCTCATGGAACATGATTTACACCCAAATGAGCCCATGGTATCCAATTTAGGTGAAATACAAGTCAAAATTGACTTTCTCTAGCACACTAAATGTAATGGGAATGTTTGATCTACACCCAAAAAAATTACAAATGAAATATGGTAGAAATATTTTCAATAAAACTCCTCCATATGTAGCTATGTGAACAATGTAAATCCAACCAAAGAAACAACCAAAATTGAAACAATGTGAGATGGGAATCGTAGATCTAACTCTGATAACAAATTAAATTACCTATATATGGCCTATAATCATGTTAGATACCATAATACAAACACTTGCAATACCTCATAATAAATCTATGAAATATTAAAAAAAAAATAACACATATTCATCCATGTATCATAGCTACCTCTTTTGATTAATATTACTAGCCTAATTTTGGAAAATATAACAATAATGCTCATTTACAATATGCATCACCCACTATCCTTCTTTGTTATTATATAGATAAAAGAGGAGGTTAAGTTAGGGTTAAGGTTTTTGTGAGAATTTATAAGTATAATATCATAAACTATTATTAGTAAAAGTCAATTAAATATTTACTCAACTGATAATCTTATCTAAAAATAAGTTATGAATAAGTATGTACCAATTAGTGCCTACCCATGAATTATATTACAAGTGCATCTTAAAACTATAAAATAGTGTATGAATAATTAAATACATTAGCAAATGATTTGGATATCAAAGAATTTAGACAAATAATCCCCCATCTACCTATTATTGGTTGGGGTTGGGGGAGGTCGAGGGAGAGTGCTCTCTCTTATTAGGTGGAATAATCACAAGTCAGTGAAAATGAACAACCATTATGTCCTTGACATTATTAATAAATTATAGATATCCATCCTCATGTCAAACTTATTTAATGTTTGGTAGGTTGATTATATGTTATACCCCTCACACCACTAATCCTAAGGAGAGGGTGGGGCTCTTAACTGACAACATAATCTATATACCTAGACAACTATGTATAATCCATAGTTTGGGGAGGTCACTAAGGATGAGGTGGAGGACTAATAATAATACTTAATGTAAAATACACTATCTACCCAATATTTATACCTACTTCTACTAAATCTTAATTTAATATAAACAATAACAAAAGTGAAAACAATTAAGATGCAATGTTATTCAATTGTAAAAATGTCATAAGGATTATGTAAAATTGTTTAACATACTAATGAGTCACAGTGCTCCATTAGGTTTCTAATGGTCAACTTTCCTTCCCTTATGTGTTTTCTATCCATCCTTTCATATCACTTCTATGAAAATTTCTAGGGGTTATACATATTTACTATGCTCGTTGCTCTACACTATGGGTAGGCTAGCCTTATATAATGGCTTCCCCACTCTCAGTTGTAAATAATGTTGTAAGAGATGAGACAAATTATGCCTGAGAGAGATTGTAAGTTTATCCTAAAGGTATTTAATTAGGTACTCCCTATGCCCTTCCTTCTTATCTAAAGTTATTTCTTGTTGGTGATGCTATTGAAAATGCATGCGAATATTGGCATGTTGTTGTCATTGATGTCAAAGGGGTGCATAATGTAAAGACATAATGGTCATTGATGTCAAAATGATATATCATGTCAATATTGTAATGTCATTTATGTCAATGTTGATGTTAGGATTGATATCAAAGGTGAATAAGGACAGATGGTAGTAAGTGATATGTCAAGGCACATAAGAGTGTGATAATGAGAGTTGTCATGAGTAAGGCCATTCATGAAAGAGAGAGTGTTGCATATTGTCATGAGTGTTGTGAGCACTGAAATTACAGGTCATGTAAGATGTTTAAAGATAACTAATGTCTACATAATAATCATGGTGTATGAATAGGTTTGTATAAGACATTGATGTCATGATATTAAAAGGTATGTGATGTGATAATGAGAATTGAGAGAGATGTCAAGTCATATGAAGCTTGGTCACATGGTTTTAGGTTTATATGAGGCTATGAGAGATTGTTGTCATAAGAAATATAATGGTGTAGTGATATGAGTGTGTTGTGATGTCTTATGTCTAGTTTTTTGATGTTTTGATGATGTCATGACATGGAAGGAATATCTCAAGTTGTCAAGTGCATTAGAAGGTTAATCCTAGTCATGGCATGGTGAAGGTATGAGCTGGTGGTATGATAAGGTGAGTGATCTCAGGCATGTGAGAGGTTTTGAAGGTTGTGTGATCATGATAAAAATGTGTATAAGCATCCATGAGTGTTTCACAAAAAATTTGCCTATTTATTTTAGAAAGAAAATTGTAAAATTTGAAAGAAGGGTGAGGTTAGTAGAACCTGATATGTTATGTGCACATTGATCTAGATGATTATGGAGACTCCTCTTTGTTTAGGGAGGAATGAACTATAGATAATAAATAACTAGATAAATGGTTGATTAGTTGGATAGTAGGGTGGATTTCCTAGCACAAGCTAGATCCAAGAATCACAAGCTTCCTTGGAGATTATCAATCCACACTTTTAAAACAATTAATTTTTGAAAATGAAAGATAAATTGCTTTCATAAATAATAAAGGATACTGAAATGAAATACAAGAAGTGTTTGAGAATAAATAAGTGTTTTTGGCTAATTATAGTAATAATTGATTAGGTATCAATGCTAAATAAATCAAATGTGGTTCAAAATATGGAGTGATCCTCTGTGATAAGATAGAAACTTAGAAAAAATGGAATTTAGTTAGGGTCTGATACGTCAAATAAGCTTGTTGTTGAAAATGATAGATATAAAATAGAGATGGTTGGGTCAAACCATTGGTGGTTAGGTAACTATTAGCGGTTAAGGTCAAACCATCGATGGTTAGGAAATTATCGATGGTTACTATGGGATCTGGCTTGGGTAAAGAAGTTTGGTTGGGAAGTTTGTAGGAAAATTCTAGGAAGGGAGCTTGTGTTGGCTACTAGTTATGAGATAGAGGGTAGTATTTAGATTTTTTTGGTTTAGGTAGAGGGTGTTTAGATTATTGAAATAGGTTGTGGGTGGTTTAGGGGAACAGAGGAAGTGTTTGGAGTTGCAAAGCTCCAACACAAGAAAGTGGGGGTGACACAGAAAGTAACATAGGGAATGACACAAACAAACTAATTGTTGAATCTTGATAAGGAATAGATACATATATTTATTATTGCTGGTCTGAATAATGTTTTTGGTTGGATAAAAGTTTATTGTAGATTATGAAGCAATTATTATAGAGTGATAGTATCTTGGTTGTTGGATGATGACTCACAGTAGCACTTTTGATCTCTATCCTAGTCGTTAGAAGTAGGAAGAATACCTTGTATAAGAAGCTCTAATCTCTTGCACAAGAAGTTCTCCCATTTCACCTCCTCTTCCTCTCTTAATATAGAGGGAAGGGAGTGTTGAAACAATAATTTCAACAAGGTGTCTAACAAGTCTAAATTTAAGCTCAACATGCTTTTATTATGCAAAACGGTGGATCAAACAACTATTAATAGAAAATTAAGATGGAGTTTTAGTTGAAGTTAACCCTTGAGGTAGTTAAGGTAAAATCATCAATGGTTGAGGTTAACCATTGTCGATTAAAGGTCGGCCATCAGTGGTTACGGTCATAGTCATAAATGGTTAAAGTTAGCCATTTCAATTAATGACTGGTGGAGTAAATGGTTAGGAAATGGTCCCAAGGGGGTCTAGGGGTGGTCTAAGGGTCAGTGTGACATCTAGAACCATAGTGTACAATTTTATAGTGTCTATATTTTGCCCCTTTTTGCTATGCAATTTGTATTGACAAGATACAAAATAAAAAAAAGAAGGTTGGTACAAGGTCAGATACCCCAAGTATGGTAGGAGGTGTTCCCCCTCAAACTAAGAATTGATGAGGTGAAATAAAGTCAGTTGAAAGTTTGACAAGTGGATAAGTGGGTGATAAATTTGGCAATACATTGGGTATTGAAGCACAAACATGTGCACAAAATTCAACTAAGTGTGATATCATAGATCATGCATAGATTAGGTTGTCATAGGTGAGGTAGTTTGTAAATCATGGTTGGTACTAGAAGGACAAGTGACAAGTGTACTAAGTGACCACAATTAGGTGTGGTGGTTATGATTATACTCATAAATGAAAGTATTCTAGGAAATGTCAATGTATTCATAGGTATCTAAGTGAGGAAATTATCCTAGGAAAACAAAATTGGTTAGTGCACAAAAGTAGTGTAAGTTCAAGTTGTTCAGTATAGTAAGGTAGTCATCATGGTCAAAATGACCAAGTTAAGGTCATCATAAAAACATGCAAAAGTAGAGACAAAATGACCAATGTTAAGGTTGCATGGTTGGTTTGTTGGTTGGTAGAGAATGTGGACTCCAATGGTTGAAGGGTTAGGGTAAGGTGGTAAAAAACATATTGATTATGGTTTGAAAGATAGGGTAGGGTAAGGTTACAAAATCCATAGGTGGGTCGACCATCGACGGTCATGGTCGACGATCGATGGTGACCAAGTAACCATCGATGGTCATATGTTAGCCCTAAAAGGGGAATCATAAAATGATGAATGAGGGATTTATTATTAATTTGAAAATTGACTTGAAATGATTGAACTTGTTTGTTGTGAGAGAAAATGGTGATGGTTTAAAGTTTGCTAGTGGAGTGAGTGTGTGAGAGTTGATTGTGTGGTTGACTAGTGTTTGATTGAAATTGAGCAAGGATGCAAAGAGCTTGAGGTAGTACATGGGTCAAAGTGGTGGTGGTTCCTAGGGTTCCTCCATGATGGTGATCATGAAATGAGGTAGGGGGTGTACTTAAATTTGTTGTCTATGATTTAATTTGTTTTTTTTTTTTTTTAATTTATTTGGGTTTGTGTTTGTTGTTGTGAATTTGGGTGGGTGGGAAGAGTGGGTGGATTAGTGTTTGAGGTGAAATTTGTAGAGGGGGTTAATTTGTGTTTTGTAAGTTAGGGTGCATTGGTTCATTTTTGTGTTGTATGTAAGAGTCAAAGAATTTGTGAATTGTTAGGATGTTTTGGTGAGTAAAACTAGGGTTAGGTCATTAGTAGTCACCACACAGTGATCACCAGTGGTCACTATCGATTGTTACCAATTTATAGGTGATCATCAAATGGATAACATGTGGATCATCAATATTCAACCACCTAACCATTAGTGGTTGGTGGTGGATCAATGATGGTTCCAAAAAAGAACCATCATTGGTCGATATTCAACCATTGATGATTGTTTATTAGGTGAGCATAAGTTAAATAAGAATGGGTTAAAGATTTTGAATATTAGATAATGTGAATGAGGTAGGAGTATCCCTTGTTGTAAGGCTTAATGCCAAAGGGTAGGATGGTAGATGATAGTTTTAAGGAATGGTGTGATAGGTAGGGTCTGAAAAACTTAAGGAAATAGGAATAGAAAGGGTATAAGGTTGTGGTTAGGAAAGGGTTAAATGTAGCATAGATTAGTAAAATAAGTTAAGGTAGGAGGTGGGGGAATATGTGGTATTTATAGGTACTGATTGATAGACTAGGTAAACTAAGGTATTTAGTATAACCATACAAGTGAGGGAGCAGTTATAGATGCGATATCTAGTGCCTCAGATCCTTGATAAGGTACACTATGGCATGACTAACCAGGACTGGAATCATATGACTAATGTGGGCCTAGGAGGCATGAGATATTATTAGCATGTGTTGTGTGATACAACTATGTTAGTGGCTCTCATTGAGAGATGGGACCTGACCACTAACACTTTCTTACTACTGACTGGAGAGATCACCATTTTACTAGAGGAAATCCACTAGATAGTGTAGCCACAATTGCGAGGTGAACTAATATACCATATCAATAGTGATGAGCGAGATGAGCATATGGATTATATATACAAAAAATACCTCATTGTTAAAAGATGACACTCAAAAGGATTAAATTATACACTATTATACCATAGGCATAAAGGGGAGACACAATTATTCATGATGATGATCATAGCCATCACATGTTATGCTCTGTTAGATTCTGGTAGTGGTAGATTTCCATACTTATTGTTAGGTGTACTTGTTGATATGTGATTGGATCAAATAGTATTTTCATGGGTACATGTCCTTTTAGTATAGATCTATCAGGAGCTCTGGGGGTACTATGCCCATAGGATATATGGGATTAATGTCAATTTCATGCTTCACTATTGGGAATATGAGCATATTAGGGTACTAAGACTAGGTGGACTACCATGGCATAGATTTGATCAGATGAACTTTAGGGTTGATTACATGCAATGGAGAGATGATTACGTGCTCACAAGACTAGGGGGAAGATCTTGAGACCTAGATTGGTACAGAGACCGATTACAGGCACTTGTCAAGGGTGAGGTCATCTCAAATCCATACACTAGATTTCTAGCATGGACAAACTACACCAGATAAACATTGTCATTATAGAGCTATTAGTGGGTTTTTGGGTGGAGATATCATGAGGTAGATCTCATCCCTTTTGATAGGGTGAAGAGGTAGTTTGGGCTCATCCAAGATATTTTGAGGGAGTTATCAAGGTACCAAATGGAAGATGTAGAGTTCCCATTACTTTCTCCAGAGCTAGTTAAGGAGTTTATTGACCATGATCTTCTACCAATGAGGGAAAACATTGATGATGTAGGTATCACTGATGAGTACCCCACATGGTTTCAAGCACATTATAATGTAATAGTTTTTGGAGGATATAATGGTTAATAGGATATGGATGTTGACATGGATGAGGGAGGTTGAGAGTAGATGGATGAAGGTGCCCTTAATAGATAGAAATTGATTGTAGAGAGAGACCAAGCACAGGGGCACTAGTTAAAGCACAAGTGACTTTAGCATCGGTGACCCAGGAGATGGATGTGGCATAGGTCTAGGTGTGCACCCTCACATAAGAGAGAGACTAGGCATGAGTAGATATAGCCTCAATTAGACATGAGAGAGATACCCTATGATAGGAAATATTATGAGTGCCCATAGGGCCACCAAGCACTATTTATATGGCAAGGTATGTGGCTAAAATTGAGGAGCTAAGGTATTATGAGGCACTGGTTTTCACATGTCTTCCATATGATCCCAAATGAGGTAAATATAGAGTAGGCATTATCAAGGGAGCTATTAGTGCTATACCAGGTTAATGGGCAATATCTAGAAGTGGACAAATAGGCTCAAGGGTCGAGAAGGCTCTAAGAGGTAGTTGTACTCCAAGACTGTAGAGTCTTATGAGACCTTGTATTATTGATATACTATACGATTTTGATACCGACCTATGAGTATATGTAATGAAATGTATATAACCCTTTGGGAGATATGTACATTATTGTATATATGATGATCATTTTGATTATGAGTTCATGATGTGGTTATGGTTTTTGGATGTTGCATATGGATGTGATGATGTGACTATTTATGCTCATGATGGTGTTTATATTGATAGATGTTGTTTATGTTTATGATATGATGATGATTATGATGTTATGTTTTGTTGGACATGGTTATGATGCTTTTGATGTTTGTTATGGTTATTGATGATTATGTTCATGATGTTATTATAATGTATGGTTATTATTTAAGAATATAGAATTGATGTTATGGTCATGATGATGGCTATGGGTATTGATGATTATGTTCATGGTGTTATGATGATGTTTGTTATGATTATGGTTATTAATGATAATTATTGATGATTATGCTCATGACGATTATGCTCATGTTTTAAATTAATGAGTCTACGCTTTCATATGTAGATTAGACATGTGGTAGGTAACATATGTGAATGACTCATTCATTTTTGATATATGATTAAATGGTTATAGATATGATAGATGGTTTATGATTAATTGATGTGATTGGTTAGTAGATGATGTTTGATGTATGAGATGGTTAATTCATTAAAATATTATTATGATTAGAAACACTTAAACAAATAAGGTAAGAAGGCAACCACTAAATAAAACACATAATTTGCAGTTAAATGTTTTTAATGAATTACATTTGTTTAAATTAAGTTGAATCCATCATAAAACAAATAGAGTAAGTTGGATAACAAAACTAAATGTGAGAAAATATAATAGAGAGAAGACAATCAAGTGATAAGAATCATAGTGAATGCATCAACAAGTGAGTATGAGAGAATAAGAAGAAGGAATGATGTTTTTTATTTAGCAAGGAATAAAATAAACTAAAGTTAGATCAACGTATGAAAAGAATCCCTTAGAATGCTTTGCATTAGTGCTCATTAGTTGGTTAAAAAGTTTCTTGATTGCCTTGTTTATAGAGGGTATAAAGGGGATAATGGAATCTTCTTATGAGAATAGCATACCTCTTCAATAGGTTATCAAAGAGATAGTATAAACAAGTCCATGTCATATAAGGTGTCAACTTATCAATGCAAGAAATTTACTTATGAAATCTAATTGTGGTTTCTAAATTATTTTTGCCTTTTTTTTATTTTGATAATGGGTCATTTGATTGAGATTTTATCGATGTGAGAAGCTTCTCAGGAATTACTATGGTTTTAAAAATGCTTTATTGAGCCATCCTTCAAGGGAGTGGTCTAATTTTGTGAGATTTATTTAGGTCTTTTGATAATTTTCCTTCAAGGGAACAATCTACCTTACATTGAGTAATTTTTATTAGTTTTGGTAGTTGTCCCTCAAGGGAGTAGTCTGTGAATGCTTGGAACGACCCATACAATATATGAGTTTTTTATTTTTTATTTGATTTTGTTTTTTATTGACATGGATTTTCTTATATATGCTCAAAAGTTTCACCTTCATGAAGGCAAAACTAAAGTACAATAAGGTTGATAATGGGTGAAGGATTTTTAAGTGACAAAAACCATGGGAATCCATCCTATAAAGGGGGAAACGGTACCATAATAACCATGCCATGGGTAAAGCCATGGTACCCATGTTCAAGGTTAGGCTAAGTTTGTGATGAAGAACCACATGATCCATCTGTAATTAGTTATCCTTAAAATAAGGAGATGAATGTTGGTGAAAATAAGGGATGAACTTAAGTTAGACAAAATGTGAATTTGATCTTGTTTAACAAAATAAAGGACGTAGATGTGAAGCATTGAGGGCCTCAAGTTATGGTTTCTTTTTAAGAGAGGATAATTGATAAGCTCATGATTCATACTTATGCATTATGATATAAGGTTTAAGTTAATTAAGAACAAACCTACCCCACTTGTTTTTATTTATATTGGTTACATGTTGATTTCCTTTAAGATGAGATCTTTGATTTTAAATTATCATAATTTTAGGTGCTTGTTATAAGTATGCTTGATTCATTGTTGTAGACACAAAGATGGGTGCATGTGAAAAAACAACATTCATAAAGCAACTCAAGTTGGGTTAAACATTCTTGATGATAATTTCCCTTAGAAATGAGATCTTGTAGGGATATTCAAAGAGAGGGAATTTGGACTTTGAGAGGAAAGATAACCTCTAATTCAAACATAAGAGAGAAGGGGGTAGCACTCATAGGGGTTCAAATGCTATTAAAATATGCCCATAAGGCAAAGGGGATGTGTAAATGCCAATCCTAAATGGATGCATTAACCATTTTAGTTAACATGTTGTTGAGTTTTTTTATAAGCTTCATCTTATCCATTATATTATGGGTTATAAGGTGATGAGAAACTTAACTTAATACCGAATGCATCACAAAGGACTTGGACTTTCTTGTTCTTAAAAAACTTATCATTATTGATGATTATTTTATGTGGAACATGAAATGATAGATAATGTGATGGTTGATGAAATCAAAAATATTTTTGACTTTTGGTTGAGATGAGAGGAATGTCTTCGACCCATTTGGTGAAATATTCTATTGCAATGATGATAGAATGGTGTCATTTTGAAGAATAGGGGTTAATTTCACCAATAAGGTTTAGGCCCCATTGTAAAAAGGGCCATAAATATTTGGATACTTAGATACTATGACTATGTGCATGATGTAAATTGGTGTGTTATTGACATTTAAAAAAATTCTTCACATACCAAAATAATCTTGGTTAAGGGTAGGCTAATAGTAGCCAAGGAAAAGGATACATTTAGTGATAGTTAGGCCACTAAAGTGTCCTTTGCAAACCCCATCATGCATTTCCCTGATAGCATGAGAGGCCTCATGACTATGTAGGCAATATAAAAGAAGGTGTAAAATATTCCCCCTAACATATTATAATGATAGGTACCCTGAATGAATGTTCTTTGGTCATTCCTAGAAAGATTGGAAGGGATGATGGCAAGGTTGAGATAGTCAAAGATCAACTCATACTAAAGGTTAGGATGGGTCTCCTCTACATTAAAAATGATTGGAGGGTCTGATTTGATATAAGAAGGCTTGATAAGATGATGGATAATGATATATATCTTAGAGTCAAAGGGCACAAATGAGATCTAGGAAGTGAGAGAAGCTATTATATCAGCAAACATGTTTGTATATCATAGAATGGTTTGGATACAATAGTATTTAAATGATGCCACAATCAAATCAACTAGTTGCTTGTACTCTTTAAAAACATCATTATTACATCAATAAGACCCATTGATTTGGTTGACCATGATTTGAAAGTCACCAAAAATACTGATCGTCTTGACTTCCAAGGCAAAAGTGGTTTGGAGACCTATCACTAGGGATTCATATTTGGCCATATTATTGGTATAATCAAAGTCAAGTTTAAAATATAAAAGAAGAGGTTTAATATCAAGGGTAATAAGGATGATATCAGCTCCCCTACCATATTGACATTTTTATCCATTAAATAACATGGTCATTTGATAGGTGATGTCTTCTTGAGAAAGGGTGGTGATGGAATCATCAGGAAACTCAAGGGAGGATGGTTGGTTATCTAGTAAGGGTGCTTCAATCAATTGATCGATGATGAATTGTCCTTTTATTAACTTTTTCTAGAGGAACTCAAGATCAAACTTAGCTAATATCTTGAGCCACTTATCCATACATTAGTTTTGGTATGGCCTAGAGTGCATATACTTGAGTGTGTCAGTATTGGTTATAACGTAGGTCTTATGTTTGAGAAGGTAGTGGCAAAGTTTGGAGGTGATGAAGACCAGCATGAGGCAAAGTTTTTCAATATAGGTGTACTAAGTTTCATATTCTATAAGCATAAAAATTATGTAGTAGATAGCTTACTCTTTATGTTGCTCATCCCAATGGGCCATCATTATCCCTAAAGAGTGGTCGGTGGGAAAAATATAAAGGTAAAATGGTTGATCTTCTTTGGGAGGAAAGAGGATGGGTAGGGAAAAAAGGTATTCTTTAAGTAAATCAAAGGCCTTTTGATAATATTTTTTCCACTTAAAAGATACATCCTTTTTCAGAAGGTGGTGGAAGAGTTGGCATTGATTTGAGAGCTGAGAGATAAATCAATTAATGGATTGGAGCTTCCCCTGCAAGATTAATAGTTGTTTGAGGTGGGTGGGAGGAGGTATTTCAAGGGTTATTTTTATTTTTTAAGTATTGACATCAATTCTTTGAAGGGATATGATAAATCCAAGTAAATTTCTTAACAAAACCCCAAAAATACACTTTTTGGGGTTAAGGCAGGTATGGTAATGTATGAGGCATTAGAAGATAATATTAAGAATGGCCAAATGACCTTTATGACATTTGGATTTCCAAATAAGGTCATCATCATAGTCTTCTATGATTTTTTGAATAAGGTCATGGAAGATGTAGGTCATAGTGCACTAGTAGGTTGTACCAGTATTCTTCAAACCAAAAGGCATGACCCTATAACATAAAGTTCCCTAAGGGGTGATAAAGGTAGTTTTGTGTTGATATTCAAGGGCAATTAAGATCTTATTGTAACTTTAGAACCCATCCATAAGAGATACCATCTCATGGCTGGATATAATATCAATAAGATGGTCAATACTTGGCAAAGGAAAGTCATCCTTTGGATAAGCAAGGTTAAGGTCATGAAATTCTACACAAATGTGAAGTACCCCTATGGCTTTAGTGACAGGGATGGCATTCAAGATCCATTGGGGATAATCAATGGGTTGAATGAAACTTATATATAGGAGGAATTGATGTTCTTCTATGATGAGAAGAGATATGTGAGGGTGCATCCAATGAATTTTTTTCCTAACTAACTTGGCATCATGTTTGGTGACTATATTATGGGTGGTGATGGAGGGATCAATTCCTGCAATGTTTTTATAAGACCAATCAAATGATATGTTATGGTCTTGTAGGAAGGAGGGTAAATCTTGAAGCTCCACAAAATTTAGTGATTGTTTGATTTTAACAATGCATAGGTTATCTGGAGTACCCAAGTTGATATCCATAGTGGATTCATTCAACATGGTTGAAGTCTCAGGAGGAAGGGATTTATGGATAGAAGAACCTTCTGCATAAAGGTAGGCAAGAATGAAATCATCATCTTGATACCAAACTATATTAAAGGTAGGAGATTCATCTCCTACCATCTAAGGATGATTCAAAGGAATGGTTATAGTCTCCCAATCCTTTTGATAAGTCAGGGGTCCAAGGCTGATCATGTTGATGAAAAAAATTAGGGGGGACGATGTCAAAATCCTCAAAAGTTGATGGTGGAATGGATGGTGAGGATAGGATTTCCTTGACAATGGTGGTAATGGGAGGCGAGTCTATTGGTTCTTTGGGTGGAGTGAATCTGAGACCAAATCTCTCATAAATATTTTGGTTTTACATGGAGGCAACTCATATGGTCCATAATCATAACATCCTAGACTAAATCCCTTCTAATCATACCTATGGAGGTGTGTCTTGGAAAACTCTAATTTATCCAGGTAGGAGAAATCAAATGTGAATGGTTGAGGAGAAGAGGAGGTTAATGAGGTGGAAAGTGGTTGATCAAGTCCCCCATAGATAAGATATTTTTAGAGATTGGGAGGTCGCAAAAGAAATAGTGTTTCTAGTATTGAGGTCATAATTGAGGTTCTAGTCAAAATTACCATACTTATAGGGAGTAGGGAAGGCATCCAAGTCCAAGAGCAATACTCCCCAAGTGAGAGACATTGGAATGTGGATTCCAAGGGGTACTTTGTGGGGATTTGGGTAGAATTAATGGATAAGCTAGTCGAGACTTGGTTGGTAGAACTAGAATCATCATTGGTTAATGAAGAATTAGTTGTGGTAAGGAGGAAAACATCATTTGGGTGGTATGTCATATTTCATAATGTAAAATGTCTAGGGTTTAGATTGTATGGTAACTACTTGACCGTCATGCTCCAATTTTATGTACTAATGTAGGACGGATGGTACAAAATTCATGAAATGGATCCAAGGGCATCCAAGTAGAACATTATATTAGAACTCACCTTCTAGTATGTATAAGAGCTTAAGAAGTGTGCAAGGTCTTGGACAAATGTGGAGGATGATATTTCCTAGAGTTATTTCCATAGTGTCATTGAAGGAATGAAGCATTGTTATCATTTTTGACATAATGTTCTCTAGTAGTTTTAGCTAGTCATATGTATGGGAGGAGATAATGTTGATGCTAGCTCCTCCATCAATCATAACCATCTTGATGTAGGTTTTGTTGATGTATGCATTAATGAAGAGAGGAGGATCTAGATCATGGGGATGAATGGAGGGTATTTTTTAATCTTTGAAGGTAATAAGGGTGGAAAGATGGAGGGCTCCAATAAAGGCTACTAGAGGTTGTGAATCTTTTGATTAGACCTATATAGACTATAGAGATTATATCATTACCTAGCAGTGATGGGGTGAGGTATTTATTAGCTCATATAAACTCATCTTTATCGATGTTTAGTGAATTTGCTTTAGAAATACTCTTTGGATTAACTCAGAAGGGTTAGATTGAGAGGTACCCAAGATGGATATCTTAGGTTTGGGAGAAGGTGTGGATTTTTGGGTTTGTTTGAATGGTTGGTTGTTAGAGGAAAGGTATGTCTATGGAATAGACACCTTTGCCTTTCCCTTATCCTTTTTTTGGGCTTATAATTGTGTGACCACATGGATGGTATGGATTTAGGGAAGAGGTTGGCTAGAGGGCTGCTTCAGTTCCTCCTCACTCTTGGATGAGAGTGTGGGAGTAGGTAGGTTTGGGGTGATGGTCTCTAGTTCTTAGAGTGGCTAGCTCTTCTAATAATATGTCATTGTCAACATATATTTGATGCACTAGGACTTGGATAGCTTTACAGTTATCTGTATCAAGTCCTAGCTTTCTATGGTATGAGCAAATTAGATTGTCATCAAACCAAGATGGGTTAGGACTATGGGGGTCAAATGGTTTTATGTGAGGCAAAGTCAAGCAATAAGATTGTAATAATTTCTGTCAGATGGTTGAGTAAGACTTGAGAAAAGGTGGCAAGGGTGTTAGAGTTTTGCTTTTGATTTTTAGGGTGGAATCCTTCTTTGGAGTAGGCTTAGTAATGAGAGTTTTACGTGGTGGAGTACTCTTGGAGATTGGTGGTTTGAAGGTGTAATTTTTATAAGTAGCAGGCTTAGTAGTGGGTGATTTGAAAATAGAGGGGGTTAGAAATAGGATGTTTTTTAGTGGAGGCCTTGGAGGTAGAGGCCACAAAAAGAATAGGTAGAGGTGTAGCTAGAAGAGGAGGTTAGGTTTGGGTTGCCTTTGGGAGATGTGTTTTCATGATGGAAGGATGAGGTCTAGGATGGAAGAAGGATGTGGTCCTAAAATGGAAGGCAAGGTAGAAATAAGTGGTAATATTCTAGCTTTCAGGATCCTAGGTGGCTCCTCTTTCTTAGTTGCCTTGACTTTGGTTTTTTTTGGTGGGCTAGGTGGTGTTAAATATAACTTTAATAGAGGGTGAGTAAGGCTTTGATTAGAGAGCATGCCTAGGTTTTTGATGGGTTTGGATGGGATGGGAGAAGTTATTTGGGCTACTTCAGGTGGATTTGGTTTGGTTAGTTAACCTATGGCTTGAGGGGTAGGTTTTTCTAATGGTTTGGTTGAGATGATGGTGGTTTCAATAGTGGAAGTGGAAGGTTGGGTTAAAAACAACATGGTTGAGGGATCTTGCTTGGTTGGGTGAGGAAACCTGAAATGATGCCAAAATGTGACACAATCCACTTTGGGTTGGGATAGGTACTCTAAGTTTTGAACCAGTCTAGAGAAAGGCTTATATGTGGGTTTGATCCCTTTGGTATTGGTCTTAAACGATAAACCCATGGGTGGAGAGAGGGGAGTGGTTACCTCATCTTTTTCCTCAATCAAAGGCTCCAAGGTTTAGGAAGGTGAATCTTCTATAGGAGAGGTACATAAAGTGACCTCTTCCTTAAGAATGTTTTCCAAAGGAAAAGTGGATTATTTTATGATGAAAGAGAATGATATGGTGGTAATAGGTGCCTCTTTTGGTATGTCTTCCAAAGGAGAGGTTGGTAGCTCCACTACCTCGACAAGTGGAGAAAGGTGAATGGTTTTTTCCTTTATTTTGGTTTTCAAATGAATAGAAGGTAACTCCACTACCTCAATAAGTGGAGGGGAAAGAAAGGTGGTTTGGCAATGATTCCTTCGGCAATGAGTTCACTAAGAACCACATTAATAATATGGACCTCATGGTTGTGAGAGGATTCCACTCTATTATTTTCATTTTTCATGGAAGGGGCATGGTTGGGAATGGTTGTCTAAAGATGTCAAGTGATTGATTTGGGGATGAAATAGGGTTATCCAACACAAGTTCCCCCTTGTCAATCAGACTTTGGATAATGTTTTTGAAAGTATTGCACCTACTAACATCATGCCCAATGACACAGTGAAAGGCACACAATTCATTCTCCTTATACCAACCAGGTGCAAGATGAGAGGAATAAAATTATTGTGGAGGTTTTATCAGTGGGGATTTTATGATATTTGCTTTTAACAAATTTTTCAAGACTAAATCATGTGACTCCCCTAGCAAATAAAATTGTTTTTAGTTGTTGCAGTTTTGGCTCCTAGAGTTTTTATTGGAGGAATTGGAAGAGTTGGGTTGGTTAACAACCAATGGAGGAGCGGTCTTGAGAATAACTACATTCACGATTCCCTTGTTTTTGGTGTTAGAATTTTTTTATTGTTATGCTTTGAGGTGGAAACCTCATTTGATTTGAAGGCAAAATTATTATTTCTCAATTTTAACTTCCCCTCATCAATGGATCTATTCTCTAACTTTTGTGCTATGATGAAATATTCATCAAAGGTCCTGAAAGTCTAAACTCATAAAGTGGAGGAAATGTGTTTGGCATAAGCCTAAGAAAAAATCTAAATCATTTCAGGTTGGGGAAAAGAGAAAGAGAGTTGGTTTATCAAGCTTCTCTAATGGGCTACAAAGTCAACAATGGACTCATCATCAAATTACAGGATGGAGTAAAAATCAATAATGGAATTTTTATTAGAGATGTTTATAAAAAATTGATCTAAGAAGGTTTGAGCTAGTTGGGTAAAATAAAATATGGAGTGTTTGGTAATAGCATTGTACCAGTCTAGTGTTATACTGGATAGAGACATGGGAAAGGTACGAAGAAGGAGTGCATCATCATAGGAAATCAAATAGCAAGATTGTTTAAATGCCTTATAAGTTGTTGAGCATCTTCTTTGCTCTAAAATTTTGAAATTTCAAGATCTCCCATTGAGGAGGATAAGGTCAAATGGGGATAGATGGGTGAATTGGTTCATTATAGATTTTTTTGTATGATAAGAGGTTATGGATGCTAGAAATAGATGACTATAAAGTGGTCATTTTGTCCATTAACATCTTAACAAGATATATTTATGGTTGTCCACCCCCATAGTTATAGGGTATATTATGTTGGGTTTGGGTAGGTATAGCATAATTATGGCTAGTGGAAGGTTAGGAGGTTGCCACATATTGATGTGTGGACATGGGTAGTTGGGAGGACATCATGAATGGGTAGGTAAACATAGGAGGTTGGGTAGAGGATGGATCCATATACCCTGTGGGTTAGGGATATAGCTAGGGTTTGGTGTAATAGGAACTTGTTGAGGAATTGACATGGGTTGGGTTAGAGGAATGGTCAGGTTGATAGGTTTAGGATGGGTAGTAATCTTGGTACTAATGGGTGGAAGAGTAGAAGGTATGGAAACCACAAAGATTTGGAATGGAGTGGAGGTAGGTGGGTTTGAACCAAGAGGAAGGGTAGTAACACTAGTATAGGGTACCCCCATGGTAAGTGGAGTATGGGTGCCCAAAGGTTGGGTTACTCCTATACTAGAAGGGTTGTTGGTCAGTTGGGTGGGTTGGTTTTGGTTGGTGGTATTGGTGGGATTATTGGTAGAAGAAGATACTTGGGTCACTAAAGGTTGGGTAGAAATGGTGGCAATAGAGGTATTTCCCATAAGGTGAGATAGCATACCATAGGGTGGGTCAATAGGTAGAACTAGAGTAGGGGTATGATGGGATATGGTGTTAAGGTAATCTTGGAGGGCTATGGGTTTGTTATTCAAAAAGGTGGTGAAATCCATAACACCTTGGGAAACTATCTGAGGGATACTGGGACTTCTAGAAAGATGGGGAGAACACTTTATATCTGAAACATACTCCATGGATGAAGGAAAAGAGGAAGATCAATGATTAGGAGGTGGATACTTATTCTTAGTTTCTTAGTTGTTGTCTAGTTAAAACTATGCAAATATGGGGAAAAGGAAGATACAAGCAATCTCATAACTCAAAAGAGAAGCAATCAAAATAAGAAGATCTTAAGGAAAATAATGCATACACTAATGTGAGTTTAAAATCATAGGATAGTTTTTTATCTCTCTTTAGTCTTATGCCTTAAGTTTAAAGAAATTATGAAGGCCAATTTGGGCTTGTAGAGCAGGCACTAGAAAAAGATATCTAAAGATGGTTTTGGGTAATTAAAGGTTCTTAAGATATGTACTAGAAATTTGTACATGGCTTGATATTAGGGCTTACCCTCTCACTTCACAAACCAAAGTGATAAGGGTGTCAGGTTCTTAGCCAAGATATAATGAGTTACTAGATATTATACTCAACTAGCATACTAAGTTCATTCTTCCCTTGGTGGTAAAATCCAAGTAGGATAGCCAAGGAAAGGTGACTGCTAGATGATGAAATCTTAGTTGGGTCATATGTTAATGTTTTTATTTTTAATTGAATGTGTGTTTTTTTCTTGTGTGTGTGGAGATAAATGAGACTAATATTAATTTACTTGATCAAATTAAGTTATGTGAGGTAATCAATACAATCAAATAATAGATGCAAAGTTAATTTTAATCCAAAAGAAAATTGTGGTGTCTTTTCAAATGAATAAAAAAAACTAAGATGCACCTAGATATGATGATGATAATTCAAATCCTAAGCCTAGGATGAATACTATTTATTTTCAGAAGTGAAAGTAAAACAAGACAATGTTTACCCCTTTCTAAGAAGACAAAAGAAACTAGAACTTGAATTTTTGAAAGAAAGAAAGGAGATAAGGAATGTTTTAATTTTTAGAAAATAATGAAATGGATGACTCTTTGATGATGTAATTAAATGTCCTATAGCTATGAAACCAAGAAAAATCTCAAGGCTCCTATCGAGCATGCTATAATGTTTCACAAAAATTTTGCTTATTTTCTTTAGAAAGAAAGTTATAAAACTTGAAAGAAGGGTGAGGTTAGTAGAAATTGATATGATGTGCATGCATTGATCCAAATGATTTTGGAAACTCCTCTTTATCTAGGGAGGAATGACCTATAGATAAGAAATCACTAGAAAAATGGTTGATTAATTAGATATGAGGATGGATTTTCTAGCGCGAGCTAGATCCAAGAAGCACAAGCTTCCTTGGAGGCTGTCAATCTGCACTTTTAAAACAATTAAGTTATGAAAATGAAAGATAAATTACTTACATAAATAATAGAGGATATTGAAATTAAATATAATAAGTGTTTGAGAATAATAATTACTTTTGACTAATTATAACAATAAACGATTAGATATCAATTCTAAATAAATCAAATATGATTCAAAAGATGGAGTGATCCTCTGTGATAAGATAAAAAATCAAAAAAATGGAATTTAGTTAGGTCTAATAGGTCAAATAATTTTTCTATTGAAAATGATAGACAGAGACCATTGGCAGTTGGGTCAAACTATTAGCGGTTGGGTAACCATCAACAATTAAAGTCAAACCGTTGGTGGTTAGGAAACCATCATTAGTTACCATGGGATCTAGCTTGAGAAATCAAGTTTGGTTGGGAAGTTTGTACTAAAATTATGGGAGGTGAGCTTGGGTCAGATACTAGTTATGAGATAGAGGGTAGTATTCATATGTTTTTGGTTTAGGTAGAGGGTGCTCAGATGATTGAAATAGGTTATGGTTGGTCTAGGGGAAGAGAGGAAGTGTCTGGCATTACAAAGCTCAAACACAATAAAGTTGGGTGATAGAAAAAGTGACACAAGGAATGATACAAAGAACCTAATTGTTGAATCTTGATAAAGAATAGATTCTTAGCTTTATTATTGTTGGTTTGAAGAATGTTGAGGTTGGATGAAATCTTGTTGTAGATTATAAATTAATTTTAGTAGAGTGACAGTATCTTGGTTATTGGTTGATGAGTCCCAGCAGTACTTTGGTCTCTATCATGTTCATTGGAAGTTAGAAGAATACCTTATATAAGAAGCTCTAACCTATTTCACAATAATTTCTCTTCCCCTTTCACCTCCTCTTCCTCTCTAATATAAAGGGAAGGGAGTGGTGAGAAAATAAGTTCAATAAGGTGTCTAACAAGCTATCTAAATTTAAGCTCAACATGTATTGATTATGAAAAATGGAGGATCAAAAAGCTATTAATAAAAAATCAATCTAGATTTTATCTAAAGTTAACCCTTCAAGTGATTAAGGGAAAACTATTAGTAGTTAAGGGTTGACTGTCGATAATTAGGGTCATAGTCACAAATGGCTAAAGTTGGCCATTACCACTAATGATTGGCATGGTAAATGGTTAATAAATGGTCCCAAGTGGGTCCAAGGGTGGTCTAAGGGTTATTATGATGTCCAAAATTTTAGCTTATAGTTTTATAGTGTCTATAAGTAGAGTCTTAGGGTGAGCCTACAGGGGTAGGACCTTCAGATCAAGTCTACACCTAGACCACTCCTAAACCCTGCTTGGCCTAATGAGGCATGAAGATCAATTTTCAAGGAAATTTTGCATATGTGAGCATGGAAAGAGGTATTACATGTTTTTTTAAGCATGTTCACAAAGTTTGAAGCCATGGTTTAAAGGTAATTATAATAAACACTATTTTAGGCCTTCTCAAGTTCAACGAATGAGGTCTCTAGACCTGAGAGACAATTTTAGACATTCGTTGGCATGTGTAACCTCTACATTGGAATCTAATATTTTAAGGAGATATGGGTAAGGATAATAGATAATATCTCTAGGCATTGGTTTTGTATTTAAGGGGCAATTCTTTATGAACAATCATTAACACCAAAACCTATGTTAATCCTCCCTAAAACCCTAATAAGGACCTGATGAGAAATATCTTATTCAAAAAATCCTAGAATGATCTCAAATGACTATAAAAACTATTGGATCATGTATTATACTCTCACGGTAACCTTTAGGTGGTGGGGGGTGGTTAGTCAAATGAGAGAGAAAATGTGTAGATACATGTTTGTTTGTGAAGAATTTATTGTAGCAGTCAAAATTTGCATTATTAAAGAAAATAAAATGGATGGAAGAAGTAGATAGAGACTCATACTACATTACCATGAAGGTTTATATATAGGTTCCACCCTTATAATATTATAAACTAGTCATCCAAGTTAGCTAGTCGTAAACAGACCTAATGGTGTGAACAGTGAAAAACCTAGGTAACAGTGAGAAGATGAATTGGAGTGTGTTTCCATGATATAATGATGAAACAAAGTGCATGGATATATTTTTAAATAATTTTAATACATTTTAATTCTTCTAATTAGTTTTTTATTTCATTGAATATGGTGAAATAATTTCTCATAAGTTGACTTGTCTGGTTCAGATAAGATAGTGTGATATAGGGTTAAGAAATTAGTCTGCAAGACTAATATTTTCCATTTTACCATTTGATATTTATAACTAATAATGGTATAATTATCTCATAAAATCATATAAATTCATTATAAGTCACATAAAGTGTCTATACATGTGTTGGAGTTCTATGTCACCATGATTATGTTTTGAGGTAATCTAGCAATTTTAAGTGAGTGAGTTGCAGAGGTGTTCTTGATGCCTTATCTCGTTAGTGTAAGTGTATAATGAATTTATTAATGAACCTGAGGTTATGTATATTATTTATATATAATTTTTTTATCATATTTGATTGGCTTAAGTGTGTTTGATCTTTATTTTTTTAAGGTAGACTTTTTGGTGTACATAGGCCTAACAGGACTGAGTACTATTGAAGGGTTTCAAGAAGTGTTTGGACAAAAAAAAGTGTCATGGAACTTAGAAGATGTTGTATAATGTATATTTTAGTTGTGTATGAAATAATATTGACATTTATGGAGGTGAAAGGTGTTCCAAGGGATCAATTTACATGTTATTAGACATACCTAATGCAATTAGGTCTCCATGAGACCTAAAAGTGAAATGAGGCCTAATTGAGTCATGACAGACCAAAAAGGACTCAAATGTCATTTTAATATTTTTTATGAGATTTCCTAAGACCTATTCTATGTCTGACATAATATTTTAAGGGTTTTCATCTGACTAAGTGGTATATGAAGAAGGAATGGTATATATAAAAGGTAATTTTAGGCCTATTTATGTAATCTTAGAAGAAGTGAATGAATTGATAAATAAATGAGCCTAAAAAGGTTGGATAACATGTTTTAAACCCTATTTAGAGATTAGATAAACTTTTCATGATGATCATACAAGTGTTTTTCTATTTAATATCAAGGACATATGACCTATTTAGTTTTGATGAGAGCTAATTGAGCGAAGAATCATAGAGACAGTTTTGAGAGAGATCAAGTGGAGTAGAGTTAAAGGAGTGATCATTATCTATTGAGATTCTATAAAAGTTGAATTATATATGTGTTCTTTATGTATAACATTGGATATATTATATGGAGATTTGACTGGAAGAGTAGAATAAAGAAGGTTGATTGATTGAGTTGGTGCTTGGTCAAAGAGGGAATTGAAGCTTCCTTAACAGTTAGAGCTTGCATAATTGGTCTTGGTTAAGTTTGTTCTTGATCAAGAGGGATTTATAGGTAAATTTTAGGTTGTTTATTTCATAAGTTTAATTTTTATAAGTTGGTGCTTGGTCATATGGGGTTTTAGCCTCCTATCGAGTGGGTGCTTGCTAAAGTCAAGTGGGTATTTGATAAATTTGGGGTTGGTGTTCCATGTTGAGTTAGTGCTCAAATAAATTTGATACATTGTCTTATAATATATTTTTTCCAAGATTAGTTTCAATCATTTTTATCCCCCATGATTTTTTTCCACATATATGATGTGTTATCTTGTTTCATGCTCATGTGATTGGTTTGTAATACATTGTTAGATCACTATATTGTTTTCATAGTTCATAGATGAGTGGATGTAATTAATTGAAATTTTTTGAAGATTGATTCAACCCCCCCACACTCTTTGTATTTATGCTTCCAATAATTGGTATTAGATATTGGTCCATTAAATTAGGCCTAACATTTTAAAGGAGATCCTTGAAGCACAAGCATATCTAGTCAACAAGTACAAGGAAGTTTCTCAACCAATAAGGCTCATATCTTCAATAGAACTAACTATGAATTTTAGATAATTAGAATGAAAACTTATCTAATGTCATTATTTTATGACATATATAAATCTATTGTTGATGGATTCAATCCACCCTATACACCACCAACTGATGCAATACGTAGGAAAGCAAGTGAGAACAACTCAAAGGCAATGAATTCCATCCTCTATGGTTTTTCAAAAGTAGAATTTGTTAAGGTCATGTAGTGTGATATAGCCAAAGGAATTTGGGAAAATTTTTAGACCAAATATGAAGGAGACACCAAAGTTAAGTTAGGAAAGTTAAAAACTCACCAAAGGTAGTTTGAAATCTTGAGAATGAAAGAGGATGAAAACATTAAATTTTATATGTTGAGAGTAGATGAAGTGGTAAATGTCATCAGAGGCCTAGGAGAGAAGTTGGAAGAATCAACAGCAGTATAAAAGGTATTGAGATATATAATATCTAAGTTGGATTCAAAGGTGTCTACTATGGAGGAGATCAAAGATCTTAACCTACTAAATATGGATGAGTTTCATGGCATCTTGACTACTTACTATATGAGAACAAGTGATGGAAGACCTTCCAAGAAGGAAACTACATTTAAAGCTAAGAAGAAATCACAAGGTAAGAAGGCTAAGGATGATGTTGACATAGACACTGATGATGAAAATATAGAATCCATGTTTGTCAAAAAACTAAGGAGAGGTTTAGTTAATTCAAAGTTCAATATGGCATTCAAATACTTTAATTATGGTAAGATTGGTCACTTTGCAACTAAATGTCCTAACAAGGATAAGACTGAGCCTGATAAAGAACATGATGAAAATCATGGTGATGATAATAATACCTATAAGATTTACAAGATAAAAAAGAGTTTCAAAAAGTATGAAGAAAATAAAGGGTCATTTAAGAATGAGAGAAGTTTCTATAATAAAGAAGGCAATAGCTCATCTAATGTAAGTGACACTAGTACATGTGATAGTGATGATAACTATAATGATCATGATAATAATGAAACATTATTCATGGATATATAAATAGATAATGAGGGTTTATCAAAATGGAAAATCCATATGGATGATGAATAATTAGATGAAAAAGAGGTTCAAGTGAACCTTGAGGTAGAATTGGTGAGTGCTCTAGAAGATTTGAAGTTTCAAAGACGGAAGAATCAGAAACTAAGATCATTAGTTAAGAGTTATGAGGATCAAATAAATCTCTTTGAAGAGAGACTAAGAATCAACACTAATGAACATGAGGAGATCATCAAATAACTAGAAACTCATATCGAAATTGTCATTACAAATCTTAAGACCAAGGAGGAAGAATGCATCAAGTTTGGAATAGAAGTGGAGTCCTTAAAGGTAGAATTGGATTAGGCAACAATCAAGTTGAAGACACATCAGATATTTAAGAAAATTACTAAATTTATTGGTCATACTTTTAGTATTCAAAGGTATCTACATGATAAGATAGGTCTTGGGTTCAAATAAGACCAAAAAGAGAACAAGAAGAGTCAGACCTCAAAGACCTATGTAGAAAATCTCAAATCTGAGAGTCATAGTGATCATCAACAAGTCAAGAATGCCAACATGAAATAAAAAATGAAGAGACCAATCAATCATCCCAATGCAATGAGGTATTCCAATTCTTTCAATGGTTATCATTTTGCTTGTCATAATTTTGGTCATAAGTAAGTGATTGTAGAATGGTCTCAAGTGATGAGATATCATGGGACTATGGGAGGAGTGATCAGTCAAGAGGTAAGTAAAGTAATGTTGTTTTCTATAGTTATCATAATATGGGACACATTGAAATATTATGTTCTAATTTATTTGTAAGGCCCTTAAGACTTAACAAGGTATATGGAGCTCCTAGAATGTATGAGAAGGGTCAAACATTGGTATGGAAGTCAAAGAAATTCAAGAATGCTCATATTGAGCCCACAAGTCAAGATGGATTATTTGATAAGATAAATTAAGGATCAAAAGTGAATGAATGTCAAGAACACTTGTTATCTGGATGTATTGATAAGGTAGTCAAAGATAAGAAGAAGGATGACAAGGTGGATGAGTTAAATGATTCAGTCAAGCCTAAGTAGATTATAAGGAGGGACTATCATTCTTATGGTTTCAAGATATTTTACCAAAGTAATTTGGAGATATGGGAATCTCCTGAGTTCATGGAGTTTTGAGAGCCCTATGGAAAGGGTGACTCCATTAAGCTTCATGGAGACACTTTTCTATCACTAGAAGCATGAGGTTACAATCAAATAAAGATTCATCTTGAGAGGATTCTAGATTGTCTACATTTCAAGGTATGAATTATTTTATTTGTAGCTTTTATATATATGACAAAGTGAAAGAAGTTTTGGTTAGTATGAGCATTGATTTTGAAAGATCAGCTCATGAGGAGTCATGGTATGGAATACATGTCTGAGCATATGAGTGTGTTTAGAGACATATGGAATATGGATTGGTTTTCAAGACCAATATGGTCATAGAGACAAGTTAGGTGTCGTTGACAGAGCTAAAAGTGTGATGAAAGCTTGTGTAGTTGATTGGTATATGAGAGGTAAGCAAAAATTTGTTCTGTGTTTCTAACAGATGATAGATTGATTTATGTTGAGAAGTGGTATTGGTATCAATATTCTTGAAGGATGATGAGAAATGTATGTGAGTCCTGATGAATCATATTATGAGCACAATATGTGAGGAAAAAGGGGGAGATAATCAGATGATTCATTAGGTTCAAGAGTACATAAGTAATGGTCTATGTCAAATAAGGTATATAAAAAACATGAAGATAGGTTAAATAATGTGGCTAAGACTAAGAGCATGATGGATGTTTGTGAATATGGAATAGGTAAATGAAGATGGATATTATCCATCTCTATGTCATCAAGATGCATAAAATAAAGTGATTGATCTTGTGTATCTGAGTCCATTTGAAGATCTATGTCAGATAAGAACAAATGTGATGGCCAAGTGAGTGATCAAGAATGTGATATATACCAATCATATCAATGTCAAGATAAGTTTTTTTGTGTATCTAAATTCAATTGAATAAGGTATGCATGGATTTAGGGGGATCATGTTTATATGATACTTCATAGACTCTATGATCCTGTTACCAAAAGGGGCAGAAATCTCAGAAAGAGATAAAGTTCAGAATAGGAAATGTAGCCTATTTTAGAAATGTTTCTAAGAGTGGTTTACATATTATGACTCAAGATGAGATTATGGATCTAAGGGGATATTTGTGGCTATGTGTTGTGAACTATCAAGACAATGATAAGAATCATGGTTTCTTGAGGTACAGTTCAAGTGCTCCAAAAATTATCTACAATAATTGGTATGAGCCTAAGATGAGTTATTGTCAACATTTCGTTGTGTTTTTTTTGAAGTTCAGGTCTAAGGATCATATGGTAGTGTGTGGAAGACCCTTTATCAATAACATAAAAATGGGGAGAATGAGTAGATGGGAAAAGTGTCATTTTTAATTGATTTCATTTGTGTAGTGTGTTTGCCTTCAATGATAAAGGGGGAGTTTGTTGGCATGTTATTATCATTAATGACAAAAGGGTGCATCATGTAAAGGCATAATGGTCATTGATGTCAAAAAGGTGTATCATGTCAAGATTTTATTGTCATTTATGTCAAGATTGATGTTAGGATTGATGTCATAGGTGACTAAGGATCGATGAAAGTAAGTGATATGTTAAGGTACATAAGAGTGAGATAAAGAGTAAGGTCATTCATGAAAGAGAGTGTTGCATATTGTCATGAGTGTTTTGATCTTGGAAGGTACAAGTCATGGAAGATGTTTGAAGATAACTAATGTCTACACAGGAAGAATAGTGTATGAAGATTTCTATACAAGACATTATTGTCATGATATGAAATGGTATGTGATGTGATAATGATCATTGAGAGAGATGTTAAGTCATATGAAGCTTGGTCATGTGGTTTTAGGTCTATATGAGGCTATGAGAGATTTCTATCATTAGAAAGAGAATGGTGCAGTGATATGATTGTGTTTTGATGTTTTGATGAGGTCATGACATGAAAGGAATAGGTCAAGGTGTCAAGTGCATTGGAAGTTTGAACCTAGTCATGGCATGGTGAAGGTATGAGTTGGTCACATGATTACGTGAGTGATCTCAAGCATGTGATAGGTTATTAAGTTTTTGTGAGAATTATAATAACATGTAGAATCATCCATGAGAGTCTTAGGGTGAGCTTACAAGGGTAGGACCTTCAGATCAAGTCTGAACCTAGACCACTCCTAGATCCTACTTGGCCTAATGAGGCATGAAGATCATTTTTCAAGGCAATTTTTCATATGTGAGCATGTACAAAGGTATTACATATTTTTTTAATCATGTTCACAAAGTTTGAGGCCATGGTTTGAAGGTAATTGCAAGAAACACTATTTTAAGCCTTCTAGAGTTTAGAATGAGGTCTCAAGACCTGAGAGGCTCTTTTAGATTTTTTTGCCATGTGTAACCTATGCATGGGAATATGATCTATTAAGGATATATGGGTAAGGTTTATAGTTAAGGTATCTAGGCATTGGTTTTAGATTTAGGGGTCAGTCCATTATGAATAATCATTAACACCAAAACTTGTGTTAATCCTCCTTAAAACCCTAATAAGGACCTGATGTGAAATACATTGTTTAAAATAGCCCAAAATTATATAAAATTACTATAAAAACTATTATATCATGTATTCAACTCTCCCAGGTACCTCTAGGCGGTGGTGGTTAGTCAAATGAGAGAAAAAATGTGTAGATATAAGCTTGTTTATGAAGAATTTATTTTAGAAGTCAAAAGTTGCATTGGTCAAGAAAATAAAATGGAGGAAATAAGGATATATATACGCATACCATTTTCCCATCAATTTCTATAGATAGGTTCAACCCTTATAATATTCCAAACTAGTCATCCAAGTTAGCCAGTCACAGACAGACCTAATGGTGTGACCCGTGAAAAACTTAAGTAGTAGTGAGAATATGAATTGGAGTGTATTTTTATAATATAATGATGAAAATAAGTGAATGGAGATGTTTTTTATGAATTTTAATACATCTTAATGCTTGTAATAATATTTTTAGGTCAGTAAATATGGTGAAAGAGTTACAAATTGACATATCTAGTTTAGATAAGACAATGTGATATAGGGTCAAGGAATTGGTCTACAAGACCAATATTTTCCATTTGACCATAAGATATTTATATCTAATAATAGTCTAATTATCTCATAGGATAATATACATGCATAAAAAGTGATGAAAATTGTCTATATAGGTGTTGGAGGTCTAAGTCACCATGACTGTGTTTTGAAGTAATCTAGCAGTTCTGACTGAGTGAGTTGTAGAGGTGTTGTTGAATCCTTATATCCTAAGTGGAAGTGTCTAATGAATTTTTTAATGACATTTAATTAATTTATGTTCTATATATATACTTGTTTGATCATATTTGAGTGGTTCAAGTGTGTTTGAGTTTCAATATTTAAAGGTAGACTTTTTGGTATACACAGGCCTAATAGGATTGAGTACTATTGAAGGGTTTCATGAAGTGGTAGAACCTAAAAAGTGTTATGGAGATAAAAGGATGTATGATAAGGTATATTTGAGTTGTGTGTGAAATAATATTTATGTCTATTGAGGTGAAATTTGTTCTATGGGATTAAGTTTACACGTTACTAGACAAACCTAATGTAATTAAGTTTCCATGAGACCTAAAAGTGAAATGAGGCCTAATTGAGTCATATAAGACCTATTATATGGCCAACCTAAGATTTTAAGGGTGTGTGTCCAAATAATTGGTTATGTGAACAAGGAATGGTATATATATAAGGCAATTTTAGGCTGATTTGTGTAAGCTTAGAGGAAGCGAATGAATTGATAAATCAATAAGCATGAGGAGGTTGGGTAACATGTTACAAACCCTAAGGAGAGAGCATAGAATAATTTCATGATGATCATAGAGGTGTTCTAATATTTAATATCAAGGATATATTACCTATTCATTCTTTATGAGGGATAACTAAGTGAAGAATCCTAGAGATAGTTTTGAGAGAGATCAAGTAGAGTAGAGCTGAAGGAGTAATCATTGCCTATTGAGAGGTTATGAGACTTGCATCAAATATGTGTTCCTCATGTATGATAATAAATAGAGTATACAAAGAGATGAGTGGAATATTATAAGAAATAAGTTTGATTTACTGAGTTGGTTCTTGGTCAAAGAGGGAGTTGAAGCTTCTTTATAGGTTGCAGCTTGCATAATTGGTTTTGGTTGAGTTGGTGCTTGATCAAGAGGTAGTTAGAACTTCCTTACAAGTTTGTGCTTGTAAAAGTGTCAATTCACTAAGTTGATTCTTGTCATAGGGGTTTATATCCTCCTATAAAGTGGTTGCTTACTAAATTCAAGTGGGTACTTGATAAATGTGGGGTTAGTACTCTATGTTGGGTTAGTGATCAACTAAATTTGATACATTGTCTTATAAGACAATTTGTCTAAAATTTGTTTCAATGGGTTTTATCTCCCATTAAGGTTTCCCACATGTGATGTGTTATCTTGTTTTATGCTCATGTTATTGGTTCTTCATACATTTCTAGATCATTGTATTACTTTCATAGTTCATATATTAGTGGATGTAATTTATTAAAAAAAATTGAAGACTGATTTTCCTCCCTTAGTCATTATGCTTCCAATAGTTAATAGTATGAAAATTTGTCCCTTATTTATTACTTTTTTGGTTGATTCCCCTCAAAAGAGTCTCTCCAAAATTGATTTTTCCACCACTGGAAGCCAACAGGCATCCATGTGGTTGGTATTAGAAACCTTACTAAAGGTTTTTTCATGTTTACCTTCAAAGACTCATCTGAATTCCTAGCCCTCATTACCAAATCAAGTTGTTTGTTTCTTAAAAACATTCTATTGAATTTATCCAACAAGAACCATGATTTCAAGGTCATAGAACAAACTTCTCTTTAAGTTCCTATATGGTTTAAACTTATCAAATTTTTAGTGCACCTATGGGCCTTTATGGAACAAATTATTGTGCCCATTGGATGTAATGTTTGCCAAGAGAGTTGAAGTGGTTATTTTCCCTCCCTAAAAAATATATTTATGTCAAGGTGGACCTTTCCAAAGACCTAAATGAATTCATTGATATTTAGGTGACACCCATTGGTCATATAAAGTTGTGTAATTTAACTTTCCTAACACTTTGTTTCATGTCAGGCATCTGACCATCATATCAAAGACTTCCCCCTTATGGGACATTCAAAACCTTCTTTAGCCCCTCCATAACTTGAGAAACCTAAGGTGGTAGATAATAGGGATAGATAGACTATCGTCCATTCCAAGAAGCTTTAGCTATGGATGAAACCCTTATCCCCTATTACTTGTTCTTTAGTTGATAAACCTTCTCAAGACATACCCAATCTACCTCCCCATGTTGTTCCCATCACCTAGGCCTAGTAGAGCATAGTTTCAAGTAGTTCCAAAGATTTTTTGTCCCTATAATTGGGATATCCTATATTAGATGCTCATTCTCAAAGTAGTCATGAAGCCCACCCCATAGAGGTGGTGACTCCCCCTGAGACATCTATGGGGCTAAACACCACTCCACTATGTCGAGAGGTTTTTCTATCCCAAACTAGCACAATAGTTATGTTGTGCCACTAGATTTTGAGTATGGATAGGGTTAATTCCACATGGATGATCGTTTCAAATGAAACTTTTAACATGAAATGTTTGAGGTCTTACAAATTCCTCTCAAAAATACTTTGTGTGCATCACTTGTCAGCAAATAGGCTCTTTATATTTTTTTGTCTACAAGAGGTTAAAGTTATAGGTTTTATTATACATACTTCTTTCTTTTGTATTTGGTATGATGCCACCCAATTTTACACTCTACATGAAGATGGATATCGTAGTGCCATAATATTGGTTTCTCCTAAGTTTTTCCACTTCATTATTGTCATGGGGGAGGACCCATCACATCAGGTTGTTTGGTTCTTTTTAGGCATTGATGGCTCTTCATTTGGCATTCTTAACATTTACACCCCTAATGGTGGCCTTGATAGATCTTTGCTTTTACGATCTGTGGCTAACAATATCCAAACTACCACATGATTTTATTGTGGGTATTTTTATATTAAATTATATATATTTCCATGATAAGATAGGTTTGAAGAAATTTGGATTCATCATGTTGAGATTATTTAAAACCAACATTTTAGACATAATATGTGTGTCCATCTTCAGGGTGAGAGATAAGATAAATGAAGATAATGAATGTTTAATACTTTGAGTTCAAACAACAATAAAACTACCATAAATATAAATAATAAGGTGAGCATAAATGGGAGGTAGTCAGCTACATATCCAAGTATGAATAATTACCACAAAAAAAGTCAAAGAGAAAACCGTACACAATTTATCCACCACGAACGTCATCTTGATTCTTCAAAAAAATTATAATTGGATGCCAAGATTCACCAACTCCTAAACCATTGTCTTTATTTAGGTTATTTCTCTCTATTTTAATTATTTCACAGACTTTTCTTTTCCAATATTAATCCACTTATGCTAAAAATTTGGCTTGATTTAAACAAATTTGGTGTTTCACGAGATGGTAATGCTCAACAAGGGCAAAGTTATCTATACATGAATAATGAATGTCTCTTGCATGCTCCTTAAGTCTAGTTTGAAGAGATTGGCCATTTTCCCCAATGTAAAGAACTATGCATGAACAAGGGATGTTGTAAACACTTTTTTGTGTCATAAGATCTGGATAATCCTTAGAAAATTCTAAAGATATTCTAAGTGTGTTATGAGGTTTGAAAGTTGTTTACAAACTAGCCTTTCTAACAATTCTTGAGATATTTTCAAAAATGCCACTAACATAGGGGATGGTGATTCTCTGCAAATCTCTATTTAAGTTATTATTTATTTATTTCGGATTGATCATTTTTTAATATGGTTGAGAGTTACAAGGATAAATTTAGTGTCTTGCCTATGCAATGATACATTAGAGAACGTGAAGTGTGGTATTATTTCAAGAATAAGTGGGTTCTTGTCGACCCTATCCTCTACCAGCACTCAATTAATAATATATCTATTTTATGTGGTCTAATTACTATGTTAGGGATCATCACATGTTAAAAAGTCTCGACAGTTATATTTTTTCAAAATAAAATATTTTCTTTCTCCAACATTAATGGTAGTATATCACTGTCCATTCAAACTTGGTTCTCTCACATCATGCTCCTATCTCATGCATAGTGGAATGGGTCACAGGTTAATACAAGGTGACACATAATTATTTCATCCTTAATACTTCTCTTCTAGGCCATGCTAGCACCATTCATCTGATTTCTTAAATATGAAACTTGGCCCTTTGCCCTCCTTATGTTACAAACTAGATTGAGTGGTGGAATGAGGCCATTTTATGCACCACCACTTTCCCATGCCAATGTCAGAAGAAAGTTATGTGTGTCAATAAACATGGCTAATATTATATGCTCAAGTAATTAAAAAGGGTATCCTCCCTCATTGATCTCAACCCTTTCAACACTACTTTGCATAATCTTATTGCCTCACTCAAACACCACATTAAGGTGGTGGATAGCCATTACTCACCTGAATACATTGGCTCAAAGTTGGAGATAAGGATTGTAAGGACTTATTCAAATCCATTAGATCCAAACATTCTCATGATCATATCAAGGCCATTAATTAATCCCAATTTAGGCTCACATCCCTTCCATACATCTCTTTAGCCTTCATGAATCACTACTAACTAGTTTTCCAAGCCCAAGAGGATAAACTAAAAAGAGATCAAGATTTATAGGAATGCCTTGATGTGGTTCCTTATATAGATAAATTGACTAAAAAATATCTTTTTGACTCTCCCTTAACCCTCAAATAACTCTTAAATGCTCTCCAATGCATGAGTAACAAAAAATCCCTATGATGCAGGAGCATCCTACTAAGGATGACTCATTTTGATGATGTTTAAGTAATTTTGGTTTGATTAAGTGTTTTATAGAAAATTATCTTGTTTTATAGGTTTTAATAGTAATAATACACACTTTTTAATGTTTTCCAAGTGTCTATAGGTGTCTAATTAAGTTAGAATTCAAAATTGGCACTTTCCTGCCAATTCTCACAGTTCAAATTTTTAAATTTGGCAAGCATGTTTTAGGAGTTTTGTAAAAATTTTAGGAGTTATAAAGGTGTAAAATGATTAGTTAACATTAATAAATACACCATGGGTTTATATCATGCTCCATATGTCACATATGTATGTAAAATCAATTTTGATACTTGTGTCAAAATGCAAATTTTCTTGCAAGTGATTGTTGGAAGGTTAAGAGTTACTTAGAGTACTTAAAATTAATATAAAACTTGTAAGTTTTTATTTTAATTCAATTGAGATGGATTAATTTTAATGGGAGAGGTCTAAGAACCAATAATACAATGAATGTAATGTCTCAATTTTGGCAAGAAGTGGACTGTAGTCCTTATTTTCTGAATGTGTATATGGAATAATGAATGTGTTTTGAATTCTCATCAAAGAAAGACATAATAAAGATGTATTTATGTGCTTCATTATGTTTCTGGTAATTTTTATGTATGTTTATCTAAAGTATATCAATATTTTTTTATACGTTTCAAGGTCTTTTGACAAGTGGTTCAATTTTGCAGACCAATGCACTTTATTTCCTATGTTGAGAAGGCATTATGTGTTTTGTGTGTGAAGAGAAGATTGAATAGAAGGTTTTAAAAATGCTTTGATGCTTAGTATGACATATCTTCAATTATATTTTTTCAAGTTACACTCATTCAACAATGTATGTTGTTGCTTACTAAACTAAACCCTGTGCTAGACTGTGACTACACAGATAATTAGGTCAAGAAAGTAAGGTAAAAGTTGAACAGTGGCATGAGTGTGGAAATACATTGTTTTTAAAAGGTATGTGTATTAAATATAGTTCAGACCAAATATTTTAAATGTCTTGAAACCATTTTAGGAATAAAATACCTCAAATTTTTTACTCTCAGACACTGTACACTATGATTGTGTGTATAATGAGAGCAATGAAGCTTCAAGGTGGAAATATAACCTTTGGAAAAGTTGTATGGGAATAGTACAGAGCCTAGACAATCAATTGGGTTGTTTTAAGAAAAAAAATTGGTTCTTGTTTCAAACTTATTCCTGTTGGGCTTATACAATGGCCTAAGACCCTAAACTAGGGTTTCAATAAACTAAGTGACATTTTCAAACTTCCTAACATGTGAAATTTTCTAAAAATTTTTAGTTTGATAGTATTGGATGTGCAAAAAGTTATTTTTTATTTTTCACAATGATTTTTTATAGGAAATTACAATTATAGAAGTTTTTGAGGAGATAGGGGTAGTGAAGGCCTAATTAGGCCTAAATAGAGAGCTAAAAGGCTATGATAATGTGACTTCCAAGAATATTGAGGACTTAAATATTCATAAAGATGAATAAATAGATATAGGGTACTAGGAAATAGCACTAGTTCCTCCAAACTCCTCTGTACTTATCTGTACAAGGTCAAGAAGCCAAAAAAAAGGCTATTAGACTGTGTGCAAAAGAGTAACAAGTTGTATATGATGAAGAGATTATTTGAGTGGTTTTGTGAGTTTGATATAATAGGACTATAAAGAGCATGAAAAATGTCACAAGAACCATAAAATAATCCAATGAACCCTAGAACCATTGAATGAATAATGAACCAATGAACTGGTGTCAAAGGAGTGAACCTTGAAATAAGGAGAAGTGTGAGTTTATTTTGTTTATCCTCTGCATCATTTGGTATCATATCTTAGGAGATATTGGGAAGGAAAGAAAGACACATGGAAGGAAAAGGAAGAGGATAATTATCATCCCAAAGAAGGTTATAATTAGTGGATGCACTGATAGTTGAGGTAAGGAACCTATAGGCAAGGTTGTAAGCCATGGAATTGGCTCAGAGGAGAGAGATGAATATAGGTGATGTTAATGAGGGAGAGGATGAGATTCCTCATGAATATGTATTAGAGGAAGGAGATGAAGGTAAATTTGAATAAATATTCATAAGAAAAGTCCTTGGAGTGACTTCAAAACCCAAAATAGAGGTACTCATGAATGAGGGTAGTCTTAATGTGGAGGAATTGGTTGATTGGATCATAGAAATGGATAAGTAATTAGATTACAAAGAGGTTAATGATATAGATAGGGTAAATTTTGAAATAACAAGGTTGAATGGTCATGCATTCTTGTGGTGGGATGCCATACAGGAAGAGAAAATAAGACGGGGAAAATAGAAGATGAGGTCATGGGATAAAATGGTGGCCAATATGAAAGGTAGATCTATTCCTAAGGACTGTCAAACCCACTTGTTTAGAATGATAAAAAATTTGAAGCAAAAAGACATGATGGTGAAAGAGTACATAGATGAATTCTACAAGTTAACCATTCGAGTAGGACACATAGAGGAGGATGTGAAGAAGGTTGTTAATTACATCAATGGACTAAAGTTTGTCATTAAATATGAGATAAGTATTTTGTCACCTAGAACTATTACAGAGGCCTATCAAGATGCATTGAGTGTAAAATAAAAGTTTTCAAGAAGGCAAAGTCAACTAAATATATGTATAGGTCATAGAATCTATAGAGGTAGAGGCCAACAAGAAGGAAAATGATAGACAAGTAATAGAAGTCAATGGTAAAGTCAAAGCAAAGAAGTTGGTAGTAGTTCTAAGAGTTCAAGTCTATCAAATAGATGTGGTTATGGATATAGAGGTGGCCGATCATATGGTAGAGAAAGAGGCAATATATTTTTTGTAGGCAAGTGTTTTAAGGGTAACAAAGTTTTAGGACATAGGTCATATGAGTGTTTTGAAGATGTTTAAATAGGTAGTTCTTGGAGTGAGAGTAGAAACCAAGTGGTTCAATAAGAAGAGGAGAGTGTAGATTCCTTGCCAAACTATGTATAAGAACCTAAAACAAGGTAAATCCTGCTAATGAAGAGATTTATTTTGAAGACCAACCATGAGGAGAGTGAACCACCACAAAGAAAGACATTATTCAAAACCATGTGCAAGAGCAAAGGTAAGTGCTACAAATTCATAGTTGATAATGGTAGTATGGATAATTTAATGTCTTCCTTGATGCTGTATAAACTAATATTAGAGTGTAACAAGCATCCAAGTCCATATAAAGTCTCTTGGATTCAAAATATTCACCAAGTCCTAGTGAGTGAACAATGTTATGTAGACTTGCAAATAGGTGGGTATAAGGACAAAATCTTGTGTGATGTGATTCCCATATATGTGTGCCACATCATCCTTGGTAGACCATGGAAATATGACAAGAGAGCTATGCATGATTGTAGAGCCAACACTTATACCATTGAGAAGGATAGCAAAAAGCACATGTTAAACCCACTAAAGGATAGTCAAGCATGGAAGGAGACACCAAGTGCAAGTAGTGTCATGATGTTTTGAAAGAAATAATACTTGCCCAAATAATTTAGTTGTAGTAAGAAGGACAAGAATATGATAGTTTAAATCAAGAGTTAAGGTGAAAACCATGAAGTAAAAGTTATCAAGGCAATGAGAGAAGAAGGTGCAACATATAACAAGCACTCTGAGGTGTTGAATGTAAGCAACAAAGAGCTATTACAATCAAACCGGGAGGTTGAGTTATTTTCCCATGAACACTTAGAATTTTTGTTTGTAATTTTGTTATGTCACATGTCCTTCATACAAAGCAAGGAGTATCTAGAAGACCTTGCTAATAAGGTGGGCATGTTGAGAGAGTTGACTATGGAAAGAGAATTCATTGACCAGGTAAAGAGTGAATAGTAGTAAGGGGAGGATAATGATGTTGAAGAGGTTTAGTGCATTGTAGGATGGAAGATGGAACCATCAGCGTCAATCTAATAGACAATAGATCCAAACATAGATAAGATAAGAATGAAAGAGCAAGAGTGTGGTTTCAAACAAGAAAATCATGGGGTTTTTTTATTGACTTGTGTGTTTCATGTGTAGGTTTGTTATAGGAGAAAACTAAGAAGCTGAAGATCATTAGGTTAGAGATCAATGTGCAAGAAGTTAACCTTAAAGGAGAAATTAAGTTGGTGTTGGTCTAAGAACAAGGAGGTTTATGTGTCACCCATAGACCTTGGGATCTGGGAGTGTGTTACATTGTATAGATGGAGTGAACATGAGAGAGAGATACTGAGGAGGAGGTCAACACAAGTTTTCAAAACTTTTAAGGAAAGTTCTTTGTTTCACCCCAGTAGTATGATGCAGGTGCATCCTACTAAAGATGACTCATTTTGATGTTGTTTAAGAAATTTTGGTTTGATTAAGTGTTTTATGGTCAATTAAATTGTTTGAGAGGAGTTAAGATTCATAAGACACACTTCAGAATGTTTTCTAATTATCTAGAGGTGTCTAGTTAGTTAGAATTCAAAATTGGCACTTTCCCGCCAATTTTCACAATTTAAATTTTTTAATTTGGCAAGCATGGTTTAGGAGTTTTGTAAACTTTGTAAGAGTTATAAAGGTGTCAAATGATAGGAAACATTAATAAATAACCATGGGTTTATACCATGGGCCATAGGTCACTGTGATGTCCCCATTTTCTAAATAAGATATGAATACTAATAGCCTATTTTATTCTCATAGGCTATTTTGGGTATTGTTGACGCTGGAGATTGCACCCAGGGCAAGGAGGCCTAGCTCCTACCCTCTCCCCGCAACATGGAAACTCTCCTCTCACCTATGGGACTGGTAAAGCTGGAGGAGAGAGTCTCTAGATAAGGGCTAGCTCCCTTTGATGCATCGTGTTTTTTCCAGCAAGTGTTAAACAGACATATATATAGATATATAAAAAAAGGGGGGGATGAAAAGGGAGAAAGAGAATGCAGGAAAAAACAAGCCTACTCTAAAAGAGTTGATACACCAAAAAACAAGGGTTGACCTTCACACATCCACTCTCAAAACTTGACAAATACAGACATACACTACACATTTGGCAGAAAAGACCAGGCTGCAAAAGACCAGCAGGGAGGCTTTCATGAAAACACAGGAGACAGAAAATCACTGAGGTGTTGTGAAATGCACACTATAAGTAACTCTTTCTATTTTGGTCTTCTCAAATGTCAGCTCTTCTCCTTTTAGCTGCAGAAATGGCACCTTGTAGATGACAAGTCTGCTGGTGTTAAACCTGTGAGAGCATCAAGAAATGATGACTGGACACAGACAAACATTCAATGCATACTCTGAAACATCTATCCAAATGGAGGTAAAAATTTGCATTTTATTTGATTCAAGTGAAATTTTTGCAGAGCTGTGCCCTTTACAAAATGTGGAAGAACCCATTCTTCTCAAAAATGAGAAGTTACAATATATAGAAGAAAGGAGAAAGAAACTTGGCACTTTTTTGACAAGTTGGACTGTCGTGCCCATTGGAAAGAGGAAACAATATTGTGTTGTCATCATCCTAGAATAAGCCCACTAGAACCATGTTATATAATCATCAAATTTGACTTTGGCATTCGAGCTTTAATGTAGAAGCATGAGTCATGCCTCTTTTCTGCCAACAGATGAAAATTTGTCCCCTTTTTTAAATGCACGGGCCCTGTTGTATGTTGCTTACACCATTTGGAATTAACAGGCAATAAATCACCTTCACTTTGCTATTTGGACTACCTTGTCACTTCTGCACCATGTCATCTCCTTGTCTATCACTTTGTTTTGTCTTCTTCTGCATCCTTGTCTTTTCTGGCCGCTTGGCCCTTTAGGCGAACTCCTTGGCGGGTCGCTACATTTAGGCCCTTTTCCCTTTTTCAATGTTTGAAAACCCAAAGGCTATTCTATTTCATTAAATTTGATGGCCTCAGAGAAGTCATTGGGCCTGTTGGATTCTTTTCCTAAACTTTTGCGTGGCCTACTCCTCTACCTACTAGTCAGGGCCATGCTGGCTGTTTGACTGCTAACGGGCCTTCTCATGTCCTTCACAGACTACCTTATGTCTTTGCCTTTGTATTAAGTCACAGGCTTTTTTGTATCAAGCCATGGGCTTTTGGCCTTGAAATGTGCTCGGCTTTGATTAACTTAAACCTCACCCAATTTCCTCCTCGAAGCGCCTGCCTTAGTGTTAAGCCGTGTGCGCCAATGAACCAAGGACGTTGAACCGTTGAACCCGAGCATGAAATGAACTCTCTGAACTCACTAAACCTGAAAATAATTGGCATTTGAACAACAAGTGAAGAAGGTGACCAAGATTTTGCCTGTGGGCAAAATGGGTCAATAATTTGGTGACTCATAGGGGAAGCATGCCTGCTATGCTTAGAACCAGTTGCCTTAAAATCCATTGGGTGCGAGTCAGATGCAGCTATAATGAAAGTTAGCAATAGCCCTAAAAGATCTGAGAATCAACTATGAAGCCTTTTACCCCATGCACAAATGGAAACACACAAAGCTAAAAAACACTACTTGTGCAACTGCACTTAGGGAAAACAGGGAAAAAAACAACTAAAAGCAAACTATTATATACAACTAACTAGGAGCATTCACCTCCTCTTGGATCGAAAGGAAAATTTCTTAAGTCCCCTTCCTGACAAGAAGACTTATGGTGGTAGGCAAGTAGCTAAATGAAAAAGAGAGTTGGTGACTTGCTCTTCTTGCCTGTCACCTACATTGGCTAGAATCTGAGTGGATCAGATTCAAACATGCCTCCAATATAAATGTATTCTGCTTGTCCTTGGAGGCCTGTTGAATGCTGGTCCCTTCTATTGGTGCTCTTCACCAAGAAATCTGTGGCTGCTGGCTCATCACCGTTAGCACTTTGATATGTATAGCTCCTCTACAGTGTGTCATGGTCTGACCCATTTCCTTTTGCTTCACTGAAAACTCTGTTAGACTCATCCTCTACTTCCTCTTGGCCTTCTTTAAGAAGGGTGACTATGGTGATGTCTAAAATGGACTCACAAAATGACTGCTCATCCCACAGAACATTGCCTCTTTCTTCAAAAATATCTTCTTCAAGGCATTCCTCTAGGAAGACAGACCTATCATTTTCTTCCTCCAACTCAGGCTCTTCAGCGTAGTCATCCTCCTCATCGAAGTAACAAGGAAGTTCATCAAACAAGGGGGAAGAGAGCTCACATGCATTTGTTCCTCTTTGAATTGCTGGAACATCTGCATATATGCAAGACCTGCATCTTCTCCACTGCTGATGGTGACTTCACAAGGAGCATCAATGATGATTTCTTCTTTGTCATCGCTCATGACAGCCTCTTGAAGGACTGCAGATTAGATCTTCTACTCTTCACTCACCCCCTATAAAACAGGTTCCTCCTCGAGAAGGGGTGAAGTGGGAAAACCGTGTGGAAGAGGAGGTAGTCCTTGAACTAGAATCAAATGATTCTCCCCTCTCCACTTGATCAGCACTTCATCAATATTAGGCACGGCCTGATAACTCTCTTGGAAATGTGTAGGTGGGGTGTGTTTAGGCATGGAATGTGTTTTTTGGTCTGAACCATCCACCACACATTGGCTAAGGAATTTCTCTTTACATTCCAACTCTATAATTCTCCTGGCCAGATCTTCTTGAAAAAGCTTTTCCTGGAGGCTGCCAATATCATCATAAGTAGGCACAGCTTTAGCTTCTTCAAGGTTTTGAGAAAAACCTTGATTTTATTCTTCTTTTCTACCCCATGATTCTACTGTTTCTCCCCAGTTCAGGATCTCTGAATTAAAATTCTGCCCCTGTGAACAGGCAGCAACTTTGTTATCTCTAAGGTCCTAAGGCTCCTCCACAAGGTCTGTAAATTTTTTCTCTCTTTCAAGAATCAGCTTCATCCTGGCCTCTAAATCTTCAATTTTCTTGGCTAGGTTGTCTTAAAAAAGCCTTTCTTGGAGGTCACCAGCATGATCTTCTCCAAAGCTTAGAGCTAGTACCTGGCATTCCTTCCTCCAACTCAAAATCTACACATTATGCTGAAGGACTTGGGGAGGTTGGGGAATGTAAGGAAAACACTGCTGGTGCATTGGAGGAGACTTTAGAGGAGGGACGTGTTGGCTGGTGGTACTCCCCCCAATGGAAGATTCACAATATAAAGGATTGGGAAGATTGATCTCCATGGGGGTTTGCTCTGATGCCCTTTGGTATTGGAAAGCCAGGCGCACGGGATTGAGATCAAATGCATTTGGTAAGCTGGAGTGAGCAAGTGCAATGTGATAAAAAGGATTTGGTGCCAAAGAGGGGGCTTTCTTTAGATTAGGAAGGGGTACGCAAGGCTGACTGCCTTGGACAAATGGATTTCTCCATTTTATTACCTCCTCTTCCATGGATTTCAAGGCTTGTGCTTGCCTAAACAAACACTCCTCTTTATACATTAGCTCCTGCTGATATCTGTACTACTCCTCCTCTTTGTTGATCTCCATTATCTACCTCTCAAATTCTAATGCCATTTCCCTTATCATTGCAGGGTAACTAGGAGAGCTGCTTGAGGGGACGCCATAAAGAGGCTGAGTCTGATCATGGTAATATGAAGGAATATAAGGCCCATGATTTTGTGCAAAAGAATTATACATATAAAATAAATGATCTCTGAATGGCACCAGGCTGCTTAACCAGCTGATTCAACTCAAATTCGCCAGATGCTAAAGATTTGATTTGCTGTAATAGGACTAGCATCAATCCTGAAACTTTACTACATTGAAACTTGTGTCCCACCGGGCGTGCCAAAATTGTTGACACTAGAGATTGCACTCGGGGCAAGGAGGCCTAGCTCCTGCCCTCTCCCCGCAACATGGAAACTCTCCTCTCACCTGTGGGACCGGTGAAGCTAGAGGAGAGAGTCTCTAGATAAGGGCTAGCTCCCTTTGATGCATTGTGTTTTTTCTAGCAAGTGTTAAATAGACATATATATAGATATATAAAAAAAAGGGGGATGAAAAGGGAGAAAGAGAATGTAGGAAAAAACAAGCCTACTCTAAAAGAGCTGATGCACCAAAAAACAAGGGTTGACCTTCACACATCCACTCTCAGAACCAGACAAATACAGACATACACTACACATTTGGCAAAAAAGACTAGGCTGCAAAAGATCGGTAGGGAGGCTTTCATGAAAACATAGGAGATATAAAATCACTGAGGTGTTGTGAAATGCACACTATAAGTAACTCTTTCTATTCTGGTCTTCTCAAATGTCAGCTCTTCTCCTTTTAGCTACAAAAATGGCACCTTGTAGATGACAGGTCTGCTAGTGTTAAACCTGTGAGAGCATCAAGAAATGATGACTGGACATAGACAAACATTCAATGCATACTCTGAAACATCTATCCAAATGGAGGGTAAAAACTGCATTTTATTTGATTCAGGTGAAATTTTTGTAGAGCTATGCCCTTTAAAAAATGTGGAAGAACCCATTCTTCACAAAAATGAGAAGTTACAATATATAGAAGAAAGGAGAAAGGAACTTGGTGCTTTTTTGACAAGTTGGCCTATTGCGCCCATTGGAAAGAGGAAACACTGTTGTGTTGTCATCATCCTAGAAGAAGCCTACTAGAACCATGCTGTATAATTGTCAAATTTGACTTTGGCATTCGAGCTTTAATGTATAAGCATGGGTCGCACCTCTTTTTTACCAATAGATGAAAATTTGTCCCCTTTTTTAAATGCATGGGCCCTATTGTATGTTGTTTGCGCCATTTGGAATTAACAGGCAATAAATCACCTGCACTTTGCCATTTAGACTACCTTGTCACTTTTGTGCCATGTCATCTCCTTGTCTGTCACTTTGTTTTGTCTTCTTCTGCATCCTTGTCTTTTTTGGCCGATTGGCCCTTTAGGCGAACTCCTTGGCGGGTCACTACATTCAGGCCCTTTTCCCTTTTTCAATGTTTGAAAACCCAATGGCTATTCTATTTCATTAAATTTGATGGCCTCGGAGACATCATCAGGCCTGTTGGCTTCTTTTCCTAAACTTTTATGCGGCCTGCTCCTCTGCCTACTAATCAGGTCCATGCTGGCTGTTTGACTACTGACGGGCCTTCTTGTGTCCTCCGCAGACTGCCTTATGTCTTTGCCTTTGTATTAAGCCGCGGGATTTTTTGTATCAAGCTACGGGATTTTGGCCTTAAAATGTGCTCGACTTTGATTAACTTGAACCTCACCCAATTTCCTCCTCAAAGCGCCTGCCTTAGTGTTAAGCCGTGTGTGCCAATGAACCAAGGGCATTGAACCGTTGAACCCGGGCATGAAATGAACTCTCTGAACTCCCTGAACCTGAAAATGACTGGCATTTGAACAACAGGTGAAGAAGGTGACCAAGATTTTGTCTGCAGGCAAAATGGGTCAACAGGTATTGTAAGGGATTTTTTTACTATGGGTCACTATTCATAAGGTTCTGTTCACCAAAACTATTCATCTGGCACTATTCATGAGTCACTATTCATGGTGACATGGTAAGTGATGTAAAAAGTGACATGATAGGTGATGTGGAAGATGATATAGCTAATGATGCAACAAGGAGGTGACTTTTGGAGTGATGTGTCATGTCCCACATGAGAATCTAAGGCATGTGAAGAGGTGGGGTGTAGTACTCCACTTGGTGTCATAAATATTATTATTTTATTTTTGCACATCCTAAGAAAATATAGGAATTAATAGTATAGGGGCCACAACTTTGGGAAAATGACATAATGAAGGGATGTGGTGAATTTTCCATAATGAATAATGGGGGACAATTCAAAAGTGTGTGGAGACCTATTTTTGACTCTTTTGTGCACTTAGGAAGTGGAGGACAAGATTCACTATGCTAATTTGGACTACTTGTGAAGGTGAAAGAGCCATTATAAAAGCATGGTAAGTGGAGGTAACTTTGGAGATCCACTTTTGACCATTCACACATGGGGGAAAGCTGGTCATTATTTCTCAATATTGCACCCACTCAATGGGGTCAAAATTCTTTGCTTGGGCATGAAATTTCCTCTCATTCTCTCTCTCCCTCTCATTTCTATTTCAGGAGTGCTTCTCCATTGTAAAAGACATATTTGAAAATCATAAACCTCCCCATTTTTAGATATTGAGCTTATGTTCATATCCTCCTCCTTTAGATGAGTTCCATGGAGTAATGTAACTAATTTTAGTATTGAAATATCCACCCTAGTTAGTGTTGGCCATTTCATATAGGAATTGCACTTGGAGCATCAACAGAAAATTGTCAGTTTCAGTGGTGGAAGACCCTCCCTAACTAGACTAGTTGTAGTAGCAGATATACTGTGTAATATTATAAGTGTGTTATTTTATGTTGTAATTTGAGTGAGGATTTCCAATGTATTATTTAGTATTTATATTTATGTAAGAGTTTTGTTTATGGTCTTGTTTCAAGCCATAATATTGTAATTATGTTGTATTAAGGAAGTAGTGAAATTATGGTGTTACAAGTATTGTAAGTGTTATGTTTTCTTATATTGTCTAGTAATATAAGAGAGGGTTGTGTATGATTATGTCATTTTTATTTTTTAATAATTATATAATTTGAATATATATGCCAGTGAGGATTGTAGTGTCATATAGCTCTTATGAAATCATTTCCTTGGAATAGCAATATTATGTTTGAGTGTTATGTTATGTGTTGATATTACTTAAATGTGGATTTATATCTAAATCTAAAAGTGTTGGTGTTTTAGGTGATTTAGGAAGTTTTTTTTTTTTTTTAATATGTTTTAGTAAATATTCCCTAAATGGGATATTTAGTGGTATCAGAGTTGTGCATCCTATCAGCCTATGTAGTCTTGTGTTGTGGGTCTCTTTATGCATTTTTTGTTGTAGATTTAAATGCTTAGTCATTCATTCTGGAATCAATGAGTGAAAAATATTTGGGATATCACCTTTTCAATGCAGGAGATGGACTTAAGTCTTTATCTTAATCAAATTATTCACTTCTCCATACTTTTAAGAAAGTAGAGGATTACTTATGCATGGTGGGTTAGACACCTTCTCAAGAGATGCAGATAGCTATTACTCCTTCAAAGGTTATTTTGGTTGAACATGAGCTATTGAGTCATAAATACAAGGATGTGAAGCTTGTACTCACCTCTTTCCTAAGTGAAATCATAATAATTTTAGCCCCAAAGTTGCCTTAAAAGGACAACATAATGAGGGAAGTATTGTAGTTGGTTGTTGAGAGATTTCATGATTTGCATGATATCAAGAGCCCTTCTTTTGGTAAGAGGGTAAAGATTTTAGAATTGATGGAAAAGGTTGGGTCATGTATTCTTTTAATAGATTTAAACTATCATAAACTTATTCTTGAAATGTTTCATCATTTGATAACTTTTGTTAGTAAGAATCAGATTATTTTTTAAAGTATGAAAGCCATCATGTCATTAATTCTTAATGAAAGCTATGTTGTATTCCAACCCATCTTATCCCTATTAGTGGATGTTTTGAACCAAGATCAAGTTACTTCTTCAGCTTTATATGAATTGGTTCATAGTATTTTCATGAGATGTGAGCAGAAGTTATAGAAATACATATCAATTAATAATATAGAAGAAGAAATCAAGGAGCCAAAGCAAGAGGAATTGCAAGTTGCACCTGCAAGAGAAGAGGATTCCATGAGTTATCATGAGAGTGATGATGAGCACTCATCATAAGAGGAAAAATTAGAGATGCAAGACATTTAAGGTAAACATATTACTTGGGTTGAAAATTTTCTTTTATCTTCTAATGATGGTATGCATGATAGTGAGCCAAAGAAGGAGGACATGGAAGCAGTTAAAGATTTGGAATCCACACTTGGTCATGATTCATTGTGTGAGTATGTTGCTACCATAGCCTTTAAGTAAATTAAGGATGAGGATTAAAATCATGTTGAAGATTATGCTAATCTTAAAACATCAGAACCTGAGGTGCATGAAGAATTGACATCCATTACTCCCAAGATCTCAAATGATGATGCTTTCATAGTTGAGGTGCAAGTGGATTTTCATTTTCATTAATGTGTGGAAAAGAAGTTTCCCCAAGATATGGACATGGAGGTGGTGCATGCAAATGCACATAAGGAGAAATCACCCATGAACATTGTGGAGATTATGCCATCAGCAAGCCATCATGAGCGTGTTATTAGCATCCCAAGGTATGAGAATTTTTAAAATTTTCTTCTACCTATGTCATTGCAAAATTCTTGTCATCATAGAAAGATGCAAAAAGAGGTGATAGAGTGAGGAATACAACTTGAAGAAAAGGACATGGGGACTCTTTGATACAAGTTATAAATATTTATTTCATATGGTATCTAGGTAATATGTTGAAAATAAAGGTTATGAATAGTTCTTTCATATGGGATCCAAGTAATATGTTGATATTTAAGGTAGATAATGGGTTTGATAGTACCATTGAATTCTCCATATCTTGCAATTGGTATGGAAGAGGTCCATAAGGAATCACTTAGAATTTTTTATGTTTTCTAATCACATTATGAAGAATCAAGGATCATGATTTATAGATCATTTATGGGAAGAAAATATCAGGAGTGATGGACCAATGGAGATAGTCCCTATGATAAGCTCAATTCTAGATATGGGTGAGAGACATATGTGTCATTTTGATATTCTTTGTCTTATGACTAATCATAGCAAGGTAATCTTGGAATCAGGTTATTTATAGGATTGATATCATTGGATGGGACAAGGAGTTTTCAAGAAGGACAAAACCCTAGAAGATAACTCCCATGTCAATTTTACTAATGGATATGATAGACCTTGCTAGAGGAAGATTCATGACTTTGAACATGAGGTTTGTGTTGGTCTAGTTATTATTGGTCTAATTTATTTTTATGTGACTTTGGATATGAAATGGTTCCATTCTTTTGGGTTATTCATGGGAATCATATTTATTTTCAGTAAGGAAGATCAGTTGGAACATTTGGGTCTAGACTTGCCAGCTCTAGAGCAACATGCTCTATTTGTATAAGAATGTAAAAGTGAGATGTTGCCCTTGACTAGTGCTCAAGATGTTCAATAGAGAGTCTGAGTTACTTTAGATTGGCCACCTTCCACTTCATTGGCACATTGGGGCAGATTTTTTGGCCCTTTAAATCATTACAAGATATTTATTGTGACATCTTTTAGGTTCATTATTTCCATTGGTGGTAGGAGTATATTCCATTGGGTTAAGTGGAAAAGAGTATGTGATCATCCTATAGAGTTAATGATTTCATGTGTTATACTTTTCATCTTATATTTCTCACCCCCATGTCTTGTAGATGGTAGTGCTTTAGGAACAAGACTTAGAGTGGTTTAGAGGTGGCAGTACTTAACATGTGAAAGATGGGAGTTGGAAGAATCTAAAAAAGGAATGTTCGTCATCATGCATGCCTTGATCGAGTTCCAACCATACTTACCTCATGAAAGAAATGGAGAGAGGACATCCCATAATAACTCAAAGTTTTAGATAAGTATTGGTTACTACAATTATTTCATTTTAACAACTTATATACTTTTAGATATTGCAGTGATGAGTATAGCTTTCTCTATGGGTTGGAGTGCACAAGATTATCTTTTTAACACTTGGAGTTTGAGTGTTAATGAGGTACTATAAGTTTATGGAAGTGGAGGAATCCCTAAGATGTTTATGAGTTAAAATTTTAGTTTTAACACTATTTTCATCCCATGTAGCATCCAACTGACTAAGTTTAATTTGCATCATGTTTGGGACACCATGATGAGTTATATGGAGAATCATGCTTATTTGTTTAATAGATTAATTTTTCTATGGCCCAAGATCATGATTGACAATGGGATTTTTAATTTTGATTTTGTTGAGATTCTTTGGCATGAAATATTCTATGTTGTATAATCCAATCCCTACATGTCTTCTAGTTTGGTGTCAGAGGAAAACTTTGTATTTGGGGTGCAGGAAAGAAGAATGCAGATTTGGCACTATGGTACTCCCACCTTAATCAAAGTGGTGCAGTAGAATCATGGTGGAGAATTTTGGAGATTGATTTGGGATCTTGGTAATGTTTAGAGTAGAGGAGATTACACTGTTACATTTCCATTGCTTGATTTAATTCATAGAGGTAGAAGTATAGTCACGCATCACATCATGGATCTTCTACAAATTTGCATTTACAATGTTGAGAATTATGCACATTCATATAATATCTATTCTCATGAGGTCAAGTTATTCTTGAAAGAAGTGGTAAAAATACTTGAGTTGCACAAGGGTGTTTTGGATGATAGGTGGAGAGTATCTTACAGCACCTTCTGGCAAGAACTTTCTCACTTGATAGGTACAAGATCTAGGCTATATGGGCATTACAGTTTGATTCATTACTTTGTCATAATGATTCTGGAAGCTTTAGATTTAGAATTGCTTGAGGGAAAGCAAATTTGGGAAGGGAGGACTGTAATGTCTTCATTTTTTGAATAACACATTTTATGAATACCAGTAGCCTATTTTATTCCTATAGGCTATTTTGGGTATTGTAAAGGATATTTTAGTGTGGGTCACTATTCACAAGGTACTATTCAAAATTAATATTCACAAGGTATTATTCAAAATTAATATTCATCAAAACTATTCATGTGTTACTATTTATTGACACTATTCATGTGTCACTATTCATTAGCACTATTCATGGTGACATGGCAGGTGATGTGGAAGATGATATAGCTGATGATGTAGCAAGGAGGTGACTTGTGGAGTGATGTGCCATGTCACACATGAGAATCTAAGGCATGTGAAGATTTGGGGTGTAGTACTCCACTTGGTGTCATAAATATTATTTTTATTTGAGCACATCCAAAGAAAATATAGAAATTAATAGTATAGGGTCCACACCTTTGGGAAAATGACAGAATGAAGGGGTATGGTGAATTTTCCATAATGGAGCCATTATGAAGGGTGGGAGACAATTAAAAAGTGTGTGGAGACCTATTTTGGACTCTTTTGTGCACTTAGGAAGTGGAAGACAAGATTCACTATGCTGATTTGGACTACTTATGATGGTGGAATAACCATTATAAAAGCATGATAAGTAGAGGTAACTTTAGATATCCACTTTTGACCATCTACACATGGTTATAAGATTTTCACTATAGCTAAAGAGTTAACCCACTCAAGGGGGTCAAAGTTATTTTTTTTGGCATGAATTTTCCTTGCATTCTCTATCTCCCTCTCATTTATATTTAAGGAGAGCTTCTCCATTGTAAAAGACATCTTTGAAAATCATAAACCTCCCCATTTTGAGATATTAAACTTGTGTTCATATCCCCCTCCTCTAGATGAATTCCATGGATTAATGTAAATAATTTAGTTGGTGAAATATCCACCCTAGTTAATTTTGGTCATTCCATATAAGAATTGCACTTGGAGCATCAACAGAAGATTGACAATTTCGATGGTGGAAGACCCTCCCTAGTTGGACTAGTTGCAGTAGTAGACATATTTTATGTAGTATAGTAAGTGTGGTATCTTATGTTGTAATTTGAGTGAGGATTTCAAATGTATTTTTTATTATTTATATTCATTTACGAGTGTTTTTTATGGTCTTAATTCAATCCATAATATAGCAATTTTGTTGTATTAAGGAAGTAGTGAAATTGTGGTGTTACAAGTATTGTAAGTGTTATGTTTTCTTATATTATCCATTAATATAAGAGAGGGTTTTGTATGCTTATTTCATTGTTTTTTCAATAATTATATCATATAAATATATATTTCAGTGAGGATTGTAGTGTCATACAGCTCTTATGAAAGCATTTCCTTAGAATATATATAGTATGTGTGATTGTTATGTTATGTGTTGATCTTAATTGTGGATTTATATCTAAATCTAAAAGTGTTGGTGTTTTAGGTGATTTAGGAAGTTATATTTTTTTTATCTATTTTAGTAAATATTCCTTAATCGAGATATTTCAATCACACATGTATGGAAAATAAATTTTGATACTTGTGTCAAGGTGCAAACTTTCTTGCAAGTGACTGTTGAAAGGTCAAAAGCTAGTTAGAGTAGTTAAAATTGATATAAAACTTGTAAGTTTTGCTTTGGAGTTAGTTGAGAGGGATGAAATAGAATTGGATAGGTTCAAGAACTAATAAGATAATGAATGGAATATCTCAGTTTTGACAAGTGGACTGTAGTCCATGTTTTTTGAATGTGTAAATGGAATAATGAATGTGTTTTGACTTCTCATCAAAGAAAGACATAATAAATATGTATTTATATGATTCAATATGTGTCTAGTAAGTTTGATGTACATTTATCTAAAGGATCTTAATATTTATTTATAGGTTTCAAGGTCTTTTGTCAAGTGGTTCAATTTTGTAGACCAATGCACTCTATTTCATATGTTGAGAAGGCAGTATGTGTTCCATGTGTGTAGAAAAGATTGAATAGAAGGTTTTAACAATGATTTTATGGTTGGTGTGATTTAGGAATTTTAATGAAGAGAGGATGGTTAGTATCATGTTAGTGACAAATTGAAAAAAAATGAAAGAAACACACTAACTAGCATAACATCTCTAGGCCTAGACACTAGGGAGAGATTAGTTAACAAACATGAATAAAACACACAACTAAAATTAAAAATAAACCCTCTTTTACCTTCCTTGGATGCTCCAAAATTCTTGTTGTAGTGGCTTGCTCAGCTTGTGCTCATGAATTCTTCATCAAAAGAGGCTTGACTATCTCCTCTTCTCCTTGACACCTTGTGGCTTTAGTTTGGCTTGGATTAGAATCAATTTGGCATGGTAACACTAGTTTTATGAAGCTTTTTGAACCAATCCTACATTATAACTTTTCACAAATTAAGCTTTTCCTAATGATGTTCATGGCCTCTCTATTTATAGATTTTTGAGATTGACCAGAATCAACATGAACCATCCATCTCAAGATTGAGATGTGTGGCTAAGGATTAATCCAATTATGTAATTAAATTTCATAAATAGGATCAGAAATATTTTGGATAGAGGATCAATTAAGAGGCATGGAGGGATTTGATGAGGTATTGGAGACATGAATCCTGATATTTGTGGCATTTATAGCCTAGGGATGTCTTCCCAAGAAATGAGATCACCTGATGATGCATACATTCAATAGTCATTTCTAAAATCAAGTATTCAACAAGTTTCCATGGAATTATTAATTAGGATCTAACTTGGATTAATTATTTCTAAAATCATGATTAAGCACTTTGTGCACAAATTACTCAAATTGATCAAAATGCCTTGTTATTGGTCCAAAATTTGACTAGGTTAGAATTGGAAGTCAACTTTCAGATGAGTTGGAACTGTATTCCCATTTAGGATGTTACCAATATAAAATAACAAAGGCATGTGTCTCATGCAATAAATTTGATAGAAAAGAGCAATCTAAAGCACCTAGGTGCAAAATTAGCAATTTGACTCAAAATGATCTAATCAAAGTTAGTTGGTCCACAAATTGCATTGCCCCATTTAATGATACTCTAGCCAAAATTGGCACTTGAATATATCAATTTCAAATCATTTAATGTGTTTTAGTGTTTTTAGGCTAAATTATGCATTTTGGTAAGAATTGGTCAAAACCCTGATTAGAGGTTATCGGTGGCTAGATTTAGGTGTCTATAGTTTACCCCTATTTGAGAAGATGTTGCAAACTATATGCAAAGCAATGTCTTCTCAAATAATGAGAAAATGCCTATATGCCAAAAAGAAGATGATGGTTGAATAAAAAAGCTCCAAATGGTTTTGAGAAGCCTATGATGATGCCCCCTCGAGGGAGTGGCCGTCACATTTGTTGATGGATGGTCCCTCAAAAAGAAATAAGAATAAAGGTGGAATTAACCTATGGTTGAGATTAATCCAAATGATAAAATGCTTTCATGCATCGATATAAAAAATATATGGATTTGTCAAAAGGCAATTATAATCAGGAATAAAAGTTAAAATAATGATTGCCCATAAGTGGTTATAATCATTAAGAAGACCTAGATTGGTTAAAGATGAGTGTGCCCCAGTTTGGGTTGATTAGCAATCATAACTCAAGGATATAACATGGAATATAAATTAAAGATAAGTGGATAGAAAGTGATGAAAGAGATTAATAGAGGAATAAGATTGATCAATAGAAAATATTTAGTTATACCTGTCAATGAGGAGATGCTCGTCCTGATTAGCAACGATACAACTAGAATGGCCAATGGGTTAATTTGATCAAGGGTGGGATGGAAGGATTTACCAAAGTGCCAAGGAGAAACTTCTATGGATCCATTGATTGTAGACCTTAATTAAGCTAATTTTTGCTATAGCATATGATGGTAGGCATCATGATAGAACACGATGAAGACTTGGCCAAAATATGCATAAGGACTGACTCTCGATATAATAAACACTTGAAAAAAATGCACTAATGATAAAAACATGATGATAATGTTAACATACGAATATGGATCGACTCAAGAATAATGTGCTTGATGAATCACCCAACGAACACATATAGACTGAGTCGAGGCAACAATGTTGAAAGAAAATAAATAGGCAAGCAAAAAAACAAACAAACAACTTGAAATAAATAAACAAATAAAAATCCTAAAAATAAAAGCAAAAGAAAGCATCCTAACATTGAATTTGCCCCAATAAGGTGGATCAAGGATAACTGACTAGGCTTAGACAAGACAAATATTTTTGGATTTTTGAAATGTTATGATTGTTTTTAGAATTTTTATGTATCTTAACTCATTAGAGAATGACAAGATACCTACTCACAAAATGGAGAGAGTGTTTGGTGTAGGTTGCTCACAAAATGGTGAGAGCATATAGAAAGGGGGATTGAGGTGAACTCAACATGAATTGAGCATGACCCACATAGTTTTAAAATGACCTCAAGTAATAGTAATTCTATCCACATAAAAGGTAGGGAAAAACCAACTAGGTCCCGATAAGTTTTCAAATCTGACAAATGGTCAGTTAAATGAAAATAGTGATGGCAAGGTGATGTGGTAATGCATGATAAATAAATGTTTCCCCTAGTTTTCCCATAGGTGGTTATAACTAAGATACAATGACATAAGTCAATGATACTAATTTTCCCATAGGTAGTTATAATTAGTAGCAAGACTGATGAAACACTGATTTGCCCATAGGAAGTTATAATCAAGCTCACATAAACATACTTAATATAGGATGGAAAATGAAAGATATCCTTCTAGATTAATTGTCACACCACTTTCATAGACTGTCATTTAAACATGGACTTGATTGATTGTTGAAACTTGATTGGAATCCTCTCACAAAAATTTTGGGAAGAACCAAAGTAACCAAGATCAAAATAGGATTGGGTAGGACAACTAAAAATAGGCTTTGGTCTAGATAGGAATGGAATGATAGGATACAATGGCATTACTTTAGAATAATGATTAGTTAGATATATTGGATAAAATAGTAGTAAATATTCCCCCAGGTGATGGGTAAATGGAAGGATACGCGACAATGGCAAAAGAATATATAACAATGGTAATGGCATGGCAATGTGAAATGGTATGGTACAGGCTTTTGGCTTGGGTGTGGTTTTTTATTATATTGTTCTTTTTGATGGTGAGATGCACATCCTAATCATCAAATAATACAAATATAATAATCAATCATGTTAATTATTATCCCACACCTCATCTGAATAGTTTCTCTATCAAAAATGGCCTACAGCTTTGGTTATCAAGAATTCTTTTATGATCTTCATTGGTCATTGATTTTGATTTCTTCAAACATTGAGACAAGGTATCTTTGTAGCCTCGACAAAGGAAAGTGTGGCAATGGATGGTAAATAAGGAAAAATAATGGATGGTAGATTTGATTATGAAATGGAATGGTCGATGATAATGGAATGTGGAATGGTAGGGAAACAAATGAAGATCAGTACTTTTAATCACATGTAATATTGTTGATGTTGGATTCAATATAACTTTGGTTATGGTAGAGCTGAGACTTGTTCTCTTAATAAGACCACTATATTTTTTTGTTGTTTGACCTTGAGAGTAGTTACCATTTGATTAGGTTATAGATAGGAAGCTATTTTGATTTGATCTTCGATTTTATCTTCATCAAGTAGTGAAAAACTTTTGTGCTTAGCTATTGGTTCCCCAATGAGGTTTTTACCAATGAAGTTGTCTTGATTGTCCTATAGCACCTTCAAGAAGGTTTCACTAATGAACATTGGATTTTAACTTTGATTTTCTTCTATCACTTCTAAAAAATTTTCACTAGAAGATACTGAGTTAGAACTTTGATTGTATACTAGCGTCTCTAAGAAGGTTTCACTAGGAAAGTGTTCTTCTATTACATGTATTTGGTCTTGGAATCCTTGCTCTTCTTCAACTACTATGTCACCATGGATGCAGTTCAACAAAGTATGATTCTATAGATCCCAATCGACACTTTTGGGAGATGGAATGTCAATGATATGGCTATTTTGGTTTATGGTAATGGCATGTGGAATAGTAATGGAATGGGGAAAGGATGCAATATTCTCATAGAAGATACTAGGATAACTTGTGTTGAAGTTTAAGTACTCATCCTCGAAAACTATAGAAGGATCACAAATGTATTCAAATTGATCTATGAGGCATGTATAACCAATGTTGTAACAACCATGAATGTATTCTTCTTTTGAATCTAATTTTGACTCAATAAACTTTGAATATGATGTTGAGACTAATGTTGATTATGATTCTGATGCTAAATCTAATGTTGATTCAAGAATAAAACCTAACTCTAATTCTAATTCTTCATCTGATGGGTACTTTATTACAATAATGTCTTTTTGAATGTTTAGTTTTAGACAAGTAATGACCTATGATGATATAATAGGCTCCATAAACATGGTTGAGGTAATGATTTTCCCAAAGGCAATTATAATCATTAAGAAGTGACTCAGCAAAGACTGGCTTATCAATGTAAGACTCCTTGACAACTGGGATAGGATCAATAGGTGATTCATCATAGGCTAACTTATCACAAATGGTTGATTCAACAGAAACATCTTGGATTGGTTGGTTCTCTTGGCCTTGGTTTCCAATGAGTTATAAAATACTAATTTTGAACACAACTTGGTCTTCAAAGGATTGGATTAGTTGAGGTTTGGATGGGATTGGTAATGGAGGAGGAATATCCTATGGTTGGATAATGGTAGGGCATTGGGGAGCATGATTGCTTGAATGAGCCAAATAATGAAGTCATGAAATGGTAACAATAGGGTGGTGTAGAGCTTGATTTATTGTATAAGCTAAAGGACTGGGTCCTGGAACGATGAAGGGGCATTGTGGAGCTTGATTGTGTGCAAAAACCAAAGGATGAGGTCTTGGTATGGGAATGGTGTGACATTGTGGTCCTGGAATATAAATGGTATGATGTGGTGGAGCTTGATTACTCCAAAGCATGCAAGTCTTCCTCATAAACCATATCATCCTAGTTGTGAGTTGGCTTATAAGTTGGTTTTTAACTATGTTCCACATAATAATTATTTTAAATAGGGTATGGATCTATATTCCAAAAAATATTATCTATAGTTGGGTCTTCAAAGTCCTCCTCACAAGCCTCTTCATACCAATCTAGGTCTCAAGTTGGATCGTGAGCTAGTTCATGACTTTATTCCTATGAATGATTATTATGAGGTCGATATAAATCTATCTCACAAACTATATTATCATCTTTGGGGTCTTGAATAAAGCCATAAAATTCATTTTGTGTAGCCATTCTATCATAAGTTGGATTATACATGACTCCACCATAGGTGTAGCTAGACATATCAACGTAAATGATGAAATTTCTAAAAACAAATGGCTGAGTTCTACAAACTCCAAAAAAACTATGTCCAAATAATAAATGGGTCAAACTTGGTCTAATTTGGTCGAAGGGGTGGAGATGTATCTCCAATATGGTCTAAAAGTGAAGCTATATCTCTAAAATGATTTGGGCTAAGACTTGGCATAAAATAGTCTAACATTAAATGTCTAATGTCATATGTCATATGCATAAAAATTCAAGCATCTAAATAAAAATTAGCATGTCAAAGGTCTAGGTCAAAGTGTTCCAAACAAGGTCTAAACTAGGAAAGAGAAAATTTGAGTTGCTAGGTCTTTTGTCCAAATACAGAGGCAAAAGCTAGGCTCAAACAAACAGGCATATGTTATGACTTTTGGCCAAACAGCATCAAAAGCTAGACTTGAAACAAGGCTGATGTGATTTGATTTAATCAAACAAGTTTGGAAATAACTTTGACATAAAACTAACACAAAAAATCAAACATAAACATGATCATTTGGCATAAGGCATGAGTAAAAAGGCTTTGGAAGAAATACTATGTTTTCTCAAACAAAGGCATAAACAATGATAAGGACAAGTACTGAATAAACAAACCATCAATAGTTTTCAAATTTGGGTAATCGATTAACTAAAGTTATGCAACCCAAAAGAGAAATATCTATGTATTAGCCCCATGAATTAAGGCCTAAACAAAAATTAATCAATGTTTGAATCCAAACTTGACAAGGCTAATTAAAAATTCAATGTTGAAAGTTAGGATTCGACCAAACAAGCTAGATAAGATTGGATAGAATGACAACACAAGGCAAAAGTATAAATGGGATACATGACATTGTTTAAAACAATGATTTCTAAGATAAGGTGAAACAAGTCTTGAAATAAATTGAGCCTAATGGTGTAAGCATGCTCGAATGATGTGATCTATGTTATTCTTCAAAAGACTCAAGGGCAAAATGGTTTTAACATGTTTTGGGCAGTATAACACTATCCTCCTCAATTCAAATACATTGTTTTGACATGGCTTATGAACAACCAAACAAGTTTTAATCTCAAAACATACCAAGCAAAAATGACCAAAATACACTAAGCATAATTGTCCAAATCCTAGTAAGGGTATGATAATGCATGGTTGACTAAATTAGCAAGATTTTGAATGTTTCTAGGGGAATCAATTGCACAATGATTTTCACATCAAATAATGTAAAAGACAAGCACAAAAATTGGGTGACCATGGAATTATCCAGTTGTAAAAAGATCTATTTTTTTACAACCACTACATCTTGTTGTTCGCTCAGTGTAGTGTGATGTCCAAATGCAGATACATCCCATGTACAACACCAAAGGAGTAAGTGAAGGTAATGCTAAGAGATGAAACACCAGGTCAAATCTTCCCTAAATAACTTGTGAGAGGTGATGAAGTCCCCCTCGTAAGCCAAGTTTGCATAAAAATAAAGAAATTATGAAATAGATTGACTTTAGGGTCATTTTCAAGGTCACCCAAACTTTGACAAGTTTTTGGGGAGTGTTTTAGATGACTTTCTTTCTAAGCCTTGGACTAGGCTATTTGAAATAGGAATGGCACTTTTGATTCCAAGGGTTCCCTAAAGGGGACAAATAGAAGAGCATACATGCAACACCCCTCTTTTTGCCAAATAAAAATCTAACTTAAACAACTAAGTGAATTAAAAAAGTTTGGAAAGGTGAGTTCATTTTTTAGCCCAAATAGAAAGGTGTGATGGTGTTCTTTTGATCCCTTGGTCTTAATTGTAAACTTTGAAAACATTCACCATAAACATTTAAATTTTTTGTTAAACACCAAAACAAGGTTCCTAATCCATTTTAAAGCATGCATAAGGTGATCTAAACATGTTTTTAGCAAATTTCAAGATTGGTCCTATAACAAAAATGTTAGTATGTCCTTTAGATTTGAAGTTACTTTGGGTTTGAAACAATGAACTTGAAAAAAAGAGCTCTTGGGTTTTTGTTTTTAGAAAAAAACACAATGACTGATGTTGATTCTACTAACTGATGATGATCACACTTACTAACCAATGATGGTTATCTAACAGACAATGGTCATACCAATAGTGATCAAAGACAGCTATATCAATCGGTGACAATTACTGTGTAAACTCGTGACAAAGAAAAATGGCAAAAAAAAGTTATAAAATCAAATTTCAAGAGTTTTAATGATCCAAATGAAGATTTTAAAGTTCCATAATGATATTTTTCATGTGTGGGATACGTTTGGTCCCACCGAGCATGCCATTATGTGATCTAATAATTTGACTCAAGAGAGGCTGGTTAGTATTGTGTTAGTGACAAAATGAAAACAAAATGAAAGAAATACACTAACTAGCATAACATTTCTAGGATTAGACACTAGGGAGAGCTTAGTTAACAAACATGAATAAAACACAAAAATAAAATTCAAAATAAACCCTCTTTTACCTTCCTTGGATGCTCCAAAATGCTTGTTGTAGTGGCTTGCTCAGCTTGTGCTCATGAAGTCTTCATAAAAGGAGACTTGGCTATCTCCTCTTCTCCTTGGCACCTTGTGGCTTTGGCTTAGCTTGGTTTGGAATAAATTTGGCATGGTAACACTAGTTTCATGAAGCTTTTGGAACCAATCCTGCATTATAACTTTGCACAAATTAAGATTTTTCTAACGATGTTCATGGCCTCTTTATTTATATATTTTTGAGATTGACCAGAATCAACATGAACCATCCATCTCAAAATTGAGATGTGTGGCTAAATATTAATCCAATTATGTAATCAAAATCCATAAATAGGCTCATCAATATTTGGGATATTATAGAAATTAAGAGGTATGGAGGGCTTTGATGAGGCATGAATCCTGATATTTATGGCATTTATGGCCTAGGGGTGTCTTCCCAAGAAATGAGGTCACCTAGTGATGCAGATATTCAATATTCATCTCTAAAAACAAGTATTCTACAAGTTTATATGGAATTCTTAATTAGGATCTAACTTGGATTAATTAACTCTAAGCATGATTAAGCACTTTATGCATAAATTACTCAAATTGATTAGCCTTATTATTGGTCCAAAATTTGATTGGGTTAGAATTGAAAGTTAATGTCAGATGCATTAAATTAGTATTCCCATTTAGGATGTTACCAACATCAAATAACAAAGGCACGTGTCTTGTGCAAGAAATTTGATAGAAAAGAGCAATCCAGAGCACGTAGGTGTAAAATTGGCATTTTGACTTGAAATGATCTGATCAAAGTTAGTTATCCCACAAATTGTATTACCCCATTTAATGATACTATAGCCAAAATCAGAAATTGAATATATCAATTTAAGTCATTTAATGCATTTTAGTGTTTTCAGGCCAAATTGTGCATTTTGGTAAGAATTGATCAAAACCTGATTGGAGGTTATTGATGGCCAGATTTAGGTGTCTGTAGTTGGTGTGGCATAGTTTCAACATTCTTAATGTTGTTTTGGAAAGTTACACTCATTCAAAAATGTATGATTTTGCTTACTAAAATAAACCATGTGCTAGACTATGACTACACAAGCAATTAGGTCATGAAAGTATGCTAAGAGTTAAATAGTGGCATGAGTGTGGAAATACATTATTTGTAAAAGGTATGTGGAGTAAATTTAGTGTTTACCAAATACTCACAATTTCTTGAAACCATTCTGAGAACAAAAAACTCAAGCCTTTTATTCTCAGACCCTATAGACTATGACTATGTGCACAGTGAGAGCAAGAACATAGGTTGTTTGTTGAGTAGAAGCTTCAAGGTAGAAATATAACATTTGGAAAAGTTGTATGGGAATAGTATAGATCCTACACAATCAATTGGGTTGTTTTAAATTTTTTTGATTGTTTCTTGTTTTAAATGTATTCTTCTCAGGCTTATATAGTGGCCTAAGACCCTAAACTAGGGTTTCAATAAAACAAGTGCCATTTTCAAACTTTTTAACAAGTGAAATTTTTTAAAACTTTGTAGTTTGATAGTATGAGATGTGCACAAAGTGATTTTTAAGTATTCATGTTCATTTCATATAAGAAAGTATAGTTATAAAATTTTGTGAGGAGACAAGGGTAGTGAAGACCTAATTAGCCCTGAAAAGAGAGATAAAAGGCAATGAAAATGTGACTTCCAAGAAGATTCAAGACTTAAAACTTCATAGAGGTGAAGAACTAGATAGAGGGTAGTAGGAACTGGCACTAGTTCTTCCAAACTCCTCTGTACTTATTTGTAAAAGGTTAATAATCCAAAAATAAGGCTACGAGATTGTGTGCAAAAGGGTAAGAAGTTGTATATGATGAAGAGACACTTTGAGGGGTTGTGTGAGTTTGATAAGGAGAGTAATAGGACTATCAAGAGCATAAAAAAGGTCACAAAAACCATAAAATAATATAATGAATCTTATAACCATTGAATGAATAATGAACCAATGAACCAGTGTCAAAGGAGTGAATCTCGAAACAAGGAGAAGTGTGAGATTGTTTTGTTTATCATCTACATCACCCTGGGCCTCGATGACTTTCCATGTGAATTTTATAAATCCATATGGGATTTTATTGGTCCCAATCTACTTTAGGTGTACAAAGAAACCCTGTAAAACTATTCTTTGGGAGATTTAATTAATCAAGATAATATTAAGTTCATACCCAAAGCAGGTGATCTAGAGTTTCTAACTAGCTAGTAACCCTTTACTTTATTGAAAGACTTGTTAGAAATAAATAGAAAATTGATGCGAAACAATTTTACTGAATCATAATAATAATATATATGAATAGAGATGCAAAAAGAACAAAAATAAGCATGCAAAACAAGAAAAATAGATTCAACGTGGTTCACCCAATATGGGCTACATCCACCAAGAAATAATTTCTAATATTTTATTACAAGCCACAAAAGTACAATCCACTCTCAGATCTATCTTCTCACAATTACAATGCACAAATATTGTTTGGAGCTACACTCAACAAATCCTCTTGAATTTGCACCTAAATTCACACACTCTATTCTTCCTTCTCAAACCCTTATTCTCATGATGTATTACCTACAAAATGTAGACACCTAAGTCTAGCCACCAATGATCATCAATCAAGCTTTTAACCAATTTCCACCAAAATATATAATTTGGATTAAAAACACTAAAACACATTAAAAGAGTTGAAATTGATATATTCAAGTGCTATTTTTTTCCAAGATATCATTAAATGGGGTAATTCAATTTATGGGCCATCTAACTTTGATCAAATCATTTCGAGTCAAAATGCTAATTTTGTACCTGGGTGCTCTAGATTGCTCTTTCCTATAAAATTTCTTGCATAAGACATATGCCTTTGTTATTTCAGGTTGACATCATCTTAAATGAGATAATAGATCCAATGCATCTAACATCAACTTCCAATTCCAATCCAGTCAAATTTTGGGTCAATAACAAGACATTCTGATCAATTTGATTAGTTTATGCACAAAGAGCCAAGGTTTGCATCAAAGTGCTTAATCATGCTTAAGAGCTAGTTAAACCAAATCATGAGCCTAATCAAGAATTCTATAGAACTTTTCAAATAATTTATTTTTGGAAATGAATATTGAATATCTGCATCAACATGTGACATCATTTATTGGGAAGACATCCCTAAGCCATAAATGCCACAAATATCAAGATTCATGTCTCCCATGCCTCAGTAAGACCCTTCATGCCTATTAAATGCCCATTTATCCCAAATATTTATGAGCCTATTTATGAATTTTTATGACATAATTTAATTTATCTTTAGCCTCACATCTCCATCTTGAGATGGACAGTTCAAGTTGATTCTAGCCATTTTTGAAAATCTATAAATAGGAGGCCTTGCTTATTGAACTTTAAGCTCTCATATGCCAAAGTTATAATGATGAATTGATTCTAAAGCTTCATGAAAATTAGTGTCATAATGCCCAAATGTTGAACCAAGCCAAGCCAAAGCCACACAAGGTGCTAAGGAGAGATGGAGGTAGCCATACTTCATTGATGCAGACTTCATGAACACAAAGTCGAGCAAGTCACTACAACAAGAATTTTGGAGCATCTAAGGAAGGTGAAGGAAGGTCTTTATTTCATGTTTTAGTTGTGTTTCCATTTTGTTTTGTTAAATAAGCTCTCCCTAGTAACTAAGCCTAGAGATATTATGCTAGTATGTTTATTTCATTTTGTTTTCATTTTGGGACTAACATAATACTAACCATCCTCTCTTGAGTCAAATTCATAATTCACATAATGGCATGCCCGGTAAGAATCTAGCCATAAATTTGGTCACAAAGGATCTTTCAAGCAACCTACTAACAAAATTTATGCAAAAAATTGGAGTGAAGGAGCCAAAGGAGTGAAATTTTAAGTCAAAAATCCATTTTCTGATAACAACATTTTTGTTCTTGGAAGCCTTAGTTTTACTCTCAATTTTAATATCACTGCTATCACAGTAGTGATTTTGTTAAAAAAATCATTATTTTGATAAAATCTGATTTCATGGCCCTATATAGTGATATCATTTGCTCAAACAATGATTTCATTGGCCTAAGTAGTTATTTTGTCAAAATAGTGATTTTGTCTCAAAATAGCAAAATTGTATGCACTATGCAATGATTTCATATTCGATAATAATGATTTTGTTAATAGATTAGCAATTTTTTCTTTTTCTATGTTTTTTGTCTAGTGAATAATGATATTGTCTTTAACAGTGATATCATCATCTTGGGTAGCGATGCCATCATTTTGGCTAGTGATTTCATTTAAAACAATAATTTTGTTGTAAAACAGTGATATCATCACTCTGGGTAGCAATTTTGTTGATTTGGCCAATGATTTCATCCAAAAAATAGTGATATTATTTTCTCTACTTGATCTAACCCATAACAGTGATATTGTTTTCTAAAATTTCAATTTTGTAGGCAAATAGTGATATTGACTATGTAACAGTGAGATTACAACAGAGAGTTGAAATTTTTAATGTTGTTTGCTCAAACTCAAGTTCTTCAAAGCAGACCCTTATAATTATGTTGTTTCAGGTTAAGAGAGTAGATTAATATTTATTTTTATTGCATTTATCCAAACGCACTTTCAAATTTGGTGTTTAATGGAAAATTTAGATGCTTAGGTAAATCTTTAAACAAATTGTGCTTTCAAAGTTACAACTTAAGACCAAGGGGTCAAAAAGAACACCACCTCATCTTTCATTCAGGGCTTAAAATTGAATTCACTTGTCAAATTTTGTCTTCAATGGTTTTTTAAGCTTAAAATTTGATTTGCAAAAAGAGGGACGTTGCATGTATGCACTTTTATCCATCCCCTTTAGAGAACTTTTGAAATCAAAAATGTTGTCCTTATTACAAACATGCCTAATCTAAGGCTTAGAAAGAATGTCATCTAAAGCACTTCTCAAAAACTCACAATAGCTTGGATGACCTTGAAAATGACCCTAAAGTCTTTTTATTAAGTCATTTATTTAATGCAAACTTGGCTCGCAAGGGGGACTTCACTACCTCTCACAAGTTCTTTAGGGAAGATGTGACCCAGGGTTTCACCTTCCAGCACTGATTTCAACCACTCCCACTAGGATCAGAGGTTTGAGCAGTTAAACGAACTTTTAGTGTTGGAGTTGCACACAAGATGTATCTGCACTTTGGATATTACACTACATTGAGCAAGTGATGGATGTAGTGGTTACAAAAAGGACAAGACATTTTTACAACAAACCAAGTGTCACAGACACCCAATTTTAGTGCATTTCTTTTGCATTGTGATGTAAAATTCATTATGTAATTGATCTATTTAGAACATTTGAAAACCAATTAATTTTAGTCAACCCCACATTGCCATACCCTTGCTAAGATTTAGACAATTATACTTAGTGTGTTTTGGTCATTTTTTGCTTGGTATGTTTTGAGACTAAACTTGTTTGTTTGTTTATAAACCATTTCAAAACCATGTATTTGAGTTGAGGAGGGTATTTATGCTTCCCAAAACATGTCAACCCATTTTACCTTTAAGTCTTTGAAATATAACATTGATCACCTCATTTGAGCATGCTTACGTCATTAGGCTGCTCAATTTATTTCAATACTTGTTTAGTATTATATCAAAAACCATTTGTTTCAAATCATGTCACATTATCCATTTGGACTTTTGTCTTGTGTTGTCATGTTGTCCAATCTTGACTAGCTTATTTAGTCAAATCCTAGTTTTCAATGTTGAGTTTTCAATTAACCTTATCAAAGTTTGGATTCAAACATTGATTGATTTCTATTTAGGCCTCAATTAATGGGGCTGATACACAAATGTTTCTCTTTTAAATTGCATGGTTAATCAATTACCCAAATTTGAAGACTATTGATTGTGTTTTTCTTCAATAGAGCCTATCCTCATCATTGTTTGTGCTTTTGTTTAGGAGAACACAGTCTTTCTCCAAGAGCCTTTTGTCTTATGCCTTATGCCAAATGATCACGTTTATGTTTGATTTTATGTGTCGGGTCTATGTCAAAGTTTTTTCCAAACTTGTTAGATTAAATCAAATCATATCATGCCTTTATTTTAAGCCTAGATTTTGATGCCATTTGGCCAAAAGTCCTAGCATAGCTTGTTGAGCCTAGCTTTTGAATCTGTGTTTGGATAAAAGACCTAGTGACTCTTTTCCCTTTCCTAGTTTAGACCTTGTTTGGAACACTTTGCCTGAGACTTTTGACATGTTGGTTTTTATTTAGATGCTTGACCTTTTGTGCATATGATATTTGATGTTAGAGATTTGACATTAGACTATTTTATGCCAAATCTTAGCACAAACCATTTCAGATATACATCTCCATGATCAAATCATTGTTTGGAGATACAGCTCCAATTTCAACCAAGTTAAACCTAGTTTAAACCATTTGTCTTTTAGACATAGTTTTTCAAATTTTGCATAACTCTAAGCCTTTTTGTTTTGGAGTTTTCATCATTTATATGGATATATCTAGATACACTTATGATGGAGTAACGTACAATCCAACTTATGATAGAATCGCCGCACAAAATCCCACTAAGAACCCCTACAGAGAAATATTTTTTAAGGAGTTTTATTTTCTAAGGAATATTTTCTAAGGACTTAGATGCATTAGCTTGTATGAGCAATCAAGCTCCACAATCCCCCATTATCATTCCAGGACCTAGTCCTTTGGATTATAGGAGCAATCAAGCTCCACACCGCCCTATCGTTACCATTTCAAGACTTCACCCTTTGTCTCATGTGAGAAATCATGCTCCCCAATGCCCTACTATTATCCAACTATAGGCCATTCCTCATCCAGAACAAATCCAATCCAAACCTCAATCGAGCCAATTAGTCCTTCAATCAAACCAATCATTAGAATACCAAGATGTGTTCAAAACTATTATTTTCTAACTCATTGGAAATCAAGGCCAAGAAAACCAACCAATTCAAGATGTTTTTATTAAACCAACCACTTGTGATAAGTCATCCTATGATGAATCACCTATTGATCATATACCATTTGTTGAGGAGTCTCACTCTAATGAGCCAATCTTTGCTGAGTCACTGCTTAATAATTATAACTTCCATTGGGCAAATCATTATCTCAACCATATGCCTCTTTTTCAAGAGCCTCTTATTGACAAACCAATCTCAGAGGAGTTGTCTCTTGACCTTTTTCCCATCCTAGATGAGTCTCACTTTGACAAACCAGTCTTTATGGAGCCCATTATGCCATCATAGGCCATTACTTGTCTAATACCAAACATTTAGTAAGACATCATTGTAACAGAGTACCCATTATATGAAGAATAAAAATTAGAGTCAGGTTCTATTCTTTAAGTAACATAAAATTTAACATCAAAATTAGGATCAACATTAGTCTCAACATCAGATTTAGAGTCCATTGATTTTGAATTAGATTCAGATATAGAATATGTTTATGACTATTACAACATTGGTTATGCATGCCTATCAGATCAATTTGAATACATTTGTGATCCTTATATAATTTTTGAGGATGAGTACTTCAGTTTTGACACAAGTTATGCTAATATCTTCTATGAGGATTGTGCTACCAACCTCAATTCCATAATCGTTCCACAGGCCATTACCATCAACCAAAATAGCCATATTATTGACATTCCATCTCCCATAAGTGTCGATTGGGACTGATAGAATCACACTTTGTTAAACTATATCCATGGTGACATAGCAATTGAAGAAGATTAATGAGGCCAAGACCACATTCATGTAGCAAAAGAACACTCTCCTAGTGAAACCTTTTTGGAGGCGTTAGGGGACAAGCAAAGTTTAACCTCAACATCTTTTAGTGAAACTTTTTGGAAGCACTAGAAGAAAATCAAAGTCAAAAGCCAATGTTTATTAGTGAAACCTTCTCAGAGGCACTACATGACAATCAAGACCACTTCATTGGTGAAAATCTCTTTGAGGCACTAATAGAGAAGCACAAAATTCCTTCACTTCTTGATGAAAATAATATCAAAGATAACATCAAAATAGCTTCCTATCTACCACCTAATCAGATAGTATCTACTCTTGAGCCTAAACAAAAAAAATATATGGTGGTCTTATCAAGAGAACAAGTATTTGGCCTTGCCAAAACCAAAGTTATGTTGAATCTGGTATCAAAAACATTACGTGTAATTAAACATCCTAATCTTTATTTATTTTCCAACCATTACACATTCCATTATCATCTACCATTCCATTTCACAATCAAACCTACCATCCATTATGTGTCTTTGTTTACCATCCATCACCATACTTTCCTTTGTAGAGGATACAAAGATACCTTGTCTTGATGTTTGAAGGAATTAGAATCAATGACCAATGAATATCACAATAACATTCTCAGCATCCAAATTTACAACCAATTCTTGGCAAAGCAGCTACTCAGATGAGGTGTGGGCTAGCAATTAACATGATCAAGTATTATGTTTGTATCATTTGTTGATTAGGACATACATATCTATTTTATTAGGAACAACATAATCATATGCCATTTACCTTACCCAGGCCAAACACATCAAAAACTAAAAATCACTCAGGCTAAAAACATGTACCATACCATTCATTTTCCATATTCCTTTTGTCATTGTTGCATATCCTTCCTAGTCACCCCATCACTTGGGGGAAACCCTCTTATCATTTTTTTCAATCTATCAAAACCATCACTATCCTAGAGCAAGACCATTCCATTCCTATCTAGACCAAAGCCTATTTTTAGCCATCCTACCCAATCCTATTTTGATCTTGGTTCATGTGGTTCTTTTTGCATCTTTTGTTGGGGGATTTTGATCAAGTTTCAATAGTCAATCTAATCCATGTTTAAATGATAGTCTATGAAAGTAGTGTGATAGTTGATCTGGTAAGATATCTTTCATTTTTCCATCCTATCAAGTTTATTTATGTGAGCCTGATTATAACCACCTATGGGAAAATTCGTGTTTCACGAGTCTTGCTACCAATTATAACCTCCTATGGGAAAATTAGTATTACTGATCTAAACCATTGTATCCTAGTAATAACCACCTATGGGAAAACTATGGGAAACATTTATTTATCATGCATCATCGCATCACCTTGCCATTGTTATTTTCATTTAACTGGCCATTTGTCAAATTTGAGAACTTGTTGGGACCTAGTTGGTTTTTCCTTGCCTTTTTTGTGGATGAGATTACTATGACTTAAGGTCATTTTGTGACTATGTAGGTCATGCTCAATTCATTTTGAGGTCACCTCAGTCTCCCTAAGCCACGCTCTCATCATTTTATGAAAAATTTAAGCCACATTCTTGTCATTTTGTGAGAAACCTAAGCCAAATGCTCTCATTGTTTTACAAGTAGGAATCTTTTCATTATTTAACAAGTTGAGATACCTCAAAATGCCAAAAACATATAAATATTTCAAAATCCAAAAACATTTGTCCTGTCTAATAAGCCTAGTCAGTTATCCTCAATCCACCTTACTAGGGCATGGTCATTGTTAAGATGCTTTATTTTGATTTTGTTTTCAAGTTTTATATTTATTTGTTTATTTCAAGTTATTTGTCTATTTATGCACTTTATATTTGTTTGATTTCAACACTATCACCTTGATTCAGTCTGTGCATTCATTGTGTGATTCCTTGCATCCACCTATACGTGAATCCATCCATATTCATACGTCAACATTGTTATCATGGTTTTTATCATTGGTACATTATTTTCAATTGTTTATTGGATTGGGAGTCAGTCCTTCTGCATATTTTGGGATAGTCTTCATGATGTTCTATTATGATGCATATCATCATGTGCTATAACAAAAATTAGCTTCAAGAATGTCTACAATTAATGGAGCCATAGAAGTTTATCCTTGACACCTTGGCACATCCTTCCATCCACCCTTAATCAAATCAAACCAATGACCATTCTAGTTGTATAATTTCTAATAAGGATGAGCATCTCCTCATTGGCAGGTACAATTGAATTATTTCTATTGATCAATCTTATTCTTTTATTCATCTCTTTCATCACTTTGTGCCCTCTCATCTTTAATCTATATTCCAAGTTATATCCTTGAGTTATTCTTGCTAATCAGCCCTAATTAGGGCATGATCATCTTCATAAAACAATCCAGGTCCTCTTAATGATTATAACCACCTATGGGCAAATCATTATTTTAACTTTTATTCTTGATTATAACCACCTTTGGACAAATCAATATCCTTTTTAAATCAATACATGCAAGCATTTTCTCATTTGGATTAATCTCAACCATGGGTTAATTCTACCTTTCTTCTTGTTTCTTTTTAGAGGGACCATCCATCAACAAATATGATAGCCACTCCCTCGAGGGGGCATCATCATAGGCTTCCCAAACACTCTTTGGAGCTTTTTCTTCAATCATCATCTTATTTTAGGCATACAGGCCATCTCTCATTATTTGAGAAGACATTTGTTTGCCTATGATTTACAACATCTTCCCAAATAGGGTCAAACTATAGACACCTAAATCTGGCCAACAAAGACCATCAAACAGGCTTTTGACCAATTTCCACCAAAATGCATAATTTGGCCTAAAAACATTAAAACACATTAAAAGATTTGAAATTGATATATTCAAGTGCCAATTTTTTCCAGGATATCATTAAATGGGGTAATGCAATTTATGGGCCATCTAACTTTGATCAGATCATTTTGAGTCAAAATGCCAATTTTGCACTTGGGTGTTCTAGATTGCTCTTTCCTATCAAATTTCTTATATAAGACATGTGCCTTTGTCATTTGGTATTAACATCATCCTAAATGGGATAATGGATCCAACGCATTTGACATCAACTTCCAATTCCAATGCAGTCAAATTTCAAGCCAATAATAAGACATTCTGACCAATTTGATTAGTTTGTGCACAAAGAGCCAAGGTTTGCATCAAAGAGCTTAATCATGCTTAAGAGCTAATTAAACCAAATCATGAGTCTAATTAAGAATTCCATGGAACTTGTTTAATAATTTTTATTTTGAAATGAATATTTAATATATGCATCATCAGGTGACATCATTTTTTGGGAAGACATCACTAAGCCATAAATATCAAGATTCATGCCTCCCATGTCTCATTAAGACCCTCCATGCCTATTAAATTCTCATTTATCCCAAATATTGATGATATTATTTATGAATATTTATTACACAATTGAATTAATCCTTAGCCACACATCTTCATCTTGAATAGAAGATTCAAGTTTATTCTAGCCATTTTTAAAAATCTATAAATAGGAGGCCTTGCTTATTGAATTTTAAGATCTCATATGCCAAAGTTATAATGATGAATTGATTCCAAAGCTTCATGAAAATTATTTTTATAATGCCCTAATGTTGAGCCAAGCCAAGCCAAAGCCACACAAGGTGTTAAGGAGAGATAGAGGTAACCATACTTCATTGATGCAGACTTCATGAGCACAAAGTTGAGCAGGCCACAAAAACATGCATTTTGGAGCATCCAAAGAAGGTGAAGGAAGGTCTTTATTTCATGTTTTAGTTGTGTTTTCATTTTTTTTGTTAACTAAGCTCTCCCTAGTAACTAGGCCTAGATATGTTATGCTAGTGTGTTTATTTTGTTTTGTTTTCATTTTGGAACTAACACAATACTAACCATCCTCTCTTGAGTCAAATTCTTAGTTCACACAAAATATCCATCTATACATAATACATCAACAAAGCGATATTACAAAACAATGGGTACCAAAACCATGGGCAAAGTCAACCCAAAATGGTTTCCCATTAAAGGTGGTCTAGAAAATGTTTTGAGGGCTACCACCCCCAAACCCTAGTGAGAATACATATAGAGTGTACAATACATTTTAAATGTATAGTATTTGAAATACATTTTAATTTATAAGTAGGCTCCACAACACAACATAACTTATACAAATTCATTACTAAAGATCTAGCCAATTAGCTATGTTTTATTCTTCCTACCATTATTTGACCTGAACAAACCAGTTTCATTAGAGGGAGATATATTTTAGACAATGTTATTGTCACCTAGGGAGGCATGGAATGGGCCAAAGTTTCTTGTCATAGAACCATTTTTCTCAAGCTTGACTTTGAAAAATCCTATGAGAGAATTGAGTGGCCTTTTATACTAGCCATATTAAAGGCTCTAGGTTTTGGTTAATTCTTCATTCGAAAGTCCAAACTTTACTTTCAAATGCTTCAACCTACCTCACTTTTAATGGATTCAAGTCTGCTAGCATTGACCTACAACATTTCGTTAGGCAAGGATGTCCTCTATCTCTAAAATTATATGTTCTTTCTGAAGAGGCTTTATGATATCTTCTTGCCTCCATAGCTTAGTGGGGTCAGGTTTATGATATCTCTTTGCTTAACTGCTCTTCCTAGCTCAGTAATGGGCACTTTGTGGATGATACTTTTCTTACGCTTGAAAAACAAGATGGAATCTTCCTAGAATCTATGAAATGTCTTGATATATTTTGTTTGGCCTCTAGGTCTAGTTTACAGTAGAGTAAGATGCAATGCTTCAGACAAAGTATGATGCCTATACCTGATTGACTTATCCATTATAATTGGAAATGGATTGTGCATAGAGAATAGTTCAAATTTTGTGGCATCCCCTTTGTCTTTGATAGTTATTTGGTTGAGCTATAGTAGTATGTCATCAAAAGAGTGGAGAAGAAGATTGAATAGTGGATCATCAATTGTTATCCTTAGCAGGGAAGTTCCAAATTTGCACCAAGATTATGGTGGCCATCTATATTTATTATTCCTCTTGTTGGGATTCTTCCAAAGTGGCTTATGATAGTTTAGACAAAATCCTTAGGGATTTTCTTTGGTCTAACTCTAAACATGCCAAGGGATTCTATCATGTTTCTTGGGATATTTGTTGCCTCCCTCAGAATAAAGGAGGCATCAAAATTATTGACCTTTACATGCAGAGTACAATGATATGTTCTAAATAGGTAGTTCACACCATTGAAGGTAATGAGGCTTGGAAAATCCTACTAAGGCATTATATCTCTTTTGGGGCCCCTTATGGTAAACTTAGTTGGAATATTATAGGTTTCCACTCCCTTCTCATCACTACATCTCATGTCAAAATTGAAGGCTCCTTTGTTACCAAAAGCATATGGAAAGGCTTTGAAGTTTTCAAGCCTCACATGAAATGGATTGAGGATGGTTTCATATAGTTTTGTCTTCCAATGATCATAACATCTAATGGTCTCCTATTATGACAAGCACTAATGTTTTTCTCATGGAATTGGCAAGAATCAAAGCCCTCGAGATTTTTTGGATAGGTGTCCTTACCATTCACGATTTGGTTTCTAGTAGGGACTGGATTCCTTGGCCTAATTTAAAAGTTAAATTTCAATTGAATAATGTTAAATTACCTTCTGTTCTTTGTATTCAGAGCTACTTCCTGATGTTATGCTTCATAAGCTTGGTTTTCAACCACCCCAAGCTTGGTGGAAAGACTAGCATTGGAATTGTGTGACCCATTTCAAGAATTATTCTCCAAACCTTTTGTATCAAGTCATGAGGCCCTTCTCTCCTATGCTCTACAAGATCAATAGGGATTAGGGACTTAAATCCTCCCCTAGAACTTGGTTTATCAAACTTGAAAATTTTTGGCATGCCGAGATAGAACCTAAGCTCACCCACTTTCTATGGTGCCTAGTCTATCAAGACCTACCGCTCGAGTGGCTCACTCACATGATCATCGCTCCACCCAAGTGTCCTGCATGCCATCAACCTAAGTCTTTCAAACACTTATTTTGGTTATGCACATGAGCCCAATCTTCTTGTAAATAGATCCATAGCCTATTCCAACCTTATCACTTTAAGCCCTTTTCTTGGCAGATTGTTGTTCTAGGGTACTCAACCAACTAGCCAACTTCTATTACTTTTATGTGTAATTTTTTTAGAGCCATCATTATTTTCCAATTATGGAAGGCTAGAAATAATGTTATTTTCAATAATGATGCATGCTCTTGAGATTTTCCACTTAACGATAGGTTTATGTTATATCTTCAACATGTTTGTAGATTCAAGCCCAAACAGATAAGGTTGCGATGGAACTCTGCCACCTCTAGTAGTTGTTGAACTACTTGGGGAGTGCCCCTTGCACTATCAATTGTGTGTCTCTAGATGGACCACCCTAGGGACCACCACTATCACCTCTTAGAAAGCTCATAAGTTGCTCACATCGTCATGATCATTTCTCCCTTCACTTTCATCCAGGAGGGTCGGGTTTGTCCCCATTGCATGGCAAATTTGACACAACTCCTTCTCATAGAGGCTGTCCTGTGGGCACTGGTACTTAGAGGTAGCTTGTTGATAGTTGGTATTGATATAACCATGGATCCCCTAAATGGTTGGGTGGCCTTGGATCCTCCTTCTTCAAAGCCTTTTGCTTAGGCATATCTGTGCCCCAAGGATGATCCTCTGCCCCCTCCCTCAAGTGACATTGCTTGTGATTAATATTATTTTTTTAGTATTGTGTTTAGTCTAATTTTTATTTTTATTTTTGCTTATATTTTGAGTTGGGTCTTTTCCTCGAACATAAAATTTTAATCGCAAATACCAACCAACTAATTTGATATGTGACCTTCATATATTATTATTATTTATAATATATAATATCTTAAAACATTCCAATAATAAAAATGTCATATCGAATGCACTTAACTATCATGTAAATATTAAATTAGAAAGCAAACACTACTTAATCAAGATTAATGAATAGCCATTAACACACCATGATTTTTTTTTAATTAAGATCTAGTTTTGAATCTACATTATTAATGTATACCCTACAATACTTGCACTAGATTTCAAAATATAAGTTATCAGTGCACCCAATAAGATGCTTATCTATTCAAAGAAGAAAATAAAATTAAAATGAAAAATGAAAAAAATTACACATTTTTAAAATCTTATTTGGAGTCATACTTTGGTGTCACCAACTTAAACAAAGAAAGTTAGAAAATTTACTTTCAAACATTACACCATCCAATTAATAAATATAAGTACTAGACTTCAAATGTGACGGGCTGCCTACTTCGATTAAACTTACCTTTCAAACAAGGATCGTCAAACACCATCCAATTATTTGAAAGCGATGTATGATGAGATCACGGTTTACTCTTTTTAGTAATTTGAAAGCGATTTATATAAAGATATTTTAAGATTATAAGTTACTACATTTCATCTTTGTTGAACAAATAATTGTTGTCGAAATAATAGCATGTTATGAAATTTGTGATTGGTTTTATTCTTTTTAAGAGTTATGAGATTTATGGTAGGTTTTTTTCTTATTTTATAAAAAATTGAGTGTTTTTATGAGATTTTATTTATTATTAGGATTAAATATATATAGTTTTATTTATTATAGAGATAATTTAATATAAAGTTGGGCTTTTTTAAAAAAATTAACACGGTTTTTTGTTACATGATTTATGTCAAATTTTTTTCTTCAATTTTAATTTTAGAAACACAAATAAATGGTGTTCTTCTCACTGATAATGAATTGTAAAGAGAAATATCTCTAATAATTTTAACTCTTATGTTAAATATTTAATACATTCTTATTTGAAAAGTACTTTTTCTTGTAGTCCTATTAACTTGTTATGCGCTCTCTCTCTCTCTCTCTCTCTCTCTCTCTCTCTCTCTCTCTCTCTCTCTCTCTCTCTCTCTCTCTCTCTCTCTCTCTCTCTCTCTCTCACACACACACACACACACACACACACACAAATATGCACACATGTGCGTGCACACACAAGTGCATATGAACCAAAAATTCTATAATAATGCTTTTTGGGTGTTGTATGCAGAGTTCATCATTTGCCCCTTTTATAATCATGCACTTTGGGACAACGTCCTCTTGGTCATACTTATATCATGGGACATACTACCTAGTGCTATATTTACATCGGATTAATTAGACTATGATGAGACATGTTACAATAATGATGGTTTGACAATCGACCACCCTCATCATTTCTCCTATCCTCTCTCACCTGCCTAATCATCTTTATCCCATCATCGATTTGATCATCTAGGTCCAATCATCTAACCCAACCACATGTTATAACATCCAACATATCATATCTAATCACTTCTCGTAGTCTTATATGTTCATGTCTAACATCTACGTCAAATCATCCATGTCCAAACTACATTGGCCTAAGATTTTTTCAAACTATGTAGGCAATGCTCAGTCACATGGTGTGCCTAGAGTCAGTTCGGCCACTCTCTCCTCTTTCCCCACCATTTGTCATCGCATCTCTCTTGTCCCTCATCATCTTCAAGTCTTACATCAATCAAATCTTTGAGCTATAATATCAATCATTAATCAATCAGTCTATTGATCAATCACCATCCTCACAATCATATCCTTAACATTTTCATCAATCACTTGCACCTATCGATTTGGCCCGACAAATCACAACATCCATATTTTCTTCCATCAATCATCTATTATCATTGATTGGTCAATTCATCATTTAAAGTTTACAATTTCCTCCTTTGATTAGGGTATGACCATAACCGTAACTTTATTATTGTCCTTTACTCCCTTGCATGTGTCCTTATTAGGGGCATCATCGCTATTAATAACATTATGGCTTATTGATTCGATTACATTGCAATCCAATTTTTCACCATCGTCCTTTGGTCACTCAATTATATCGCTTCTTCTCTCTCATCCCTTTCACCATATTACTTGACTTTAGCTTTGAGCTACACTTGTTGATTAATCTTATCAAATCATTATCTTATTTTGGCTTGATGCTCTCCCATGCATGCATCCTTTCTTTGGATATGTTGACAGCTCATGGCCTTCTCTATCAATCATTTTAATTTGAAACTATCCCTAGCATGTGTCCTTGCCTAGGATACATATAAAGCTTGTGACCTTTTGTCTTATCATCATCATGTCATAGTTGATTTCTACTTGGGATGTGTTGACAACTATGACAATCATTTTTACTCCCTATGCATATGTGTTGGCTAGGAGCATCATCAATTTATATCTCATTGCTTATGTTGATTTCATCTTTTTCATCATCAATGCCACATCTAGCATCCCAACCCCTTGTCTATTCATGCATCCCACCCCTCATTTTTTATTTTAGAGTGACCATCTGCCTCCTTCCTCCCCGCATGTCCCCTCGAGGGGGCATTATATCCTCTAAAATTATTTATTAACATTCATCTATGAGTGTCTTTCTTCTTTTAAAGACTGTTACTCCTATTTCATTCAGTTGTAATGCCTTTTCAAAGAGGGACAAAATGTATGCATCTAAATTTGCTCGCTTCATCACTAACATCACTAATCTTATCTAATTTATCTTAAAATCATATTATCTTAATCCTAATCTAATATTTATAATACATTTTCCATCCTACATTAACATCTATGTCTAATTAATTCACCTAAGTCCCCATTATCCAATTACTAATTAACATCTATAATCTTTAGACTTTTTACAAACTTGTTGGGATAATTTAGCTTTAGATTTATAATGTTGGTATGAATGTTTTATTTATTTACATTATAGTATAATGGCTTTAAATTCATGAAGTCGATAGTAAATCTGGGTATTTTTTATATAATAGCATACAATCAAATCCATTGCTCAAATTTATCATGTCACAAGTGTCAATGTGGTAGGTGTGAAAAAAATAACATAGATCCTCTAATGAGATTACCCAAAAAATCCACATGAGGTACTTACCAACTGATATGAAAAGGGAGTGTGACAAAGCAAACACACACAATGCTAAAATAGCAAACTTACCCATGACACTTTTTAAATCAGTGCGATTTTAATTTACATCTGATAAAATACTTAAAATAAAAAACCTTCCAATTATTTAACCCTAAATTTGATCAGGATCCTCCTTAGATATATATGATTAAGAATATAGAAATAACAATACATAAGTGTGATAATTAAATCTATAATAGGCCAATTAAATGTTAAACTTATATATAACATATACCGAATTCATTAAATTGAGATAGACTAAAAATAGGAAATATAGCTATGCACTAGATATGAAAATGACAAAAAAATAATGTACTTAGTTGATTTTGATACTAACACAGTTTTGGATCTAGAACAAATAGGAAGTAGACTAGAAGAGGATTCTAGAATAGTTTCTAAATTTTGGATTGGGTGTCTCTAGATCCATAGATAGTAATGTCAGCCTAGGATGGTTACATTGATAGTACTATCTAAACTAGATGTAGGTGTCTTATATGGAATAATTGTTGGAAAAATATGTGACCACTTGGATGATTTTTATTTTTCTTCACCTTCACTCTATGCATTCATATACAAGCCATGGACTGATGCTCCTCATGAAATTATAAAACCCTAGTTCTTCATCTTCATAATGACCTTGGGAAAAATGGATTTTTGAGTTCATGGTTTTGAGATGACACAAATACCACTTATATAAATGATATATACCTACATATAAAATACTCTAAATAGGTCCTCAAACTAATTTATTTCTCCCCTATATGTTAACTTGTGTGTGAATCATGCAATATGTGAAAAGTAAGTACAATAGTGACCCAACTTATAAATAGGAAAATAAGGATTTTAGGTTGCTCCTTTAGTAATTTAAACCCATGTATATGATATTCATATGAATTATATTAAAAATATGGAATCTTTTATTTATCGAGTTCTTGATTGGATGCTTTGATAAGTTTCCTTAGGTCTTTTCTAGGTGGTGAATGAATGAGGAGTGATTGTGAATATATACCATTCCTATCTAGAAATATACTACATTGAAGCACATATGATGACCACTAAGATATGTTTTATTTAAAAATTATATGACTTTAGGGACACTAAACACCTATGTCAGTGTAGGACACTAGCATTGATGTATAAGTCTAAAACTAACACTTATGTCTTGGCAATTAGAAAATAGATACAGGATCAAAACTTGTAGGGGCATAAGATAAGTATATTTTAAACATTTTGGGCAAGATAGAAGGTCTAGGTCATCATCATAAGACTGGTCGGACCAAGAGATAGGCTAAGGGACACAAGATAGAGTAGATGCAAGACTTCTAAAAGTGGTAAAGGTCCAAAACTAAGAAGAACAATCAAGGTCTAAGTTTTCTAAGCATACAAAACTGAGGTGTTATATAATCCATAAATATTTTCAACACCAACGGACCCAGATCCAATTTTTAGCTAAATATATAAGTTAATAGCTTGTCACAAGTTACTTTAAAAATGTAAAATTTGGTCCTAAAAACAGTCAGATGAGCTCAAAAGGTTGTTTTCTATCATGTTGGATCATTCTTACCTATGTGAACATGATTTACATGGCTTGGAAAATGAGCCCACGAAGTCAAATTCATGTGAAATGAAAGTCAAAATTGACTTTCTCTATCACATTGAATGTAGTGGGAATGTCTGATACACACCATAAAACACTCATAAACGGAAGATGGTAGAAATTTCTTCAATATAACTCCTCCTTATGTAGATATGTAAACAATGTTTAATGCAATAAAAAAAGAACAAAATTTAAAATTATATGAGATGTACATTGCAAATCTTGCTCTAATACTAATAAAATTATCGGGGTAAGGTCCAGAATCTTTTAGATACTTTAAGACAAATATTCACAATACCTACATAGTAATTCTATGAAAGCATAGAAAAAAAGTAAAGTGTATTCATCTGCATAGCATAACTACCTCTTTTAATTAAAAACATTGACCTAATTTTGCAAGTACAACAATTACTCTCATCCACAATGTGCATCACCCACTAGCCTTCTATTTTATTATATAAATAAGAGAGGAGGATAAGTTAAGGTTAGGATTTTGGTGAGTAGTTATAATTAAAATAAGTTAAAATTATTATTAGTAGAAGTCAATTAACTATTTATTTAATTGGTAATTTTATCTAATAATTTAGGTTGTGGATAAGTATGCACCAATTAATACCTACCCATGAATTATAAATAAATATTAAAAATGTATCTTAAAATTATGTAATAGTGTACAAATAATTAAATACATTTACAAATGCTCAAGAGATCAAGGAAGTTAGAGCCCAAAAGACCCCCAACTATTTATTATTGATTGGGATTGGGGGAGGTTGAGAGAAAACATTCACACCTCTTAGATGAAACAATTAATTGAACCATTAGGTGGAGTAATAACGAATAAGTAAAATGGAACAATAATTATATACCTAACATTATTACTAAACTATAGATAGTTATCCTCATGCCAAACACATTTTATGTGTGGTAAGACAAGTGCATGTTATGCCTCTCACACCACTAAGCCAAGGGGGAAGGCAAGTAATCCTGGTTGACAACATTCTATATAGCTAAACAATTATTTAGAATCCATAGTTAGGGGAGGTTGAGGAGGAGAAGGAAAAGGACTAATAATACTAATTATGGAATACATTATCCACCCAATATTATAATTTATGGAAGGAAAATAAGTTAGAGGTGAAGGAAACCCTAATCTTAAGCACATATAGATCTCAATACCCTAACCCTTGCTCACTTGTTATTTACACACTGCTACGATTCTAGATGAGGTTAAAATCAATAGCCAGGAAATATGGTGAAGTGAATAGTAGAGAATCAATAATAGTAGACAATAATGGAAAGGAGACGATGAATGTTATGGAGCCTAACTTAGAAGCTGCAAAGGCAGTGAAAATAGACAATGCACAGTATGTAGGAGATATTACACTAAATGAGGAAACCAAGATAATGGCTGAAGAAACAACCAGTGGCCTAGGTAAATATTTAGAGTTCCTCCTTCTCGATGATGTGATAGAGGTAATATTTAAATGCCAATCTAGAACTATTATTCTTTTTTTATGGAAGGAGTTCCTTTTGAAGCTAATTTTTATAAATGGGCCTATTTTAATTGGGAAAACCGTGGTTGGGAGATTGAAACACTCAGAGGTCTTGGGAAGGGTTATGTTTCATGTATGTTTAAAAATAATGACCACACTCAAGCTATGTTGCAATATGGTACATGGGTGATTTGTGTTCAAATTTTTTATCTCCAAGCTTGAAGGTTTGACTTCCATCCCGAAGGTCCCTCCCATTCCCAATATCCCATGTGGATAGAATTGCCATACCTAAATATTGCATTTAGGCCTTACTTGAAAGATACTTTAGCATAATAGGTAGGGTTATTTGGTGAAAACAAAATCCTAACAAATTTGTCAGCTTTAGGGTACACCCTAGGTTTTGTGTTGAAATGGACCTAAACAAACCACTACCCAAGAATATTAAATTGATCAGCCCAAGATTTGAAATGGAACATGTTATAGGCTAGAATTGCACCCTTGTGGGAGATTTTTTAGGCTCTCTCACTCCTAGCTACAATATTGGAACAACCTCAAGCTATGGGTATCCTGTAGTGAGGCTGAACCTGTAGGATTTTTAATGAGGCTAGCTCCTTAGATGTTTCACTTCAGCTCATTTCCCACACTAAAATCTACTATTGAATAAGGAAAAGGAAGAGAAAGATAGCATGAAAGGGAAACCTAAGCTAAGGATGGTGATGCACCAAAATATGAAATGATCCACTTTCAACCTGGAAACCTTAACAACTACTAATGAACCTAACCAAGACATAGACTAATTTGATACTCTCTTAAGGCCACAAGCATAAGTATTTTATGTGGAGGTCAAAGGGAAACCCTGTAATTTGAAGGACAAAAATAAATAGGTCTGTATGAGACACTATAAACTTGCGATACTTCAAGAAAAGCACCAATTTCGAACACTTCACACAACCTGCAAGGAGACAAAAAAATGAAAGCAAGATATGTAGAGAATCTATAGATGATGAAAAGGGACATACATCTGCAAGTTAAACTCCAATAATGTACACTTGACTTCAAACTAGAATTAAAAAAGTTTATCTTATTGCTTCAAAAGAGTGTTTACAAGGTGATTTTGATAGATTAACTCTATAACCAATCGAGATATCCCTTTCTTAGGCTCAAAAACCTCTATATATAGCAGAAAAGACTGAGAGAAGAAGGGGCTCTCATGAAAAAATAGAGAGGGGGTCATAAATGGATGCAACCACCACTGTTGTCCTTGAGCTCTTTGCATTAAAAGTGTGCAACTACCTTGACCATGAGATAAACCATCCAAGATAACCACAAATATCCTTGAGCCCCTCATGCATTCAAGTCTCCATTTTTTGGAGCTGAGAGAGCCATGTCGAAGGTAGCTGCATGTCTCTGCCAAGTGTGAATGATTTGATCTTTGCATTTAAAACTTGGCATGCCCCTTCACTTTGCTTGTCCTACATGTATAAGGATGAAATCCTCATATCTTTGAATCTAGACTTAGCCATGTTGCTTCTACATTGAGTGGTTGTTTGTCAAAGATGATGGCCATGTCAAAAGATGAGGACTTTTCCATTGATTGCACCTACCAGCTCTTGTTTTAAAACCTAGACTAGATATTTCCTATAGATGGAAAACCAATCTAAGGACATTGGTTTTCATGTATCCATTTATGTCGATGTAAGTCTATCAAATCCAAATGGCTACTTGTAGGGGTTCAAATTTTGACATTTGTGGGCCCATCATGGGATATTTGAATCCCAATGGCTATTTGTTGAGCTTGAAATTTGACCTTGGCACGAATGTCATGCTTCCTTTGAACACTTTCCTATGGGCCTCTTTCTTTCAAGCCTTTTCTTTTGGAAAATTTGATTTGACCATCTTCCCGAAAGAAAAAGTCTTTGGTACTTTTGCAAAGGTCTACTTCCTCAAAAGATAGCCTTCAAAATTGCTGCATAAGACACTTTGGCATGGAAATGACTCTTCAAAAAAAGAGTTTTGGCCCTTTGCTTTGAAAGTGCCTTTCAAAAGAATTGAAAATTCCCTTTTCCTCGAGCAAATATATCTTTTAAAATTTTGAGAAATCCCTTCGAGACTTTGAGAATGCCCTTCAAAATTTGAAAAGATCCCTTGGGTTTTCTTGTTTCAACACTTTTTCCTGAAAGAATTCCTTCTTAGTTTTTCCTTTTAGTATTTTGAAAATAATCCTTTGGCTTGATGAAAAAGACCATTTCTTAAAAAAAAAACCTTCGGGGAATTAAAAGTACATTTCAAAAATTGTTTCAGACAAAATTTTGGAACAATTTCTTTCACTTAGTCTCCATACAAAGTCTAAAAGTATGATCAAGTAAAGACTTATCTGAATAAGAGATTTTGCACTCAGCGCTTTTAGTTTGTGGGTTCTTCTAGGTTTGTGCTTAAACCTGTGAAAGCTTGATTCTGTGAAAACCTTGATTGGATCCTCTCTATTTGTAAATGTTGGATCCATTTCTAAGCCTTTGATCCACTGCTTCATCAAACCATCCAAGAGCTTTATATGTGGGCCAAAAATGGCCAATAGAATAATAGTTGGTTTATTTGAATAAATTGAATGCATGTTTTTTTTATGAAAAGAAGGCCATCTGATTTGGGACTGTCCTACCAAAAAATCAAGATTTGATTCAATGCCCACTTCTTCTATCCTGTCCACACAGGCTACTCATCCTTCCTCAAGTTATATCCTTCCTCATATCTTACCCACTTCCCCCACTTCATCTCCTCCACCACAAATTCACTCGCAACCACCTCTTACCTCTAATAATGAAATGGATGTGCCACCTGTAAGGTCTCCATCCTATAAGGATGTTATTATGACTGATAGTTGGAGAATGGTCAAGAAGAGGAAGAAACTATCAAGATCCTCTTCACATTCTTATAACCATCCTCCTAGTAGAAACCATTCCTCTCCTCTTACCACCCCTTCTCTGCTTGAACATGACTCCATTTCTCCTCCACCCAACTCTTGATAGAGATCTAGATCTCCATCTGACCAATCAAACAATAATCAGCCAATTAATCTCATTAATAGTATCGGTGTGTTACCATAGGAATAAGCTTTTGATACTCCTTCTTCATCATGAACTACCATATTCTCTCATGGAATGTGAGGGGGATCACAATTCCCCATCACAAATACAAGGTTAAGGAAATGTTTGTTAAATGGAAACCTGACATTTTACTTTTGTAAGAAGTCAAACTTGGCAACAACAAACTAGAAGTAGATCTTTTAAATGTATGGAAAGAGGCTTTTTTTGTGTATTCCCATGGAGACAGAAAAGGTGGAGCTATTCTCAGTATTTCCCCTTGGATTGCAAAGTTTGTTGTTGATAAGGGTGAGGACCCTTCCCATAATTGTGTTTGGGCCCTATTGGTTAACAATGGACAACCTATAGGATTTTTGCTTTGTTTATGCTCCTCACACTACTAAAGAATGTGCTAATCTTTGGGAGTGGATGTCTAAAGCTCTACCCAATGGATATTGGATCATTGGTGTTGATTTCAACATGGTTGAACATAACTTAGATCAGAGTTGGTTTAGTCCCTATAAACTCAGTAATGAAGAATTTAGTAATTGGTTGTACTGTAGAAACTCCCTTGGGGTGGTTGACCCTATTCATGACAAATTTAGTAGTCATGTTAATAACTGGATTGCATTGTCTAATTGTAGATTGGGCGATGATATAAAGCTTAGTAGGCTAGATAGATTCTATTTATCACCTAATATTCAATTGGTCCACACTGCTTTTAGTGACTGTATTCAAGTTGATTATTCCACCACCCTATCATATCATTTTATTATTTTTTACAATATTTATACTACTCAACAAAATGTTGTTGCTTCTGCACTACCTTATAAAATTAATAATTCCCACCTAAAAAATCAGGTTTGCATGAATGCCCTAGTGAGTATTTGGAGTTCTATTCCAAAACTTCAAGAAGGGGAGTCTTGGATTGATTGGTGGTGTTTTGAAATAACACAATGTACCACCTTTCTTCATGATTTTGGGAGAAGAATGGTCTGACAGTGTAGACGAAGGGAAAAAACACTCCAAGGAAAGCTAGAGCATGATAGAAATAAATTAAACACTAAATCCAATAATTCCCATCTCCAATCTTCTGTCGCTACCCCAAAGACACAATTGCATCATCTTGATCATTATAGAGGATAGGGACTAAGATTCAGGCTAGATTTCACTAGATAAAAGAGGGAAATAGAGGCTCCAAATACTTCTTCAACTATTTGAAGTACAAGCATAAAAAGGAAAGAATTTGTGCCATAATGGATGAGAATGGTGTTCTCCATATGAATCCAACTGATATAAATCAGATTTTTTTAAAAATTTATGTGAACCTCTTCAAAGAAAATGAATCTTGGAATGATATTCATTCTATATTGGATAAGATAGTTACAAAATTTATTCCTAATAGTATTGACCTTGGTTATAGCAGATACTTGGATAGGACCCTCTCCTTGGTGGAGCTAGAACATACTCTTTTTTTGATGGCCTCTAATAAGAGCCCAAGCATTGATGGGCTTCTAGTGGAATTCTACCAAGCTATGTGGCCACATATCAAAGATGATTTTTATCTTTTATACTTGGAATACCTAAAGAAAGGTTCCTTGGGTCCCCTTATAAAGAGAGGGATCATCAAATTATTACCTAAAGGGAGAAAAGAGGATACTCTCTCTGGTTGGAGACCAATTACTCTTTTAAACACTTCTTACAAAATCATTGTGAAAGCATTAGCCATTGACATTAAACTTGTGGTTCAATGCATTGTAAGATCGGAAAAAATTGGTTTCCTTAGTGGTAGATATATTCTTGATAACCTTATCCTGGCCTAGGAAACTGTTGAATGGGCCCAACAAATAGGACAAAATGCACTTTTAATCAAACTAGATTTTGACAAAGCCTATGATAGAATTCGATGGAGTTTTATTCTAAAAATGATGCAATGGCTTGGGTTTGGGCCCAAAATTCAAGCTCATGTTCAGATGTTATTCAATGATGCCAACACTCAGCTGGTGATCAATAATTCTATGACTGAAGTCTTTTCATTACATCACTCCATCAGGCAAGGATGTCCTTTATCACCATTTTGGTATGTTCTTAATGTTGATGCATTGGGATATCTACTTTAAAAAGCTAATCAACTAAAGCTTATCACAAGCATTTCCATTCCTCAAGATGGTGTGGTTATTAATTCACATTTTACTGATGATAGCCTACTAATTCTGTAGAACACTGAAGTTGGAATCAATAATACCATGGAAATTTTGGATTTATACAATTCTATTTTAGGTTCTCAGCTTGCTCATAACAAAATTGAGTTCTGGATGGTTTAGTCTAGGCCCATTCCCTAATGAATCCCTAGGGAGTGGCGATAAATCAAACATGGTGAGATATCTAGGTACCTTAGAATTCCCTTTGGAATAGGGGTTTCCCTATCTGATATGTGGAAGTGGTTCATTGATAGGCTTAAGAACAAACTTTTTAATTGGGGAAATAAGTTCTTATCATTGGTTGGTAAAATCCAAGTTGCAAATAGAATTTTTATTGCCACTCATGTTTATTACTCATCTTATTAGATGCCTTCTAACAAAGATTATGAAGATTTGAATAAAATTATTCACCAATTTTTGTGGTCCAAATGGGATGTCAAAGCTGGGTTTAAAACCACATCTTGGATACATTGTATTCAACCCAAACGCAGAGGAGGCCTCGGTCTCATTGATCCAAAAACACAAGGTATTTTCTTGTCAGCTAAGTGAATTATTAGATCAATCCAAGGAGAGGAACCTTGGAAGATTTTGGTCCAACATAGAATCAATTCTACATTTGCTAAAGGTATATGGCAACATACTAATTGGCAAGATAAGATTCTCCTTGCACACTTTTTTTAGATCAGAGCCTCGTCTCCTTTACAAACTATTTGGAAGGCAAGGCAATGTGTTTGTCATCTACTTGAGTGGAGGGAAGAATCTCTTCAACATGGGTTCAACATTGTAACATCTGCTATTGGTGGAGTAAACTTATTCAATACCATAGTCAATCCCTGGATGTAAGTTTTCCCAAGTATGTTTTTTTTTTGTTCAAAAAAGGGATCTGTCAATTTAGTGATATTTGGGATTTCAAGGAGTTGGATTGGTTTTTGTGGTCTGATGTTAAAACTCATTTTGGTCTAACTAATAAATATAAGTAGATCCTTATTTTTGTCTAATCTTTGGTTCCTGTTGAACTATCTATGAAAATTTGTACTCCTGTTATTTGCAATTTTTGTAAAGACTGGCGATGGCTATCAAATTATCATTTCATTGCTTTTCCATTGAAGAAGATTTACAAACAACTTCTTCCTTGTTTGCCCCTTAACCCTCATCTAAACCTTAAATGGAAATGCAGATTTGGTGAGAAATTTTGGTATATTTTGAGCACTCCAATCTAGAAATCCAAGCTGGATACAGATGCTCAGGGTTTGTCTTGGAAAATCTTGCATTGTAAATTGCCTATTGATAATAAATTAAGATTCTTTAAGATCCCAGCGCCTAAATACCCTTTTTGTCAGACTCAGGAAAGTATGAAACATATATTCTGGGAATGTTCTTTTGCTCAGAACCAATGGAAGGCTATTTTTAATGGTTTCCCTGCTATCTTTGAACATCATTTGAACTAGAAAGAAGCTATGTTGGGTTTGGGTGTTCATCATGTTATTGCAAACTCTATTAGACAGGTTATTCTCATGCATATTTGAAAAGCAGGTGTAGGGCAATTTCTTCTAACTCCATATATCCTCTAAAAGGAGGCACTGTAAGGCTTTACTCCGATGTCTTTCTGAGAATCGATTACTTGCATGTGCAGCTACAGAAGTTGGCGAAGAAAGATGTGCTAATAGATAGTCAACTTCAGCATATCAAGCTTCAAATTTCACATCTACAAAAAGATAAGACTTAACAAATTATCTAAGGGCATCTTCTCCAGGTTCAGTGGGGCATCTTTATGATTGTTATGAAGTGTATTATGCTCAGACTTATGCATTTGAGGAGACAGTTTCAGTTTGGTGATGGGTTGTGGTTGCTAGCTTATATAGCGTATTCTTTGCAGCCATTCTTTTATTATTTGGATTGTTTTATGGTCATGGACTTGTGGTCTGTGATTTTGCTCTTCAGCGAATTTGACCAATCCTTGTGTTGGTCTTCTCAAAGGACGTTTTTTTATCTGGGGCTTCGCTGTAGGACAGCCCTCAACTGTCATTGGTTGGCCTTCTATTTGGTGCTTTGTGCCCTTTTTTGTCTTTGGTCTCTGCATTATCTGTGTTTTGTAATGATGACAAAGATCTGTGTGTTTGTGCTAGTGGTTCTCTTTTCTGCTATGTGTTTGTGCTAGTGGTTCTCTTTTTTCTGCTATGCATTTGCAGTTGTTTTCTTCAATTACTAGTTTTCTCTTACGATCTGTTACAAGGTTAGTGGTGGAACAATTGTGTTCACTGTTTGCAGTCCACTGTAGATTGTTTTTTTATTTGTATAATTACATTCATTATATATATATATATATATTACTTATTTCTACCAAAACTCAATATAAACAATGAACGTGACAACACTTCATTAAAAAAAATTCTTCAATCGATAAAAATGTCATATCGAAAGTACTTAAATGCCACATAAATATTAAGTTAGAGATCAAACACATTATTTCATTAAAATTAATGAATAATTATTAACACAGCATGAATTTTTTAATATTAAGATCTAATTTTAAAACTACAATATTAATGTATACCCTGCCACACTTGCACTAAATTTAAAAATATAAGATAGTGTACCCCCAAATAAAATATAATAAAAAAATTACATTGAAATTAAATTAAATTAAATTAAATTACACAATTTAAAAATCATATTTGGAATCATACTTTGGTGTCACCAACTTAATATAATGAAGTTGTAAAAAATACTTTCGGACTTTACACCATGGGGAAGTGGTAAGTTATAAGTACTAGACTTCAAATGTGACGGCCTGCCTACTTTGATTTAGAAAGTCGTAAACTCACCTTTCAAACCATAATCGTCAAACTCCACCCAATTATTTGAAAGTGATATATTATGATAGGTTTTACTCTTGTTAGTAATTTGAAAACGATTTATTTAAAAATATAATTTAAAAAATAAAAATATATATTTTCTAAAAGATAAAAAAAATTGATAAAAAATTATTGTATTTTATTTTTGTTAAATAAATAATTGTTATGAAATTAATGTGATGTATTATGAGATTTGTAATAATAGATTTATGGCATAACATGGATTTAGTTTTTCCAAGTTCTTATTTCCACCCTACCTCAATTTTCATCTGGGAACCTTTCAGTCTCCCTTTGGCAAATGGATCTTTTGAAAGATGCTTATAATAGGTTACATGTAAAGGTTGAGCATCATCCAAATATCCTTATGAAATAAGGTCTTAACCAATACCTCCCAAATAACATATAGGATGTATAATATCTCAACCTAAACTAAATTTAAGAGATTTTAGGAATATTATAACAACTAACTAATGTGAGTAACATTTTACTCACATTTATTTTGACTATGGTGAATTAATCACCTCTAGATTAAACTTAACATGCCTTTCCTTAATTCAACATGGTCTCAAGTGAACAAGAGAGAGATTCTTTGAATGCCTCAAATTTATCCTGTATAAGTGACTTGGTGAAGAGATATGTATGTTGTTCTTATGTCGATTAAAACTAGAGCTAGATGTTATGTTGTTGAACATATTTGTGTTGAAATGTACATGTCTTTCGACGTGCTTTATGCATTCATGAAACACCAAATTACTAATAAGTTTAAAAACACGTTCATTGTCACAATACAGGATGGTAGGTTGGTTTTGTGGTACTACCAATCCTTCAAGCATGCAATGTAATGATATATCTTCATATAAATCTCCTCTTGCATCACGATATTCTGCTTCTAGAAGATCGAGAAATAAAGTTTTATTTCTTTCTTCCCCATGATATAAGACCAGATCTTCAAAAAAACACATATCTAAAAGTGGATTTTCTGTCATCGATATTACCTGCATGATCTGAGTCTAAATATCTTGTCAAGAAGAATTGATTAATCATTTTTCTTGTATTCTAAGCCATAGTCCATAATACCCCTTATGTATCTTAGTATCCACTTGGTTGAACATTCAAATGAGACATCTTCGGCTCATGCATGAACTATGAGTGATAGTCAATAACTTAGCTAATGTCTATCCTAGTGTATAACAAGAAAATGAGACTCTCAATCAACTACCGATAGAGAATTGTATTTACTTGTGATGACGAATCTATATGGGAGAACTGAAGCCTTGTCTCCATAGGTGTAACAATAGGCTTACAATCCATCATCTAAAATTTATCGAGCATTGTCTTGGTATATTTCATTTGGGACACAAATATGTAGTGCTCCTTTTGCCATACTTCTATAGATGTTAAATATGGATTGTATATGATAAACTAGTCTTGTACACTTGAAAAATATCACTCATGGCTCAAACCTTTAATTCAGGGCATTTTCACTAAGAAAAGGCTTTCAGTAGCGTTCACTATCTCATTATGCCTAAATGCTTATTTTATGGTCTGACCCTGATATTTTGATTACTCATATCACCTATAGTCCACAACATGCTTAAAATTTGATATATATCTTACACTACTAGTTACAAATATTCAACAACTCTCTATTGTCCATGACACTACCATCCAAAGCAAGATACTAGCATCGATGCTAGTGTTTGTTCCCTACAAACACTCAAATTTGAAAATCTTTCAATATGTACGAGTTGGCCTATTTATCTTAACTAAGCCTCCATGAGATTTATTACAAATTTTGCGATATAAATACAAAAAAAAACTCACTCATTATGATCTAAGAAATATCTACCAATTACAAAGCAAACACCTATCAAGCTCAATAAATCATTTTCAGAACTCAGTTTTACTACTATATTCTTCCTTATTTCTAAATCATTGAGAGGATCAATCTTCTTATAAGTCTGAGGTATTAAAAAAAAATTCATGAGCAGTGTTTATCAAGTTGCAAGCTAGATGACTATCTGCAGTTGCATATAACATATTACACCATTGTTCACACACAAACCCACATAAAGGGGATAACTACATCAGTTTAAGGTCCTCTTTGGAGTATATGGTTATGTAGTTAACGTTCATTAACATATGGGTTTTTGAGGTCAGCTTGAATTTAGTGGAGCTCATTAAACCACACCTTCAAGGTGATATGCCCAAGTTAGAGGACCTATGGTTTTGACCAAAAGCCTAATATTTGGAAACTGTGTGTGCAATCCCAATTGATAATTTGTAAGGCGATAATTAACCCTAACAGGCACAAGTGGAATCTCTATAAAAATGTGTGTATTTTGTATAGGATAAAAGTGTCAGTTTCAAGGCAAAAGCATCAATGCTAATGCCCCCATTTCGACCGTAGTGTCCAAGTTGACAAAGAGATGATTTCTAAAATTTGACGAATCAAAGTGGAGCATCATCCTGACTATTTTTTAACCTATATTTTCTAGATATATATGTGCATCAATGTATAAGCTAAGCATTATCCCTTATTTGTGTTTAAGCATGTTAATTCCTGTTTGGCATTGCACTTTCTATAGTTAGCAAATTTCCATAATTCAACATTGTATCAGAATATTTTGTGAATATGAATTACTTAATTGACCTACTTTTAGAATAGCTTATCCATTTACTTAATTAGTCTATTCTCTCCTTAATTATATTTGAAAAGGGTTAAAATTTTGGTGAACGCAACCAATGATTCTTCTTACACAATCCTAGCTCGCTCTAGGGTTTTTTGCATTCTAGAGTTTCAGATTACTGCATTTATTTTTCAAAGCTAAATTTTAGATAGTCTTGATCTAGATAATCGTGTACTAGTAATTAAATACACTAACATATGCTCAAGAGATCAAATAAGTTAGAGAGAGAGAGAGAGGCCCCCTCCCACTTATTATTGACTGAGGTTGGGGAAGGTCGAGGGAGAGCACTCATTCCTATTAGGTGAAACAATGGCTTGAGCTATTAGGTGGAATAATAATATATCAATGAAATGGAACAACCATTAAGTAACTAAAATTGCTACTAAATTATAGATACTTACCCTCATACCAAACACATTTAATGTGTGGTAGGTCAAGTGTATTTTATGCCCCTTTGCACCGTTAAGCCGAGGGGGAGGGCATGTTCTCTTGACTGACAACATACCTTATATCTAACTGAACAACTATTTAGAATCTATAATTAAGGGAGGTTGAGGAGGACAAAGAAAGGGACTAGTAATACTAGCTATGGGCAAATACACTATCCATAACAATAAAAACGTTTAGAAAGAAATGTTATTACTTACTTTTACTAAAATTCAATTTAATAATAATAATAATAATAATAATAATAATAATAATAATAAGAAAGAAATGTTATTCAATTGTAAAAACGTTATATCGAATACATTTAAATGCCACATAGATGTTAAATTAAGGAACAAACACAATACTTAATTATGATTAATGAAAATCATTAACACACCATTAAATTAATATAATAAAGTTATAAAAATTACTTTGGAACTCTACACCATGTAAGTTGTGTGGTATTTACAAATATAAGTACTAAACTTCAAATGTGAAGGGCTGCCTACTTTGATTTCAAATAAGTTATAAACTTACCTTTCAAACAAGAATCGTCAAACTCCATCCAATTGATTTAAAAGCGATGTATTATGAGATTTATTTAAGTAATTTGAAAACGATTCATATAAAAATAATTAAGAATAATTTTATTTAATGTAGTGTACAATGAGATTTGTAATATATTTATGACACATTTTAATATTTTTTAAAATAAAATTAACGTTTTTAATGAGATTTTAATTATTATGAGATTTTATTATTTAAAAAAATAAATAAAAAGGAATGGTCTTTGATTAGGGATTCTTGTGGCATAATATAGAAGGTTCTTTCAACTTCCTCTTTCCACCCCACCTCAATTTTTATTTGGGGATCTTTCAGTTTTTCCTTGATATGTGGATCCTTTAAAGGAAGTTGTATACATCTAAATTCGCTCGTCTCCATTATCGTTACTAATATTTCTATTAATCGACACTAATTTTATTTATCTCATTCATTCTAATTAATCTCGTCCTGATATACCCCTTCCTAGTCATTTATCTAACATCCCCCATCTATATGTTTTCATCCACTAACTATAGTCTTATCCCAATTCTTCATTAATTATCCTAAATCTCCATTATCTTAATCTAACCCCATTTATCTATTATTTTGGGAATTTTAAATTCCCATGGCCCACCTACCCATCTACTAGCCTATTCCTAAGCTCTCCTACACCTCTAGTCCCTAATCATCCACCTAGTCCCTATCTAATACATCCATAATCCTAATTAACTCTTAAAAAGGATTATAGAATTCTCTAATTCTAGAATCCTCTCTATTCTCACCCTTCCTCTCTAAAAGCCTCTAAATTTAGAGGCTTCCAAGAAATTTTAAATTGCTTTTAATTCTCCACCCTAGATCTCCATTATATAACTTTAAATTTCAACCATTGATTTCTCCCTCCTTCTATTTAAAGAGCTCCACTCCTCCATGGAAGGCATCTACCATTCTCATGCCATATCCATGTCAAACTAGCAATCACAAACATCCTTGAATCCCTCTATCACAAGAATCCATTCAACATCCTTGATCAAGTAATCACCATATCCAAATTCTGAGTCTATGATGCTCAATCCAATCTTCTTGTTTTCACATCCTCGTTTAATCATGATTTATAGTATTTACTTTTAGGATTATAATGCATATTTGAATTGTGAATTCATTTATTGCATTTACTTTTAATGGCTCTAGATCTTACTTAGGTAGTTTGGTATTTCGGGTGATTAAATTGCATAGTTTAATCCATTTAGCTCAAATTTTCATACTAAATTTTGGTGACCATGGTGGGAGATCCCTCCCAATTAATTATTTTCCTTGTTAGAAGTGTTTTTGCTACCCTGCAGGATCAACTAGTGGAAGACAAGGGCTAGATTTTTCAAGTTTTATGTGCACAGGTGGAATCTGTGGTATTGCACTGGTATTTACAACTTTACAGTCATAATTTTGTCTCACAAGTTATGATTTTATGCTAACTGTTTGGCTTAACCACTAACTATTTGTCCTGACCTTAACAATTTTTTTCTCGTGGAAAATATCGTAGCTCTTAAATTATGACTTTATATAGAGAGTTACGATCTTACATATGTAATAGCAACTTTTTCTAACTGCTAACGGTCTCAAATTTTGCAGGTTCTTACCTTTAAGCAAAATCATGACTTTGCCCTGTAAATAATGATTTTGCCTTTGATAGTCACGACTTTGTAGGTTCTGGGGGCAAACATAAGATCACTCATTTTATTTGTTGATTACCATTTGGACTAACTTTTAGGTACTAATATTGTGTGTTCCTATTTATTTTTCAAAGTCTTTTACCTTCTATGTGTAGGATCTAGGTTGAAAGGAACATCGATAAGGAATATGAGTAACAAAACCCCGGGATGCTAAGTCATTAATCTTGAAATTGTGACATTACCTTGCTAACTACGGTATTACCAATGAGAGTTATGGTTTTGTAAAATTTGATAAAATTGCTAACACTCATTTATTATCCACTGACTTATAGGCTATAGATTTCATATTTTCTGTTTTACAGGGGTCAATAGTCAAAACATCATAAAAGTCCCTTTCTGACATCATTCAAATCACTTGTCTTAAAGAGAAAATTTTTAGATAACCACACTTTTGTCATAAAGTCTTGCCTCTATAAACCTTGTTGTGTGGTTAGCAGGTGTAGCATGGGAAAGAGGCTAGGCAAGAAGAATCAACCAAAGTCAAAACAAAACACAATCCTTAGACTTTTCCTATCTTTCCACAAAATCGTAAATCACAAATTTTTAGGAGTCATGACTTTGCCTTGTGAAATATCAGTATTGCAATTTTAATAGTGATTTTGTAAATTTTTTCCATTTTGACTTTCATTCTATCTGTTGTTCATCCTTAGATCTGTAAGGCAGGATATAAGGAGAGATCTAATTATTCTTCAGATTAATCATTGGTTTTTTGTTCACTTTAAATATATTAATATATGTTTTATAATTCTTGGGTATATCATAAAATTAGTTTTTAAATCTGTCATCAGTCATCTGTAAATGAACATCTTTGGATAGCTAACCAACTTATAATCACCTGTATAGGCTTCTGTTAGGGTCAAAAGTCAAAAATTTTAAGTTTTTGTACTTTATCACAAAACTATTGATCTCATTTTTTTGACAATAGCAATCTTGCCTTTTTAAGTCACAGGTTTTATCCAACAGTCATGATTTTATAGTTTGACCATCACGGTTAATTATCTGCTACAAAATCACAACTCACAAATTATGATATTGCACTAGTAGTTACAGTTTTGCACTGTGTAGTTATGATTTTACATTCAATTTTATCCTTTTTAACTATATTTATAAGGTTATTTTTAGTGAATTTTGAGTCATTTCAGGGCTTTTAAAGGACCCAAATTATTTTTGATGTTGAGGGCTCTACCCCTTGACCCTGCCCTATATCATGATAGGGAGTGCACCTAGGGCATTGCCCCTAGAACCTGCAAAGGGATCTACCCCTTGACCCTGCAAGGGGTGCTTCCCCTTGACCTCATTGGGGGTTGTCGCCCTCAGACCCCTACATCATGGCCCACTCACCCCAAAGGAATTATAGAGCCAAATTGTGATTTTTTTAGAGTGTTTTCTTAAGGCCTATTAGACTAACATCTTATTTCTTGCAGGGTGAACCTAAAGGCTCTTTTGTTTTGTTTAACACCTTTTGCAGGTCATTATTTTGGTCTAACATTATGTCTTATAGGTTTTCCCTCAAGATTATCAGTCAAACTACATAATCACTATCTTACAGGTTGCCTTTTTTTAGAGTGCCAAAATCAAATTACTAACCATGTGCTTGTAGGTCACCTGTCAAAGATTCTTTTTGGCACTTTAAAAGATCATTTTTGAATCATTTCAGTCATCTTGATCATTTTGTCTTGTATATATCATCTTCATCATTTTTTCATGTATATATCTATTTTGTATATTCTTGTTTCTCATAAATATCTCACACTTAATCTTAATCAGTTAATTAATCTCTTTTTTGTCTACATGTTTGTATCCTGAGGGCTACAATGGTGTATTCTCTCCTCCTTACATCTTTATGATGATTCTTGGAAGATCAAAAACCACCTATAAACCTTCCCTAAATTCCTTTTCTAGGGGTTAGTGATGTGGATTTCACTACCACACACTAAACCAAACTCTATGTTTTGACAGAGTATACAAGTTAGGAGAGTTTTCATTACGCACCAACACATAATTACCCATAAAAGGTTCCATGGAGTGAGGGAAATAATACATAATGCAGTTAGATAGCATCTTATATAGACTTGGTCCCTATTGTACCTTCACATATATTAGGGATACACCTAAAAAGCTTTATATATACCTAGCCTAGGACCTTTCGATTGTAACAGATGATCTTCTACCAGAGTCAATATCAACTCCTAAGAAGTTTTTAAGAATAGATGGGATTGAGAGGGTTTGGGAGATTTAGTAATAGGTCACTGGCCTACAACCCTACCCATGGTTCCATTAGATAGTGTGGTCATTGGGTTACACACCCTTGAGTTTACTAATCATAGGTTTGTGACTTGTTTGCTTGTTTGTGTGTCATGATAGACCATTGTTATTTGTGAGCTAAGTTAGCCTTTTACCCAAAGCTATACACACTTATCTAGGTCTTTTGAGCATATCATCTTGCATATCCTTACCTCACTATATTTTTGTACATTTCCTCATCCTCTTCTACATAATTTATTTTCTTGAACATTCTTATCTCATCATTCTCTTGTACATATTGTCTTTGTATATGATTTTCATTGTCCTCCTCCATCTCCCACCTTATCTTCATCCCATCCTAGTCTAGTCATATCCCCTCATCATTAATCATACCCCACCACTTACATATCCTAATCACATCTTCCACATTTTATCTTAAGTCCACTCTATCCATAATCAATCCTTTATCTCAACCTTGCCTTTGCCTAGTCCCCTTATCCCCCATCTAGTCCAACCTCATCCTACCTTATCCTAGTTGGATCTTTAGGTCATAACCATATCCAAACCATCCCCATCTCATTCATCCTACCCTTTATCATTTCATCATCACCTATCATCATACTTATCCTTGTCCCATTATCCTAATCACCTTCATCACATAATCCTATCCCCTCCCATCTTGAGAAAATTAGTCTAAGCCCTGAGCTAGTCTTTTTATATCATCCCATCACTCTAATCCACTATCACTCATCACTCTATATGATCTCATACTTAGTCAATATTGGTTTCAATCTAGCGAAACCCGTTAATCATCAATCTAATCAATCCTAGTCTAGTCATCCTACCTACTCATAACTAGCACCCATCTAATCATCATCTTGCTAGTTTGAATCTAGGCACCCATCAAATCCCCAATCCCTTTTGCTAGCTTGAAAACTAGACATTGTTTATAGATTACTAGCACTTATTGTACTATCAGTCTGAAATCTGATCCTAGTATTACATTATCTCAATCACATTTCATCCATCTCATCCTCATCATCACTTGTCATATTCGCTCAATCATTTGAACCTACTTTCTTTAGGAAACCATCCATCCATATTTTATCATCTATCCCCATAAGTTTGGACCCAATTTCCATATAACAATACATCTTGGTCAATGAGGATGAAGTCCTTTTGTGAGCTCTAGAAATGGGTGCTCGCCTACCTTCCAACCTTGATCCTATTCAACCCAAACAAACATCCCACATCATTCACCATCCACAATCCCCTAGCTCATCAGGGTCAACCTCATCATTTAGTAATATTATTGCCCTACTCAATAAATACATCTTGGATAATAAAGATGAATTCCTATTACAACTATTGAATATGGGTGCCTGCATTCCCAATGATGTTGAACCCATAAGCCTAAAGTCACCCTCTAAATAAGTCCCCCATAAACCCTCATCCACATCCCATTCTATTCACCATCCACTTGTCCTCATCCTAGTCATGGCCTTCCTAGTTCAAAAATTTCCTTGTTTAATAAGTATCTTGATAAAACTCTGTAGCTAGTCTTCTTAAGACTCCTTGAACTGGGTGTCAAATTTCTCAAAGGCCTTGACCCCATTCAACCTTACCCTTAGACTGTACCCACTCATAGTCACACCCTCCATCCTCTAGTCATAGCTAATCATATACCCATTCCTCTGCTAGCAAATGGAATCCTATCTTAGCCACCTCATCCACTCAATCACGTCAACAACCATCTAATCTAAAGTCTAATGCTTCCACATCTAATTCACAAAGTGAAGTGAGTCCTTATATTCCCATTCTTATGTCCTTAGAAACCCTTTTTTAATAACTGGTTATTGCTAACATACTTGTCTATCCACCCATACAACATATTGATCTCACCAAGCCTAAGCCCTCTTGGTATAAATCTAATCAATACTATATATATCATCGAACCTGGGGGCATACCATTAATCAATGTCATAATTTCCAAGACTATGTCCAAGACCTCATCAACCATGGTGACATAGTAATCGAGGATAAACCAAATGAGTCTATACCCATGGGTAAACAAGAAGAGGAATGCCAAAATTATATTCTTGGTCAAGATCAAGCCCTTCTCCTTCCAAGACAAGGTCAAGACACCGCATCAATCTTTCATGGTCCCCCCATCTTCGATAAATCTTTCATAAAAAACAAGTATATTCCCATACACCAAATCTTCCCATATCTCATGAGACCTTCCATGGGCCTATCTTTGCTAAATCTATTGTTACTTTATCATATCCCCCTCACCCATCATATCTCAAACCCCACATTGAGAGGTTACTTGTGGAAAATCACTCTTCTACTACCAGCATCACATCATATACACCAAAGTTAGCATCGGAGCCAATACAAGTTTTATCTGCATCAGGGTCATGTTCAACACTAGTATTTGAATCAGATTCCTCATCAGAAACATTATACCTCATAGATATTACAATAGATGATAATAATACCTCTAGTTTTTAGGATACCTATAGTCCATATACCTCCAATAAATCACCAAACATACATTTGGATCCCAATCAGGATGATGAAGTAATAATTGAGTTTTTGAAAGCTCTATTTGTCAACTATTTTGAGAGGGGATATGATTCTACTTTGGATATGTATCCTATAGAAAGTCTTAGTGATCCTTTTGATATTATTGAGGACACTTTCCTCAATGTTGAGGTTAGGGCTCCTAGTGACCTTTATGAGGACTATGTTTCGCGTTATCCCCTTAATCCATCACACAACATTGATTATCCACCTTGCCTCCATGATCCCTATATCCCACTCCATAAAGGGAATGAATAGGATCATGCATAATTGGATTCCTCTTTGTATTCAATACCGTGTGCCACAAATACAAAGGTCCAAGACCATATTCCAAAAGTCATAAATCATGATCAAATCATCTTTCATCTCATAAGTCAAAATCAAGAAAAGTCAAATCATCAGCCTAATCAAAAAATGTCTTCTCCTAGTGAATCCCAAAATCAGGTATTAGGGGAATGTTAAAATAATCATCATCTATCAAATCAAAAATCAATTTCTTCTGGTGAAGCCCAAAATCTAGCACCAAGGGGTAGTCAAATTCAAACCCAATTAGAAAATCAAAATAGTTTCAAAAGTAATAATCGTATGGCCAACCATCCTCTTAATGTTTGGATCAAAGAATCAACAAATCAAAATGTGTTGGATCCCTTAATCTCAAGGCACCAATCTAAATAATTCCCTTCATCATATCCAATGGTGTATGCAACTGTTAAACCCCATTTCGACTCCCCATCCTATCATATCATCCATCATGATCATATGCCTCCATCACATCTTACATCCCATCATCACAATCATGACATACCCCCATCCATACCATATCACCAATCCCTGGGTAACATTATCCCTTGTAGGGGTTATAAAGACACCTAGCTAAAACATTTAGAGGATGTTAAATAAAGAGTCAATAAAGGCTACCAAGACATCCAGGAATCTAGCATCCATCACATAGTCCTAACATCACCTTTCTCTAGAACAAGTGTTGGTTGAAGATATAGATAGTATCAGTAATCTTACATCTCACCCTTCTCCAATAAATCAAGATGCCCAAAAGGTAAAAAAAATAGTACAAAAGTAAAAACATAAAGATCATTCATCCAATGGTGAAAACTAGTCTTTTGGTGCCTTGGGTAAGTACCATGATGAAAACTAGTTTCTGATGTCAAGCTAAAATAATCGATCTGTTAAGGTGTGGAGCCTAAAAGCTTCACCAAGGAGTGCATTTTGATAGTTGCAGGTTTACACAGTCACTAGCATCGGTCAGGAGCGACTGACGTCGATCAGGAGCAGTTGAAGAGACGTCGGCATCGGCAGGGATCGGTTGACGTCGGTCACATGCAAGCAGGCAAGAACCGGTGTCGGTTACCTGTGCATCCAGAGAGCTATTTCTGAGGACAGAACCAAGTGTTTGCATGATGAGTTTAAGTCTTAGTCTTAAGTCCACATCTCTATTATTAGTAAGACTATTTTTAGAGCCCTTGTTCAAGAGGGTTAACTATTTGTTGTAAGTGCATGCTCAAGTTTCCTAATTCTATATTAGGATAGATCTTCTTAGCTTATTGTAGAGTAATAGAATGTTGAAGAACAGTACATAATTGTATAGGTGAATCAATCCAGGTTGTTGGAGTTGATTGTACTTGAGAGAGAGAGCTCTTGAGGGAAAGAGATCTAGAGAGAGATCTGTGCATCTGAGAGAGGTGTGGAAGAAAGAAGTTTCTTCAATTGTTTCCTTTTATAAAGAGTTTAATACAAGTTTTCAGGGTGGTTTCTTGTATCTCTTGTTTTTGCTATTTATCATTCTAGTTACTTATCTATCTGATTTAATTTTGCGGTTTATTGCTTTCATAAGTGTAATCAAATTGTTGGTTGATCTCCAACAAGTGGTATCAAAGCCTTGGTTGTAGGTTCAGAGCTTGATATCCCAAGTGGTATCAGAGCTCAGGTTCACTAACAGGTGGTTCAGATCTGTGTAGTGTGTATTGATTACAGGTTACTCACAGGGGTTTCTGCAGGGATTTCTGTTTGAGTGGGAGAAGCAATGGCAGAAGAAAGTAAGCTGAGAATGGAGAAGTTTAATGGCAAAAATTATCAACATTGGAGAAGAGGATTATCTGTATCAGAAAGATCTATACTTACCGTTAGGTGGGATTGCAAAGAAGCCCACAGACATGGATGATGAAGAATGGGAAGTTCTTGATAGAAAGGCTCTGGGGTCTATAAGACTGAGTCTAGCATCTACTGTGATATCTAATTTATCACAGGCAAAAACAATGGTAGAGTTGATGACTACTTTAGCAAATTTATATGAAAAACCCTCAGCTTCTAATAAGGTATATCTTATGAAGCAGTTATTTAATTTGCATGTGTAAGAAGGTGGATCTGTATCTAATCACCTGAATGATTTCCATGGAATTGTAAATCAATTAAGTTCAGTCAATATTGTGTTTGATGATGAAATTAAAGCTCTTTTAATATTATGTTCTTTGCCTGAAAGCTGGCATAGCTTAGTAATGGCAGTTAGTAATACTGCATCTGCATCAAATATTTTAAAAGTAGAGGATGTTGTTAGTGTTATCTTGAATGAGAAAATTCACAGGAAAAGCACAGAGGAAACATTAGGGAATGCTTTAAGTTTTGAGAGCAGGGGAAGGCAAAAAGAGAAGAGCAAGAAAGGGAGCTCAAGATCTAAGTCTAAGGTGAGAGGTAGATCTAAATCCAGAAATGGTAGGAAGCCACAATGCTGGAATTGTGGAAAGATGGGGCACATAAGCAGAGATTGTTGGTCAAAGCCTAAGGAGGACAATCAACACGAAGGAAAAGAAGAAGCAAAGGTTGTAGGTATTGCACAAGATGCTTTAATATTCTCTTTGCATAATAATATAGAATCTTGGGTTTTAGATTTTGGTGCATCTTTTCATGCTACCCCTAATAGAGAATATTTTAGTGACTATATCCATGGAGATTTTGGAATAGTGTATCTAGGGGATGATGAGCCTTGTAAAATTATTGGCAAAGGTAAAGTGCAGCTAAAAATACAGAATGGCAACACATGGGTGTTGAGAGATGTTATGCATGTTCCTAGCTTGAAGAGGAATTTGATTTCTGCAAGAAAGTTAGGGGATGAGGGTTGTACAGTAACTCTCACAGCAGAATCTTGGAAGGTGACCAAGGGTGCACTTGTTATGGCCAGAGGTAAGAGAGTAGGTACTCTCTATTTATGTAATTGTGTTACTAACAATTCTCCTTCTGTATTATCTACTTTAGATGTGGATGCAAAATTGTGGCACTCAAGGCTTGGCCACATGAGTGAGAAGGGAATGTCAATTCTTAAGTCTAAAGGTAAGCATTCAGATTTGAAAAACATAGATCTGGATTTTTGTGAGCACTATGTTTTTGGGAAACAGAAGAGAGTGAGTTTTCTCAAGACTAGGTCAACAAAGAAGAAGCGTAAGTTGCAGCTTGTTCACACAGACATGTGGGGACCGACTCAGGTTGCTTCTATTGGAGGATCACAGTACTATGTTTCGTTCATAGATGATGCTACAAAAAAGGTATGGATCTATTGTATTAAGAAGAAATCTGATGTATTTGGGACATTTAAGATTTAGAAAGCTATGGTTGAGAATGAAATAGGTAGAATATTGAAGTGCCTGAGATTTGACAATGGTGGTGAGTTCTGCAGTTATAAGTTCAACTGGTATTGTTATATGCATTGGATCTGTAGGCAAAGGATGGTTCCAAGGACACCTCAGCAGAATGGAATTGCTAAAAGGATGAACAAAACAATTATGGAGCATGCAAGATGTATGAGATTGCATGCTGGTTTGCCCGTAGAGTTTTGGGCAAAAGTTGTTGACACTGCAGTGTACCTGATTAACAGAGGACCCTCTATAGCTCTTGATGGTGGAATTCTAGAAGAGGCATGGACAGGTAAAAAGGTAGATCTCTCATTTCTAAAAATTTTTTGGTTGTGAAGCCTTTGTGCACGTTGATAAGGAAAATAGAAAGAAGCTAGATGCTAAGTCTATGAGGTGCACATTTATTGGCTATGGCTCTGATGATTTCGGTTTGAGATTTTGGAATCTAGGAACTAACAAGGTAATTAGGAGCCATGACGTTGTTTTCAATGAAAAAGTGATGTATAGTGATCAGCTGAAGAAGTTGAACCAATCTGGGTAGAGCAATGGAGAATTGGACGAGGTGACGGTCCAAAATGAGCTCGTGGGAAAAAGAAATAATCACTTGCAGGAAAACACAGAGATCGATGTCAGCAAGGTAGGAACCGACGTCGAAAGAAAAGAAACCGATGTCAGTCATACAGAGACCGACATCGATAGGACAGGCACCGACGTCGGTCAGGCAGAACTAATGTCAGCCAGTTACAGGCCTGAAAGTGACCAAGGTTGGTCACTGTTAGAGAATTTGGGTGGATAGCGTGTTATGGATGAGTCTCAGACGCCCATCAGGAGGTCAGAAAGGGTAAGTAAGCCTCCAATTAGATATTCCCCTTCATTATTCTATTTATTGCTAATTGATGGTGGAGAACCAGAGAGTTTTCAAGAAGAAATACAGGTGGAGTCCAAGAGTCAGTGGGAGCGTGGCATGGTTGAAGAAATGGAGTCCTTAAAAGAGAACCAAACATGGGAGTTGGTTGAGTTGCCAGCTGGTAAGAGGACACTAAAGAATAGATGGACCTACAGGTTGAAGGAAGGTGAGAATGGACAGATGAGATATAAGGCCAGATTGGTAGTGAAAGGATTTGCACAAAAGCCAGGTATTGATTTTGGTGAGATTTTTTCTCTTGTTGTTAAAATGACTTCTATACAGATTGTACTGTCTTTAGTTGCTATTGAGGATTTGCATCTTGAGCAACTAGATGTTAAGACAACATTTCTTCATGGAGATTTGGATGAGGAAATATATATGGAACAGCTGGAAGGATTTGAGGTCAAAGGTAAGGAGAAGTTAGTGTGCATATTGAAGAAAAGCTTGTATGGCCTCAAGCAAGCTCCTAGACAGTGGTATTTGAGATTTGATAGGTTTATGACTGAGCATGGCTATAGTAGGTGTCAATCTGACCATTCTGTGTATTTTAAGAGATTGGATAATGGTAGATATATTATTCTATTATTGTATGTAGATGATATGCTGGTTGCAGGATCACACATGCAGGATATCTCTGAGCTTAAGGTGAAATTAGCTCAAATGTTTGCCATGAAGGATTTGGGAGCAGCAAAGAAAATCCTTGGCATGAGCATTAAGAGAGACAGGAAAAATCACAGGTTGATTTTGTCTCAAGAGGATTATGTGAACAAGGTGTTGAAACGGTTCAATATGTAGGATACAAAACCGGTAAGCACACCTTTGGTTGGACATTTTAAGTTGAGTAAAGAACAATGTCCTAATTCACATGATGAGGTAGAGTGCATGAGTAAAGTTCCATATTCTTCCGCAGTAGGGAGTTTAATGTATGCAATGGTTTGTACTAGACCGGATATTGTCCAAGCAGTGGGAGTTGTAAGTATATGGCCAATCCAGGAAAGGAACACTAGAAAGCAGTTCAATGGATCCTTAGATATCTGAGAGGAACCAGCAGTAGGCACTTGTGTTATGGAGGTTTAGATACTTCTCTACATGGTTATGTAGATTCAGATATGGTAGGTGATTTGGATGGCAGGAGGAGCACCACAGGATATGTTTTCACTGTTGTTGGAATGGCAGTTAGCTGGATATCAAAGTTGCAAAAGGTTGTTGCCTTGTCAACTATAAAAGCAGAGTATATTGCAGTCACAGAGGCTAACAAAGAGATGATATAGATGACACAATTCATGGAAGAGCTTGGAAAGGAGTAAGAGAGTTGCAGATTATACAGTGATAGTTAGAGTGCAATTCATTTGGCTAAGAATTCAGCCTTTCACTCAAGAACAAAGCATATACAGCTTAGGTACCACTTCATAAGACAGGTATTGGAGGATGGTGAGTTGAAGCTGGAGAAGATCCATACAGATAAGAATCCTACTAATATGTTAACCAAGCCAGTTACAAAGGAGAAGTTGAATCTTCATTCAACTTCTGTTGGTCTTCATGATTGAGTTGACGATGGAGGAGCTAGAAGATGTTGATGTATAGGTATTGGTGCAGCTGTTTATCTCCAAGTGGGAGATTGTTAAGGTGTGGAGCCTAAAAGCTTCACCAAGGAGCACATTTTGATAGTTGCAGGTTTACACAGTCACCGACATCGGTCAAAAGTGACCGACGTCGGTCAGGAGCAGTTGAAGAGACGCCGGCATCGATAGGGATCAACCGACATCGATCACATGTAAGCAGGCAGGAATCAGCGTCGATTACCTGTGCGTCTAGAGAGTTATTTCCAAGGACAAAATCGAGTGTTTGCATGATGAGTTTAAGTCTTAGTCTTAAGTCCGCGTCTCTATTATTAGTAAGACTATTTTTAGAGCCCTTGTTCAAGAGGGTTAACTATTTGTTGTAAGTGCATGCTCAAGTTTCCTAATTCTATATTAGGATAGATCTTCTTAGCTTATTGTAGAGTACTGGAATGTTGAAGAACAGTACATAATTGTATAGGTGAATCAATCCAAGTTGTTGGAGTTGATTGTACTTGAGAGAGAGAGCTCTTTAGGGAAAGAGATCTAGATAGAGATCTGTGCATCTGAGAGAGGTGTGGAAGAAAGAAGTTTCTTCAATTGTATTCCTTCTGTTAAGAGTTTAATACAAGTTTTTAGGGTGGTTTCTTGTATCTCTTGTTTTTGCTATTTATCATTCTAGTTACTTATCTATCTAATTTAATTTCGCGGTTTATTGCTTTCATAATTGTAATCAAATTGTTGGTTGATCTCCAACACGATCATCTACATGGTACCTATAATCATACCTCCCATAACCCTACTCCTCCCTATGATTACACATTAGCTCATGTGTAGACTAATAACCCTGGTCATCCTTCTTTGAGACATCTATCACCTACTTAGACCTCTATTACATTATATTCTTACCCTCCATGCATCCTTAGTCCATATTGTCCCTTTTGCACACAAGACAAGCCTTCTAGAGACCCCCCCAAAGCCTTTTGGGAGCATGTTGATCAGCTTAGGCCCTTATTTGACCTAGGCCATAGCTTGTGTAAAGGAAACCCATGGCCTAGGTCGCATGTTTCCTTCACCAAAGCCATGAGCTATGCATAACGTGCCCAAAAGTGCCAATATGAACCCATATAGTTAAAAATGGCTAGTCTTAGGTCTTTTGGTAGATTGAGGTTAGGATATATCTTCATTCTCATTCATTTGAGCCTATGGAATCTATCTCCATACTCTCTCTTGATTATTCTTCCCTCTCTTGACTTTCATGCCTTCTTAAATCTCTCTTGATTTATTCTTGGCACTCTTGAGCTAGATTGGTGACAAAAGGTCCCATATGCTGCTACACATTTACTTGGAGACTCCTTTGCTAGTCTCAATTGTTTCTACTTCCTTGTGGTTTGATTCTAGCATCTATATTTAGCATTGCACCTGATTAATGCACTTGGTTGGAGCTCTTACACCATTATAATTTCTCACTTCACCTCCTCCTTTTCTTTTGGCTTTTGGTTTGGATTCAGCTTGCACATAACTTGGCTTTCCTCCTACATTACTTCCTAGCTTGGATTCTTAGTTGGTTGAACATATGCACTTCATATTTGAGCTTGATCTAAGGTCACTTTACTATGCAATGTAAAACTACATTGTTTTGTGTAGTGTATATGCTAAGGTTTGAATTGTTTTAGTGAAATAGTTATTTTATGCATTACTTAGAGTAGTTTTTGAAGTTTCTTGCATTTTTTTATTGCATATCATTTCTCTCTTTGAAACCATTCCTCATTGCATTTTAGAGATATACATTCTCAAGACAAACTAGAAAAATTACTTAAACATTATCTCTCTCTTGATAAACTAGAACATTACATTGTTAGAAAATAATAGTATTGATTTGGAAAGATAACTAAAATATAGAATATGCATACTCTTGAACCCTTTCTTGAAAACATATTTATTTCTAAAAATGACTTTTATTTGGCCTCAAAGTGCCTTAGTTTTTATATTTACATTTCAGTTGTTATCTCTCACCATTTGGTATTGTTGTTTTCACTTTGTTTATGCAATCAATAGTCTAGTCTTAGCCACTTGATTTATCATGGTTGGACCCACTAGAGTTACTTGCATACTTTATGTGCTTATTCATGCTAGCCCCAAATTGGTTTAAAAATCTATCTATATCTTGGTACAATCTATCAAACCGGATACCCACTATAGATATCTTGTATCCCATAGAACCCCTGAGCCTTATAGCCTCTTAGTGGTTTACTTTAACACCTTACCAAACACTAGTGGTTCCATTCAAATTCTTAGAGATAAATTATGACATGCTCAGTGGGACCTCACATATAGTTTCACATTATTTATATCCCATTTAAAACTCTCTTAGCCAACTCCTCTCTGTTAGTTGTTAGGCTTTGCTTTTAGTTATGTTTCGTTCTCACCTTAGTTGTTTTCTCCTACTTTGGTTTTATGTCATTCTCCATATGGGTTCTCCTTTAGTTTTCCTTTTCTATTATCTTAAATGTTTCTCTTGTTTCATCACATCCATGGTTGATCTCCCTCCCTTAGGACACTAATCCTAATGGATTCAGGGTCTCATCCTTGATCTCAACAATGAGCAAGTCATGTTTGTAATGGAACACCGACGCAGGAGCTTCCATTGACCTAGAATGGTAGTCGACACCCTCTTGCATTCAAAAGGGAACAAGATTTTTAGGAACTATAACCAATAAACTTGATCTACTTTTCACTAGTCTAAGCTTCATTCATTTGAGGATGTTTTATATCAGCCTCATGTCATGCCTCATTCACTCATTTGAGGTGATGAGGATCTCCTTGCATATCTAGGACCTGATGAGCTATGTGTGATCATTAATGATGGTTGCAGACATCTTCAAGTGAATGAAGTGCTTCTTTCTCCCCCTATGAGTTGACAATATGCTTCCTCTGGAAATAGAGCCTGCACCTACTCAATTTTGAGTGCCTCAACTAGTTTTCACGTGCATTCCCTATCTCTTTCTCGATTGGAGACTCTAGATCTAGAATACCCTCATATTTATGATGTGGGTCATAGGTATTCTAACTTGGTGAAGTATCCCCATCCTGGAGGTTCCTCCCATCCTCCTAGTCCTTTTAGAGTTTCCGATGAGCATGTTAATTTTGATCGCCACTTGCGGACTAAAGATCTATGAGATGCATATCAAGAGCATCAATAACCACTAGTTAACCCTCATCTTATGGCACATGAATAACATCATGGATATCTTGGTCATCATGATCATTTCCATGATAATGCCACATCTTCCCATCATCCCCATAGGGACCATCACATCACCCATGGTCATTCCCCACCCCATGGTAGAGATGATTTCCATCATGAGCATCCTCCCTATCAGAAACCACTTGACATCATCTTCCCCATGATCATGGTTATGGTGATGCCTATGGGCATGGGAAACATCATCACCTTCATGAACCCCCTCTTGAAGTTTGTCTCTAGCTTGCTATCAATCGTGCTTATGAATATTTCCATTAGAATCCTCTAGCCCTGTGGGTGCATGTTATTGCCCTTCCTACTCCTATCCTTGAACTACCTAATTTCAATGGGATGTAGGACTCCAATCCCATGGATCATATTATGACATTTATGATGGCATGTATGGATTGGAAATATAATGAAGGTATGATGTTGAATCTCTTTACTCATTCTTTGCGAGCTGAAGCTCTTATCTAGTTTCATAATCTACCACCAAATTCTCTCTCTAGTTTTCAACTCTTTATAGATGAGTTCCTCTAATATTTTTATATTTATATACCCTCTAACCTTGGCATCCATTCACTCACCTCTATTGCATAGGCCAAGGGTGAGTCAAACTTTGATTTTATATATAGATGGTGCTCAGTTGTTCATATGTTTAGGACTAGGTTCTTGGATGACCAAATTTATGATATGTTCATGCAAGCATTAAGGCAAGAGGTCCACCTTGAGGTCCTCAAGCATGAACCTACATCTTATGATGAAGTTATTCATGAGTGTCTGAAGATCAAAGTGTTTAAGGTGTACATAGGCATATGACCCATCCCTTCCCAAAAGTCATCCTCTTCACACTATCACAATCACAATATGACTGATGATGGTGTCATTGATTCTCCTATCAAGAAGAAGGACAACCACAAGGTGAATATCTTGAGCAAGAAGCTAGCTAGAAAGAAGGCTTCTGAATTAGACATGGTAAAATACTGGATAATGTTTCCTTATGACCCTACCAAGTTTTGCAATTTTCATTAGATGAGGGGCCATGATGATAATAATTATGCTACCCAGAAGTCTGGTGGGCAAGCCTCACCTCCATCATAGAGTTATTCACTTTCAGAACCCAACCGCAAGTTGAATATTTTCAAGGAACCTTTGTCTGACCACAATAAGGAGAAAAAGAATAAGAAAAATAAAAAATCAAAGGCTAACGCCCCATGTTCTCCTTCTTGTTCTTCCACCTCTTTTGACTCCTCTTCGTAGGCTGACCCAAGAAGGAAAGCTAAGTGTGAGAGTAGAAAGGTTGTTGCTAGTATCAACATAGCCTCTACTAGGTATGAGGGCTTTGTCAACACACACTTTGGTTGGGCCACCGACCTTGTTGGAGAGACTACTAGTGTTGGACCCCTTGTTTGGCCCATAGGGGTAGGAAATCCTAAGATTAGATTTGATTTTAGGTGTAACATCCCTCCCTATGCTAGACAACCTCCTTACTCTATCATAGAGGAGTTATAGGGCCTCTCAATTGAGATCCCCATTTGGGACCTTCTTCACCTTTGCCTTAAATAAAGGGGCCTCATCTTCGATGAGCTTGGTTTCTCTCATGAGGGTCTGTTACATGATGATGTCAAAGTTTTATTCAATTTCGATGCACACGAGCACCCTCATCCTCCCATCTTATCTTTTGACCCAACCTCTTTACCAGATGCTTCAATTTTAGTAAAGATGGCTTGATTCCCTCTCTATATCGAGTTGATGATTATCATGTTAATTGGTGCATCATCGATGAAAGAACTACATTTAATATTATGCCTCTACATGTGTTTAATGAGATTAAATTTAGTCAGAAGAAGCTCTATGATTCTCATCATAATTATGTCATTTTTAACAGTGACAGAGTTACGCTAGTGGGGAACGTGAAGCTCTAGGACAAGTTTTTCCCCAAGATAGTCAAAATCAAATTTTGTGTGTTAGATCTTGATCTTTCACACAACATAATTTTTGGTCATCCTTGGACCGCTGCCATGTAGGCCATCACATCAACCATGTTTTACATAGTGCAGTTTGTGCATGAAAGTGAGGTTCACACCATGGAGGCTAACCTAGACCCCTGGGCATTAATCTATGTAAAGACAAAGCCTGCATGTGAGGCTTTGGCTATCTCCTTATGGGGGTCTATAGATTCTCATACACCCCTTGTTTCTAAGTCTCATTTCTTTAAAGATGAACATTTTGATCTAATTGAGTACCGATCAATGTTCATTCCCTTAGAGTCTGGCATGTGTCAATTGACTATACCTTCCACTCTATGATGCTAGTCTAGCTCATTTCTTTTCAAAGACCTCTTCTATGATGTTTCCCTAGATGTTGAGCTCCCCCTTGCATCACACTTTGCCCATCAGAGTATAGGATCTTTCCATGCATCTCCCATTGAGACCACTAGAGTGGATGAGTCCAATCTCAAGTGTTGTTTCATTCATGTTACACAATGCAACCTATTCAAGGAGAGAAAGGCTTACACCAAGATAATACAATCTTTCCATAAGTATCATTATCTCCTTGATCATATTTGTTTCAATATTTCTCTCATAGATAGACCAACCCTAGGCCTTCTTACGGTGAATGTCCTAGTGGTTGAACCTGAAGTGTTAGATGAGTCACTCCCTCCCATGCCTGAGTGTTTTGAGGAAGGCACTACTATGGATATTGAAGGATCCATAGATGTCAACCTTGGCACTTCAATAAGGCCTAGGATCATCAAGATCAGTGCTAGCCTTTCTCTTGAGGAGCGAGATGTTTTGGTCACCTTATTACATGAATTTTTGGATGTATTCACTTGGAAATATTTTGATATGAAGGGCATGGATCCCAAAATAATTATCCATAATCTCATTATGGATAATGGGACCTGACCCATTCACCAAAAGCAATAACTAATTGATCTTAAAGTCTCCCAATTGGTCAAAGTAGATATTGAAAAACTTATCCAAGTTGGCTTTATCCAAGCTATTGACTACCCTCAATGGATTTCCAACATTATCCTCATTCTCAAGAAAAATAGACCTATTCAAATTTGCATTGACTTTCAGGATCTCAATATGGCCTACCCAAAAGATAACTTTCTAATCCTTTGATAGACCAAATTATTGATTCCACTATTGGTTTTAAGATCATGTCCCTCATGGATGGTTTCTCTGGGTTCAACCAAATTTAGATTACACGCAAAGACTAACACAAGATGACACTCACTACTTAGTGGGTTACCCTCTGTTATGTCATCATGCCTTTTAGTCTAAATAACACTGGGTCCATTTATCAGTGTGTCATGACCCATATTTTCCATGACCTTATCCATAAGATCATTTAGTGCTATATCGATGATCTCCTCAGCAAATCTCACAATTGAGATGAGCATGTACGAGACCTCAGGATCATCTTTGAGAGTATCACATCAGTCTCAACCTTGAGAAGTACATTTTTAGTGTTTTATCTTGAAAAAATCTTAGCTTCTTCATTTTGTAGAGGGGCATTAAAGTGGATCCTGACAAGATCAAGGTGATCCTTAAGATGCCTCCCCCACATAACCTTGTCCAATTGTAGTCCTTCCTAAGAAGACTTAACTTTCTCAGATGTTTCCTTGAGGAGTATGCTCACAAGTCCATATCCCTCACACGTGTCTTACATAAGGACACTCCATTATTTTATTCTACTAAAGTCCAAGTGGATTTTGAATAATTGAAGTGTATACTTCATAGTCCTCCCACCCTAATGGTTCTCATTAAGGGGTATGAGTTTGTATTATATACCTTTGTCACTGATCTTTCTATCAAGGGCATGTTATGACAAAAGGATGAAACTGACAAGGTGAGAGATGTTTACTACATCTCTTGCACATTGGTTAGCCCTAAACTCAACTATTCCCTTGTTAAGCATCAATGCCTCTCTCATCTTCACTATAAATAAGTTATGACATGACATGTTAAGCTATACTACCAACGTGATTATCTAGTTTGATATACTTTCCTACTTGCTTAGTAAGGCACATTTGGTTGGTAGGACTACAAGGTGGATCATACTTTTTCAAGGGTTTGACCTCTACATTATTAACCAAAAGTCTATCAAGGGCTTTTGGTTATGGCTGACTAACTTGCTGAGTGCCCACTACCCAACCCTGATTTGAAGCAGGTTGATGATGCCTCTCTTGATGATATGGTCTACTCTATCGATCATGTTGAGGTCTCAGAGTGTGATTGGTATCAAGAAATTATCCATTACCTTGAAGATCAATCTTATCCCATCACCACTTCTTTACAGGAATGCTATCAGATTCATAATCTCATTATCTACTATGTCATCATTAGTGGTGCCTTATTCAAGATGGGTCTTGATGGTGTGTTGATGCAATGTCTTACCCTTGAGGATATCCATCTCACACTTGAGGAGTCTCACATGAGCATTTATGGTGGTCACTCGGGAGGGTAAGCCACTACTCAATATATTATCAAGATGGGCTACTATTGGCCCAATCTTGTTAAGGACATAGTCCAATACACCAAGAAGTGTGAGGTGTGTCAATTCATAGAGGATGTTATCAATGCCCCAGTTGACCTCTTACACTATGTTTCTACCCCTTGGCCATTTTTGGTTTGGGCTCTTGACTTCATTGACGAGTTTAAACCCACCTCTTATGATGGCCATCATTGGTTTATCACCATCACTAACTATTTTATGAAGTGGGTTGAGGCCATGCCTCTTAGCGACATGTTTGGAAATATAATCACCAAGTTTGTCCTGAACCAACTTATTTATAAGTTTGCGTTTCCCACTATGATTATGGTAAAAAATGGCCCAGGAATTTAAATCCCCAAGATGCGTGAGCTCACTGAATGCTTTAAGTTCAAGATTCATTTCTCCTCTACCCATTACCCCTAGGGAAATGGGCAAGCATAGTCTTCAAATAAAACTTTGAAGAAGATTCTTCTTTGTACCATTGCCTAGTCCAAGAGGGATTAGCATATCCTACTCTATCCTTCCCTTTGGGCCTATCAGATTAGATTTTGAATGGCCATAAGGGTAACCCCATACTCTCTCATATATGGGTCCAAGTTTTTTCTTCCCTTAAAGGTCTTAATCCCTTCACTATGGGTTAAGACATTTAGTTTTATTTTGGATTAATAATAACATGCCACTCACCTCATCGAGCTTGAGCAATTAGATGAGCAATGCCTAGTTGTTCTTGAGTATAATCATACTTACCAGTGCCATCAATGCCACTAATTTGAGAAGTTAGTGCATCCTCATCCATTCAAGGTAGTTGATACATTCCTCATTTTTTATAAGGAAAATCATAAGAAGGGAAAACTTGCACACAATTGGTTTGGCCCTTTTGTTATCACTACCTCTCTATAAAATAGGGCTTTTCATATTTTGACCCTCGAAGGTGAGCCCCAATGATACTTGATCAATGGGTTCCACCTTAAGACATTTGATGTCTAGGGCCTGCATGGCCCTCCAAGAAAGCTAATTATGGTGGTAAAATGAGCCTTTCATCTCTTTTAGCACCACTAACCTCTGTGTCACTGGTATATGTGTGTGCACATGGGTTCTTTATTAGTAGTTCTTACTATCTAATCACATGTATCTAGTAGTCTATATTAGATGAGGCATACACATCACGCATAAAATCATATACACACATGTGATAATAATGAGAAAACCATTGTATATATATCACAAAAAATACATGTTTTTCTCTAGGTACATCACATGGCTTGTTGTTAGCCTGGGCTTACAGTCCCTAAAAACTACCATGTGCATGGCTACATATACATACCCAATCAACCTATGACTGAGTGATATCTATGATAGTCATTATCCAAGTAGAGATATCAATCTATACCTCTTGACTAGTTGAGATATAGTCTCTTTTAGTGTAACCAATCGATCTGCCCTCACTCCAAGTGCCTTAGCTCCTTTGGTCTGCTTTCAAGCTAGCTCAACCCATAGTCGATCGATCTTGGACTTTGCCCTTACTAGTCATGATTCGATCTCTATTGTATCCACCCTATGATTTACCATAGATATCTTGTGCCATGATGACTTGACCTCTAGCTATGGGACCTTATGTCATGTCCACACTAGCTCAAGTGAGGCTTATGCACCCACCCACCAGAACTGAGTAATGTGGCCTTTCCCCTATCAATGGATGTAGTACCTACTTTGTCAGTGGTATCATTACCACATTAGGGAATAAGTCTCTCAATATTAGGTCTACCTGGGGTCTAGTCCAGCTAGGCTCATCTCTTGCACACATAAATAGAGCATATGTGTTAGTCATATATTAGCTCTCACTAAGGATGAGTACCAAGATCAAGTGATATCTATCAAGTACATTTGTCTTACCTGACATCATTGATGGTCTCTATGGCCCTCTTATAGGTCATGATCCTGCTGGTGGCGTTGGTCCATGTCATGGTGGCATCTCTTTACCACTACCCCCTCACTCTATCTCAATTGCTTGTCGGGATCAACTCTAGCTAACCTGGGCTATGCCTATCTCTCTTACCCTACCAAAGCCTATCCCCCTAGATGATAGAATGATCCTTATGGACCTCAAATCTCCTCCCATATAAAGTAGGGCTCTACCCTGACATCCTCTAACCACATTATAGACCTATAGGGATCACAAATGTAGCTAGATAATACATCCATATCCAAGGTGGTTCGTATAAGCCTTGTCCTCTCTATGAACTATATGACCCATTTAGTTCCCTTCTCTAATGTAGGGTACACCTTACTACCATATGGTGTCCTTGATCATGTCAGTGGCAGCCTTTCATAAGCCCAGGACATGAGTAAATTGGGTTGTGTCAATCCATTAAACATTATATGTTGGATGTGATATAGCTACCAGTATAATCCTCCTATGATATACTAGCCCTATGCATATATCTACCCTCCCTCTACACATTGGACAACTCTTGTCCATGAGAGTGGTAGTAATCCTATACTCTAGTTAGCATAGAGCCTCCTGACCATAGTCCTTACTATCACTATCCTGAGAGTGGGTACCCTTGGTGGTAACTATGTGATTTGCACTCTATAGTTTTTTTACCATGAGTGAGGTCCCACCGAGTATAGCTCTATTGATACTATATCCTACACTGGTGGTAGCTCTATCTCTCTACCCACTAGCTCTACCCCATAGAACTGGTAGACATCCTCAATGTTGAGGATGACCTTTAGCTCAGGCCCAAGTTGGAACACATGCCTCTTTGGTACCCATATGATTACCAATGCATTTACTAGATCTCTAGAGTAATGTAATGAGGGCACATGTACTAGCCTCTAAAGTCTTGTACTTTGCAAGTGATCCTAGTCTACCATAAGTAGAGCATCTACCTCCTTGGCCAACCATGCTAGAACTCTCTCTTGATTGGTCACCTCACATGGCCCATCTCACTATGTTGGCTACTTTCTCACCTATGAAGGTCTTCCCTCCTTTGGTATGCTAACTCCTCCAAATGTCTACATAATCAAGTGAAAAAGAAAATGGATTAGTCTACTACTTAAAAAATGAGTAAAAGCAAGTAAAAAATAATGTTTTTTAATCTATCTGACTTATTTTTCTCTCTCCCTTCCTTTTATGGCCCCTTTCAAGACCTCTTAAGCTCCTCCAAGATCTTGGGGCTTGTTTTGTGGCTCCCCTACCCTAGGCCATGGATTTTTGGGCAAGCTACAACCTAGGTAGGCCAGACCACACCCTAAAGAGCCCCATGGCTCCTCTTCTCTTGCTCCATGGGACACAATTTGAGCCTTTGTTGGTCCCATTCCTTTTGGCTTGCCTAACCCACTATTTTGAGTCCTTATTTCATTTGATTCATCCATCTAATAATCTATAATAATTCAAGATGCATCTATGGCCTTTCAAACCCCATAAAATGATAAATTTGACAAAATTTGTTTATAGACTGTTTCTCTCAATTTTAGTTTATTTTATAGTTAAAAAAGAAGTAAGAAACTAAATACGGGTATGTTATAAGAACCTATTTATTTGTGAATGCGTGATCTAGATGATTATGAAGAGCTCCTCTTTATTTTAGGAAGAATGATTTGTAGACAAGAAAACACTAATGTAAAGGGGTTAGTAGATGGATAGCAAGGTGGATTACCTAACATGAGCTAGATCTAAGAAGTGTGAGCTTACTAGAAGGCCATCAATCTACTCTCTTAGAATAGCTAAGTTAAAAGAAATAAAGATGAAATAATTTCATCAAATGATAAAAAATATTGAAAGAGAATACAAGGAGAAATAAATGCCTGATAAAGGAAATAGACTAATTATAGTGATAAACAAGTCAATACTAATGCTAAATAGGTCAGGTTGGGTTCAAAAAATAGGTGGGGGTTCTATGAATAGGCAAGGACACATAAAATGGGATTTGGTTGGAGGTAGGTAGGTGGAAATAACTTATTATTTATTACCACAGTGACTATCGATGGTCAGGGTAACTATCAGTGGTTAAGGTGACTATCGATGGTTGAAGGTGACCATCGACGATCAGGGTGATCATCAATGGTTGTTGTGGGTTTTGAGGGTGATTTAGAAAAGATTCTAGTTTAGGTTACAAAAGGGGTTAGTGAGTGTTTTGGGATCTAGTTAGGGATGAGAGGTAAGAAGATATTATGATAAGAGGTCTGATTTAGGTAGAGATGTTAAAAACCAAATAAACAAAACTTGAAAACCAAGAATATACTTAATTGATTACTTGATAGTTGATCTTAGAGTAATTTTGGCATAGTAATGGTACTTTGCATGAATAATAATTTTATTAGAGTTTCAAGTCTTTGTCATTTTTTCTAACTTACTAAAGGGAAGACCTACAAAGAATTTTTTGATGCTAAAAGATCCTGATGACTGTTCGTTGATAGATTGATTGCCTGATTGCTAAATGGATGATCGATGGACCCCATTTCTACCTCCTACTCCTCTTTTTTATAGGCATAAGAGATGGAGGTGTAAGTTCTATAATGTGTGAAACTCATTTCTCAATTTTAATTCTTGATGTGTTAGCTCACTACATGAATTAAATTGTGATGTGTTTGTGTTTGCACACAGACCAAGTTTGAGTGTTCAAGTGGTAGGGACTTGACCATTGATAGTCAAGGTGATCATCGACAGTCAAGGTGACCATTGGTGGTTGAGTGTCTAAGGTCAAGTGGGGTGAAAAGGGTAGGTTAGTGAGTTGGTTTAGCTAGTTAGCTAACTTGACTTGGAGTCATGATCAAAATTTGGGTAATGGTCTGATCTAGGGGTGTTTTGACATCTAGAACCATCATGTATAGTTTTTTAGTGTCTACATTTTCCCCCTTTTTATTATGCAATTTGTCTCAAAAAATTTCAAAATAAAAAATGGATTATGGGTCCAAGGGTGGTTGCCTCAAGCATATGAGGAGGTGTTCCCCCTCAAACTATAAGTTGAGGTGAAATTAAATTGAGTTTGGGTTTAACAAGTAATTATGGTGAGTCATGAGGTTGGTGACAATGGTGGTTAGGTATTTGAAGTGAAAATATGAGAAAAAAATGTGACTAAGTGTGAAGGATAAGATAATGTATAGACTAAGTTTCCATGGTTGGTAAAAATGAAGGTTGGTTCTAGAAGGATAGGTGATAGGATAACTAGGCCACAATATTAGGCATAGTTGATCAGGTTATGCATATCAAGTCTCCTAGATACAGTTAATATTTTCATAGGTATCTAAGGTAAGAAGTGCTTATGAGAAAAATATAAATGGTCTACGGTGTACTAGGTGGTGGAAATTCAAATGTTCAACATGGAAAGGTTGTCAGTGAGGTCAAAAAGACCAAGGTAGGGTTGTCACAAAATATGCAAAAGTTTGGACCAAAATGGCCAACATCAAGGTGGACATGGTTGGTATGGTAAGCAGAGAAGGTAATCTCTAAAAGTGGGTACTAAGGTGTTCATGCCAAAAATGTTAAAAAGAGGAGATTTTGACCATTAGTGGTCAGGAATCAACCATCGACGGTCACCCTGACCATCAATAGTCAAGGGGAAACACTAAAAGTGTGGAGGATAAAAAGTGAAAAAAGTTGTCATTTTCCAATTTGTGTTTTTAACCCTCTTGATTCCCTACGTTTTTGACTTTGGAATTTTTTGCAAGAGTGATGATGAGGTGGTTTCTAATTGGGGTTTATGTTGAGCTAGCATGGCGCTGAGGATGCAGGCAAGACAGGGGAATGGTCGAGTAGTGGAACCCAAGATCCCTCCTCGATGATGGTTGAGGAAAAAGGTAGGGGTTACATTAATTTGGTAGATTAGATTAATTTGGTTGAATTTTTTTAGATTTTGGTGATTTGTTTTTGACCTAGTTTTAGGTTTGAATATTTTTATTGTTTTAAAATTTACAGGTAAAAATTGAAATTAGGAGGTTAGGTAGGTTGGGGGAGGGTAAGGTAGATAGTAGGTATGTTTGTTATAGGTTAAAATGAATTTTGAGTGGGTTTATGGGTAGGATATGATTGGGGTTTTCTGTCGGTGGTCACACATAGTGACCATCAATGGTCATACCTGACTATTGATGGTCATACCTGATTATCAGTGGTCATACCCGATCGTCAATAGTTGAAGACCATAGGCCAAATGGGTTGCCAACCATCGGTGGTCATAGTGACCATCGATGGTCGAAGAAAAGGCTAAGGTTGGTGGAGGAAAGGTTAATCCCAATGTTTTTGATAAAATATAAAGGCTATAGTTGAGTAGGAATGACCAAATGGGAATGTTAAGGGTAGTATTTAAAAAAATATGTTGATATAGTTTAGCTTGGGTGGGAGGTAGGTTTAAAAATATGTTGATGTAGTTTATATAGGAAAAATTAGGTGTTATTAGGTAAGATGAATGAGGTAAAAAAGGGTGAAATCTATGGGAAAAGTAGTTAATAAGAAACTAAGTGTGTTTGCTAATTTGAAATTTGCAGGCACAAGACTAGATCTAGATGCAGGATCAAGTTCTTCGAATATTTGGGGAGATCCATCATGGGATGATGAATGATGAGTGGGTGCACATGGAAGATGTTGACCTCAATGTAATGATTCACTTCTAGCATATGCTATGAGATATGATGATGATCATAACCCTCATTGAGAGATGGGATCTGACCACAAACACCTTTCTCCTACTAACTGGTGAGATGACTATCTTCCTAGAGGATATATGCAAGATCACATAAATACTAATTTAGGGGGAGTTGATATATCATATTAAGAGAGATGAGAGGGATGAGCACATGGAATTCCTATATGGTGATGATCATACATTCACTAGATGGCATGCCAATGAGTTTAACTATCGGCCATTATATCAGAGGGCTAAAGATGACCATACGTTGATGATGATGATGATGATGATGATGATGATAGTAGTCTTATGTTTTATAGTGACAAATTTGAGTAGTGGGAGGTTTTTGTATCTACTATTGGGTGTAATGGTGGAGATGTTTCTAGGTCAGATAGTTTTTGGGTGGGTGCCTATTTTTTTAGTTTAGATATATAAGGAGCTATGGGGGTTCAGAGCTCACTAGAGGTATGACATTAGTGTGGGGTTTATGATGCACTATTGGGCCTATGAGCACATATAGGTGTTGAGGCTAATGGGTTTACCATGGGAGGGATATGCCTAGATAGACTTTAGAGTGGGTTTCAGATAGTGGAGTGACTATGCACTCACAGGTCTTGGAGGAGGTGTGTGAGACATAGATTGGTTCAGAGGAGCATTAGATGCTTTGGTGGTTGGAGATGTGTTTTGGAAGTTGTATGTCAAATTTTTGAGGTGGGACCACTATACTTGGCATATTTTATTGATGTAGAGCTACAGGTGGATTTTTTGGAGGAGAGAGGGTGAGACTAAGTTCATCTCTTTTGATAGGGTTTATATGTAGTTTGACTTGATATAAGGGATTTTGGGTCTGATCTCAAAGTATAGACAAGAAGATGCTAAGTTTTTACTTCCATAGCCACATCTAGTGGAGATGATTCTTGATTATGATGAGTTACCTATCATAGTAGAGATTGATGATATAGGTTATGTTGATGGGTACGTGGCATGGTATCAATCCCTTTATATAGCTATAAATTTTGGATGGGATGATGGGGGTAGGCATCACATGGATGTGGACCCAACTGATAGGGGTCCATAGGTATAGGTATAGGGAGGTGGCCGTGATGGATAGGGAGGAGTAGAACTAGCCATTGCATAGGCATAGATCACATATTTATAGGGGCAAGTGGATACATTATAGGGCCATGTTGTAATATTACAAGGTCACGTTTACACTATGATAGGTGAGAGGGATTAAGTGAGGGATACACTAGCCTAGGTCACCCAAGAGTGAGATGCTCTAAGATAGACTAGAGGAACAGTAGTAGCACTAGCAGGTCTAGCAAGGACTATTGATTTGCAAAGGTACATAGCCACTATACAGGAGCTATGGTAATATGAGGTGATAGTCTTCACTCATTGCCTAGTAGAGCCCTAATGGGGTGAGTACAGAGCTAGCTTAGTAGGTAGTGCTAGTGTGGTGACACCAGGTCCATGGGCTGCATCTAAAGCAGGACAAGTGGGCACCTTAGGGTGGTAGGCACCAGATGATAGTGGTGCTCCAGGGGCATAAGTTATGATATGATATGTATAGGTGTATATGATTTTGATACCGGCCTATGAGCTGATGTAGCAAGATGTATATTTTTTGAGAGAGAGAGATACACATTATTACATATACTATTTTATTTTGATGAGACATGATGTATATGATGTGATGATGATATATAGATGTTTATTTTATGGTTTATAATTCATGGTTTATGGTTTATTATGGTTATGCTTATGAGATGTAGACTCACTAGCTTAGGCATGTGATGATTATGGATGATGTTTATGATGAATGGTTGCACATAATTATGATGATGTGATGTTTTGTTTTTTATGGTTATGATGTTTTGATTATGATTATGATGTTTTGATTATGGTTATGATGTTATGATTATGTGATGTGGTTTATGATTATAAATGTGATGTTATGATGATGTGATGTTTATGCTATTTTTATGCTTTTATGGTTATTTTGTTGATGATAACACATAGATCAAGTTAGGTAACAAAAATAGATGTGGGAAAAGAGATGAAAATCACAAGAGACACGTGTAAGTGAATACATGAACCAATTATGAGAGGGTAAAGAAGAAGGCATGATGCTTCTTCGTTGGTAAGGACTAAACAAAACTGAAGTTAGATTGGCTTAAGGAACATAATCCTTTTGAATGCTTTGCATTAGCATGCATTATTTGGTAAAAACGTGTCTTGATCACATTGTGTCAAGTAAGCTCATGAATTCCTTGATTTGTAGATGGTGCAAAGGGGAGATAAGTGATAGGTGGTGTGAAGGGTAATGTAACCACCTGTGGGTTGGTTTTCTCCTTCTATAGGTGACTTAAGAACCATAATAGATAAGTTCATGTTTTAATGTAAGGTGTAGGATGATCGATGCGGGAAGTCTATTGATGCTATATATATGAAAGTTGATTATAACTTTCTTGGGATAGCTTGTTCTGATTTTGATATAAGGTCTTTTACTATTTTGTTTTTATAGGTTTGTGAAGTTGATCAATGTGGGAAGCTTCAAATGATTTATTTTGACAAAATTTTACTTAGCCATCCTTCAAGGGAATGGTCTAAATTTGGATTTATACAATTTGGTAGTTGTTCTTCAAAGGAGTAGTCTATCATTTTAAGCAATTTAGGTTTTGGGTAGCTATCCTTTGAGGGCGCAGTCTGTATGCTAGAGATATTGGACCCAAGCAATATTTTGGTATCCCAAATTATTTTGATTCTACATTAGACATGGATAAATTTATGTAGGCTCGAAGGTTTACCTTTATGGGCAAAAAACCTAGAACACAATAAGGTTAATGATAGGTGAAAGGGCTAGTTTTGAGGGATAGTGACCATGGGATTCTATCTTATTAGGGACAAAAAGTATCCTTGAGAACCATGCCATGGGTAGATCCATGGTACCCATATTTAGGATTAGGATATGATTATCATGGGTAATCACATGGTCTATATTGTAATCATTTGTCCTTAAAGAATGGAATGGATGTGTGAGGGAGGTGAAAATATCACAAATCAAGGGACAAGCTTAAGTTAGACAACATGTGAGTTTGATCCCTATTTTAAAAAAAGAAAGGACATAGATGTGAAGCATTGAGAGGCTCAGGTTCTGGTTTGCCTTTGAGAGAGGACAAGTGTAAAGCTCCTGATCCATACTTATGGGTTATGATATAGGGTTCAAGCTAATTAAAATCAAACTTGCCTCACTTGCTTTTCTCTATGTTGGTCACATGTTGATTTTCCTTTAAGATGAGGTCTTTGATGTTGAAATTTTGCTCTTTTAGGTGCTTTTTATAAGCATACTTGACCCGCTCTTGATATACATGAATATGGTTAAGTGTAGCTAGGTATCATTTATTAAGTAGCTCGAGTCATGCTAGACACTCTTGATGATAGTCACTCTCAAAAATTATGTCTTTCAAGGATATGTGAGGAGAGGGAATTTGGACTTTAAGAAGCAAGAATGCCTCTACTTTGAAGACTAGAGAGAAACGGGTAGTACCCATAGAGGTTCAAATGCTAATGTGATAGGTCCAGAAAGTGAAGGGGATGTACAAGTGTCAATCCTGACCTAAATCACTAACCACTTTGGTTAACATTTTTTTGAGGATTTTATTAGAGGCTTTCACCTGTCCATTTTCTTATGGATGATAAGGTGAGGAAAATCTTAACTTGATGCCAAATGCGTCATAAAGACCTTGGAGTTTTTAGTTTTTGAAATATTTTCCATTATAGGTGATGATCTTATAGGGAACACCAAAATGATAGATGATATGATGATTGATGAATTTGACTATCTTCTCAGCTTTGGTCAAGATGAGAGGAATAGCCTCCATTGACTTAGTGAAATATTTGGTGTTAGGTTGTGGAGCTAAAAGCTTCACTAATGCAGACATGGAGGAGGTTGTTGAGAGGTTGTTGAGTTGCAGAGCAACTGATGTCAGTCTGATCAACTGACGTCAGTCGTATCCAGTGAGCATAACAATTGACATCGGTCAGGATCGGCTAACGTCGGTCATCTCCAGCCAGACAGGGACCAACGTCGGTTGCCTGTGCGGTTCAAAACTGTGAGTTTTATAGATAGTTTGTTAACAAACTAGTTGTTTGCATGTTAAAGGCTGATTTTAGTCTTGGAGCTGTGGATCTAATTATTATAATTAGATGTCTAATTATTATTTGCATGGGATCTATATAATAGACTCATGGGCTATATTGTAAGGTGTGCTAGTTTAGAGTTGAGCTTGGTTAGCTCCTTCAGAGTGAAGAGAGCACGGGTAGTTCCTCCTAGTTCTACAGGGGTGCTGAGTGTGTATGATCAGGTTGGTCTGCAGGTGTGCAAGATCAAGTAGAAGATCCATCGGGGTACTAGTTTGGAGAATCAGAAGGGCTCTTCATGTGTGTAGGATCTTGGTCGGTAGGTGTGCAAGGCCACATTTAGAATCTACATGTGGTAAGTAAGATTGGTTGATCTACAGGTGTGTGTGTGTGCGAGATCTAGGTTTGCAGGTGTGCAGAACCAGGTTGATTTGTAGGTGTGCAAGATCAGGGAGGTCAGCAACACAACAAGTAGCAAGATCAGGAGAGATCTACTTGGAGTACATTGTGTACTTGGAGTATGTGTGTATACTCAGTCATGGAGTATGTGGAGTACTTGTGTACCGGTAGTAGTGATACTGACTGGTGGTACTGGCAGTAGTGATACTGACTGGTGGGAGGTGAACAACAACTCTGTGCTTGAGTTGTTGTTGGGACCGAAATTGAGAGAGTGAGCTCTTGAAGAGATTTACTATTTATGCCCTAGAGATGTGGGATCCTTAAAGGTGTGTAAGGAAGAAGACTATGGCATCTTCTTTGTTGTATTTCCTTCTGGAAGAGTATTAATACAATTGGGTATTGTCTCTCATATTCTGTGTTATTTCTGAATTTTAGTTACTTGTTACTTCTGGTTAAATTCTGCATTTAGTTGCTTATACATGGTAATCAATTGTGCTTCTTAGATCCTAATAGTGGAATCAGAGCATGTTTGTTGTTCTAGATTCCTAACAGGTGGTATCAGAGCTAAGGTTGTAAGGAGCAGGTTTGTGTTTGATTACAGGTCACTCTCAGGGGTTTTCTTGTTGAGTGGGAGTATAGCAATGGCAAAAAAAAGTAAGCTAAGAATGGAGCAATTGAAAAGCAAGAATGGTCAATTACGGTGTTATGAAAAGAAAGAGTAGGTAAAAAAATATTGTTGGTTGGTAGCAGATCAGCATGAAATAACTATAGAAGCAGATGTTATAGGTGTTGTTACACAGGATGCTCTGGTATGTTCCTTGGATAAAGTAGAATCTTGGTTTATAGATTATGTTGCCTCTTTCCATGCAGCCCCAAATAGAGTATTTTTCCATGTTAAGGTCTTTGGAGACTTTGGAAAGATTTATTTAGGGCTGGTGTGCCTTGTCAAAGTATTGGCAAAGGGGAAGTGAAGCTGAAATTGTAGGCGGCCAACACATGGGTGTTGAAGGATGTCATGCAGGTCCCAACTCTGAAGATGTGGCTAATTTCTTCAGAAAAGTTGGGTGATGAGAGATGCATAGTAACTCTCACAGTGGATTCTTGGAATGTTACCAAGGATGCACTTGAATTAGCATGTGGTAAGAAAGTAGGTACTCTTTATCTACTTGCTTGTATTACTGATTCTTCTTCTGCTGTGAACACGTGGCTTTGTAGGCTTGGTCACATGAGCAAGAAGGAGATGCATGTTCTTAAGAGGAAATTAGATGTGTTTGATAGACTTAAGAACTAGAAAGCCTTGGTGTTCATGGAGGAGATGATGGACAGAGATCAATGAAAAAGGCTGAGTAACTCTGAGCAGGGCAGTTTAGATAGAGTTTTGATCCAAAGAGAGCTCGCGGATAAAAAGTCATCACTCATAGGCAAACACAGTTATCGGTGTCAATCAAGGGGAACCAGCATCGAATAGACAGGTGCCAATGTCAATCATGTGCAGACCAGAGTTGGTGGTGTTAGGCAGGGTGGCTAGCGACGTCAGTCAGGGAACTAATGTTGATGACCAGGTAAGATCGATGTCGGTCAAGAAACTAGCATTGATAGAAAGGACAGTCACATGGAACTAACGTCGGTCGGATGTAGATTGTGTGGTGACCGAAGTCAGTCACTGGAATAGATTTTGGGTAGACAACAAGCTGTCAAGGAGTCTCAAATGCCCATATGGAGGACTGAAAGGGTAAGTAAGCCTCAAATTCATTATTCCTCTTCTTTATACTCATTGCTCACTATAGAGCAGGAAGGATCTAGGAAATAGTGGGAGCATGGCACAAATGAGGAATTTGATTCCTAGGATGCAGAACCAAATGAGAGATTTGGTAGGGTTGCCAGCCGATATGAAAGCACTGAAAGATGAATGGATACCTTAGTTAAAGAATAGAGAGAATGGACATGTGAGACGGAAGGCCAAGTCATATGGTATTGAGGAAGCTCCAGGATAGTGGTACAGGTTTGACAGGTGGATGACAAAGCATGGCTTTAGTCAATGTCATTGTAACTACTGTGGTTTCTTTACTAGGTAGGTGATGATTGCAACATCATCCTATTACTGTATGTTGTGTGTTTGCTTGATGCAGGGTTACACATACAGGGTTTTTTTGAGCTAAAAGTAAAGTTAGTTCAGAGGTGTGTCATGAAGAATTTGGAGGAGCGAAATTCTTTGGCATGAGTAATCCTAGAGACAGGGAAGATCACAAGTTGATTTGTCTCTAAATGATTGTGTGAAATCGGTTACCACGCCGATGGGTTGGACAGTTCTATGAACAGTGTCCTGATTCACATGATGAGGTTAAGTACATGCGTACTGGACCTAAGGTTGCCCACACAATGGGAGATGTTAGAAAGTTTGGAGCTGATCTGGGAAAGAAGCACTAGAGGGTAGTTTAGTGGATTCTCAGGTATCTAAGAGGGACCAACAGTAGGTTGACATGCTATGCAGAGTCAAGTTCTTTTCTACATGGGTTTGTAGATGCAGATGTGGCAGGTTACTTGGATGACAGGAGGTGCACCACAGGTTGTGTGGTGGGTGGTCTTCAAGATTGATCTTGAAGAGGGATACAAGCCAAAAAACAAATTAGATGGTGTAAAGGTACAAGTACAGTGCAGCTATTTATCTCTAAGTGTGAGATTATTAGGTTGTGGAGCTAAAAGCTTCACTGATGCAGACATGGAGGAGGTTGTTGAGAGGTTGCTAAGTTGAAAAGCAACCGATGTCAGTCTGATCAACTGACGTCGGTCATATCTAGTGAGCATAGCAACTAACATCAGTCAGGATCGGCTAACATTGGTCATCTCTAGCTAGATAGGGACTGACGTCAGTCGCCTGTGTAGTTTAAAACTATGATTTTTATGGATAGTTTGTTAACGAACCAATTGTTTGCATGTTAAAAGCTAATTTTAGTCTTGGAGCTTTAGATCTAATTATTTTAATTAGATGTCTAATTATTGTTTGCATGGGATCTATACAATAGACTCATGGGCTGTATTGTAAGGTGTGCTAGTTTAGAGTTGAGCTTGGTTAGCTCCTTCAGAGTGAAGAGAGCAAGGGTAGCTCCCCTTAGTTCCACAGGGGTGCCGAGTGTGTATGATCAGGTTGGTCTGCAGTGTGTAAGATCAGGTAGAAGATCCATCAGGGTACTGGTTTGGAGAATCAGAAGGGTTCTTCATGTGTGTAGGATCTTGGTCAGTAGGTGTGCAAGGCCACGTTTGGAGATCTACATGTGGTAAGTAAGATCAGTTGATCTGCAGGTGTGTGTGTGTGAGATCTAGGTTTGCAAGTGTGCATAACTAGGTTGATTTGCAAGTGTGCAAGATCAGGGAGGTCAGCAACACAACAGGTAGCAAGATCAGGGGAGATCTACTTGGAATATGTTGTGTACTTGGAGTATGTGTGTATACTCAGTCATGGAGTACGTGGAGTACTTGTGTACTGGCAGTAGGGATACTGACTGGTGGTACTGGCAGTAGTGATATTGACTGGTTGGAGGTGAATAGCAACTTTGTGCTTGAGTTGTTATTGGGATCGTAATTGAAAGAGTGAGCTCTTGAAGAGATTTATTGTTTATGCCCTAGAGGTGTGTAAGGAATAAGACTGTGGCATCTTCTTTGTTGTATTTCCTTCTAGAAGAGTATTAATACAATTGGGTATTGTCTCTCATATTCTGTGTTATTTCTAAATTCTAGTTACTTGTTACTTTTGGTTAAATTCTGTATTTAGTTGCTTATACATGGTAATCAATTGTGCTTCCTAGATCCTAATAGTGGAATCAGAGCATGTTTGTTGTTCTAGATGTTAAGGTGTGGAGCCTAAAAGCTTCACTAAGGAGTGCATTACCAAAGTTGCAGGTTTACACAGTCACCGGCATCAGTCAGGAGCGACTGACGTCGGCCAGGTGCAGTTGAAGAGACGCTGGCATCGACAGTGGATCAGCCGACGTCGGTCACAAGGAAGCAGGCAGGAACTGGTGTTGATTACCTGTCCATCTAGAATGTTATTTTTGAGGACAGAATCGAGTGTTTGCATGATGATTTTAAGTCTTAGTCTTAAGTTCACATCTCTATTATTAGTAAGACTATTTTTAGAGCCCTTGTTCAAGAGGCTTAACTGTTGGTTGTAAGTGCATGCTCAAGTCTCCTAATTCTATATGTAGAATTAGATCTTCTTAGCTTATTGTAGTTCATTGTATTGAATGTTGAAATAATAGTACAAAATTGTATAGGTGAATCAATCCAGGTTGTTGGAGTTGATTGTACTTGAGAGAGAGAGCTCTTGAGGGAAAGACATCTAGAGAGAGATCTGTGCATCTGAGAGAGGTGTGGAAGAAAGAAGTTTCTTCAATTGTATTCTTTCTGTAAAGAGTTTAATACAAGTTTTTAGGGTGGTTTCTTGTATCTCTTGTTCTTTGCTATTTATCATTCTAGTTACTTATCTATCTGATTTAATTTCATGGTTTATTGCTTTCATAAGTGTAATCAAATTGTTGGTTGATCCCCAACAAGTGGTATAAGAGCCTTGGTTGCAGGTTTAGAGCTTGATATCCAATAATCGATATCAAAGCTCAGGCTCACTAATAGGTGGTTCAGATCTGTGTAGTGTGTATTGATTACAGGTGACTCACAAGGGTTTCTGCAGGGATTTCTGTTTGAGTGGGAGAAGCAATGGTAGAAGAAAGTAAATTGAGAATGGATAAGTTCAATGGCAAAAATTATCAACATTGGAGAATGCAGATAGAGGACTATCTATATCAGAAAGATCTATACTTACCGTTAGGTGGGATTGCAAAGAAGCCCACAGACATGGATGATGAAGAATGGAAAGTTCTTGACAGAAAGGCTCTGAGGTCTATAAGACTGAGTCTAGCATCTAATGTGATATCTAATTTATCACAGGCAAAAACAATGGTAGAGTTGATGACTACTTTAGCAAATTTGTATGAAAAACCCTCAGCTTCTAATAAGGTATATCTTATGAAGCAGCTATTTAATTTGCATATGCAGGAAGGTGGATCTATATCTAATCACCTGAATGATTTCCATGGTATTTTAAATCAATTAAGTTCAATCAAAATTGTATTTGATGATGAAATAAAAGCTCTTTTAATATTATGTTCTTTTCCTGAAAGCTGGCATAGCTTAGTAATGGCAGTTAGTAATACTGCATCTGCTTCAAATATTTTAAAAGTAGAGGATGTTGTTAGTGTTATCTTGAATGAGGAAATTCGCAGGAAAAGCATAGAAGAGACATCTGGGAACGCTTTAAGTTTTGAGAGCAGGGGAAGGAAAAAAGAGAAGAGCAAGAAAGGGAGATCAAGATCTAAGTCTAAGGGGAGAGGTAGATCCAAATCCAGAAATGGCAGAAAGCCACAATGCTGGAATTGTGGGAAAATGGGGCACATAAGCAAAGATTGATGGTCAAAGCCTAAGGAGGACAATCAACATGAAGGAAAAGAAGAAGCAAAGGTTGCAGGTATTGCATAAGATGCTTTAATATTCTCTTTGCATAATAATATAGAATCTTGGGTGTTAGATTCTGGTGCATCTTTTCACGCTACCCCTAATAGAGAATATTTCAGTGACTATATCCATGGAGATTTTGGAATAGTATATCTAAGGGATGATGAGCCTTGTAAAATTATTGGCAAAGGTAAAGTGCAGCTGAAAATCTAGAATGGCAACACATGGGTGTTGAGAGATGTTATGCATGTTCCTAGCTTGAAGAGAAATTTGATTTCTGCAGGAAAGTTAGGGGATAAGGGTTGTACAGTAACTCTCACAGCAGAATCTTGGAAGGTGACCAAGGGTGCACTTGTTATGGCCAGAGGTAAGAGAGTAGGCACTCTCTATTTATGTAATTGTGTTACTAACAGTTCTCTTTCTGTATTATCTACTTCAGATGTGGATGCAAAATTGTGGCACTCAAGGCTTGGCCACATGAGTGAGAAGGGAATGTCAATTCTTAAGTCTAAAGGTAAGCTTTCAGATTTGAAAAGCATGGATCTAGAATTTTTTGAGCACTGTGTTTTTGAGAAACAGAAGATGGTGAGTTTTCTCAAGACTGGGTCTACAAAGAAGAAGCATAAGTTGCAGCTTGTTCACACAGACGTGTGGGGACAGGCTCAGGTAGCTTCTATTGGAGGATCACAGTACTATGTTTCATTCATAGATGATGCTACAAGAAAGGTATGGATCTATTGTATTAAGAAGAAATCTGATGTGTTTGAGACTTTTAAGATTTGGAAAGCTATGGTTGAGAATTAAATAGGCAGAAGATTGAAGTGCTTGAGATCTGACAATGGTGGTGAGTTCTGCAGCTATAAGTTCAATTAGTATTGTTATATGCATGGAATCCATAGGCAAAGGATGGTTCCAAGGACACCTCAGTAGAATGGTATTGCTAAAAGGATGAACAGAACAATTATGGAGCATGCAAGATGTATGAGATTGCATGTTAATTTGCCCTTAGAGTTTTGGGCAGAAGCTGTTGACACTGTAGTGTACCTAATTAACAAAGGTCCCTGTACAGGTCTGGATGGTGGAATTCCAGAAGAGGCATGGATAGGTAAAAAGGTAGATCTCTCATTCCTCAAAGTTTTTGGTTGTGAAGCCTTTGTGCACATTGATAAAAAAAATACAAAAAAGCTGGATGCTAAGTCTATGAGGTGCACATTTATTGGCTATGGCTCAGATGATTTTGGTTTTAGATTTTGAAATCTAGGAACTAACAAGATAATTAGGAGCCATGATGTTGTTTTCAATGAAAAAGTGATGTATAGTGATCAGCTGAAGAAGTTGAATCAATCTGGGCAGAGCAATGGTGAATTGGACGAGGTGACGATCCAAAATGAGCTCGCGGAAAAAAGAAATAATCACTTGCAGGAAAATACAGAGATCGACATCGGCAGGAAAGGAACCGACATCGACAAGGCAAAAACTGACGTCGATCATACAGAGACCGACGTCGATAGAACAGGCACTAACGTTAGATAGGTAGAACTGACATTGGCCAGTAACAGGTCTGGAAGTGACCGAGGTCGGTCACTGTCAGAGAATTTGGGTGGACAGCGTGTTGTGAACGAGTCTCAGACGCCCATCAGGAGGTCAGAAAGGGTAAGTAAGCCTCCAATTCAATATTCCCCTTCATTATTCTATTTATTGTTAACTGATTGTGGAGAACCAGAGAGTTTTGAAGAAGCATTACAGGTGGAGTCCAAGAGTCAGTGGGAGCGTGGCATGGTTGAGGAGATGGAGTCCTTAAGAGAGAACCAAACATGGGATTTGGTTGAGTTGCCAGCTGGTAAGAGGACACTGAAGAACAGATGGACCTACAGATTGAAGGAAGGTGAGAATGGACAGATGAGATATAAGGCCAGATTGGTAGTGAAAGGATTTACACAAAAGCCAGGTATTGATTTTGGTGACATTTTTTCTCTTGTTGTTAAAATGACTTCTATATGGATTGTACTGTCTTTGGTTGCTATTGAGGATTTGCATCTTGAGCAGCTAGATGTTAAGACAACGTTTCTTCATGGAGATTTGGATGAGGAAATATATATGGAACAGTCGGAAGGATTCGAGGTCAAAGGTAAGGAGAAGTTAGTGTGCAGATTGAAGAAAAGCTTGTATGGCCTCAAGCAAGCTCCTAGACAGTGGTATTTGAAATTTGACAAGTTTATGACTGAGCATGGCTACAGTAGGTGTCAATTTGACCATTGTGTGTATTTTAAGAGATTGGATAATGGTAGATATATTATTCTATTGTTGTATGTAGATGATATGCTGGTTGCAGGATCACACATGCAGGATATCTCTGAGCTTAAGGTGAAATTAGCTCAAATGTTTGCTATGAAGGATTTGGGAGCAGAAAAGAAAATCCTTGGCATGAGCATTAAGAGAGATAGGAAAAATCACAGGTTGATATTATCTCAAGAGGATTATGTGGACAAGGTGTTGAAACGGTTCAATATGCAAGATGTTAAACCGATAAGCATACCTTTGGCTGGACATTTTAAGTTGAGTAAAGAATAATGTCCTAATTCACATGATGAGGTAGAGTACATGAGTAAAGTTCCATATTCTTTCGTAGTAGGGAGTTTAATGTATGCAATGGTGTATACTAGACCGAATATTGCCCAAGCAGTGGGAGTTGTAAGTAAGTATATGGCCAATCCAGGGAAGGAACATTGGAAAGCAGTTCAGTGGATCCTTAGATATCTGAGAGGAACCAGTAGTAGGCACTTGTGCTATGGAGGTTCAGATACTTCTCTACATGGTTATGTAGATTCAGATATTGCAGGTGATTTGGATGGCAGGAAGAACAACATAGGATATGTTTTCACTGTTGGTGGAACGGCGGTTAGCTGGATATCAAAGTTTCAGAAGGTTGTTGCCTTGTCAACTACAGAAGTAGAGTATATTGCAGCCACAGAGGCTAGCAAAGAGATGATATGGATGACACGGTTCATGGAAGAGCTTGGAAGGGAGTAAGAGAGTTGCAGATTGTATAGTGACAGTTAGAGTGCAATCCATTTGGCTAAGAATTCAGCCTTTCATTCAAGAATAAAGCACATACAGCTTAGGTACCACTTCATAAGACAGGTATTGGAGGATGGTGAGTTGAAGCTGGAGAAGATCCATACAGATAAGAATCCTACTGATATGTTAACCAAGTTGATTACAAAGGAGAAGTTGAATCTTCATTCAACTTCTATTGGTCTTCATGATTGAGTTGAAGATGGAAGAGCTAGAAGATGTTGTTGTACAGGTACTGGTGCAGCTCTTTATCTCCAAGTGGGAGATTGTTAAGGTGTGGAGCCTAAAAGCTTCACTAAGGAGTGCATTACCAAAGTTGTAGGTTTACACAGTCACCGTTGTTAGTCAGGAGCGATCGATGTCAGTCAGGTGCAGTTGAAGAGATGCTAGCGTCGGTAGTGCATCGACCGACGTCGGTCATAGGCAAGCAGGCAGGAACCAGTGTCGGTTACCTGTGCGTCTAGAATGCTATTTTCGAGGACAGAACCGAGTGTTTACATGATGAGTTTAAGTCTTAGTCTTAAGTTTGTGTCTCTATTATTAGTAAGACTATTTTTAGAGCCTTTGTTCAATAGGCTTAACTGTTGGTTGTAAGTGCATGCTCAAGTCTCCTAATTCTATATGTAGAATTAGATCTTCTTAGCTTATTGTAGTTCATTGTATTGAATTTTGAAAGAACAGTACAAAATTGTATAGGTGAATCAATCCAGGTTGTTAGAGTTTATTGTACTTGAGAGAGAGAGCTCTTGAGGGAAAGAGATCTAGAGAGAGATCTGTGCATCTGAGAGAGGTGTGGAAGAAAGAAGTTTCTTCAATTGTATTCCTTTTATAAAGAGTTTAATACAAGTTTTCAGGGTGGTTTCTTGTATCTCTTGTCTTTGATATTTATCATTCTAGTTACTTATCTATCTGATTTAATTCCGTGGTTTATTGCTTTCATAAGTGTAATCAAATTATTGGTTGATCCCCAACACTAGATTCCTGACATTTGGTGGCAGTGATGATGGAGTGGTGTCACTGTGAAGAATGAGGATTAATTTCCCTAATGAGATCTATTTCCCATTATGATAAGGGATGAAATTCCTTGGATACTTGAAATCCATGGGCCAGTGTGTGATGTAAATTAGCATGTTGTTGACATTTAACACACTTCTTCACATAATCACAATAGTCTTGGTTGAGGGTGGGCCAATAGTAGCTGAGATGAAGGATACATTTAGTGACAGATAGACCACTACAGTGTCCCCCACAAATTCTATCATGCATGTCTTTGATAACATGGGAATATTCATGACTGCAAAGGTAATGGAGAAGAAGACCGTCAAAACCACATTTATAAAAGATTCCCCCTAGTATGGTATAATGAGAGGTACTATGAACAAAGGCTCTTTGGTCATTCCTATAGAGGATGTGAGGAATGATGTCAAGGTTGAGGTATTCAAAGATTTTCTCATACCAAATACTTGATAGAGATTCCTCCACACTACAAATGGTAGGGAGTTCAGATTGGATGTAAGAGGGTGTGATAAAATGATGAATGGTGACAAAGAGTTTAGAGTTGGAAGGCTGAGATGAGATCGAGGAAGTAAGGGAAGCCATTGTATCTGTGAAATTGTTGGTAGATCATGGAATGTATTAGATAAGATAATGATCAAACAACATTAAGAGTACACCTACTAGTTATTTGTATTGTTGCAAGATAAAATTCTTACATTGATAGGATCCATTGACCTAGTTGACCACAAGTTGGGTATCACCAAAGACACTAATTATCTTAACTCTCAAGGCTAGAGAGGTTTGGAGACCTATCACTAGGGATTCATAATCAGCTATATTTTTGATACACTCAAAATCAAGTTTGAAAGAGAGAGGAAGCGGTTCACCACCAAGGGGAATGAGAATAAATTTGGCACCCCCACCATGCTGGCACTTTGAGCTGTCAGAGAACATAGTCATTTGGTAGGTGACGTCTTCTTAAGAAAGAGTCACGATGGACTCATCTGGAAATGCAAGAGGAAGTGGTTGATTATCTAGAAAATGAAATTCATCCAATTGATTGATAATGGCTTTACCTTTAATTGACTTATACTAGAGGAACTAAAGGTCAAACTTAGCTAGGAACATGAGCCACTTAGCCATACACTAGTTTTGGTATGGTTTAGGGTGCATGTACTTTAGTGGGTTGGTATTGGTGATGACAAAAGTTTTATTATTGTGGAGTTAATGATGAATTTTGGAAGCCATGAAGACTAAAGCAAGGAAAATCTTCTCAGTATGGGTGTACCAAGTCTCATATTCTATAAGTGTTTGACTTATATAATAGACAGCTTGTTGTTTGTTTTGTTCATCACAGTGAGTGAGCATTGCCCCTAAGGAATGGTTAGTGGTAGAGATGTAAAGTTATAAGGGTTAATCTTATTTAGGAGGGGTAAGAATGGGTGGAGAAATAAGGTTCTCTTTAAGTGAATCAAAGTCTTGTTAACATTCCTCAATCCACTTAAAATATATATCTTTCTTGAGGAGATGGTGAAAAGGTTGACATTTATCTAATAACTGAGAGATGAAGCGATGGATGGATTGGAGCTTCCCCTATAGGCTATGGATTTGTTAAAGGTGGGTTTGAGGTGGCATGTTGAGGATCACTTTGACTTTGGTAGGGTCTACTTCTATTCCTTAAAGAGATATAATAAAGATAAGAAGCTTTCCAGATAGGACCCTAAAAACACAATTCTTGGGGTTAAGTCAAACATGGAAATGGATTAAGCACTCAAAGATAATTTTGAGAAATTATAGATGATCCTTATGATATTTTTATTTCCCAAGGAGATCATCTACATATTCCTCTATGATTTTTTGGATTAAATCATGGAAGATGTAGGTCATCGTACGTTGGTAGGTTTTTTTAGTATTCTTTAGACCAAATGGCATAACCCTATAATAAAAAGTTCCCCATGGGGTGATGAAAGAAGTATTATGATGATCCTTAGGGGAAATTAAGATATGATTATAACCCTAGAAACCATCAATGAGGGATATCATCTTGTGGCTAGTTGTTAGATCAACAAGTTGGTCGATGCTAGGCAAAGAGAAGTCATCCTTTGGACAAGCAAGGTTAATGTCATGAAATTCAATACAGAGGAAAAGTCCCCCTATATGTTTGGTGATGGGAGAAACCCATTGGGGATAGTTAATGGTTTGGATTAATTTGTTAGATAAGAGGTGTTGAAGCTCTTCTTTGACTAAAAGGGTGATACAAGGGTGCATCCTATAAAACTTTTGCCTAATAGGCTTAGCACCAAGATGGATGATGATGTTGTGGAGAGATATAGAATGGTTGATTCTAGGCATATCTTGATAAGACCATGTAAATTCTATGCTTTGATCATGAAGGAAGGAAGGGTAATCATGTTGCTTCGAAGAGTCTAAGGATTAACCATTCTTTACAATTCGAGGGTTATCCTGAGTACCCATGTTGATGTTGATAGTGGATTCATTCAACATGGTTTGGTTTTTAAGAAGGGATTTATGGATAGAAGAATTCCTTGCACCAAGATAGGTTAGAATGGAAGCATCATATTGATGTTGGATGGTGTGGATGGTAGGAGAATCATTTTCTACCATTTTAGGATGAATCAGAGGAAAGGTTTTAGTTTGGCCATCCTTTTGAAAGGTCAAGGGGCCCAAACTAACGATATTGATTAAAACAAAGTTAGAAGGGATGAATTCAAAATCTTCAAACTTTGAAAGAGATGGGGTTGGTGAGGATGGGAAATCCTCATCAATGGTGGTGATGGGTTGGGAAAATTGGTGGGTTCTTTTGGTGGCACAAACCCAAGGCTAAATAGCTCACAAGGTTTCAGGGTTTTGATCAAAGGTAACTCATGGGGTCCATGTTCATAATAACCAAGGACAAATCATTTCCAAGAACACCTATAAAGGTACAACTTGGAAAATTTTAGTTTGTCCAAATAAGATAAATTAGAAGTAAATGATGGGATAGAAAAGATGGTAGAAGAAACAAGAAGTTTATGATCAAGTCCCCCATAGATGAAATTGGTTTTGTGTTTGGGAAGTCCAAAAGGAATGATTGCCCTAATATTGGGATTGTAGTTAGGATCATGGTCAAGTTTCCCATACTCTTGAGGAGTAGGGAAGGCATCCAAGCCAAAAGATGATACTCTCCCAGTGAGAGATGTTGAAACATATGTTTCAAGGGGTCTTCTATGGGGATCTGAGAAGAATGGATAGATGATCTAGTTGACGCTTCATCAATGGTAGAGGTGGGGTTGTTTTTGTTTGGTGGTGAGGTGGATGAACAAGGAATAATAATGTCATTGGGTCAATATGTCATGTTTCAAGATGTAAAAGGACTAGGGTTAGCTTGTATGATGATGACTTGACCCTTGTATTCAAAATTGACACATAGATGCAAGGTGGATAGGACACAACTCATGGTGTGGATCCAAGGTCATTTGAGTAAGATGTTGTATTATAAATTTCCTTCTATGATGTAGAAGATCTCTAGAATCATGTGAGGTCCCAAGAAAATGTGGAGGACAACTATTCCCAAGGTTGTGGCCATGGTATCATTAAAAGAATGGAGGACCACTGAGGTTTTTAACATGATATTCTTTGGTAGTTGTATTTGGTCATAAGCATGAGAGGAGATGATATTAATACTAAATCCTCTATTAATCATCCCCATTTTGATGTGGTTTTGATAGATGTATGTCATGATGAAGAGGGGAGGATCATGATCTTCAAGATGAACAGAAGGTATTTATGAATCCTTGAATGTTATAAGGGTAGAAAGTCAAAGGGCTCTTATAAGGGCTGTAAGAGGTTGAGGATTTTCAGGTTGGACCCATATAGATTTTAGGACCTCTATCAGTACTTTGAAATGATAGGGTAAGGTGTTGATCAGCTCATATACGCTCATGTTCACTGGTGTCTAGTGAAGTTGTTTCAGAACTACTCACTAGATAGATTCAGAAGGGTTGGAGGGAGAGGCACCCAAAATGGATATTTTGGGTTTTGGAGAAGTTGAGGGTGAAGTTGAAGGTGCTTGAGTCTAGTTGGAGGGTTGATAGGTGGAAGGATATGTCCATGGAATGGACACTTTGTCATTTCCCTTATCCTTTTATTGGGCCCAAGATCGGGTAACCATGTGGATAATTTGGATGAGGGGAGGTGTTGGGCTAGAAGGTTGCTTCAATTCCTCCTCACTCATAGATGAGATTTGGGGAGTGGGTAGGTGTTTGATAATTTAATTTGGTGGTTGGGTTGGTAATGGGATTAATAGAGGCTCATCTGATAATAGATCATCCTCATCCCATAAGTTATGGATAAGTGCTTAGAGAGCTTTGTAATTCTTTGTGTCATGTCTAGGTATCTTGTGGTATAAGTAAATTAAACTATCATTGAACCAAGATGGTTTAGGAATTGAAGGTTCAAAGGGTTTGATAGGTGTTAGGCTTAAGGAAGATGTTTGTAATAACCTTTGTAAAATGGTCGAATAAGATTCGAGCAAAGGTGTTATGGTGATGGGATTTTGGTTTTTGAGGTGGGAGCCTTCTTAAATGTAGGCTTCACCATGGAATTTATGGGTGGTAGAATGGTTGTAGTGGGTGGGTTTGATTGGGATTGCTTTGTGTTGGTTGGTTTTAAGGTGGAAGGTTTAAAGGTGAAATATTTGAAGGTGGATGATTGAGATGATGAAGGCTTAGAGATAAATGGGTAGGTAGAGGTAGATAGTTTAGATAAAAATTATGGGGATTTTGATGATTTAGATGGGATAGGTAAAGGTAAAATAAAATGAGGAAGTTTAGTTTGGGTGGTTTTGGGAGGATTCACCTTCTTGGTATAAAGATGAGCTCCTAGGATGGAGGAAGGATGGGGTCCCAAAATAGAGGATAAGAGGGAAGGAGGTGGTATGGTTCTAGTTTTAGGTAGGAGTTTGGTTGGATCCACCTTCTTGGTTGGTTTGGTTAAGGTTTTCTTTGGTGGACTAGATGGGTTTAAATCCAAATTCAAAGATGGGTAGATAATCCTAGGTGTAGGAAGTACCCCTAGGTTCTTGATAGGTTTGGTCAAAGAGTTGTAAGGTGATTTGATAATTTTGGATGGAGGTAGTTTGGATGGTTCTTCCATGGTTTTAGAAAGAGAGGTGTTTGATGAAGGGATTGAGGTGATGATAGGTTTAATGGTGGATGAGAGTGAGGTTGAAGATTAATGTTTGTTTTGATAAGGGATCCCAAGATGGTGCTAAAAGGAGGCTCAATCCATATTGGGTTGAGAAGAGAATTTGAGGTTTTGGATCACTTTAGAAAAAGGTTTGTAGATTGGTTTGGTTCCTTGGGCACCATATTCAAAGATTAGGTCCATAGGTTGAGGTAAGGGAATGGTTCCTTTACCCTTGTCCTTGATGAAAGAGTCCAAGATTTGGGAATATGTTTCCTTCATGGAAGGAGTAGATAAGGTGACCTCTCCTTCTGGAATGGTTTCCAAAGGGAAAGTAGGTGGTTCCATGATGGGGAAGGTCTGATGAAAATGGTTTCCTCCTTTGGTATTTCTATCAAAGGATAAGAGGGTAATTTGGTTATCTCATCAAGTGAAGGAAAGGAGATGGTTGCTTCCTTTGTTTGGGCATCCAAAGGAATGGAGGGTGATTCCACCACTTTAATAAGCAGAACATGGGAAGGGGTAATTAAGGAAATGGTCTCCTCAATGATAGGTTCACTAATAATTACATTGATCGTATGGACCTCATGAGCATGAGATGATTCCATTTTTTTGTCATCATGTTTGGTAGAAGGGGCATGATTGGGAAAAGGTTGTCGAAAGATATCGATTGACTAATTCAGGAGTGAATTGGGATTGTCCAATGTAAGTTCTCCTTTATCAATAAAGTTTTGGATAATGGTTGTAAAGGTGTTACACCTACTAATTTCATGTCTAATGACACAATGGAAAGCACATAGATCATTCTCATTTTACCAACAGGCACATGGTGAGAAGTATTGAATTATTGGGGAGGTTTACTGGGGTGAAGCTATATGATGTTGGCTTTGAGAAATTTTTCCAAAACTAAAGCATATGACTCTTCTAATAGAGTGTATTATTTTGGGATAGCCCAGTTTTGATTTTGAGTTTGTTGATTAGAGTTAGAGGAGTTGTTTTAGTTGGGTTGGTTGACAACTAGAGGTGGAGTGATTTTAAGGAAAACTATGTTTATGACTGCATTTGCTTTGGTATTATGATGGTTATATTGGTTGGTGGTTTTGGATGGGTGGGTCATTAGATTTGAATCTAGTGTTTTTGTTTCTTAGTTTCAACTTCCCCTCATCGATGGCTCTGATTTCTAGTTTGCATGTCATGGTGAAAGTCTCATCAAAGGTTCTGAAGGTTTGAACCTATAGAGTAGGGGCAATGTGCTTGACACAAGCTTGAAATAAAATTTCAATCAACTCAGATTGGGGAAAAGAGAAGAAGAGCTAGTTGATAAGACCTCTTCATCGTGCTACAAAATTGTTGATTGATTCATCATGAAATTCCCTGATGGAGTAAAGGTCGGTGATGGAGACCTTCTTAGATATATTGATCAAAAAGTGGTCTAAAAAGGTTTGGGTGAGTTGGGAAAAGGAAAAGATGGACTGCTTAGTGAGAGAACTATACCAATCTAATGTTTGTCTAGATAAGGACATATGAAAGGTGTGAAGGAGAAGATCATCATCATAGGCAATCAAGTAGCAAGAATGTTGAAACACTCTTAGGTGTTGCTGGGGGTCTTCCTTGCTTTGGAAATTAGAAAATTTAGGTAGTTCCCATTGAGGAGGGTAAGGTTAGATAGGGATGGATGGGTGAATAGGTTCATTATATATTTTGTCTTAAGACAAGAAGTTGTGATCCCCAGAGATAGATGACTCTAGGTTGATCATTTTGTCCATCAACATTTTGACCAAATTTGTTTGGGCTCGAAGAGTTCCATAATTATATGGTAAGTTTTTTTGAGGTTGGGTGGATGAAATATATGGATAATTGGTAGAAGGTTAAGAAGATTCCAATGTTGGTATGTGGTGATTGAGGATTGGGATGATGCCACATAAGGGTTAATGGGCACAAGAGGTTAGGTAGAAGATGGAGCTATATATCCTTGTGGATTAGGAATATAGTGTGGGTATGTTATCATAGGTATTTGTTGAGAAGTTGATGTGGGTTAGTTCAGAGGTCTGATTGGATTGGTATATTGGGGAATTGATATGGATTGGGTTAGAGGTATGAATGGGTTAGTTGGTTGGGAGTGAGTGGTAACTCTGGTACTAATAGGTGGAACGATAGAAGGTATAAAAAGCACCACATTTTGAAGTGGGGTGGAAATTGGTGGGTTGTTGGTGATAAAGGGAATAGTGGAAATATGGGTATAAGATATCCCCATGGTGGGTGGAGTATGGGTAACAAAAGGTGAGGTTGCCCCGATGTGGGAGGTGTTGTTGGTTGGTGAAGGGGGTGCTTGGTTATTGATTGGGTTGTTTGATTGAGTTTGGGTGGAGGTAATGGATGGGTTATTGGTGGAGGAAGATGTTTGAGCGATCATAGGTTGGGTAGAGGTAGTGGAAACAAAGATGTCTCTCATAATATGGGGAGGTATCTCATAAGGTGGATTTGTAGGTGGAACCAAATTAGGAGTGGGATGAGATAGGGTGTTGAGGTAATGTTGGAGGGCCACAGGGTTGTTATCAAGGAAAGTGGAAAAATTTGCATCACCTTAGACAACTATCCAAGGCATGGTAGGAGGGGTAGAAGGATGGGGAGAACCCTCAACATCTAAGGTATACTCCATGGAGGAATAAGAAGAGGAAGGTGGCTCCTAGTTGGTTTGATTTCTCAACTATTGTCTAATAAAAACCATATGAGAAACAGAAAGAAATAAAGGAAAGCTCACAACTCAAACACAACAAAAACAAAAGAAAAAAGACCTCAAGGCAATTAGAACATACACTAAAGTGTGTTTGAAATTGTAGGGTACCTTTTATCTCTCTTTTATATTATGCCTTAGTTGGAAAGTGTGAAGAAGAACTCGGTTTGTAGAATAGGTACTAGAAAAAGAAGTCTACGATTGGTTTCAGGTGTTTAAGGCTCTCAAAAGGATCTGTATTGAAAATCAATACATGGCTTGGTATTGGGGCCTACCCCCTCACTTCACACACCATAATGATAAAGGTGTCAGTTTCTTAGCCACTATATATTGATTTTTAGAGTTTAGACTCAATCAGAGAGCTGAGTTTTGGTTTCTCTTCTTGGTAATGACCTCCAAGTAAGATAGCCAAAGGGTGAAGGTGATCCGCTAGGAGATGAAACCCTAATCGAGCCTCATGTCAATTATTATGAGGTTTCGATTGATTTAAGTGGTGTGGTATAGAGTGTGATAAAGAAGTGAAGCTATGATTGATTACTTTGCTTTTAATTTAACTAAGTGAGCTAAACATGCTAGTATACAAGGTTTATTTTATACCCAAAATAAAATTTGATTTATTTATATGAGCATATAATAAGGAATAAAAGGGTACCTAGATGTTATTAGGTTCCACTGAGAATGTCAGAATGTTTCTTTCAATTTTAGTTTATTTTCTAGTTAAAGAAGAAGTAAGAAACTAAATGCAGGTATGGTAGTTAACCTATTTATTTGTGCATGCATGATCCAAATGATTGCAAAGAGATCCTCTTTGTCTTAGAAATAATGACCTATAGATAAGAAATCACTAATGCAAAGGGGTTGTTAGATGGATAGTAAGGTGGATTGCCTAGCATGAGCTAGATCTAAGAAGCATGAGTTTACTACGAGGTTGTCAATCTACTCTCTTAGAACAATTACGTTGAAAGAAATAAGATGAAATACTTGCATCAAATGACAAAAAAGATTGAAAGATAATACAAGAAGAAATAAATGATTAAAAAATGAAATAGACTAATTATAGCAATAAGCAGGTCAATACTTATGCTAAATAGGTCAGGTTGGGTTCAAAAAATAGGTGGGGGCTCTATGAACAGGTAAGGACATAGAAAATGGGATTTGATTGGGGGTAGGAAGGTGGAAATAAATTTCTATTATTTCTTACCATAATGGCTGTCAGTGGTCAGAGTGACCGTCAATGATCATTGTGACCATCGATGGTTAAGGTGATCATTAGTGGTTGGGCGATCGTTAGTGGTTGAAGGTGACCATTAGTGGTCAGGGCAATCATCGATGGTTGTTATGGGTTCTAAGGGTGCTTAAAAAAGAGTATGATTTAGGTTATAAAAGGGGTCAATGAGCATTTGGAGATTTGGTAAGGGATGAGAGGTCAGAAGATATTATGCTAAGAGGTCTAATTTAGGAAAAGATGTCAGAAACCAAATAAACAAAACTTGAAAACCAAGAATATACTTAACTAATTACTTGATAGTTGATAGCTGATCCTAGAGTAATTTTGATAGATTAACTATACTTTGCCTGAAGAATAATTTTAGTAAAGGTTTGATTCTCTATCATGGTTGCTAACTTGTTGAAGGGAAGAATTGCAAAGAAGTTCTCGATGCTAGAAGCTCCTGATGATTGTTGTTTGATAGCTTGATTACTTGATTTCTAAATAGATGATCAATGGATCTCTTTTCCACCTCTCACTCCTCTATTTTATAGGAAAAATAGATGGAGGTGTAAGTTATAAAAGGGGTGAAAATCATTACTCAAATTTAACTCTTGATGCATTAGCTCACTACATGAATTAAATTATGATGTGTTTGTGTTTACAAATGGACCGAGTTTGAGTGTTTAGGTGGTAGGGACCTGGCTATTGGTGGTCAGGGTGACTATCAGTGGTCAAGTGTCGAAAGTCAAGTGGGGTGAAAATGGTAGGTTAATGAGTTGGTTTATCTAGTTATCTAACTTGACTCAAGGTCATATTGGAGGTTAAGAATGGTCTTATCTAGGGGTGTTTCTACATCTAGAAACATCATGTATGGTTTTCTAGTGTCTACATAGAGATTACTCAGACCATCCTGTGCATCCTTGACATCATCCCATGTCCTTGTTTTCTCTACTTGAGATTTGGTTGATCATGAGCTCTCCTTTGGCTCTCCCAGAGTGAAAACAAGAGTGAAAATGACCTATTTTATCTCTTTTTTTCTCCTTTTAGCCCCTATTTCTTGTTTTTTATGGGCCCTTTTTGGGTGTTTTACCCATTTTTTCATTTTAGACTACAAAACCTCTATCTTAGAGGTTTTGACACATTTTGATCACATTGGTAACCTTCATTTTTTAATCTTAGGTTTTCTTGGCCCTATTTTGGTTCTCAAAACCCCATCTATGCCCCCATTGACCTCTTGGGACCGTGTCCCATCTCATGGGCACCCAGGGATACAAGTTACTTACTATGCTTATTTTAGTTAGTCATTTATCTACTTTTCCACAATTGAACCATTCTAACTCACACTCTTATTCATCATGGTTATAGGTAAGGTTATCATTTAGTTGTAGTGGTTTGAGACTTACTCTAGTATTGTTGACTGGTCTTTATCTTGTTTGAACTTCACCCCACTTTCCCTTGTTACTTCTCACCATAGTTGGTGTTAGTCAAATGTTATGATTGTGGCTTGGATTTGTTTTTTGTTTCCCTCATTCAACTCGCTCATACCACTTTACTTTGAGATTGCCTTTCAGTAGCTATTAGTCTTGCATTCTTGACCCCCATCATGGTGCAAATCTCAGTGGTGATTCACATTGATGGTAGTAGTTGTGGAAACCTAGGACCAATAAACATATCTTGGGTTATCAATGATCATTGGGGCTATGAGCTTGTTGCAGGTAGTTTCTTCCTTACCAGTGAGATGAATAATGTCGTTAAGTATCATGCAATAATTAGCACCTTGACCGATGCCTATGAGTTAGGCATGTGTTATGTGTAGTTATTATTTGAATCAATCTTAGCCATGTCTCAACTCATCGGTGTCTGGGTCATCCTTAGCTCTAATTTGGTCCCCCTCTTTGAGGTAATGCATGATTTTCTCTCTTTCTTTGAGGATGTCTAATTCACCCATATCCCTCACAGGGAAAACATTAGGTTTGATTCCCTAGTGAATGCCAATCTAGATAATATGATTTGATTTGATATCACTTGTGTCCCTTCTTTGTAGGAGCTAGATCTCAAGCTAGAGTTAGAGTTAGAGTTTGATTTTGGATTACATAACATTTATATTCCCACCTATGGATCATGACATTGACTTCTTCCACCATCATCCTCATCTGGTAAGTGTAGGTAATGTTTCCTATTATATTTTCCATTCTTTCTTTACTTTAATTTGGTTTAGATTCTAGGTACTACACAACACTCCTTGTTCATTCAAGCACCGACGGTTTATACCTTGGGGGCATATATAATCATACTTCCCTTGACCCTCTTCCTCCCTATGATTCCACATCAACTCACGTATAGACTACTGACCATGGTCATCCCTCTTTGAGATGCCCAATACCTACTTGGACCTCTCCTATATCATATTCTTACCCTCCATACATCCTTAGTCCATATTGGCCCTTTTGCACACAAGATATGCCTTCTAGAGACCCCCAAGGGCCTTTTGGGAGTCTATTGACCATCCTAGGCCCTTGTTTGACCCAAGCCATAGCTTGTGTGAAGGAAAAACATGGTCTAATCTACACATTTTCTTCACCAAAGTTGTGGCCTAGGTCACAACCTAGGTAGAATGTGCCCAAAAGTGACAACATAAACCCAAATGGTCAAAAATGGCTAGTTTTAGGTCTTTTGGTGGATTAGGGTTGGGATATATGCCTCATTCTTATTCATTTGAGCCTCTATATTAACTCTCCACACTCTCTCTTTATTTTTATTTCTCTCTTGACTCTCATGCCTTCTTAAATCTCTCATGATTCATTCTTGGCACTCTTGAGCTGGATTGGTGACAAAAGATCCCATATGCTGCTACACATTTGCTTGGAGACTCCATTACTACTCTCAATTATTCCTATTTCCATGTGGCTTGATTCTAGGTTCTATATTTGGAATTGAACCTAATTTATGTACTTGGTTGGAGCTCTTAAACCATTTCAAGTTCTCACTTCACCTCTTCCTTTGCTCTTGCCTTTTTATTTAGACTTCAGCTTGCACATAGCTTGGTTTTCCTCCTACATTGTTTCCTAGCTTGGATTTTTGGTTGGTAGAACATATGCACTTCATATTTGATCTTTATTTAAGGGAACTTTACTATGAAAATTGAAACTCTATTGTTCTATGTAGTATATAAGCTAGGGTTTGAATTATTTTAGTGAAATAGTTATTTTGTGCATTACTTAGAGTGGTTTTTGAATTTTCTTACATTTATATATGGTTAAATAATCTAGAATAGGCATACTCTTGAACCCTTTCTTGAAAACATATTTATTACTTAAAACATCTTTCATTTGGCTTCAAAGTGCTTTAGCTATTAGATTTGCATTTCAGTTGTTATCTCTCCCTATTTGGTATTGTTATTTTCGCTTTGTTTATGCAATCAATAGTCTAGTCTTAGCTACTTGATTTATCATGTTTAGACCCACTAGAGTTACTAACATAATTTGTGTCCCTATTCTTGCTATCCCCAACTTGGTTTATAAGTCTATCTATAACTTGGTGCAAGCCATCAAACTGGATAGCCACTATAGATTTCTTGTATCCCATATAACCCCTAAGCCTTCTAACCTCTTAGTGGTTTGTTTTAGCACCTTGCCAAACATTGGTGGTCCCATTCATATTTTTGGAACTTTGTAAGGATGAGGAAGGTGCTTTTATAAATATTCTATAACCATCTTGTCATATTCTCTAATGAACACTCAAGCAACTAAACATACGGCTCCATGATGTGGTTGTCAACAATCCTCAGTTCATTCTTCCTTGGTCCTCCTCCCCTTTTCTGTATCACCCTCATCCTTTTTTCATCCCATACATCATTCCATTCATCCTCCTCCTAGTTGTTAGGTTTGAAATTCACTTTGATAGTAACCCCTTTTGTATAGTGTATATACATATCCCTAAAAAGTAAAATATTCCAAAAACCCTAAAAATCATAAAATTTGAAAAAACCAAAAATAGTCCATGGTGTCTTGTATCCCTTCATCACATCCATATCCATGTCATTCATATTTCACCACATTTAGTCTTAGAACGTGATCTAAGTGGTCACCCATCTCTTCATGTCTTCATCATCATTTTGATGAGGTATTATTGACACACATACCCTAGTCAAATATTTAAATCTAGCACCCATCACTTCCTTATCAATGCCTATTCATACCTAGCACTCATCTAATCCCTCTTTTGCTATTATGAAAGGTATTTCATCCCATCACTTCCTTATCATTTCCTCTTCATACCTAGCACCCATCCACTCACTATTTTACTAGTATGAAAGGTATTTGATCCCATCATTTCTTGCTCTCCTTGCTAGATTAGACTCCTACATGGTTTTGTTTGTTAGTGATCCTTGGTCATCTTTCAAATCACCTTCTTTGACCATTCTTAGATTTTATTCCTAGACCAAATCTGTATTCAAAGACCTTATCCCACAACTAGGGACAAAATCTACTTGATATCGATCCTAATCCTTATCCAAGCCCCCATATACAAATATTAATTCAAGGCCCTTAGCCTAATCCTAATATCTATCCACATCCCAATCCTAAAACTCATCATTAGATCATCTTATGATCATCCTAATCCAACCCATCCCTTAGTCACTCATCCTATCATTAGATAAAACACTGTGACATTATATGTACATACTTGTGTGTGTTACTTATCTACTCTCTATTGTTTGATATGTTTGCATGTATTTTATCATGTTTGTTTTATGTTGTGTTTGCATCATGTCTCTTTTTGTCTACTAGGCATTGAACAAGGATGTTATGCAGTCACCAAAACTATTAAAATGATTATAAGTGCCCTCAATGATGCAAAGTTAAATATTTTCCCATGCACTTTGACACAATGTCATCTTGGTCACACTTATATCAGGGGGAATACTATGAAGTGCCATATCTATCAGGTTGCTTAGACTATGATGAGCCTTATGATATTTATGATGGCTTGATCACCTACACCCTCATCATTTATCTAATCTCCCATCACTAATCCAATCCTTTCGATCCATCTGACTAACATCCAATCTTTATCCTCATCTAATCCTCTAATTCATAAACTTTAATCACTAACATCATCATCATATTCTACTATATCAATTATAATCTATCCTCAAGTTAGATTTACATCAGCCTAAGGTCTTTTAAGACTATGTAGGCATCACTTGGCTACTTTTTAGTCCCAAGGATAGATCAACCACTATCTCCTTTTTTATCATCATTCATCACATCTTCCATTAGTCAAATAATTGAGCTATACTAATAATTCATCAATCAGTATATTGATCAATCACCATCCTCACAATCATCTCCCTAATATTTTTCATCAATTTCTTGCACCTGTCGATTTGGCTCGACAAATTCACACCATCTATTTTTTTATTTTTTTCATTAATCTTCCTTGATTGGTCAATTAATCATTTACCATTTATGGTTTCCTCTATCGATTAGGGCATGACATGAAACATAAATCTATTAATTATATTATGGCTCATTGAATTGACAAAATTTAGTCTATTGATCACTCAATCACATTATTTTTCCTCATCTCCATCAATACCATTCACCATTAGCTTTGAGCTACACCCATCATTAATATTATCCAATCTTTGTTTATCCTAGCCTATATCTCTCCTTTACACGTGTCCTTTCTTGGGATATGTCTGAATATTATAGCCTTTTATCCTATCATCATCATGTTATAGTTGATTCCCCCTAGGGATATGTCAACAACCATGATGTAGTCAATTACCATCCTTGTACATGTGTCTTTGCCAGTGGTATCATCATCAATCTATAGCTCAATACTCAAGTCGATTTCATCTTCTAAATCCTCTATCTCACATCTCGCATCCCATCCCCTTGTCTATCCATCGCATCCCACCACCCATTTTTTATTTCAAGTGGCTATTCATCTCCTTCTTCTATGCATGTCCCCTTCAGGGGGCATCATATCCACTAACATTGTCTACTAGCATTCATTCATGAAATGGTTTTTCTTTGAAATACCATTACTCCTTCCACTTCACCCCACTCACAATGCCCTTTCAAAGAGGGGGAAAATGTATGAATATAAATTCACTCACCTACATTATCATCACTAATATTACTATTAGTCGACACTAATTCTAATTATATCATTCATTTTAATTAATCTCATCCTAATATCCCCCTTCCTAGTCATTTATCTAATTGTTTCTATAAATTTTCACTTTTTTCTTAGTTTTTTATGAGAAAAGATAAAAACATAAGATGAAGGGTGTGTACCTAGTAAACTTGTACTCATTGATGACCAGATGAAGAGAGAACTCCTTTTTGTCTTAGAAGGAATACCTGCAATAAGACAACACTACCACAAGCTTGTTGGTTAGATAAACATGTCGGGTGGATCGCCTAGCATATGCTAGATCCAAAAAGCTAAAGCTTCCTTGGATGGATGTCAATCCACTCCCCTAATAACAAATGAAGATGATAAAATAAAATAAAGGTAATTGTATTTAAATTAATGATAAATTAAATGCTAGGTACAAAATGAAATGAAATACTTATTCAAAGAAAAATGACTAAATCTAGCACATGCTAAAACTACTCAAGGCAAGGCCATAGTTTTGGGGTTTGGGTAAAATGGTAAGGCTCAAAAGGATTTTTTTGTTGTGTTGGGTAAATTATCAAGGATAAAAATAGACAAAAGGGTAAATTGATAGATGATTCAAAGAAGAGAATATGTCGAGTGTGGCAAAGAGGTGAAAGAGTGAAGAATATGGCAAAGAGGCAAAATGGGGTAAAGGGGTAAATGGGTAAATGGTAAGATGAGGAATGGATGAAGAAAATAATGGTGAAGAGAGTGAAAATATTAAGGGAGGAGAGGCCAAAAGGAAATAAATAAATAAATTGAAATAACAAAATAAACCTCAATGTTTGTAGATGCTTATTGATGAAGATGGTTTGTTGAAGATTGTTGATGAAGATGTCTTGAGGCAATTTCAGCAGAGCTTCATTACTTTGAATTATTTTCCTCCAAGATGTGGAAGAGTAATGACCTCCTTGAAATGGATGAACACCTGTAATGAAATTTGGGTAGCAATACTCTAAATTTTCAACCTCTTCCTTGGGTGTAGGAGAGGGGGGGGGCAGTATTTGTAGTTTTTTTGTGAGAAAACATGCCAAAAGAGGGCATCTTGGAAGTATGGCACATTTTTCCCAAAATTTAAGGATGGGGTTGGTGGAATATTCCTATGGGGGTTGTCAAGTCTCCCTACCTTGCATGCAAGTCCAAGTTTAAGAGGAATTGTGCACATGGTTTAAAAATAGGACTTAAGACTTTGTTACACCCTTATTTATCCTCATTTATGACTTTTAAGAGTTATCCCACTAAATATGGCACCATTTTTCAAGGGGGAATGGGTGATTCAAGGTGAGGTGGGTGAAGATTCCAATTTGGGCTGATAAGTCTCTTATTGGGGCTAAGAAGTCTAAAATGGGGGCTCTTTGTCTCTCCCATGGTGTGAAAGGGGCAGGTAAATTAATTTTGAAGGCTATTTTCATGTGAAAATGCAAAACCAAGTAAAATGACTTACCCTTGAGTATAAATTTGACCCATTTTAAGTGGGGACCCTGATGATGCTTAAATGAGGTCATTAAACATCTTAGAAAAAGGGGATAAAGGTGGGGTTACCAAGCCATGTCACTTTGCCACATCATTTTGCCATGTCACATGCCATGTCATTTATCATGTCATATGCCATGTCAGTTTCTATGTCATATGCCATGTCATCATGAATAGTTAAAGTGGGTCCCACAGTGAATAGTGATGGTGAATATTGTTTTGTGAATAGTGATTTTTAAAACTATTTTTGAATGGTGTTTTCAAATAATAGTTTTTAAATAGAAATGGGTAGAATAGGTACTTTGGTTAAGTTAGGAGGGTGGACAAAGGGGTTAAGAAGGTTTTAAGAGGATTTAAGGTGGTCCTGAGGCATTTAGACACCTAGATCTATAAGTGTGCAATTTTTTAGTGTCTACATTTTGCCCCTTTTTGTTATGTGGCTTTGAATTAAAAAGTTACAAAATAAAAATAGATTGTTTGGTCGAAGGTCAAGGTGCCCCGAGTAATGGAGGAGGTGTTCCCCCTCAAACTGAGAGTCAATGAGGAGAGGTCAAATCAGGTGTAGGTTTGATAAGCAGTTGGTGGGGAAGCACTAGGTTGTGCCATAAGGTAGTGGGGCATGTGAGATGCCAATAGGTGCATAAAATGCAACTAAGCATGGTAGTCAAGATTGTGCAAAGATGAAATATACCAACATTGGTAAAATAAGTTTAGTGCTAAGAAGATAGGTGACTAAGAGACCACGTGACCATTATTATGATGGTTGGGTACACTTGTTAACCTTCATAATAAAAGGGGTGGTGTCTATGTGGGTATATGAATTCAGGAGTGATCCCATGTGTGTGTAACTAAAATTGGAAGTGATCTCATGTAAAACACCAATGGTCAGGTCATGTACTAGGTGGTGCAAAATATTAAATATTCAAATCTTCAACCTGGCAAAATTGGTTGTTGTGGTCAAAAAGACTACAATGAGGGCATTGTAAAACATGTAAATAGGTTAGGTCAAAAACAACCAATGTTAGGGTAGACATGGGCAAGGTGGTTGGGTGGTTGGAATGGGGTGGCTAAGCAGATGCCATATGCACTGGGAAAGTGAACACAACCTACATAGCTCCATGGACATGATGTCCAAAATGAACTTCAGGCCTAATGTAGTTTTTTGGAGGTTGGTAGTGTTAGGTAACTAGTTGCCTCAATATGAAAAGGTGACGAATTCATAGATAAAAATGAAGGTGGAAAAGGATGGGAGAGTCCAAACATGGGTAGGACAAAAAGGTCATAATAAAATAAAAGGTTAATAATTTTGAAATTTCTACCACCAAAATATTGGGAGAAATAGGTTGTACTAGGATGTAGGAAATCTAGTTCTACTTGAATTGTTGTGGTGATCTGATAGGGTCTTTCATCACCATCCAAATAATCCAACATTGGGCATACTCCACAATAATGTCATGAATAGGATATGGAAGGGGTATGGTTCAATGATTCAAGGAAGCAAAATAGTAGAGTGGGTAAACAGGTCATGGTGAAGATTCAAACTCTTGACGTGTGAGCCAGTGGGGCACCAAAATAAGTAAGCATTGAGTTTTGAGGGAATTCTAAGAAATATGCTGAGGGGGCATTGGAATATAGAAAAATATTAATTAATTGAGGAATTAGGTTGTGTTTCCACACAGATATCCCAAATATCCAATTTGAAGATGGTTTTTAGCTTGAGTCTAACAACGGTGAAAGAGTGGAGCAAAAGGGATATAAAATGAACAAGACCAGGGGGATGGGGAAGGAAACTTCTTCCAAATAGTTGGCAGTGCTTACACATGTTTTTTGGTCACATCACTTGTGGATGAGGTAAGAAGAGAAATCACTGAAAAGTGTCAAGCAAAAAATGTTGAAGGGCTTAGTAGGAGATGGATGAAAAGAGAAGCATCAAGACAACCAAGGGGGATAAAAGGAGCCAGGCATGTTCATATGGATGAAAAACAAGGAGTGCCAGGTAATGATGAAGAGAAAAGGAAAATAAAAAGTAGAAGTGAAGAAATGAAAAGGATGGAGAATGAAGGATGGTGAACCTGATAGTTGGGTAGCCACGAAAGGCTTGAAAATAAGTCTAAAAAGACTGGGAAGAAAGATTTGGTGATGAAAATGAGAGAGAAATAAAAGGGAAATGCAATGGGTGAAAGAATGAGATGAAGATAAGGGATGAAAATTAGGGATGATAAAAAGGAAGAATTGAAGCAGGGATATAAAGCACGGATACTCACACAAATGCAAAAGACAAATGAGAATTGAGATGAAAAGAGGAAAAAGGGGAATGCAAAAAGGGCCATAGGAAAAAAGAGGTAAGAAGAAAAGGGGAATTATGGAAGGATTTTCAAGGGGATGATAAAAAGGATGGAAAAAAAATAAACAAGAAGAATGGAAAATTGGTACATAGGGAAAAGTGGCAAAATGGTAGAGAGTGGTGGTACACATAAAGAAAAAGTGCAGCAACAGAAGAAATAGAAAGCTTGTAAGACACACAGTACGAAATAGAATGGGTGAGGAAAAGAGAGAGATAAAGTGGGTATGACAAATAGCCAAAGGGGAGGGGAGATGATGAGGATGGAGATAGAAGTTGAAGGGGATAAAGGGAAAGGTTGGTAATAAGGTGAAAGAGAGGGAAAAAATGCAAAATGTGGGTGGGGAAGTGGGACATAAAGCATGCACAAGGAAAGATGATAGGGAGGCCAATGAAGTAAAGTAGGAGGAAGCTTTATGGGAGGTAAGGGGGGCCAATGGGGAATGTTTTCAACCCTTATGTTAAAAGAGATTGATAAGATATAAAAAATGGAAGACAAGGCAGGTGGTGTTAGAACCTAAAGACACCAAGAAATAATGTTCAAGGTGGTCTTGGTTTAGGATGCCCTAGGCAAGGGGTATAGTTAGCAGCATAAATTAGTTAGGAAATGGGGAGTTAGTTGTTATTGGTTGAGCTACCCATGAGCAGTGCCTATATAGTTGAAATGGACATCAGGCCAATGTTGTTTGATTAAAAGGATGGCCAGTGGCTTGTACATGGGATGCCCCAATTTGAAAGACCATCAAGTTTAGGTTAGGTTGGTTGAATGCAAAATTTGCAAGAAGTCAAAACTAGTTAAGGTTGGTTTTGGTTTACTCATGGTTGATGGTGAAGGGAAGGAAAAGGAAATGTTAGTGGTTGACCTGCTCATAAGCAATGCCTACATATTCCGTGGACATTAGGCCAATGTAATTCCAAATAGGGGTTGGGTTAGTGGTGTCCAAGTGGGTTGCCCTAATTAGATGAACCACATGGGTTGGTTTGGGCTAATGGTGGAGGGATTTTTAGCATAGAGGTTTTGGGTTATGGTGAAGGTAATGGTGAAAGTGCCTAGTGTAAATTGGTGAATAGTTACCATAATGATCCCACATGTCGTAGGATGAGAGGCATGGATGGGTAAGGTAGGGTAAATAAGAAGGGAATACTAGGCCTAACAACACAAATGACCTTTAATGGAACTAATCCAAAGAAGAGGTGTCTTTGTTAGGAGGTTATACCTTCTAAAATTATGTGAGGGTAGGAGTTTGGAGATAGTGTTTACCGTTACGTGCTAAGTTTTAGGAGGTGGGGATCTATCTAGATCTACATAGTTGCTATGGCCAAGGTTCATCACCACTACAAGCTAAGTTTGAAGGGAAATATCAAAGTGATGACCTATAAAGAATTTCTTTGATGGTCAAGGAGATTCTACAAGTAATAAAGTTAGTAGCGTGGTAAGCAATAGAGGATGGACCTTGCCTGACCCAAGGGCTACATGGGTAGGCTAGACAAATGGTGGCCATGTCTACATCCTCTATCCCATCTCCATGGAACCAATGACTTATTGTTTTGGCTAGTTTGGGCCTAACTAGCCAGAGGTTACTTGGCTAGGACAAGATGGTGGTTATCTTGCTATGAATGAACATTTAGTTGGTACAAAAGAAAAGACCACCATGTTTGAGTAGACACTGCCAATGGTTGGGGTCTGATGCTCAGATCCTGTGGTAGTGGGCTAGTAGGTATAGGAGAGAAAAATGGGCAAGAAAGTGAATGTATCATTGTAAAATACCAAGAGCAGCGAATGATTCTTGTTCTATGGGGATGAATGTGGGAGAGAACAAAGTATACCCTTTAGCAGTTACTGAGACAAGGAATGCTATGGATTAAGAAGGATGGTTGAACACAAATCTAGAGTCACTAGATAATTGGTCTAATGTGTAGGTATGAAAATAATGTATGCCTGTGTGTTAGGCAATGCATGTGTAATCCAATAAAATATTACATGTGTCATGTGACTCCTCGCACCCTAAATAAAATATTGCATAGTTTGATGTAAACATGTATAAAATGTGTTAGATGTTGTTGGTTGAATGTTATGGTTAAGATTGGGTGGATACTTATGAATGTTATGGTTATGAATGGTATGGTGATGGTCGTTGTATTCTCACTCAATGTAAAAGGAATAACTATTATTGTTGTAATGTTAGATGGTAAAAGTTGTGATGAAAACATTAACCAAACACATTAAGATGAGAATAGGGCACGATGCTTCATTTTTATAAGGACTCAAAATGGACCCGAAGTGGGATTCACTTAATGAATATAATCCCTTTGAACATTACGCATGAACGGTCGTTAGTTGATAAAAAAAGTTACTTGATCACAAGGTGTCAAGTAAGCTCTAAATCCCTTGATTTACAGATAGTCAAAAGGGAAAATGGGCAATAGGTTATGTGAAGGCTAATGGGTTATATGTATGATAACCTCATGTGAATTAGTTATCCCCTTCTATAGGTGACTTAAGAATGGTATTAGAAAATTCCATGTCATATGCTAGATATAGACTAATGATGCAGGAAGTATACATGAGAAAGTCAATTGTGGCTTCCAACTTATTATGTTGCTTGAGCGCTGATTGTGGCTTTAGAATTGGTTTTGATAGTGGGCCTTTTGATTTATTGTTGTATATGGAAAGTTGATCGATGTGGGAAGCTTCTATGAAATTTCTCTACTTTTGACAAAGTTGACTCAACCATCCTTCAAGGGATTGGTCTAATCTTATTAGCTTTGTTTTAATGTTCTTGATAGCTATCCTTCAAGGGGGTAGTCTACCTTACATGTGGCAATTTTTATTTTTATTTTTGGGTAGTTGTCCTTCAAGGGAATAATTTTCAATGCTTAAGAAATTAACCTAATTAATTATTGCAAGATGAAATGTGTTTAGACACGGATTGATCTAATTAGGTTTAGAGGTTTACCTTTATGAGGGCAAAACTTTACACAAGAAGGTTAATGATATGTGAAAGGGTGTGGTTTTGAGAGATAATGACCATGGGATTCCATCTTGTTAGAGATAAAAAGTATCCATGAGAACCATGCTATAGGTAGATCCGTGGTACCCATATTTAGGATTGGGACATGAATATCATGATTAATCACATGGTTCTATGCTGTAATCAATTATCCTTAAAAGGGGAAGAGGAAGGTGGGTGAAGGTTAAAATCTTATAATCAAGGGATGAGCTTAAGTTAAACAAACAAGGGAGCTTGATCTTTATTTAACAAAAAAAAATGAACGTAGATGTGAAGCATTAAGAGGCTTAGGTTCTGGTTTGCCTTTGAGAGAGGACAAATGATAAGCTCCTGATCCATACTTATGGGTACTAATGTAGGGTCCAATCCAATTGAAAACAAACTTGCCTCGTTTACTCGTCTCCATGTTGGTCACATGTTGGTTTTCCTTTAGGATGAGATTTTTGATATTGAAGTCTCAAGGTTTGAGTTAAGTTTGGTTAAGTTTGATGGAGGTGGGTAATCTCTAATGGTTTGATGGGAGAATTTGTATCCCAAATAGGTTGGGTGATGTCCAAATGGGTTCCCCCAATTTGATATACCACTTGGTTCAAGTTGGGTTGATGGATAGGTTTGGTTGATAGGTTGAGGCAAAAATCCAAGGGTTAGTTTAGTTAATGGTTAAGGTATGGTTGAAGTTAATAAATGGTTAAAGCTTTATGGAAGGAAAGATCCCCCAGTTTAATCTTCACATGGGTGGGAAAAAGATCCCAAAGTGAAGGTGTTTGTGGTTGGGTTCAGTTAGAATGTTAAGGTTTTGAAGTGTATGTCTGTGGAATGGACATTTTAACCTTTCCCTTATCCTTTTTTTGGACCTGAGAGTGGGTAACCCTACAGATGGCGTGGATAAAAAGAAGTGTTGGTTTAGCTTGTTGCTTTAGTTCCTCCTTACTCTTAGGTGAGAATAGGGGAATAGGCAAGTGTTGGGTGGCTTTGGTTGATGGTTGGGTTGGTAATGGGCTCAATGGAGGTTCATTTGATAACATATTATCCTTGCCATAAAGCTTGTGGATAATGGTTTTAATAGCCTTGCAATGATTTATATCATGGCCAAGTATCCTATGGTAAGAGCACACATGGTGGTCATTGCACCATGATGGTTTTGGGCATGAGGGGTTGAAAGTTTTGATAGGGTCAAAAGGTTTGATAGGTGGTAAGGTTAAGGAAGAGGTTTGAAATAACCTTTATAAAATGATTGAATATGATTCATGCAAAGGTGTTGGAGGTGATAGGTTTTTAGTTTTGGGAGCCTTCCTAAAATTAGTTTTTAATATAGAAGTTATGGGTGGTGGGGTAGTTCTGGTTTGTCGGTTAGGTTGGGTTGGCTTGGTTAAGGGAGGTCCATATGATAACATATTATCCTCATATAATTTATGGATGAATGCTTGGAGATATTTTTAGTTCTCGGTGTCATGTCCTGGTGCCCTATGGTATACACAAACTAAGCTAGCATTAAACCATTTTGGTTAGGGATGTGAAGGGCCAAAAGTTTTGATAGGTTGGAAATGTTTGATAGGTGGTAAGGTTATGGAAGAGGTTTTTAACAACCTTCAAAGAATGGTTGAGTATGACTCCACTAAAGGTGGTAGGGGTTTGGTGGTTTTTGATTTGGGTGTTGAGGTAGAAGATTGTTTGGAAGTAGGTTTGGTGATAGGTGATTTTAAGTTGGTATGTTTGCTTGATGGCTTTGGTTTAGGTAATATGGTTGATGAGCTAGAAGGAGAGGATGGTAAGGTAGGTAGCTTAGGTATTGTTGGTGTTGGTAGGAGAGATGTTTTAGAAAGGAAGTTTGATGATGTAACTAGTAGAGGTGGTAGGGTTTTGGTATAAATAATGAGCTTCATGCTCGAGGTAGAGGGATGAGGACCCAAGATGGAGGGAAAGGTTGAAGGAGGTAAAATTTAGGATTTTGGATTATTTTGTGGTTTTACCACCTTGGTTATTTTTGTTAGTTTTGAAGGAGGTTTAGCTACTTTATTTGTTTCAAGTGGTTGAGGGTTGGTTAGTTTAGCAGAGGTTTTAGATGGTTGGGTGGAGGTTCTATAAGTGCTAGGTTGGTTCAACAAAGAGGGGGTTAGGGGTTCTGGTTTGGTTTTCTTACCTTTGTCTTGGCTTGTGGTAGAAGGTTTTGTAATTAGAGGTTCGGTGGATGAGGCTATCTTTTCTTGTGAGATAGCCTTCAAAGAGGGGATGGATGGTTTTATAATAGGGGAGATAGGTGTGGAAGCTTTTATTGAAGGTTTGGGTATGGTTACTCCTTTTTTTTAGGTGTTTAAAGAGGTAGAAGGTAACTCTACTTCTTTTATAGGTAGAGGGGAATTGGTGGGTTGATGAGTAGGTTCTTTGTCATCGAGCGTGTCATGAACCATGTTGATGGTATGGGTGTTGGGAGAGCATTCGACATTATTTCTCTCATTTTTGGTGGGAGAATGGTTTGGAAAAGGCTATCTAAATATGTTGAGAGCTTGATTTGGTGGAGCATTGGGGTTATCTAATCTAAGCTTACCTTTGTCGATGAGGGATATGACAAGATTCTTAAAGGTGTTACATCTGTTAATATCATGCCCTATGACCGGGTGAAAGACATAGTGGCCATTCTCATTATACCATCCTGGCATGGGGTGAGAAAGATCAAACTGTTGAGGTGGTATAATTGGTGGAAGTTGAATGATGTTGGCTTTTAACAAATTTTCCAAAAATAGAAGCATATAGTTATCTAAGTGGAGTTAATTGCTTCTAATTATTCCATGTTTGGTTTATTTGGTTTGAAGAATTTGAGGAGTTATAGGTTTGGTTCCTTGAGTTTAGTTGGTTGGTAAATGGTAGAGGTGTGGCTTTGAGGACAATAGCATTGGCAATCGCTTTGTTCTTGGTATTGCTATTGGTTAGGTTGTTGGTTTTGGACAAAGAGGGCTTGTTGGGTTTGTAAGTTACGTATTTATTTTTCAACTTTAACTTCCCTTCTTCAATGGCTCTATTTTATAGTTTATGAGCCATGGTAAAGGCTTCATCAAATGTCTAAAAACTTTGGACACACAACATGGAGGAAATGTGTTTTGTACATGCTCGAGCAAAAAAATTTATGAGTTCCAGTTGAGGTAAGGGGAAGGAAAGTTGGTTTATTAAGCTTCTCCAATGAGTGACAAAGTCAGAAATGGACTCATCTTCATATTGCCAGATAGAGTAGAGGTCAGCAATGGAGACTTTCTTGGAGATATTGATTGAAAAGTGTTCCAAGAAAATTTGGGTCAATTGAGTGAAGGAGATGATAGAATGCTTAGGCAAGGCACTATACCAATCTAAGGTTGGTCTTGCTAGAGACATGGGGAATGTGTGGAGAAGCAAGGAGTCATCATGGGAAATTAGGTAACATGAGTGCCAAAATGCCCTAAGATGTTGTTGGGGGTCCTCCTTATTTTGGAACTTATTAAATTTTGGAATTTCCCATTAGGGAGGGTAGGCACAGATTGGGGTGGATGGATGGGTTCATTACATATTTAGTCATAGAAAAGAAGGTTGTTGGATCATGAAAATAAAGATTCAAGATTTTTAACTTTGTCGATTAACATCTTGACCAAGTCAGTTTGGGGTTGGGTTGGGGGAATGTTAGAATTGATAAACTAATATGATAGTTGGGAAGAGGGAATATGGTGGTAAGAGGTTGATGCTTATTAAGGGGGTACCCCATAAGAACTTGTGGGTATGAATGAATAGGTAGGGAGAGATATATGGCTTTGTGGGTTAGCCACATATTGATAAGAGGTGGAAGCTATTTGTTGGGGAACAGTTGTGGTTGGGGGAATGTATGTATGAGAGGGTTGGGTTTGAGAGGTTACCTGAGTTTGGATGAGAAGAAGTGTTTGGGGTATCAAAAGCACCAGGTTTTAAATAGGGGTGTTGGTTGGTTGGATAGTGATAAGAGGTGAAGAGGAATGAGTGGTGTAAGTTTGACTCATGATTGGTAGGTTATCAATGGGAAGGGGCACACTCACCTCCATGTGAGATGAGTCAGCCAGGGTTGAGGGTACTTGACTGGTGGTCTGGACATTTGATTGGGTTTGATCTACTGAAGGGCCATGAATTGAGGAAGAAGCATGAGAAATGGAAGGTTGGGTAGACGTGACACCCACCATGAGGTGGTACAGCATGTCGTAAGGTAAATTCAAGAGAGGGATGGAAGAGGCTGGGGTGCGTAGGGTCAAGGAGGCAAGGTAATTCTGTAAGGCTACTAGATTATTATCCAGATAAGTGGTGAAGTCAACATCCCCTTCGAGGACCACCAAGGGTCTATTAGGTGAATGAGGTATATGAGGATAATCATAGGGTATTGCCTCGACATTAAGATGTACTCCATGGGTAAAGATAAGGAAGGAGGTGGGGGTAGTTTGGTTTGGTTTCTAACCTATAGTTAGGTTAAGACCATGTGAGAAACCAAAGAGAGGAAGTCAAACCTCACGCGTCAAAAATGAAGCAGCTGAAAAAAGAAAAAAAATTGAAATAAATCAACATGCTTTATAGAACATTAGGCCCTGGAGTTTTAATTATCTCTTGTTGGCTTAAGCCTTAAATGAGTATGAAGGGAATTAGATTAAAAAGGTCCTAAACAGAGCCATCTAAGTTTAGTTTCAGGATGTTTAGCCACTCAAGAGTCAATTATACACTAAATCGGGTACATGGCCTTGTATTGGGGGCTTACTCTCTGCACTTCACGAACCTAAAGTTCAGTTGGGTCGCTTAGCCAAAATATACCATTTGTCTAGAGTTTATACTCTGTCAAAGAATAGATTTGATTAACCCCTCGATGATTAAATCTAAGTACAAAAATTTTTTAGGGGTAAGGTTGCCGCTTGGTGATGAAATCCAAGTCAGACCTTATCTCAAGTATTGTTTTGGTGTGTTGATTATGAAAGAGGTTCAGTTTGTGTGTGAAGAAGAAAAGTGAATCTATGATTAATTTACCTATTTAATTAAAGCTATGTGAGATAATTAAGAAAGAAAACCATGAATGCACTTGATTTTAAAGCAAAGGAAAATTTTGATGTCTTTGAATGAGCATAGAGTAATGCAAAAGTTTATTTTATGCCAAAGGAAATTTCAGATTCTGAATTGATGAGAATAGAAGAATGCAAGGATTTATTTTATGCCAAAAGAAATTTCAGATTTCAAATTTCATTTGATGAACATAAAATAATGCAAAGATTTACTTTATGCTAAAAGAAATTTTGGATTTCAAATTTCATTTGATGAACATAAAAATGACGTAAAGATTTACTTTATGCCAAATGAAATTTCAGATTTCATATTTCATGAGCATAAAATAAAGGAGGAGAGCATGCAAATGCAAACTATGAAAAATTGGAAGAAAATGGCACCTAAATGATGCTAGGTCCCACCAGGCATGCCAAAATGTTTTTGTAAATATTTTCTTTTTTCTTAGTTTTTTATGAGAAAAGATAGAAACACAAGATGAAGGGTGTGTACCTGGTAAATATGCACTCATCGATGACCATATGAAGAGAGAACTCCTTTTTATCTTGGAAAGAATACTTGTAATAAGACAACACTACCACAAGCTTGTTGGTTAGACAAAGATGTAGGGTGGACGGCCTAGCATATGCTAGATCCAAGTAGCTAGAGCTTTCTTGGATAGTTGTCAATTCACTCCCCTAATAACAAATGAAGATTATAAAATAAAGGTAATTTCATTTAAATTAGTGATAAATTAAATTCTAAGTATAAAATGAAATAAAATACTTATTCAAAGAAAAATGACTAAATCTAGCACATGTTAAAACTAGTCAAGGCAAGGCCATAGTTTTGGGGTTTGGGTAAAATGGTAAGGGTCAAAAGGATTATTTTGTTGGGTTGGGTAAATGATCAAGGATTAAAATAGAAAAAATTTTAAATGGATAGATGAGTCAAATAAGAGAGTATGTTGAGTGTGGCAAAGAGGTGAAAGAGGTCAAGTGAGGAATATGGCAAAGAGGCAAAATGGGGTAAAGAGGTAAAAAGGCAAATGGTAAGATGAGGAAGGGATGAAGAAAAGAATGGTGAAGGGAGTAAATAGGTTAAGGGAAGGGATTCCAAAAGGAAACAAATAAATAAATTGAAATAAAAAAATAAAAGATTACCTTAATGTTTGTAGATGCTTATTGTTGAAGATGGTTTGTTGAAGATTGTTGATGAAGATGTCTTGAGGTAATTTCGGCAGAGCTTCGTTACTTTGAATTATTTTCCTCCAAGATGTGGAAGAGTAATGACCTCCTTGAAATGGATGAACACCTGTAATGAGATTTGGGCAGCAATACTCTAACTTTTCAACCTCTTCTTTGGGTGAAGGAGATGGGGGGTCTTTGTAGTGTTTTTGTGAGGAAACATGCCAAAAGAGGGCATCTTGGAAGTATGACACATTTTTCCCCAAGGTCAAGGATGGGGTTGGTGGAAGATTCCTATGGAGGTTTTCAAGTCTCCCTACCTTGCATGCAAGTCCAAGTTTAAAAGTAATTGTGCACATGGTCTGAAAATGAGACTGAAGACTTTATTACACCCTTATTTGTCCTCATTTATGACTTTTAAGTGTTCTCCTACCAAATATGGTGCCATTTTTCAAGGGGGCATGGGTGAGTCAAGGTGAAGTCGGTGAAGATTCCAATTTGGGCTGATAAGTCTCTTATTGGGGATAAGAAGTCCAAAATGGAGGCTCTTTGTCTCTCCCAAGGTGTGAAAGGGGCAGGTAAGTCAAATTTGAAGGCTATTTTCATATGAAAATACAAAACCAAGTCAAATGACTTACCCTTGAGGATAAATTCGACCCATTTCAAGTGGGGACCCTTGTGATGCTTAAATGAGGTCATTAATCATCTTGGAAAAAGGGGCTAAAGGTGGGGTACCAAGCCATGTCACTTTGCCACATCATTTTACCATGTCACATGCCATGTCATTTGTCATGTCACTTTCCATGTCATATGCCATGTCATCATGAATAGTGAAAGTGAGTCTCATAGTGAATAGTGATGGTGAATAGCATTTTATGAATAGTGTTTTGTGAATAGTGATTTCAAAAACTATTTTTGAATGATGTTTTTAAATAATACTTTTTGAATAAAAATGGGTAGAATAGGGACTTTGGTTAAGTTAGGAGGGTGGCAGAAGGGGTTAGGAAGGTTTTAGGAGGATTTAAGGTGGTCTCGAGGCATTTAGACACCTAGAACTGCAAGTGTGTAGTTTTTTAGTGTCTACACTAACATCCCCCATTTATCTATTATTTGAGAATTTTAAATTCTCATAACCGACCTACCCACTTACTAACCTATTCCTAGGATATCCTACACCCCTAGTCCTTAATCATCCACCTAATCCCTATCTAATACATCCCTAATCCCAATTAACCCTTAAAAAGGATTCTAAAATTCTCTACTTATAGGATCCTCTCTATTCTCACCCTTCATCTCTAGAAGCCTCTAACTGTAGAGGCTTCCAAGAAATTTTAAATTCCTTTTAATTCTCCACCCTAGATCTTCATGATCTAACTTTGAATTTTAACCATTGATTTCTCCCTCCTCCTTCTATTTAAACAACTCCATTTCTCCATGGAAGGCATATACCATTCTCATGACATATCCATGTCAAACTATCAATCACAAGCATCCATCCAACATCTTTGATCAAACAATCACCATGTCCAAATTCTGAGTCCAAGGTAATCAATCCAATCTTCTTATTTTCACATACCTATTTAATCATGATTTAGAGAATTTAGCTTTAAGATTATAATGCTGATTTGAATTGTGAATTCATTTATTGCATTTAGCTCTAATGGCTCTAGATCTTACTTAGGTAGTTTGGTATTTTGGGTGATTAAATTGAATAGCTTAATCCATTAAGCTCAAATTTTCATACTACAAAAGTGTATGTTCCTGATTCAGTGTCAAATTCTCTATTGAGCATGAATAACAAATGATTAATTTATTCAGTTGACTATTTCATAGTTACATAGATGAATTTATACAAAAGAAGATGCTTCTAATAGGTTAAAATAAGATGAGAATCATCCGAATATACCTATGATGTAGGATCTTAATTAATACCTCCCAAATAACATATGAAAGTTACAATATCTCAACCTTAACTAAATTTAAAAGATTTAAGAATATTCTAACAACAAACTAATTACTAACTAATGTGAGTAACAACATTTTATTCACTCACATTTATTTTGACTATGGTGAATTAATCACCTTTAGGTTAAACCTAACATTCCCCATTTAATTCAGCATGGTCTCAAGTGAACAAGAAAGAGATTATTTGAATATCTCAAATGTGTCCCATGCAAGTGATTTGGTGAAGAGATCTACATGTTACTCTTTTATCGGATAAAACTAGACTTAAATATTATGTTGTTTAACATGTTTGCATATGAAATGTACATGTACCTCCATGTGCTTTGTGCATTCATGAAACACTAGATTGCTAACAAATTTAATAACACCTTCATTGTCATAATACAAGATGGTAGCTTGCTTATGTGGTACTACCAATCCTTCAAGCATGCACCATAGACATATTGCTTCAAATATAATTCCTCCTTCAACACAATATTCTACTTCAATGGAAGATCAAGAAATAGAGTTTTATTTCTTTCTCTCCCATGATATAGGACCAGATGCCAAAAGAACAAATCTAAAAGTGGATTTTATGTCATCACTATTACCTACATGATCTAAGTTTTAAAATCATGTCAAGAAGAAATTATCGAGCTTATCTCATTCTAAGACATAGTCCATTTTACACCTTGTGTTTTAGTATTCTATCTATTTTTTTCAAATGAGACACCTTCGACTCATACATGAACCATGAGAGATAGTAGACATCATCTATGCTAATGTCTAGCCTAATGCATGTCAAATAAATGAGACTCCCAATCAAATTTTGATAGAGAATTCTTTACTTGTGGTGATGGATATGTAAGAGATAATTTAAGCCTTGTCTCCGAGGTGTAGCAATAGGTTTATAATTCATCATCCAAAATTTTTGGAGCATTATCATTGTATAATTCATTTAAGACCCAAATCTATGGTGTTCCTTTTGTCATACTTCTATAGATGCTAAATCTGGATTTTATATGATAAACTAGTCTTGTACATTTGACAAATATCACCCATGGCTCAACCCTTCAATTCAAGACCTTTCCACTATCGAAAGGCTCGTGTTCGCCATCTCACTATGCCTAAATGCTTATCTCATGGTCTAACCCTGATATTTTGATTACTCAAATCACTTGTATCCCATAATATGTTTAAAACTTGATATACATCTTACATGGTCAGTTACAAATCTTCATCAACTCTCTATTCTCTAGGAAACTATCATCCAAAGCAGGACATTAGCATCGACGCTAGTGTCTAAGATTTGATAATAGTGTCTATACCCTAAAAACACTCAAATTTGTAAATATTTTGATATGTACAGGTCAACCTATTTGTCTTAATTAACCCTCTATGATATTTATTTCAAAAGGTGCAATATAAATACAAAACAAAGCCCACTCATTATGATCTAAGAAATATATAGCAATTACTAAGCAAACACCTATCAAAGTTACTAAATTATTTTGGCAAGTGAGTTCTAATACCATATTATTCTTTATTTCCAAATATTTAGAGGAGCAAACTTCTTCCAGATCTAAAGCCTTAAAAAAAATAGCTCACGAGTAACATTTTTCAAGTTGCAAGCTAGATCACTACATGCATTTGTATATAACATATCACACCATTTTTCACACACAAGCTCACATAAGGGGGATATCAATCATCACCATTATCCCCATCATCATTATTACCATAAGTGCTTTTATCATCTACATGTTTGATTTTTGAATCAGGTAAGTGTGTGGAAGGCAAACTAGACTTACCTTTCTCATCAAACTCAACATCCCTGCCTATGTATATTTTACTTGTTTTTAGATCTATAAGTTTGTAAGTCAATGATTACTCACCATAGCCTAAAAAGATGTATGTCATGGATGTGTTATCCATATTGTTTCTCTTCTTTTTGGCAACATGTATGTATGCCTTACATATAAAAAATTAAAGATGAGGTATTGAGGGTTTATGTCATGTCCATACTTCTTTTGGAGTCATCCCATAAAGAGTTGCAGTAGGTGACATATTTAACAAATAAACTATTATGTGTACTATTTTTGTCCAATATATATGTGCCAAACTTGAAACCTCAATTATGCTACACACCATTTCCATGACAGTGTGATTCTGCCTTTCTATAACAACACTATGTTGTGAATTATAAAGTGGAGTCATTTATCATCGAATACCATGTTATTTCAAATAGGTCAAAAATGCTTTACTAGTGTATTCCCCCCTCAATCTATGTGGAGAGCTTTGATTTTACAACTAGTTTTTGTTTCTAGAATGGCTTTGAACTCTTTAAAGATGTTGAAGGGTTGGTCCTTTGTCTTTACATAATATACCACATTTTGCATGAGTAGTCCTCAACAAAGAGCGTAAAATACTAAAACCCATGGTGACTAGGTCTCATAGCTCCACATAAATCGATATGCACCAGATCTAATTTGCCAAAAGCTCAAAATGTACTTTTGATAAATGATGTCCTATGTTGTTTTCTTGTTACATAACTAGGGTAGATATTTGTATTGTTTTTTAGTAGAGGAAGTCCTCTCGCCATATTATGATGGCTTAGTGTAACCAGGTATCCAAAACTCACGTGCCCATATCTTCGATGCCAAAAATTTATTGAGTCCAAATCCTTTGTAATAAGTACTTGATTTTTCTTCTAAACAAAATCAAGTTGGAACATTCTCCCAGCTCCAATTGTTCATGCAATGAATTTTTGATCTTTTCGACTTATCTCTTATGAGGCACATGTTTTTACTTTTTTGTAGTCAGCAGGTTATGATCAAGTAATTAATAGACAAAGAGAAGAATCTTGTAGAGTCATGGGACATACATGGCATAAAATATTTTGCAGTCACATTGTCCAAGTGGTAAGGAGCTATTACTAATGCCTTGGACATGATATGATGAATTATCACCTAAAGAGACATGATTTTCATGAGGTGTCTCATTTAAACTATAAAACAAATCTTGTCTTTCAATCATGTATCAAGTTACACCAAAGTTGGCATAACAATTAAAACTTTGTGAAATTGTTTCCTCATGAGAGTGTGCAACATATAATAAATACTCATTTGTGTGATTGTCTTTTTGTTCAATAATGTTGCCTTATTGATTTTGTTTCTTTCCCTAGTTTCCCTTCTTCTGACCTTATCCTTTGTCCAATTGTGACAATTGTTGATTATTGGGATTATTGTTGCTAAATGAGCCCTGCGTGAATGAATTATACCAACGATCTTTCAGTTCATGGCCTTTTCTACCACAAATGAGGTAAACTTTTTGTAGTTCATTTCTTTGTGGATTTTTCTGATGACCTTATTTTTGAGGTTGTTTAGTTCCCTTTAATTTGATTAGAGGCAAGAGTATGTTCTTCTTCTTCTTTTGCATACATGGACTCTTTCTGTTAAACATGTTGACCAAATTTTCAAGCACTATTTTTTGAATTGTGACAATTAATCTAGTCACAAAGTTTTTGTAGGAGGGTGGAAGTGCTCTCAAGGCAATTGGTACAAGAGATGCATTTATCACTTGCTTGCCCATTGCTTGGAATGAGGCCCTTAGGGTTGTAACATGTCTTAGAAAAGCCTCTACTTTTTTCTCTGACTTCAATTTGAGATAATGAAGTTGACTTTATAGATGGAGTATTTTTCTTTCATTTTTGGCCTTATACAATGTTTGAAGCTTATCCCAAGCTTCCTTGGTTATTTGATACTGTTGAGAAGGTCTCTACCCCTTCTTGACCAAAAGACGCGAGACCAAAAGCTAATTTTGACTCAACAACTAAAAGGAAAGGGCGAAGATCAGAGGCAAAAGGGCTAAGATTGGAAGTAAAGAAAATGGTGAAAGGCAACTCTCAATGGATGATAGAAGACCTCCTATCTTGACGAGGGAGAAGATTGGTTACTACTCGTGGTTAATTTTTTTGTCTCTTTGCTTTGGGCACTCTTGTCTTTGGTAGGCAGCCAATCCCCTTAGCCTTATCTCTTGTTTTTTATATGTTTGTTGTTTTTTTGTTGCTCTCAGGCTTCCAGGGAGTGGTGTTGTTTCAACGCTTAGTTTCTTATCCTTTTGTAGTGGTGTTGCTCATGTGGTCAGGTATTCTTTAGTATCAATAGTCGTAAATTGATCCTCTATATTTTTTAGGTGGTTTAACCCTAGATCCAGCGATAAAAGGTCAAAAAGTACGGACTCACGGAATCGATTTTGTTCGACCAAACAGAATCGGCTTTCCGTCAAGCATTGGAATCTATAGGCATTAAAATGAATGCAAGAGCGGTACTTGCAGTCGTTGAATAGACAGACATTACAAGCGGAGCAACGCAGAAACAGCAGCCAACTTTTGTCGTAGTAAAAATCGGTGCAAATTGCAAACCCAATTCGGATCTTGGCGGCGCTGTGGTGGCGGCGGCACTGGTCCTGACTCCGCCCGCAGCCTGCGCAGAGCACGAGCACGTAATCCATCATACGGCCAAGAAAATCATTGGTGGCGAGTGTACTCGTAATCCATGATGGTGGCCAGATGGATACGCGTTTTGTGTACTATGGCGGCATGATCAGACGCACCCTGATTCCTGTGTCGCTGTCAACGTAAAACGTCATTCATGGCTAAAAGGGGCATATGTACAAGTTTATTGCTGTAAAATAATTAACACGCACACATACAAGTTACACTCTTCTCATTTCTGGCATAAGCTTCAATTTGATATTTCACGATTCTTTATTGACAAAAAATCAAGCAGTTAAGGTTCGAATACTGTTTTTTATGATTTAAGGGATGCATCACTACTTAATTAAGAAGTTCACTATTTCTTTGCAAAATATTATAGTTTTCACTTAAAATAATTAATTATTTGATTATAATCAATCAAAATATTGGAATTAATTAATAAGTTCACTATTTTTTTTGTAAAATATTATAGTTTTCACTTAAAAAAATTAATTATTTGATTATAACCAATCAAAATATTGGAATTAATGTATAATTGAAACTATTCTAAAGTTTGACATCAATTTTTGAGAATTAAATTAAGTCACTATGAAATATAATATAAACAAATCATGAGAGTTTTAAAAGGAGAATTCTCTTAGCAAACAAATTTTTGAGAATTAAATTAAGTCACTATGAAATATAATATAAACAAATCATGAGAGTTTTAAAAGGAGAATTCTCTTAGCAAACAAAGTAAATTTTATTGAAAAAACTGTCTTCTTTCTTTACAATAATTTTAAAAGATAATTTTTACATTTAAGATCAACGAAATATCGCAAATAACGAAGTGTTCATTATTATGAAGGTTCAATACTCGAATTCTACTCATAGGACTAATTCTACTCATAGGACTGCAAGAGCAACCATCAAAATATGTTAAAATTGACAAATTTCAGATAATTAGTTATAAATAATTATATAAAGCTGGATATCCCTGTGTTGTCAAAGTAATTATTCAATTGTCAAAGAAAGTATCATTAAGTCTATATGCAAAAGTCATGCGATTTTAGAGAAATTGGATAGAAAAAAGAAGACAAATTTTTTATTTCACCAATTTATGAGTCTCAATCCCTTTTTATCTTTTTTCCTTCCTTTGAAATGAATGCTTGATCCCCTCCTATACTTCAAAAGTTGGTTGAAAAGGAGTTTCAACTAACTTCAAGTTAGTTATTTGTTTAACTTAATTAATTGAATTTTTAAAGTCAACTAATTATATTAGTTATTTGTTAATTTCAAATTTATTTAAGACTTAAATAAGCCTTAAGACCAAGTATTTAATGATAGACACAGATTTCTCTTACGGGTGGGAACCTTAGTTAACTAGTAATAAATAGAAAACAAATATCAATAAATAAATAATATATCATAGTATTATGAAATTCAGATTTATATTAACCATGACGCATTTTTCCAATTCCTTAAGCATATATATATATATATATATATATATATATATATATATATATATATATATATATCAAAAATTTGCCATTTTATATTTTTTAAAACTGTATTTTTCTTTTATTCCATATACAATACCGTGCTTCTGAAAATAAATTATTTTGTAAAATATCTTTATAGTAAAAATATTTCAACTACATAAAGTGAAAGACAACTTCCAATTTTTTGAAAATCACAAGTTTAATAAATTTTTCAGCTAGCTTAAATTTGACGTTCAAATGGCTATCAAACTGCATAATTTTTGGTTAGTGATGATGGTCATTTGGTCATCAATTTAAATTTCACAAAAAAATTTATAGGTACAAAAAAAATATAGATTTTGTATAGCAGAAAGAAATTTATTCAATTTTCAAAATCAAATAAAAACTCATTATTTGTCCTCCATTCATTATCAAAATTCAACTGCAAATTTATCCAAATGAAATACCAATTATTCTTAAAAACTCTGTTTTGATTTTCTATAAGAAATACTCATATTTCCACATCACTCTGGGTTATTATTATTTTAATCAGTGTAAACTACTTTTGATTTTTAAATATATCTCTCAAATATGTTTAAAATAATTTTTGTATATTACCAAGAATAACAAATTCATAAAAATAACTTTTGAAATATCATCTTGAACCACTGTATTATAATTTTTCAATTATAATTTCTTTTCAAACCTTGTAAAATCTCCATTCAAAGAAACCCAAAAAATCTCCTAAACATCATATAAATTTTTCTTTTGAAACCTCTTATATCAATCGAATCATCAAAATGCATGCAACAAAATGAATTGAAATTCATTATTAACTTCATAACCAAAAATCTGTACTTCTTTCATGCAAAGCAGAATTGCTTCGATGCAACCATGATTTTCAAAAATAGACAATTCTTTCCAAAATATCATGGCATACCTGTATTCCTTCTCAGTTTATTCTCTTATCTCTCGAAGCAATCCTCTGCAACTTTTGGAATCACTTTGGCATGGCTTCGCTTCCATTGTGGAGCTTTCCAAGAATGTTAAAAATAAAAGAAATGAAACCATTTATAAACAACCACCTCTTCCGTAACCACCTTGCCTCCGTGTTAGCTTACCATTGACCCGTAATAAATTTAATTAATATTTAGCAGCTTTCCAACTTTTTTATTCGAAAATCAAATTAGGCCATGACTAAATTCATTGCCACATTCTTCACCAAATATCCTACATTAATGCTTGTACCATGCAATAACTTCAAAAAGATCATCAAGATTCCCAAGACATTTCCTCATAAATGAATTCTCAAATCAAGCTACGAAAATAACCAACTCATCTATCAACTTAAACATGTCATTAAATACTACATCAATATTCAATATCAATGATGAATTTATTGCCATGTAATCCAATGTGTTTCATTTTATTTGATCAAACATCAATTCGAATGCCATGTCATTTAGAACAATTGCCATCTTCATCCAATATTCATTTTTATGCCAACTTAGCTATAGTTTGCCACCTCGAATGCCATCTTGCCCTCAAAAACATTAAAATGATATTAAATGCATATCAATTCAATCCACCAACCTAATACTATAAGCCAAAAAAATATCATCCGGCCATTTGAATATATCACCTCATATAATCAAAACCTTAGACTTAGGTCTCTAATATGATTCCAATCAAATCTTCTAACCTTCGAAATCAAACATAGTCTTAGATTTTTAGGACCATGGTTTTATAAAAAATATTGCTTTTAGGAAACCTTATAATACTTTAGGATAGAACCTTCAAATTTGAATTAATATTTATTTAATATAAATAAATAAATAAATAATTTAATCCAAATCAATAATGTAATATTATAAAAATATTAACATTATTTTCACCACAAATTGAACTTATTCATCTATTTCTGATTGAACAATGACATTTATCAAAGCCTTATAACATCATCATTTGATTTGAATTTCCATTCAAAATAGAGTTGTTTATCACAACTACATGAAACTGGATCAAAATAGCAAACTCTTTCCAAACTGAAATGTTGTAACATTTTCAAGCACAAGTGAAAATGATACTGATCTCAATGACATATTAATGCAATAATTTATTCATTAAATCCCTTCATGCTTTTCGAAACCACTTTAAGACATAAATACAAATTCAATCAACCATTCATTATCAATTTATTATCAAAAATTTGAATCTAAAATACTACTAATTGACTAGGTTTTCGACACAAGTTTAGGCTTTATGACTGAGTCATCTCTATGAGAGAAAAATATAATTTCTTGAAAAGTTTTGGAGGGGTATAAAAAAATAGGCATAACAGATCCCTTAGAACATGATGACTTATATTGTTGCATCCAAGATCTTTCTTTGTTCTACTAATCATGTTGTAAAGAAAGGTTTTATTTTCCTATTCTTTGATAGTAATACCATCAATGGTAAATTCAACCAAACTCATATAATATATTACTCCATAATCCTTTCACCAATTCAATAATATGTTTGCAAAATTGATGCCTCGACCTACTCCACACACATTTTCTCAACCACATAACTATTTCATCTCTTGAGGCTCAAATTATTAATCTCATTATATATAACATTAAACATAGAGAAATAATTAAAGACCATCAATCAATATAATAAAACAGTCATAATATAATTTCACTATAATGTCAATGAGTATGTGGGTCTTATTTATTTGAACTAAATTTACGAATATATATTTTTACTTGTATTAATATATTATGAAGATGCTCTCTAGCTTCCACCAAATTCTTATCTAAGGTGAATCTAAGAATTATAGGAGGTGGTTGACATTAGCAAGAGAAAATTTCAACCCATCTATCACCAACAAAACCTCCTCCAGGGATAATTTTAAGAATGGACCCTTAAAATCTTACTATAAAATCTTGGTGATTCCTAAAGTTCAGGTATAATTCCATTGGTAAATCTTTGAAAAAATCACTACGTTGGTATAAGTTGATTGGGGATTTTATTAGCTCTTTCAAAAAACTTATAAATAACTGGCGAATTAAGTGTTACATTTTAATCAAGAAATAATGAAAAAATTGAAGTTAAACCCTTTTTCCCAAACACATTCACGGGACAAATATGCTTGAAGTGCAATAATGATTATGATCAATGGATACCCTAAGTTTTTCATAATGACTTTTTTGTTTTGCCCTATAAAATTGAGGACAATCCAACCATTTTAAACACTTTCTCGAATGAATAAATCCAAGCAAGGAAGACATGTGAGACAACACAAGTAAGAATTACTATAGACCTATCCCAAACCTAAACCCTAAGCAGGTATGTGTGACTCTGAAAAAAGTAATCATCACATCAATGCCCAAGCACACATTCACAAAATTTTTGAGGTCTTGATGATCTTGTTACTAAGTAAACAATCCCAAATAAATGCAAATATCTTGTTGATCTCATTACTAAATAAATAATCCTATATGATAAGCAAATTATGTCTAATATTAAGGGTTTTGATATAAGATAAAAAATGTTTTCACTTTACAACCAAATATTTGATGAAAAAAATAACATGGTAATAATTTGAATCCTTTAAAAAATAGGCAAAATTTATTAAAAGAGTGAAAACATTTACAGATATGCATGACTTGTATTTCTTACTTGGATTGTACTTCATTGTTGGTTGATTAGACTCCTCCTTGGCTTCCTCTTGCAATTGTCACTCACTTCATGAGTCCCACAACATGTAGTTTTGCATTTCTTACTTGGATTGTACTTCATTGTTGGCTACTTAGACTCCTCTTCGGCCTCCTTTTCTAATTTTCGCTCGCTACATGATTTCTATGACATGTAGGGCTTGTATTTCTTACTTGGATTGTACTTCATTGTTGGCTACTTAAACTCTTGCTTGGCCTTTTATTGCAATTGCCACTTACTTTGTGATTCCCATGACCACAAGGGAATACAAATTTAATAGAGATGAAGTTATATGAATTTAAGTTTTAGGGTTTTGTGGTTCCAGGATTTTAAGCAATTCAAAACACTTACGTAGATTTATTTTATAGGAGGTAATTTGTGTTGATTAAAAAACTAATAAAGATAGAGGTTAGAGGATGAAAATTCTAAAGTCAAGATCTTATTTATGGTACCTTCTTTTTAACGATTAAATTTGTCATTTTTTTAAAAAGATTAAATTTATCCTTTTAAGTACTAAATTTGATGGCCATATGACTACGTAAAAATTAAGTACAAACCTCTTTAAGTATTTTCAAAGACCAACTCGATAATATAATAAATTGACTGTAGCAAAAATTGTGACAAAAAATAAAGTATATAGTTTAAACCAACTATGAGGTCATAGGGAAAAACAACTATGAAAAGCGAGGATGACATAATAGAAAAAAATATTCAAAACATTTTCATAGTTTTAAAATCTTAAACTATATAATAAGGTCTGCCAAATTGTCTTAACCACATCTATATTGATCTTTCAAATATTTCTTTATTTTAATTAAAAAACCATGCCAATCAAAATATAATTATTCCCTTAAATATTTAAAAACAAAACACAGTATGATCATTAGGCATTATTACATTTATTTAGTTTGTTCTTTGTGCATTGTTTAAAATAAGTATCTTGTATGTCATTATTTCTTTAAAAAAATCAATTTTTTATTTTTTTTAAATAAGAATATGGTAAAGATCAACAAGATAATTTAATAAACTGAGTATAGAAAAAATAGTAACAAAAAATTAGAGTATAGAGTATAATCCAATTATGGAGCCATAGGGTAAGACAAATATGAAAAGTGAGGATGACATAACTGAAAAAATATTCAAAACATTTTCATAGTTTTATAATTATAAACTATATAATAAGGTCTACCAAAATGTTTTAACCACAAACATATTGGTCTTTCAAAAAAAAATTATTTCAATTGATAAATCATGCCAACCAGAATATAATTATTACCTTAAACATTTAAAAACAAAATATAGTATGATCATGAGGCTCCAAGACTCTTTTTATGCAGTACATATGCTAAGATCATGTGCAATACTTAGTATAAATTGAGTATAGATCATAACTTACACTTTTGACATAGTTGATCTATTAGACTCAAGGAAGTTTCTATTATAAGGGATCGATTCTTTGAGGTTGTATCCTCTATAAATTACATCTTGAAGAAAATTACAAAATGTTTCTCTTCAGAGATTATATATCATTTTCCTCAGGATGAACTACTAGAATCCATGGCTATGATGTACCTTCAATATTAGAAAAATATTAGCTCATCAGATTTTTAGAATAAAATCAAAACCTTGGCCCAATACTTGTGCAAGAGTCTAGAATTGAATGGTGAATAAATTGAATACATTTTAGATTTGCCAAAGCTAAGGGAGCGGTCTGTTCAATTTTTCACAAGTTTTGGACCATGCTTTTGAATATGGCTCAATCACTAGACTATGGACTACCTTAAGTTTGAGTGAAATACTATGTGATGGTATCTCAAAATATTTTAATCTCTATAATTTATGTGAAATAATGATTTTGGGCTCAGTGAAAGATGAGAAATTTTTTAGTGCATTGTTATTTTTAAAGTCAAAGTTAAGAAATAAGCTTGACAAAAATTAAAGACTTGCTTGAGGCTTTCTATAACTAGATACAAAGTCTTTGATTTTCCATTCGATAGAGCTCTGGCAATTTGGTAGTCAACATCTAAAAGAAGAAGATTGACTAATAATTCTTTAAACACGCTACAATTTTGTAATACTAGATCTGAGTCCAATAACTTTTGAAGAGAATGCAAATAACAATTATCAAGAACAAAATGAAGAAAATTGGCATGCTGAAATTTGAAATTTAGGTATCTAAAATTTGAGATTGATTGAGGAAGGACAACAAATTTTGTGATTGATTGTAAGATTTATTTTATCAAGATTTTTATAAAACTTGTTGAAGATAATGCAAAGTATATAAATGATTAAGAGGTAATTTGTGTATTTTTATTTTTGTTTGATTTAGAGAACATGTCTATAATAGTTGTAGACTCTATTATAAATATACACGAGTATATTATGGTGTTCCCATGTTATTTTATAACAAACTTATTTGAGGTATATATAGTGTAATGAACTGTAAGTATCTATATTAGACCAACAACTTACTTCCACCACTAGCTTGCACAAATGACTAGAAAAACAAAAAAACTATCACATATGTATTCGAGCAACTTTTATTAATCCCACAGGCGACGTGTTGGACCAACATTAAATTTTGTCTTGGGACCCCTTAATATGCCTACACCAATTCACTAAAAAATGGGGTAAAATCTGAACCTTGATCCCTGTAGCTTTAATTCCACCTACAACGCATTCAGTGCTAGAAATAAAATAAACATTAGGTTTAAAAATTATTTATTATTGAGTTTTTAGTCATTAAAACAATATAGAAGGAAGAACATGTTTATTTTACTTGGTTTTATAAATATTTTAAGGACCACTTGTGACTTAGAATACAATAATCTTAAGGTAATAATTATATTTTGGTTGGCATAGTTTGTTAATTGAAATACAAAATATTTGAAAGGCCATTATTGATTATGGATATGGTTAAGATATTTTGGCAGACCTTATCATTATTGATTATGAATATAGTTAAGACATTATCATTATATTTATTCATTTCAAGATAGACAATTGTACATACAAACAACTGCTCTTAGTATTCAGAATAAAAGAAACACAAATCCATACCTTGTAGTTGTAATCACAAGGAAATTAGCTTAGAAATTATTTGCACCTCATCCCAATATTTCAACTACCAGAGCTTTGCTTCCACCAATCAATTGAATTAATGACTATAAAAATTGATAAACTATTAGCAAATATCTTTAAATAAATGCTTTTCAAAGAACTTATCATTATATTTATTCATTTCAAGATAAAAAATTGTGCATGCAAATAACTAATCTTAGTCTTCAGAACAAGATAAATACAAATCCATACCTTGCAGTTACAATCACAAGGAAACCAACTTAAAAATTGTCTACACCTTTGTTTCCAACCTCTTGTCCTAATATTTTGATTACCAGAGCTTCACTTTTACTAATAGCTTGCATCAATGACTAGAAAAATTGAGAAACCATCACCAAATATCTTTAAAGAAATGTTTGTAATAAAATTACTTAGATATTCACACATAATGATTTTATATTGCACATAATAAGAAAATATTAGAGATTACACAATGATAATTGATAGCAGAATAGAATATTGGATAATATAGCAAAGCCACTTCGAGGGGGCAACCTCCATAATAATGCACTAATAGCAGAATACTTCACATGATGATTAATGACTAACCACTACCTTTTATATATAGTCTACTTATCCAAGGTTATTCCATAGGCTGACCTATCTAAGAACATAGATAAATGTAACAAGTAAATAGAAGAGGTATGTAAGCCACAAGTCAACCACACATATCCCTAGACACACCATTGGATAAGGGCATAACAAGCCCTTCCCCTTTAAAATAACATTATCTTCAACATTGTGGCAACTCTATATGTTTCTGCATAAATGCTTCATCCTCTCAAGTGACATCTTCACATGGTAGATTCTTCTTTTTGATAAGGCATTCTATAATTGCTCTAGAATGCAGTTGCTTGGTGCACCATTGAAGGATCGCCTCATGATCAAGAATAACTCTACCTTCCTCATCCAATTCTGTTAATTCTATTTGAATGGCAAATCTATGTCCAATGAATTTTTTTAGGCATGATACATGAAATACTAGATGTATACAAGTGGATGAAGGAAAATCTAACTTGTAGACCACTGCTAATTTTCTACAAGATCTGATAAGGCCCATAATACTTAGGGGACAACTTGTTATCCTTTTTTTGTTGCTTCAATGACATATATTTGTATGGTTGTAAGCAAACAAAGACACAATCACTAACATCAAAATACCTCTCACTTCTATGTTGATCTACTTGTTGCTTTATGCAATTCTAGGCCATAACTAAATTTTCATGCAAACTTGAAAGGACCACCTATTGATGGTAAATATATTTTTCAACTGCACGAACCTTAAGATGGACCTTCAAGGTTGAAGTGATAAATGGAGGGTGGTATCCATATAGTGCCACAAAAGGAGACATTTTAGAAGAACTATGAATAGAAGTATTATAACACCATTCAACAAGTGGCAGCCAATGAACCCGTTTATCAGAAACAAAACAACGAAGATATCCTTCAAGACATTTGTTGACTACCTCAGTTTATCCATCAGATTGAGGATGATAGGATGAACTATGAGTCAATTGAGTGCCTAAACATGTAAATAACTCAGTCCAAAAATTACTAGTAAAGATGGGATCTCTATCACTGATAATGATCTTAGGGGTCCCATGCAGTTTTTAAATTGTATTGAGAAAAATAGAAGCTATTGTATTGACAACAAATGGCTAAGATAATGAACAAAAATGAGCATACTTACTGAGATGATCTACAAAAACTATGATAACATTTTGACCATTAGATCTTGGTAACCCTGTAATAAAATCCATAAATACCTCTTCTCAACACTGGTTAGGGATAGATAAATGTTGTAAAAGACCTAGAGTTTTCATGATTTTTCCTTGTTTTGTTGATAGTTCATACATTTAGTCACATATTTTTGGACATCCCCCTTGAGAGCTTCCCAAAAAAAATCTTGCTTGATCTTGAGATAGGTTTTCAAATATCCTCAATGACTCCCAATTGGAGTTGCATGAAGTTCTTGAAAGATTTTTTGTTTAAGAAGATAATTCTTACATAGGTACACTCTATTTTTGTACCATAATGCATTACCTTTCCATGTGATTTTTTCAAATCCATCTAAACCTTACTGAAGATTTTAAATCAAATCATGAGCAGTCCTATCATGTTCCCATTATGATATGCTTCCTCTAGCCAATATACCTGTAAAATAGTTATGGCACATAGCAATGTCTCAACTAATTCATATTTTCTAGATAGTGCATTTACCACCACATTGTCCTTACCTTTTTTTTAGACTATTTCAAAATCATAGCCTAACATCTTTGTTACCCATTTTTATTATTCTTTAGATGACAACCTTTGTTCTAAAAAATATTTAAGACTATCATGATCAGTTTTAACCTGAAAGTGACGACCCATCAAATAAGGAATCCATTGTTTGACTGCATGCAAAATGGTCATCATTTCCAACTCATACATGGGTTTGTGCTAATTTTTACCCTTGAGTTGATGACTTTCAAATGCCAGTGGTCTACCTTCTTTCATGAGTACAACACCCATACCATACCCATATGCATCACATTCAACCACAAGTCTTAGAAAAATTAGGAGTGGCCAATATTGGAGTAGTGCACATAGCCAATTTCAATTGTTCAAATGCTTGGGTAGCTGCATCAGTCTACTGAAAGGAGTCTTTATTTAACAAAGAGGTAAGTGGGGCTACAATACTATCATAATTTTTGACAAATATGCGGTAGTAACTAGTATGCCGCAAAAATCTTTGAAGTTGCTTGAGTGTCTTAGGAATTGGCCAGTGCACCATTGCTTGGATTTTTTTAGGATCCACTTTCACTCCTTCATAAGATACTAAATGACCCAAATATTCAACCTCACCAGCCCCAAAAGTACATTTGGAAGGTTTGGCATATAATTGATTTTGCTCCAAAATGGAGAGTACATGTTTCACATGTTACAAATGGTCTACCCTTTTTTTACTATAAATGAGGATATCATTAATGAATATCATAACAAATTTCCTCAAAAATGGCTTAAAAATATTATTCATCAAACTCTAAAAAGTAGATGGTGCATTTCTTAGGCCAAAAGGCATAACCAAAAACTCATAATGACCCTCATGAGTCCTGAAAGCGGTTTTGGGTATGTCTTCATCACAGATCCTGATTTGATGATACCCATAATGCAGATCTAACTTGGTAAAATAAAGAGTGCCATTCAATTCATCAAGCAAATCATCAATGACAAGAATTAGAAACTTATCTTTGATAGTGTACTCGTTGAGTTCTTTGTAGTTAGAGCACATCCTCCAAGTGTCATCTTTCTTTATCACCATGATAACTGGTGAAAAGTATTCACTTTGGCTATGGTGAATGATTTTTGCATCCAACATTTCTTGTACCATATTTTCAATTTCAATTTTTTGGGCATAGGGATACTTGTATGGCCTGATGTTGGGTGGTGTACTACCAAAAATAAGTGTGATATCATGATCATGCATGCAGCTAGGTGGAAGTCCTTTTGGCATGTCTCTAAAAACAATGAAATGAGCATCAATTATTTGTTGCAAATCAAGAGGTGGAGATGGCTAAGTTGGTTGTACTTCCATAGAAAATAAGCTAGCTACAAATCCCTCAGCACCCTTATGAAGAATCTTTGTCATTTGATGGGAGATAACAATTTGGGGAGATTTAGCCTTTAATCCTCTTAGCTCAAATATCCTTTCTTTAGAATGAAAACACATGAATTATTCTTGAAAATTCATCTCAATAGTGCCCAAAGTGGTGAGCCACTAGACTCCCAAAATAATATCAGCTCCACCCATCAAAATATCAAACATAAGAGAATCTAATAAGTAGTCTCCCATGGCCAACTTAGTATTATGACATTTTCTTGAACAACTGATAGTACCACCATCTGCAATCATAACCTAAAATTTTAGAGCCAGATAAATGAAACAATTCAAATGAGTAGCCAACTTAATATGGATAAAGTTGTGTGTGCTCCTACAATTAATCAAGATAGTGACATTCTATTTATTAAAGAAACCCATCACCTTAAGAGTTTGGGGAGTACTAATACCTAAAAGAGCATGGCATGAAATAGTAGGCTGAGAGTCTTCATATTCCTCCTCAAAAATTCTGCCTCCTCATCATGTACTTCTGCATCATCTTCATCATCATTGGCACCTTCAATGTAAAATAACATCTTTTCAACATAATGATGTTCTTTGCTTCATTTTCTATCACAACCATAGCACAGCCCTTTGGCTTGCTTCTCCTCAATTTATTGTTGTGTTAGTCTGATGGGCTATGGAAATGATGGTGCTAGAAAGTTATGATCATGATCAGTAGTGAAAGTTTTCCTTTTGACCATCTCTTTTTCTTCTATCATGTATGACCTAGGGATAACTTCTGATACAAATGTTAGGCCAAACATTTGAACCTTGTATTGGATGTTATCTTTGAGGCCACCCAAAAATAGATCCATCAAATTTCTCTTAGTGATATTTTCCACTCATAAAGAGAGATTCTAAAATTGTTGAATATAATCCTTCACAGGTCTTGTTTACCATAGCTTGGCTAATTAGATGAAATAGTTCTCAAATACATTATTATGATAATGAGATGTTAACTCTTCAGTAAAAATAGTCTATGTAATAGGATCACCATTCTTTTTCTTTTGAGCACATAACCAGTGATACCAAATGAATTGCTCAGGTTCCATATACAGGGACGCCACCATAACCCTCTGAGAACAAGGGGTTTGATGTAGCTCAAATAAATTCTCAATTTGGTTAATCCAAGTGAGAGGATCCTTACCATCAAACTTACGCGTGTCCACTTTTATAAACATCAGTTTTATACCAGTATGGGAGTTGTTGAGAGGAGGATTTAAATGCTGAAATGAAAGGTTGTTAGGCTGAAAATGAGATGTGAGGGCAGCCATTTGCATAGTGATATACTATAATTCATTGTAAACTCTATTAATCTCTCCTTGCATATCTAAAATATCATCTTGGACTATAACAAAGTCATCATATCTCACCAAGTTTTTTATGTCCTCTTGAAGCTAAGAAATCACCAGATCTGAACTTCCAGATTCTATGTCGTCAATAGAAGGACCAACATTATTACATATGTATTCAAGTAACTTACATTAATCCTACGGGTGACCTATTGGACCAACATTAAATTTTGCTTTGGGCCCCTCAATATGATGGCACCAATTCACTAAAATTTTGGGAAAGATCTAAACCTCAATCTCCATAGCTTTAGTTCCACCTGCACCACATTCAATGTTAGAAATAAAAAAACATTACATTTGAAAATTATTTATTATTTATTTTTTAAGTTATTAAAACCATATAGAAGGAAGAACATGTTTGTTTTACTTGTTTTTATAAATGGCGCTAATAAAATTCAAAATATTTTAATAGTTCTAAAATTATAAAGTATATAATAAGGTTTGCCAAAATGTCTTAACCATATCCATAATTGGCCTTTCAAATATTTTTTATTTCAATTAAAAAACCATACCAACCAAAATATAATTCTTACCTTAAGTTTATTGTGTCCTATGTGGTCCTTATCACACTCACACACACACACACACACACACACACACACACACACACACACACCTTGCGATTCTAGACTAACCTATACATGTCTCGTATAATTTCTTGGTGAATCAAGCCCATAAATGCATAGTAACTATGGTGAATCTATGTCCTAAAATAGGATCAAGTATAATTTATATGGTGATTTAAAACCCCTATATAAAAAATTGTATAAAATTGAGGTTATTTGATCAATGTATATTTTAACAGAATTAGCCATTTTCAAAATTAAAAAAACCTACTTATATCCTTTTGGGTATAAATAGCCTCTAAAATTTTCTTGACATCCTCTTATCGGGATATTGATTTTGCTTGAGAGTATTGACAAATATGATCTAGTTTCTGGATCTGAACATTAATTAACATTCCCCAAATGTTTAGAAATAACAATAAATGTTTACCTTTTTGTAATATTGATGAAAATAGTTTTGATAATTGTGTTTTTGGTAAGAGGGTAATTTTAATACTTGAGGATTGAGCTGGGAGAGATGGAAGCTTTTATAATATCAAAAAATATACTCCTAGAGTCCCAAGTGGTGGAGTTGTAGTGGCTAAATCATGGACCTATTACTTTTCTCATTGAATCCAAAGAAACCACTAGGAGAGGAAGAGTATTAGACATTGTCACCACCATAAGATAACATTTACATTTCCTATTTCCTCTCTCTATAGGGTGAAAAATAAACCCCCATAATAACTTTTGGTTCTTTGTATATATAATTCAAATTAGGTTCTTGTTGAATGCAAGATATGCATTATCCTCTATAACATGTGATCTTTTGTGTAATTTTGGTCATAATCAAGCATTAAATCTTTGATATTTCAAGATGGAAACATATTAGTAAATATATGGAAATAATTATATTATATGCTCTTATCCTTACTCCATAGAGTTGTAATCACTATATTTCTAGATTTATTTGGATTCTAGTTACAGATAAATCATGTTGTGAAACCATGAAATTTTCCAGGTGGAAAACCTACAAATTCAGTCAAGAACTAAAATATTCAAATTCCCTGCCAAAAATTGATTGGAAATTTACTCATAGCTAAGGAAGAAGATTCCTAGTTAGTACCTTTCATCCATAGGCATTCACACTACAAATAACATGTTATAAAAAATTATATACATAGTGGTGGGTGGTCATCTATTGGTCACCCACGCACTACTCCTATACACATTCTAATGGATTATTCTTTCTATGTCAACATATCATGTGAGTTTGAGCTCATGCACTCACTTAAGGCATAGAGAGAATTAACTGGGTTGGGTTTGGGTTAGTTGGCAATGGTAGCATAATCCTTGATTGCCTCATACACATGAGGTTACCAAGGAAGTCTTCTATAATATCTTATTAGCTTATGGTTTCTAGAAGGCATACATGTGAATACAAACATAAAAGCACCATTCTATCCAAGGAATCATTTATTTAATGAGTAATACTCCATCACACATGATAGTTTTATGAGAAAAAGCATAGGTGTGCTATGATATTAACAGAAGGTAATAAGGGTAAGCTAAAGCACAAACACCTAGTTCTACTGAAGTGTTCATCAATCCTATGGGTAAAACATCATAAATGTGATGTCCAAGCATGCTAACACTACTCAATATCCATAAATATTGATAACATTAACATTAAAAACAATGTTATTCATTAGTTAATAGGATCATGATTACAATGTTTATAGGGTGTTCAAAGGAACTTATCAATCTTATATTAAGATTATACTATCTCTCTCTCCATATTTTATTAAACATTTTTGAAAGACTTCATTATGTATCTCCACCAGCCTACTTTTCATGCCTAGATCTTTGCCTTTTATAGGCTTTATAATTTAGTCATGTGTAGTATTTGGTAGCTCAACTACCACCAATAATTAGTTATTGTGTTCACCATTAACTGAGTAGTTAATGCATTGTCCATCTCGAGGTCAGCTACCCCTCTATCTACCATAAATTTAGAATTGCTTGTCAAAAAAAGATGTCAGCCATAACTTTCACTATTTATATTTAAATCACATTGAAATTGGCATGTCTGATAGTGAATGTGGTCACTTTATCATTTTCATATTTGCACTGTCAAACACACACATATGGTCTATTATGTTGGCACATGCCATGTTTAAAGGCTATGCCCATTAGGTACACATGTATGGATTGGATCTCATTCATGCACCATGATATTTTTCCTTCAAGTACTTGCATCGATCTTTGATTATCCTTATTTCACACATGCAAGGATTTGGTATCAAGAAGTAAAGATAGTCATACACTCTAGGGTCTACATCACTCCATAATAATTTGCTTGTCCATCCTCGACCAACCCACTAATCTCTTTCCTTCATTTGTCTTTGTTGTCTACCTCTTTCCCTAAGTCAATATGAGTGTTATCATGTATGTTATATTTCCTTCTAGCCTCTCCTACTTCAGGCTCATCCATAACGTCACAATGGTTCTCTCCATCTTCTCACCATGCACCACTTGCACACTTTTTTGTGTTTACCCTTGGTCAAAGAATTTAAAGAATCAAAGAAACATATTTTTCTTTACTTCATTGAATCAAATAATTCAGGGGCATCTAGATTCAAGTCCTCTTCAAAACTGGCCCATTTTTGTAGCGTGCCATATATATTTTCCATGATGCTTACTATCTACATGCTTAATTCATTTAATGCTAGAGGTTTTTCTTGAAGTTCTTTTGCCTGCCATTTTATGTGACTTATCTTCTTAGTGGCATCTTTTATCATTTCCTCAATAAAACTTTGCTCATCAATTGATTTAGTTGTAGTTCTGAGAAGCTTTACTCGAACTCTTTTTTCAACTTATATTCAAGCCTAAATCATCTAGATCTTATAAAGTCCTTGTGTGCTCCTCATTGGTATCCTTTGTATAAATTTGGGTAGCTAGTGTGATATGATATTTTTGTTCTTCAAGGAGATGTGCATTTATTATTGCTATATGGCATGAGAAATTTGAAAATAGTTTTTCTACCACCGTTGTGCTCTTTGAGAGATTATTCAACATGTCCTCATAATTTTTCAACTACTCAATGAACTCACATTGGGTTTTCTTTATTTCCTTATGTGCATCTTTGGTGCATGTCCCTCACTTTAGAATATGTTCAATGATATCTCCATCTTTTCCATGTCATTAGTCAGAGTTATGTCCACTCCATCTACCAGGCTTGGTTGGTCCTTTATGATCCATTCGACAAACTTTAGATATTTGAGCTCCAAGGCAACTACCTTGTGCTCTACTACTTTGTGCCTTTCCCAATCTTCTTTGAGTGTATTATCTTATCAAGTGCATGAAATTGGGGGATAATTACATGGAAATTTTCATGAAATATCCCAAAACATGTGCATGTTATTATAATAATCCATACACATTATGTTTTCTAGGCTTTGTAAACACCAAGCCTAGTATTCATAGGCATTTTAAAAATTTAAAAATGTGTACACATTATTATGCATACACATTCCTAAAAGTATGCAAGCACTCTGCATGTTGAAATTACACACAATAAATGTTAATTATAAGTTAACATTTACATTGTTACATTTATATTCCTTATAGTTTAAATTTATTTTAGTAAATATAAGAAATTAGGGTCACTCTGCATCTTCTAAAATTAGTATCATAGCTACATGACTTATGATTTGGAAGATAATTTTTCAAAATCTAATCTCGTCAGTACTTGGTCATTTTTAAGATTTCAATGTTCAACATAGGGATTTTAGAGCATAACTTTTACAATTGATGTCTATTTTGGATAAATATATAGTCATTTGTTAGGTTTTGGGGCTTTTTAGACTATTTTTAAACATTTTTAGGAGTTTTCAGTTTGTCAAAATTATTTTTTTCAAACCAACACACACCCAACTACTCCTTTATGTCGATTTTACATATGATTAGGTCCCTTATAGGCCAAAAGCAACACAACAACACCATAATAATTTACAACTAGGGTAAATGGGGATAAATTGGGCCACATTTGTGTATGGTCACCTCAATTAAAATTGAATTCATGCCAAAGTGGTGTGTATGGGAAAGCATAGGTCGCATTGGTGACCCATACACACCCAACCTCCCATTTATATGCCATTTTTACTTGCGATTAGGTTCTATATAAGCCAAAAAAGACATAAACCACCATATCTAGTTGTGACCAAGGTAAATACAAATAACTTTAGGCAAATTTGATTATGATCACCCCATTTCTCTCTAATTTAGGGAAAAAATGTGTGATTATGGAAACGCAAGTCATAATGTAACCCTTGCATATCCAACCAATAATTTATACTAATTTTACTTGAGATTAATTCCATTATATGCCAAAAGTGCCACAACAACACCATATCCACTTACAACCTTGGAAATGTGAATAATTTTTGGCACATGTATGTGAAATCACCTTAATTCACTTTGAATTCAATCCAAAGTGGAGTGATTAGGGTAACATAGGTCACAATGATGACCCACACACACCAAACCACCATTTTAAGATGATTTCACTTGTAATTAAGTCCCTCATGTGTCAAAAGCTGCATAAAAACACCATATCCACTTATGACAAAGATAAATGCAAATGATTTGGAGAAAATATATGTGTGATCACCTAAATTTTCTTTGAAATCAAACTAAAGTGGTATGATTGGGGAAACTTATGTCACATTGGTGACCTACACATATCCAATCACCCATTTATGTCATTTTTACTTGAGATTATGGGTATTATAGGTAAAAATCAATATAAAAAAACTATATCTATTTGTGACCAAAAAAATTCATGCACATGTGCATTCAGGGATTCTCCCTAGTCACACAAGCATATTCATCCAATTTTAATTGAGATAATATACTAAAAACACTATGTATATAACTTTCAAAATCTCATGTTGATGCTACTGAGGAAATTGATGATATGGTTTGTGCATCATTATTAGAAATTTACTATTCTATGTTAACCCCCTTCCTTTTATTCTAAATAGATTGAGCCCTTGCCTTATTTATATAGAGGCATGGAAAAGTTTGGGTATGGTCTGTGTACTCCACATTGAATGAATGGTTTGTGCATCCCTCCCTTGTTCTTCTCTGTAATCATTGTTATTATTCTCATCAATCAGTGGTGTTATTTCAAAATATAATAGAATGATGGATATAATCTATTAAATTTATGTAATATAATATAATACAACCTATAAAATCATTGACTCTCTAAGATGGGTATAGGTGTCAATAAATCATTTCATGATCACATATTCACCCTTCTCTATCAATTATCCTCACTCAATTTAGGGTATCACTCTAGTGTGGTCTTATCTCTCAATTCATCAATATATTATCTATGCCCTATATAATAGAATGGAAACTTTCTACATCACTTACTAAAATATGGGGCACTTGATTACCCTTCTATATAGATATCCAAATCAAGCCCCACCAATCTCTATGTGGTGCCCTTGTTATATAGATATATGGGGTCAATCATAAATTGAGTGCCCATTATCTATTATGGGACCTCTCTCTCAACCTGAACTATAGATGGTCAATCTATATATATATAGGGGTGTCCTATATATATAGATAGATGGGATATCCACCACCCACTAATGTGCCCACTATATTATATATGCCCTATCCATATCCTAAATAGACAAAGGGGCATAATTTAAATTGGTTATGCATCACTCATGCATCAATCACTCATGACTGATGTTATGTATTTGATATAAATAAATCTATAGGGGTAGGGATACCATTAGATTTATACAAGACACTACTGTCCAAAGTAGGAAACTAGCCACATATATAAATGTAAGGATATATTTGGTAAAGTGAAGGTAACTCATATATATTTTTTATTGAATCAAAATTTATGGTTTTATGTAAGTTTAGAATAGAGAGTTTTATTGTTTACTTTATAATTAGAATTATGAATTTCAATTATTACATAGTGGAGTATTTTTCTCACAACCCACAGGAAAGATCCTAACAATTGAAGGGTTGGGAGCCTTAGAGGTTTCCATATTTTGTTTTTATTTATTTGAAAATGGTCAAAGACCTCTAAATTCTACTTGGTGATCTCAATAATGGAGTCATTGTTAGCTTCCATAATAAACATAGAAGTGGGTGTGAACTCAACTCTCTTACCCAAAGTGATGGCAGTGATCTGATAAATAGATAGAAGAATGGTGGATAAAAAGGGAACACATGGAACATCATGAAGTGTCCTATCATTCACTTCAATAGATACACTCCCACTAACTTCTACAAAAGTATCATCGCCAAATAAAATGAAAGGCATAAAATAAGACCCAAGGATGAGAACATGTCCTATGATGAATCCATGTGGTGTGATGCACCAACATCAATAATCCATGTGGAAAGTGAAGACACAACTATAACAAGTGTTTTACACTTATCTTTTCCATTATTACTATATTTAGAATTAGATTACTCATGTGATGATGAAATTTGATTAAAAGAATCAAGAACACTAATATTGTGCTTCTCGAGTGTTTTTATCAGCTGGTTGATTTGCTTATTCATGTATTTGGATTCATCATGTCTAGGTTTCTTGGAGAAGTTGTATATGAATCACACTTTATTGGATTTCATATCTAAAGAGGAGGACTCTTTTTATGATTTGGCTTGGCATCAAATTTCTAACCCTTTCTTTACTTTGGGTCCTTCTTGTTCTATTTCTTCTCCTTGCTACTATAAGCTTTCTATTTGTCATGACTCATAATCAAGGCATGTGATTTATATAACTTCAGTGTACCCATTTGAATGAGTTTATCTTGCTCTTGAGTCAAGTCAACAACAAAATCATTCAAGGATGGCATGGCACATGTAGCCTTAATGGCCCGCTTGGTGGTCTAGAAGTTAGAAAGGAAGATAGAATAGTTGACACCCAATTTGGCAAGTATGAAAAGAATCAATTGATCATCATTTTTGTCAATACTGCATAGTTTCAATTGTAACCTAAGTGATTGAAAATTGGTGAAAAAGTCTTGAATTATATCAAAGTTACCTAGACTCAAATTGATGAGCTCATTCTCCAACTAATGTCCCCTCATTTCATCTTGCTTTGTAAAGAGTTTATCTAATGTGGATCATACTTGATTCAGAGATATTTTAGATTCAATATGAAAGAGTGAGGTTAATACTGTTATAAATTTATAGGGATAGGTGAGTGCTTATATATAGATATGGGTCCTTGATAATGTAATAAATTAATTGAGTCTATGTTTATAGATAGGGGGCCTCATCCACCCAAATATAGATAAGGGTGTTTGAGTGCCCATATATAGTTGTAACACTTCACCTTCTCTTCCTTAGGTGTCAGATCTATTTTTTTACCCATTCTAATTAGATGTAAGCCTTTACTCCTCAAAAATATTTACACTTTGACTTTCCACTTGTGATAGTTGATTGGTGTAATAATCAGAATGGAACTGAGATCCATGATGCAAAAAATAAGTATGTGTTGAATTGTGTGTGTTGTAAACTAAGAATGTAACACCCCCTAAAATTTTAGAGGGTCAAATTTAAAAGGTATGAGAATATCACCAATATGTATATATTGAAAAATCACATACTTTCAAAAATGGTACCTCAAAAGGAACAACAGGTTGAAATTTATGCACATTTGAATGTTTCTTACTAGAAAAAAATAATGTTCTCTACTTTTCATAGAAAAATTGGGTGTGTAAATTTTTGGTGGCAAATTCTTCACAAAAAACTTATGTCCACTTGGAGAAAAAGTTAATCAATTTTTGGTTTTTCATGACTAAGGGCTTAACTCCCATATGACCAGGGGTTAAGACCAAATATGGGTGCTCTCCCCCTACTTTGATTAATGTGATTGAAGTGGGAGTGAAATCATCTAAAAAAAAACCCATTTTTAAAAATTAATAGTGTGATGCACACTTACTAGGGTTTTAGACTACTCTTACAATCGAATGTCTAATATTGAGGTTTCATATCAGAGTTACAAGACTGGTTTATGATTGTACGTGCACCCCAAAGTCTTGATGTCAGGGTTATTGACACTTCTCATAGTGGGGAAATGTGTTAGGATTATAACACCTCTATGTAAGTGTTAGGGTTTTTAACTACTCTTACAATCCAAAATCTTGATATGTGGGAAAATTTAAACTCTCAACATGGAAAAAATTGACTACACCCACAGTCAAAAGTCTTAATGCAAGGGATGGTAACTGCTCTCACAATCAAAATTCCCAATGTCGAGCTTTTCCATCAAGGATGTAGTGTCTAATTGTAGTCAGTAGGGTTTTGACATGTCATGGTTTAGAGGCATCCTTACAAGTGTTAGAGATGGTGATGGTTATTGTAGTGCATATAGGTATGAAAACCCTAATTTTCTCAAAAACACTAGATTTACTCCACTTTTTGAAAATTGACCAAAGACACATTAGAGATCTCCAAAAACCCAAAAAACCAAGAAAGAATTTTTCCTTGAAGATCATAAATTATACAAATTTGCATGAAATTAGTAGAAAATCCTTGAACCCCTCCAAAAAAGGCAATAAAATGACTGTCACGAAACTAGATCATATTTATAGTCTATCCTAGGTCTTTGACACCTTTTGAATCTAATGGCATAAGCCATTTTTCATGAAAACCTACCAAATGATATATGACCAAAAAAATATGCCTTATCCCTTATTCTTTTTCTAATTTTGAATCCACTAAGTATCCCAAAAGAAGAACAAAATCTAAGAGATGGTGAATCTATAATATGTTAGGTCAACAAATGGTAGATCTATTACATGCAAACTAGAAACTCAACATTTCATAATAGGAACAATGTATTTCACCTAATAGAAAATCTCTTATACCATGTCAAAGTGAGCCATACTTGAAGATCTACTGGATAGAGTCAAATGCATGATATGTTTACCTGTGTGTAGTATCAAAATAAAACATGAGCTAGAAGAATCAATTGCTCAATAATTGAAATATTGAAATATTAGTATTAATATCATTAGCCATTAAATATTTAGAAAGTTACATTATATAGGTGAAAGATAAATATGTCCTCACTTCCTCATGAATGTGGGATTATCTTTCATAATGACCTAAAAGACACCTAAACAAGCTAAAATAAACATGTGTAGGGAAAAACCATTAAATGGAAGAAAACCTTATTAGAGTAAGCGTTAAGCTTAATTGGGAGTTGGTTATTTAGTTTATATATGTTGAATATCTATATTTCTATTGTATGCATGCAAATATTCCATGTCAACTAATCTTGGTTTCAAGCAAAAAATTATCGTTACATGAAACCAGCTCATATTAACTATTTATTAGGCACTCCTTATTATTCTCCTATTAAGTTGGTGAAGAGAGAGCTATGGATTTGTATTATTCTTTCTAAATAATAATGAGACTAAGTTGTGTAAAATTATTATTATGTGTCTACATATTGTCTCCATGATTATTTGGTTATGGTAATGGTGTTGCAGGAGTGGTCCTACAGAATTATGAGTTCATTCTAAATTCTGACATGGTATCAGAGTTGCCTTTTGTAGCCATTATTTAATCTAGATTCATTCTTTGAATGATCAAATTTAAAAAAACTCTATTTTGAGAGGGACAGACTTGAATTTTGTAGATCTAATAGAGCCATACAGTTAGTTTTGTGTAATTTTATATGGGCATTTTGTATTTGTTGTGAATCAAAGTGGGAGGAATATTTACAGTGACATGATCTATTAGATGCATTCATTGTATTTAATTTATTTGGAATGACCTACTCTATAGATCATGTATGCATTTTTTATTTACATGTTGAAGCTTTTGATCAATTTGGGCTATGATTTGATCCTTGTAATCAAGATTTGATGTCAGGATCTAAATATATCCATCAGTCTATTCAACACCAACCTATGTTGTATTGTTGATTCAAAATTACAAACTCTGGTTTAGTGACTTGGTCTTCATGTCAGTGATCAGTTTCCAATCTTTGGACACTTCTCAATAGATGGTCCTCTAGCCATCAATCTCAAGCTTATACCTATCTTCTCCATTAGCTGAGAAAGATTTGAGACATAGATCTCATTGATATTGTAACGTGGAGAAGCCCTTACTCATGATGATGTCGCTTCTATGAGATCGATGACAAAAATGAATTTACATAGACCTTGATAAATAAAGTATTCTGTGGAAGTCCTCAACCATTATTTTTACTAAGCAATTGCTTATTTGTCACCGATCTCCACCTAAAATGTAGAGAAACCTGTTATCTTTCTAGATTTGGATTTGAATGGCACTAGATCCTACTCACCTTCAGCTTCTATCTGATTGAAGATAACTCATTGCATTGGTGAAGCCTTATATGGTTTGAATCCACCCTGCATGTTAGCTACTTTAAAAATGTTGTAAGTTGAATATTTTTTAATCCTTGGATTCAGATTCTCCATTTTGGATGGTTTTTGTAGATCAACGATGTGCGTAGACTATTTATTTCACTGCATGAGAGGTGAATAGGTAGTTTGAAATCTTCCTATTTGATTCAAAACTATCACCACCATGTTATTTTGGTATATCTTATTTTCCTTTTCTATTATGTGTTAGTCGTTCATTGCCCATCAAGCAAAATAATTTACCTCAGCCATAAACACAACCCACCTTATTGTCATTCATTACAGATCTAACAACCATGCAATCTTATCATCACCAAAGATAGTCCTTACTTCCCATGATGCATTCATCATGTATTAGTTCCCAAGTGCTCTAGATTACAACTATGTAGTATTATTATTCTTTGACTAAATTGGCAACTAATTCTTTTACTCTCACCGATTATTGTGGCTGCATCTAAGCCATCCATTTATCATTGGTAGAGATTTCCTCAACTTGACTAGTCACAAAGTGTACAAGAGGGGCACATTTTTTTATTGTATGAATACCATTATTTCATTCTCATGTGTTAAAGATGGAGGGTGAGGTCTTACAGACGGTGAGATTCCCTCGCAAAACACTTTTTTTTTGGTGTGATTTATACACAGGATGTATTTTAGATAGAGTATGGTGTCCCATTTTTTAGAGTGTTTTTATTCCCTTTTGTACCACTTGTACTCACTGATGAATTTTTGGTGGTAATCAATATCCCTCTTTAGCCATTTTTCACCATTGTTGGTTTTCATGACTCTGAGTATGGATTCTTGTATGTTTGAGCCAGTCAGCTCCTCAAAATACACCATCTAGAAAACCAAAATGATGCTACACTTGTAGATGAAGGGATTGTGGAGAGTTGTCCTTGATGACTTTCCTATTTTCACATATGAGGATGATATTTTATGGCTTACATCCATGCAAAACGAGGCACTTTTTTCATTCACCTCTAAGTTTCAAATTGTTTGCAGTCTCATATTGAGCATGCCACATCACCTAAGGAAGTATGGGACACTATTTTTGTATTTTTTGATGAGGCCATTTAACCTCTACATGTCTCTCCTTCTTCCCCTTCCTTTCATAGTGAGGATTCTTTTGTTGGTGACAGTGTTTCTCCACTGTCTTCTCCCATTTGTGCAGGTGTGATTATTGATGATAATTTAAATGATGACTCTTTGGCATCTTCATCTCCTCCTATTAGTTATTTTCCTCCTTCTGTTAATAGTGAGGAAATATTTTTTGAGGATGAGATAATAATACCACCTCTTACTACTACTACTCATAATGTAGATTTGACTACTAGTGGTCACTTGGATGAGGTACCTTCACCTTCCCCACATACTAATGCACATTCTGATAAAATGGTTGTTTATTATATTTTTTATTTTGGTATGACTCTTGATAGTACCCTACCAAATAATAAGCAACCCATTGATCCTATGGCCTCTTTCTTAGGACTTTAGATACCAAACAGGAATCGTTTGATGTAGAATTATCTTATGCACTCCCTGATTCATAGAAAGGATGCCCTTATTTGTTATTTGTAGAAGAAACTAGTTGGAACATAGCATGAGTCTCATATTACATCTGGTATGCACCCACTTGATGCACTTTTATAGTGTGATTTACTATATTTTGAGTATCTCATTGTTCTTATTACTTCTCTTATTATAAGTGATACATATGTGCCTACTATTGTTGCACACTTTGTACACCCACTCTAATTCCACCTGCACATACGCCTGATTATTTTAAGAAGCATACCACTGGATTTGGATCTCACATGATTCATTCTATGGGTCACACTACCAAACTTGTAGGCATTGGGAAGTGTTTACAGGGCATTACTCACCTTATTTAGCCTATTATGTGGACTACTGGGCATGGCCTTGGTTATGATGCAAGTATTTCATCTTCTTGGGGATCATTTATTGATAAAGATCCATCTTTTATTTTCTCCACTCTTTGTGAATATATTGAGATACATATGGGATCTTCTAAACCTTCACTCAAGCCTGAGAAACTTGAGATTATAGTGATTTGACATGATCTACTTGACACTTTTTTGGGTGGTACTTTGAATTCATCTACCATGGACTTTGCACCCACACATAGGCAAGCATCTTCATCCACCATTTTTATTGATTTGGGGTGGATTTTTTTATCATACTTGGCAACATATGAAGCATTCTTAGTGACTACTCTACAGACATTATTCCTCCACTATTCAACTTCTTTTATCACACAGTGCTCTTCCTGCCTATTGATGTTCCTTATTGTTTGAGCTCCTTGATTAGGTAGATGTGTTATTTTTGAACATACATCTATCACTTAATAGATGGTGTATTATATATATATATATATATATATATATATTAATTGCATTGTGGATTTTATTTCATCTCTTGGTGATATTATTATAGGATGGGACTTTTGTTTGTAGTCACACTGAGATTCATGGAGATTTTTCTTCATGTATGTGCTCCATGATTAAGCACTTTCTTCTCTAGTTGCATGACTATCCCATAATCACTAGGGACATCATTATTGAGATATTTCATATATGTATATGATTTTTGATAGTATCTTTTAGATGTTTTGGTGGAACTTATTCTCCTTTTAGAGCATATCTAGTTTGGTGTAGTCTAGTGTCAGCATTTTGATGTTTGCATAATGGGATTGGCTGACTCAGTTAGATGGTTTTTTGAGTTACTACATCTATTTCATAATTATGGGGGTGTGTGTGGACATACTACTTCAAGTTTTATGCTCATTTTTAGTACACCCCATTTTATTTTAGAGGTAGTTGATTGAGTGCATCTTTTATTTGATGGCATTCATTCCTTCAAGTGCACCTATTTTAGGATCATGTTGAGATTTTTGAGTCATGATTCTTGGGATGTCTTGAAGCATATATTATATTCTTTATTATCACTATGGTTTTACTATTTTTGGGTACCTTGTGGTGATACATTTCATCCATCGTAACTCTTTTTTCCTAGTTTGGTGATCAATGTTTTTACAGAGCGAGCCTCGTACAGAGTAACAGTTCCTATTTTACTTGGCAGTTACAACAACTTGACATCCATGTAATCTGATAAGATGGATTGGTTACCATAGGGACACTTTATATTTCACTATGATTTATACATGGGTACCTAACTAGGCCTTCTTGTTGGGACCCATTTAGTCTCTTTGCTTTCTCTTTTCTTACTCCCTATTTTGTGCTTAAGAGAGGGTGTTCGAGTAAGCATTAAGCTTAATTGGGAGTTAGTTATTTAGTTGATATATGTTAAATATTTGCATTTCTATTTTATGCATGAAAATATTCCATAGCAACTAATCCTAGTTTCATGTAATAAATTATCATTGCATGAAACCAACTCATATTGCCTATTTACTAGGCACTCCCTATTCTTCTCCTATCAAGCTAGTGAAGAGAGAGCTATGGATTTGTATTAGTATTTTTAAGGAATAATGAGACTGGACTATGCATAATTAATATTATGTGTCTACGTAATGTCTCCATGATTATTTGGCTATGGTAATGGTGTTGCAGGAGTGGTTTTGCAAAATTATGAGTTTCGACAAAACCTACACTAACAAAAAGTGGAATTGAATAAGTTATATGGGAAGGATCCAATCAATTGGATCAAGCAAATGGATATTTTTTGATGTACATTAGATCTTATGTGGAAAAAAGGTGGTAATGGCATTGTTATATCCAAACCTAAATAATTCATTTGGTATTGTTGGTTGTGTGCTCAAAATCACAAGAAAACTTTCTGTGTCACACAATTAATTTTTACAAAGGAGCTACAAACCCACTATAGCAGTAGTTTGGAAAAAAATTACTTCAGCCAATTGGCAAAGGTGTGAAAAATAGGATCAATCAAGGATTATCATCAATTCCATAACCCCTCTTTGTGCATGGATAAGATTACCAATGAGAAGTAAAAATATATATATTTCTTGGAAGTCTCAAGAACCAAATTGAACATGAGGTACAAATGTTTAATCCAATTAATGTTTCTTATTATATTATCATGGCACGTAGAGCATAAGGAAAATTATTGGTTATGAGGGGACCTACACTCTATTACATAAAAAATAATATCACCCTTGGATCATCATTTCCATAACCTACCAGGTTAAGTCCTTAATAAATTTAATAAAAGAGGGGAAAAGGGTTATGTTTTAACTATGACAATAAATCTATTTGAGGACATATATGCATTGAAAATAATTTTTTCTACGTTGAGAATGAATAATATGAGGATGAATAAAAATGAGTAGATATTGTGGATGAGTTAGAGTTTGGAGATTCCAAACCAACTATTTCTTGCCATGCAAAGTTAGGTGTTTACCCCCACCCCCTCTCCCCTCAAAAAAAACTCAAGCTAATGGATCTCCTAGAGAAACATAAGGTGAAAATAATGATTGACTCATGAAATAATCATAAATTCATCAACCATGAATTAGTTACATGGTTGTATTTTTTTATTTACTCAACTCTATAATTTCAAGTCATGGTTACAAATGGAAGTATAATTAATTTTTCAAAACAATGTCATAGTATTAAACAAATTATGGGAGATTACTTGCTAAATTGACATAAATAGTATTTTATTTGGATTTTAATGGCTCATGACCTTAGGTATGATTGAGATGAACTTCCAATTATTTTTTCATTCAGAAGGCAAGATGTTTGATTTAAAAGGATTGCATACAAAGTCACTTCAAACAGTAAGCTCTCATCAAATGCATAAAATTAAGAAAAGGGATTTGAGTGTCTTACAACACAATTATTTTTAGTGGAAGAAACATATCCACTTGCACACATACCACCTAATTATTAGGAAAGGGTGTAAAATTATTCAATTATTGTTATGGATATGCTAATAATGAAGTCATCTATGAGAGACACTTATTCAAAAATGTCTCTTGATCACCAATCAATATCCACCATATTTTCCTTGAGTATCCAACCAAAGGTTAGATTAGTCAAAAATATAGTCAATACCAATAGGAGGCACTCTCCATTTTCAAGATAATTTTCAAATTTCATAGAATAGCCATGTTTCCTACTTGATTATGGTCATTAGAAAAATTGTTTTAGACTAGACTTGAAATTGATGAATAAGACTAAATAATTTTTTAACCTTAGGAATTCCTTCATACGTGCACTAATAAGGTGAGGAAGAGGGAATTTAACAAGTAATTGATCAAGAGGAATAATCTAGACAATGAAGATGCAATAGAGGATGAAGAGTTCATGTACTAATATTTAAAGATCATAAACATTGAGGATGATGCTTGTTTGAAGGGATGGATATGCTATTCTCTTATCCTATAGCGTGTATTGGAATATGTGTAGCTGACTTGTAACTAGCATAACCTTTATTAAGTCATATGATCATTTATTTAACTTAATATTGGTGGTAGGATCAGCCTAAGACGTTTACATAGAATATTTATGGTATATATAGGAGGTACGGGTTAGTATTTTATCATCATATTCTAATTTTTTTTCATATTTTAAGGTTGTGGAGGTTTTCCCCTCAAATTAATTCATCATATGTTCATATATTTTGTTATATTTTAGTTATATTGTAATTTATTGTTTTTATTCTATTGTATTTATGAATTAATTCCATTACACTCGAGTGTAGTATGAATAGATAGAGTTATGATTTTAATAAAATCTAGTTTTACATGAAGTCCTTCTGGCCCCATAGTCTACACCAATAAATTAGACTAAAAACTCTTGATTTTTTTCCTCTATTCAATGAATTAATAATAACAATTAGTTATGGCAAGTAGATTCATGATGTGAAAGGATAATTAATAGAGTAATTTTAGATGACCTACTTAGGCTTGTTATAATTTTTCCTTGGTATTCATATTTCATAGTCTAATAATGGTTTTTTTTCAATAAATCCAAGTATGCTCGATACATAATTGTCACTTTAACATGGAAGACTACAAGTCCACACTGACTCTTTTTAATCTGAATTCAAGCTTTTGCCATTTGTTTTTCTCCTTTGATTAATAGTGTACTCTAAATTAAAATAGTGGGAATTATTATATGCTTGACTCATACTCATCCTAATACCCCTTCTATTGTGAATATTGTGTCACACATTTGTTATGACCATTATGATATCCATTTACAAGCTCCAAATCACATTTTAATGTATCTTCATAGTAATACTAATTATGGAATTGAGTATAAGTTAGGAAAAAAGACCTTAATTCCTAGTTACACTTTTGGTGGAAAAATAATGGTTGTAGGTTACACAAATAGTGATTGGGTAGGATATCCAACCAACCACAAGTCAACCACAAGATACATCTATCATCTTAGGGCAAGTCCCATGACTTTTTCTTACAATAAACAGACTATTATTAATTTATCTACTACTAAAGATGAGTATAGTGAAGTTGTTGATGTCGATTATCAGTCATTTTAGATTTGACGCATGTTTTCTAATTTTATATTTATACACACTCAACTTTAAATTATTAAGTGTAATAATCAAAGTGTCATCCACATATCTTACAACTCGGTGGAGTACCAACATGAAAAACACATTGAGATTCATTCACATTATATCTAGGAACTGATACAAGGCAAAATTGTTAATCTTAAGTATTTTTACATAGATGATCACATTGTTGACATCTTCACAAATCCCTTATTTGATGCCCATTTTTTTAGCTCAAGTAGCTTTTGGGAGTGAAGCAAGGTATCTTCAAAGGGGGATAGTTTAGTGATTCCTCCAACCTTCCCTTTATCAAATTACATCTTAAGGAGGGATGTTGTTGTATTTGAATATTCATACACTTTTTTATGGTTTAATATGCACTTGAAATATTAATTATAAACATGGATAGACACTAATTTGTGCACACTTATCTATATCCTATAAATAGAGAAAAGGATAGACTAAGTAATTGACTTCAGCTATTAATAATAAAAACACTACTTTAAAGAAGACTTATTCTATGAGTAATCTACTTTGAAAATCTAACCCTAGCCTCCTTATCTATATACAAATATTCTTTAAATAATACTTTTTCTACTAGAAACCTATATTTTAAACATGAACCTAGCCTCTTTTTTAAATATATAAGAGTATATAGGGCAACCGGGTAAGGTAAATGTTTTGGATGAGAGTTATAATTGTAATATTGACATTTTGTAACAAGTTTTTAATATAACGAGATTATAATTTTACCTAGATAAATATGTGTGTTATTGTTTTAAGCTTTCACTTGATTTCTTATTTTTTTATCTATTGCATGTATGTAGGTGTTTGTCTTAAATTATCTCAGCTATGTTATAACTTATCCTAATTTAATAATAGATTTAATGAATTTTTTATCCTCAATTATTATGTGTATACTAGTATAAATATAATAATTACATATATTTGAAAAATTCCAAGAGATATCAATCTTGATGTGCATATTGTGGATTGTCACATATCACATTTATTAATGACTACATTAACTTCATAAATTTTTCATTGAATGATGATATATGACCTCAATCTAGCTTCATCATTATGTCAGGCTCAAAAAAATATTTCTAAAAATGACTTCAAACTCTAATGTATACCCAAAATATTATAATTTTTTGATCAAATTATCTAATTAAGAGGTAAAAACTTCCATATGATGATGAAATGGATGTCAAATTTAATATTGAAACTACTCTATGATGATCAAATGGATATAAAATTTAAAGTTAACCATTAATTATTAACATTTAAAAAAATTTACAATCCCCCACCACCCTCAGATGCAATTTTAAGTTACAACTATCAATGTCATTACCTTTTTTCAACTTTATTAACTAGATATCCATGTTCTATTGCCTTTTGTTCAAAAAAGTTTATTCTCATTCATTAGGATTTTCTTATTATATGTGGCCTTTTGTTGATTAGTTTGCTTTCTTTCAAGATGAGTTAGATCCTTCTGGGAAATCAAATGAAGACCAGTAATTAGTGTTTTGGTATGAAAATATGGGGACCAAGTCATGACTCTTAGTTGATGGTTGTTCCTCTCTGCAATTAGTACTAGAAGTTGTTATCTTAACATTTAAATCTTATGCAATGTTATCCAAAAGAGAAGTTAAATTCATTGGAATTATAAATAATGGGGTTTGTGACTCATTATCATTCTTTTCCATATACAAAATGTTCTTACATGTTGTTGAAATGTTTTTGCCATAACATTGTTTGGATATTGGTTCCACAATCATTTTGTGTTACATGTAAAACTTGGATATAAGATCAAATATATTAATAGTTATTACTAATTTGTCACCTTTATCTTTGGTAGGAGATAGTGTCTTCTTGCTCTTTACCTTTTTAAAATCAACTTCATCCACCTCATGTGTCACACATATTATTATATCCAAATAAGATGTGTCATGTTTCAAATACTTGATTAATGTATGGAAAATAATGTGACACATGTGGGACTGAAATAAGATATTTTCATAATCAATTCCATCTTCCTATTGATATAACATTTTTAAAATTTTAATATTTCTAGGATAATATTTTTAAAATTTTAATATTTGTAGGATTGGTGAATTGAGATATATTCAAGTGAATTTGAATACAAGTTATGTATGTCCTTTTCCTATTTTATTATAAAATTATAATATTCTTAATAAAACAATTCCAACTTCCTATTAGTGTAGGTTTTTTCCTACTATGTACTTTAAATCATACACTCTAGTTAGCTTACTTAAGTTAATAATAGGTTATTAGGGGAAATGTACTTAAAGTCATTTTTTAATTAAAAGTTGAGTTAATTACCTTTTTGGGTGACTTAATTTTTCACTATATAACGCACTTCATATTTATTTTTTGGTTAATGATGCTAATACAACTTTTGGTTGTGAAAATAAAATTATTCTATTTGAATTATTTTTCTGATTTCACTACTACGCACAAGGTTTCCTTCATGCATTTGATCCTATCCAAACCCAATCCTTGATTATGACCCACTCCAACATGGTATCAATTTTTTTTGGTAGTTGAATGTCATAGTCTCAGTTGTGAGATCTAGAGAATTCTATCTTGTTAGGTAGTTTTCATTGATTTTAGTTTTTAAGGTTTTGGTGGGGTTTCTAGAAAATCCATGCAAATTTATACCTATAGATACTCTAAATGAAAAATAGATGGTGTTGTTGTATTTAGAAAGTCTCAAAACCCTAGTAATGGCTGTAAACATGACCAAGTTTCATGACAGTCAATTTTTGACCATTTTTAGAGGGTTTCAAGGCCATTTTTTCAATTCTAAAAAATCCATACATTTGGTGACTTTGAGGGAAAACCATTTTTGGTTTTTTCTAGGTTTGTTGAAAAATAAAGTGGGTCTTTGTTGGTTTTTGAGGAGTCATATCAGTTGTACATTTTTTATGGTTTTCTTATTTTGATAGAGTTTTTTAACCCTTGTAAGTAATTTTGATAGTTTTTGGACTTGGTTAGATTTTTGGTGGCAAAAAAATAGGTCTAGGCAAGCATTATAGCCTCAGTGGAAATTTCACCATCTTTTTGTAGTATTAAACTTTGGTGGAATTTGGAGTTTAGGTGGATACTTTGTGCTTTGCTCATAAGTTCTATGAACTCCACTACCTCTACCTACAAACCTCTTGGATCCTAATCTCCTTGCTTATATTCTTCAACCTTTGATAGGATTATTAGACTTCACCCATCACAACTTTTATCCCCTGGTCACATGGGAGTATAGCCCTTGGTCACAACCAACCCAAGGGGGCTTAACTTTTCCTCATAAAACTAGGACAAACTTTTGCACACCCAGATTTATACAAAGTGGAGAATTTATTTTTCAAGTAAAAAACATTTAAACTCACATAACTTTCAGCTTGTAGCTCATTTTTAAGTGCCATTTTTTGAAAGTGTGAGTTTTTTTGGGCTTTATGCATTAGTGATATTCTTTTGACATATAAAATTAAACCTATGTATATTCAAGGGGGTTTCAAATCCATTTATTTATTGCACTACTCAATTAACACATAATTCCCTTCTATATCATGGATCAGAGTTAATTTCTACTTCTTACACTATTCAATTATTATGAGTGGAATGTCAAAGCTCAAATACTCTTGAAGAGCAAAGGCTTACATTGAATCATGATGGATACAGAAAAAGAACTAACACTTGATGTAGAGAAGATGAATTGGTTTAACATAAGTGATGAAGCATACAATCTACTATGTTTATCTATGTATCCTGACATGCTCTTTCATATTAAATTTGTAATTATTCCTAATGGAGTCTGGACCACATTGGAAAAACTCTTTAGAAGCAGGACATAATGAGAGAACATGAGTTGGAGAATGATCCAAGGTAACTTTGATAATATATAAGACTTATTCACAAAGTTTAATTCACTCAGGTTCTAGTTAAAAATATATAACATAAACAAAATGGATAATCAATTGATTCTTTCCATATTTGCCAAATTGGGATCTGACTATTCTATCTTTGTTTCTACCTTCCACATCACCAAGCATACCCTTGGAGTTTCATGAACCATAACATCCTTGGATGAATTTTTTATTGACTTGACTCGAGAGTAAGATAAGCTTATTCAAATGGATTCACTGAAGTCATCTAAATTGCATGCCTTAATTGTGAGTCATGACAAATAGAATTATTATAATATAAATAATTATTATAATACTAAAAATATCAAGAAATGCAATAAGATAATAAGAAGATGTGTAAGTCACAATTTGGCCACACATATCTATAGATGCACTATAGGTTAAGGGCATAGCATTCCTCTCCCTTTAGAAATAACATTATCTCAACATTGAATTAAAAAAAATGATGTTGTAGGAATACTTCATCCTCCCATATTGCATGTTTAGAATGTAGGTTCTTCCATTTGATCAGATACTGCTTAATGGCTTTGGTCCACAATTACATAGTACGTGTGTGAAGTATCTCTTCAAGATCTAGAATGACTCGACCTTATTCATCCAATTTAGGTCAATCTATATGAGTGGAAACCCTATGTCTAATTGCTTTCTTTAGGTAAGATACATGAAATACCAGATGTATGCAAGTGGCTAAGGTTAATTCCAACTTGTAAGCCATGTTACCAATTTTTTGTAAGATCTAATAAGGGCCATAATACTTAGGTGATAGCTTGTTATTCATTTTCAATTTTTGTAGAGAGTTATGCTTGTATGGTTGAAAATGCATAAAGACCCAATCACCTATGTCAAAATCTCACTCACTTTGGTGTTGATATGTTTGTTGCTTCATTCAATTTTGTGCCATTACTAAATTATCTCACAAACTGAGTAGCACCTCCTATTGATGGTGAATGTGTTCTTCAATAGCTCAAACCTTAAGATGCATTGTCAAAGCTAAAGTGATGGATGGGGGGTGACACCCATATAATGTCATAAAGGGAGACAAACTAGAAAAAGTGTGAGAAATGTTAAACCACCATTTATCAAGTGGCTACGAATCAAAACATTTATCTCGTTTGTTAGAAACAAAATAATTAAGATATCCTTCGAGACATTTATTAACTATCTCTATTTTTCCATCATATTGAGGATGATAGGATGAGATATGAGCCAATAAGGTTCCCAAACATGCAAATAATTTATTCTAAAATTTACTAGTAAATATGGGATCTCGAACACTTACAATGATATTTGGAGTAACATGAAATTTTTGAATTGTATTGATAAAAGAATAAGCTACTGTATTGATAATAAATGGTTGTGATAAGGAGAAAAATGATCATACTTGGTTAGTCAATCCACAAATACCATGATAACATTTTTACCCTTAGACCATGGTAACCCTATAAATAAATCCATGGAAACCTCTTCCCAATACTAACTAGGGATAGATAAATAGTATAAAAGACTTGGGGTCTTAATGGTTTCACCTTTGTTTTGTTGACACACCATGCATTCAACCACATATTTTTTAACATTCCCCTTGATTCCTTCCTAAAATAAATCTTGTTTGATTCTATATGTTTTAAAAAATCTAGAGTGACCTCCAAGTGGAGAGGCATGAAATTCCTAAAGAGTTATATGGTTTTGGAGAGACTGCTTACAAAGGTATAATCTAAATTTATACCATAATGTGTTCCCCTTCCATGTATTTTTTATAGATTCATGAGAACCCTACTAAATATTCTAACTCAAATCCTTGGTATCAATGTCTTCTCCCATTCTGATCTTGGTTCCTCTAGCCAATCTACTTGCCATATGGTCATGGTGCATAATAATGTCTCAATTGATTCATCCCATTGAGAGAGGGCATCTACCACCACATTCTCTTTTCCTTTCTTATATACTATTTCAAAATCATAGCCTAACATTTTTGTCACCCATTTTTTTTGTTCTTAAGATGAAAATCATCGGTCTAAAAAATATTTGAGGCGATCATGATCAGTCTTTACCTAAAAGTGATGACACATAAGATATGGTCTCCATTGATTCACTGAATGTAGAATAACCATCATCTCTTTCTTATATTTTGATTTGAGCCTATTTTTTCCCTTCAGTTGGTTACTTTAAAATTATAATGGTTTGCCTTTTTGCATGAGTACAATGCCCATGCCATATCTCGATACATCACACTCTACCAAAAAGGTTTTTTTTAAATTAAGAGTAGCTAAAATTAGAGTTATGCACATAGCCATTTTTAACTATTCAAATGCCTTGGTAGTTGAATTAGTTAATTGGAAGGAGTCTTTCTTCATCAAAGAGGTGAGTGGGGATATAATGCTACCATAATTTTTGACAAACCTATGATAGTAACCAGTTATCCTAAGAAATCCTCAGAGGTTTTTGAAGGTCTTTGGTGTATGTAATTAGAAATGTATCAGATCTATAAATCAATCCTAGATTGGAGAAGATAAATCCTACTTACACTTTTAATAAAGGATATATTAGATAATTAGGAACATGACCAATATGTGGATCTATTAGACCCAATTAGGGGATCTCTTATCACAAATGATATCACTAGGGAGGGTTCCAAAGTCTCAAGTTAAGAAAAACCACGTAACAACCTTAACTAAGTCCTATGTTTTCATATTCACTATACTAATAACAAGTAAAGCAAATAAATCTAATCTAGTGCTCACCAAATCTTGTGGCATAAATTGTGGGTAATAAACAACAAAATTAAACATCCATAGAAGACATATACTCATGTCAATGTATAGATAATCCTAATGCATGGAAGAGAAGTAATAATGCATATTTATCTACTCTTACAAAAGAAGATTAAAATTACAAATACTTACCTTTGAAAATGAACCCACAAAGCCTCAATCTCTCCCTTGGCCAAGGTGATTCACAATAGTTTGTTATCGTATATAAGGATGACAAGGATAAATCAGCTCTAGGCTACACAACCTATCAATTCATCTAAAAGACTTCTCCACAAGACAAGATCCATATCTCCAAATAAAGTATGAAACCCTAAGCTTGATGCTCAAGTATAATGGTGGATAAGTATATATGCAGTAGCTTTTACTTCTTCTTCTCTTCTCTAAACAATAGAGAAATGATCTTGTATATATATTTAGATTTAAACCTAAACCCATTTGAAGGTTTTGACCAACAGGGTCAACCTAATCGACCTAGTATCATTATTGATAAAAACTCACTAGGTCACAGGCTAGGCTAGCTAAAAGCTAACCTATACCCTAAATGAGTTTCAATATTAGGAGTACAAGGTCAACCCAATCAACCTAGTCATGTAAACTATTGAAAGGAGTTTTAGGTTAGGAAAAGGGGTGCTAAAAGTGGTAAATGATTGGAAGAGTGTATAAGAGAGAAGAACAAGCTTAGGGGAAGGGTTTTCAGGAGTCAAGTGTGTAGATAATAAGTGGAAAAAGTGACAACAATCCTATAAAGCACCAATGATCTGCCCACCCTTTTCTCAGTACACCCCTTAAGGCATGTAGTCAGAGAGATTGAGATTCGATGGATTATTGTAAGATAAAGAGCATCAATAATTGACAAAATTTTGAAAATATTGTGTATACATATACCCTACTCAAAGCTCATCACATGTCACGTAAGTGTAACACTAGATGGTGCTTCGAGAATATAACATGATGACACATAACGTTGATGTTAAGTAAAATCTAATAAGGAGAAAATAAGATAAATGAAAGGATAGAACTAAAAAACACATACCTTTAATTACCTTAGTTTTGTAGATAAAAAAAGAGATTGTGAGAGATGTGAAGGAATCCAATGTGAGGAACATTAGGCGAACTTATAGAGATTAGTGTAAAAAGAGTGAAAAATCAATTTTTTTTTAATATAAGCATATAATAGTGGAAAATATTATCTACAAAGTCATGATTCCAAAAAAATTTATGGTTTAAAAAATGAGTTAGTAAAAAAAAAGAGATGATCAAAACAAGGAATTTGATGGTAAATATTTGAAAGGTAAACAATTGTAAATAGTAACGTTAAATAGGGTGAAAAGAAAGTCATTTGAAATTGTTTGACTATTCTAAGAGAAAAATAGAGCTCTAAGAGATATAGAAAAATCCTAGAGAACCAAGATGGTGAGAAAATAGCAACTGAGATGATGGTTGGTGACACCAGCACAAGTAAGAAATGGTTGTAATTTTCTTAGTTTTTGATATAGAATATTAGGTATAAGATTTGTTTGATAGATTGTAGATAGATATATTTTGAAATATATTTATGATCTAACATCTATCCAATTTGATTTTTTTAGATCCTATGGATGAGGAGGAGAATAGATGGGGATCCTTGGTTATGGGATCACTCTATGATATTTTGGATGGGGTGATGATGCCATACGACCCTACCACATTAGATGATCCTATGGTACCATCTGCCCTAGCTCAGATGAGCTAGTTTAGACTAACACGAGAGGTCATGAGGTGACTACAAACATGTAGATATATGCTACAATCACTAATAGGGGTGCTAGGCCTTAGCTCAGGAGAGAGCCACGCATTTGGATACCACTATTAAGCTAAGACAAGTACAGGCCCAAGTAGCCAACCTATAGGGATAGGTAGTAGGCTTGAGATATTGGACATACTCTTTACAACATAGTATTCATAGGGGACTCTCTAAGGCATCTATGATCAGTGTGGCTAGGCCATGAGATAGACATGATAGAGCCCAACCTTAGAGTTGGAGTGATGTATTTTTATATTTTGTATCAAAAATACACAATATATATATAGATATCTTATTTTGATAGTTGGATGCTGATCTTATGTGTTTATATTATGGTTTTGGTTGTAGATGTATGGATATATTTATTTCTACCACGTGTATTTTGCTTTTATTTTATATGTTACATGAAATATATGTGATGTGTTTTCTTTTCTAGCATTATGTAGGACACATGCATGGTTAAAAAGAAACATGTAAAAAGGACTTGCAAAAGTACAATTAATAAAAAATAAATGTATTACACACTATTTCACATTGGGAAATGTGTAATATCAAAAAAATTACTAAGTATAAGAAACCAAATAGTGGTAAACAAGAGGGTAAAAATTTGTTTTTAAACCATGGGAAAGAGTGGCACCAAATTAAAATAAGTAAAATCGCACTAAATCACATTGGGAAGTATGAAAGTAATGTAATAAAATGGAAAGCACGTGAAAGAGAAATGGTAAAAACAAATTAATTAAGTCAATTAATCATACTAAATCATGTTGGAAAGTATAAAAGAGAAATAAAATTGGCAAAAATGGTCTTAATTTAATCACACTAATTCAAGTTGGGAAGTATGAAAAACTGAAGAAAAATGGTTGGATTCTTACATGCAATCAAAAAATAAGAATATAAAAGTGAAATATTAATGGAGTAAGCATAAAACATACTAAATCAAGATGGGAAGCATAAAAATGATGTGTAACTCAAAATAAATCACATCTTATCTCATATTTGACACATGTAATTTTGTTATGACTTAGATATTGGAAAATTTTGTGAGGAAGACCAAGTCTTATCCATGGTCTTACATTGTAATTCATAAAGAGAAAACCAATGAGGTGGGAAATAATGTGAAAATATGGTAAAATGAGATTTTTTGTATGTTAATCTAAAAAAAATTGGTAATTGGTAATTTTGTATGTTATCCATGGTCTTACAATGCAACTCACAAATGAAATCCTTAGGGGAGTGATCAGTGAACAAAAAAATATTTCTCAAGGGGAAACATTAAGGTTGTAAGGAGTGAAAAATGGAATGTAAAAATCATAACATAGACATCGTATTAGAATACCTTAGGATACATGAGGCATGCTAAGGACATGAGAAGACACTAAGTGACTAGTGACCATCAATATATAGAGGATACATGTTCACTATTAACACAAAGCTATGTAGGCAAATAGGTGTGCTACTAAGATCAAATCATGTGGGTTATTCTTAACATAAAAATTAAAATGGACCTACCTTCCCACAATGTGTTCCCCATTCCTTAGGATTCCTTATAGAGCCATCGATTTACTACAAAGATTGGGTACTTATGTGAGAAAGTAGGTAGGACTAAAAGATTTTTTATTCTCCTTTTCTAATCTACTGGCCTACCACACCCCAATGAACCTTGGCTTTATTGTGAGGCCAACTATGGAGTTTGAGATTAAATTATAAGAAGGATATGTGCCTAGAACCATGTCTTTTAGTGGGATTTAACTTTTGAGAATTTTGAATGTTGCCTTTGAGATGATTGCCTTTTATTTCAAATGATTTGGATTTTAGATTTTTTGATGATTTTAATATTTTTCCTCCATATAGACTTCGAATAATAAACCATGATAGATAGAGTGATACACATGAATGATTTTTTGGCTTTGGCTAAAAGAAGCTTAGTGACCAAAAACAAGATTGACTATAACACTTAGGCTTAACTATGAACCAACATTTTATCTCAAGTCTCAACCATGTATGTACTTAGTTTGTGAAAGGGGATAAATGGGAATAGAGGGAGATCCAAATTGGATGGGTAAAAATATATTGTAATGAGATGAATTATTTTCTAACTAATCACATGGTAAGGAAATAATGACTAAAGGTTTGTATAACCAAGTCACAATAATGATTATCCATGTGTATAGAGATATAAAAGAGCAAACAATCATGAAAAATACCAAGGTAATCATAATAAAATGAACTCAATAAGAAAAGAGAATGCAATGAGGAAAAATAAATCCAAAAGAGAACATAATGACATCATAATCAATATAAAAGTGCAAAACTAAAGTTACCTTGTAAGATATATAATAATTTGACACAATGTCAAATGATATAAAATAGATAAATGCAAAGTTGGAGAACACGTAAAATTCAAATGAAAATGTAAGAACACCATGCATATGTTCATAAATATTAATATATTTATCCACACACATTATCCAATAAGTCTCTATGAAGTTGAATATGAACTACAGCTAATGTCTTATTGATCTTTAGTGAAAGTTGAGAAAATACTTCACGGCAAATCTCCTCAATGGAAAATGTAGGAATGCTTTAAGGATCGTGTTGATGAGGGATATCATGCAAAATATGCTCAAGAGAATGCATGGGAGTGGTTTCTATGGGATATTAAGGGGTCACTAGTGGGGAAGGTGCCATGAGTGAGAGACTCATGACTAGAGGAATAGTAGGTGGATAAGGGACCATAGGAGGAGATGGAACCATAGGATGTGGAACTATGGAGGAAAAAGGGAGAGCCTTATTGTGATAATGCCCTATGGGAGGAATGATAGAAGGTGCAAGAAGAGTTAGGAGGTAATCCTTAAGATGTTATTGAAGGATGTGGTAATGATCAGTGTGATGTGTGCCACATTAGTGCTAGAGATAATATACCTCTCCATACTTAGAAAGATACTTAGGTAATACTTTTGGGGGAGGTATAATCTTATTTGAAGGATGAGGAGTGATGGAATGTAAAGTGTCAATATATTGTCAGTGTTTACAATAATGGGTAGATGAATAGTTTTTTGTGTTATGGAAGCAACATATACACCTATGAGTAGTATTGGTAAGTGTAATCACAAGAGGAATTGTAATAGAATCCTAGGTAGCTTAGTATAGGGAAAAATCTCTAGTCAAGTGATTGACAACTTTATGAATGTCACAATAAGGCTGATCAGACCATTTGGTGGGTGAAGGAGCTAGTTGTGATAAAGGGATCAAACCATCACCAAAAGAAGGTGGGTTTGGTGGAGAGACTAGACAAGGCTTGAATGAAGGAGTAATAGGATAAAAAATAGGAAGAGACTCAGCTATAGAGAGAGTGGGAATGGGATAAAAACTAGGATCTAGTGAGGGAAGAGTGGGGTCCATATAAGGCTAAAGGATAGTCACACACATCTCAAGGATAAGTAAACTAGAGGGGTCATGGTATCTAGAAAAATGATAAGAACCAGTCATAGATGATCCATAATCATACTCCTATGAGGTTATTTAAAAATTAAAGGTGTTCACACCATCTCTACCCTATGATAAAGAGGAAAAATACTAAAATTAGTAAAAATATAGGATGGAATATGGGAAGATATACTAAAATATTAAAGCCAAGAGGAATGATAATGAATAATCTTAGAATCTCAGGCCTGAACAAGACCTCCTAAAAATGGATCATCTAAGGTATAACCATCATCATAATCAAGTGTATGAAGATCAATGGCATAGGTAGGGATAACCTTGTCATCTCATGTGGTGTGATGAATGGAATGCCAAGTCTTAGTTAAGATAACATGGATGTCATCACAAGGTGGTTGATGAGAGTTAGGTTGAAAAAAAGTGGGAAGCTAAGAGATGAGATGAGGTGAGAGATCCAAAGTTTTAATCTTGATATTTACCTCATTAGGCTCATCATCATTAGAATCTAAGAGATTAGGGGGTATATTACAAATGAGTTTGGGGTGAACATTATAACCTTGGGTGGAATTGATGGGAAACTTAAATTGTTGAGATTCATGAAATGGAATGCTTGGTAAGGGTAGGAGGGTAGGAATCTTAAATACACCATAGTCTTGAAATTATTCAAAATTATAAGGATTAGTGTCACCTTGAATCTTGTAGATGGCTCTATTATGAGGAAATTTGATGCATTGGCAATCTAAAGAGACAACTGCTCTCATATGATGACACCATGGCCTATCAATAAAAATGTTATAGGGTAGAGAAAAATTGAAGAATGGTAATGGGGATCCATACATAACTTAAAGGAGGCATTTGCCTTCAATCCTAACCTTGACATGTGGATTTAAGATTGCATTTGAAATATCTAAGGGTTTTGAAAAAATTGAGAGAGGAAACACAAGTGCAGGAACCCTCATCAATCAAGGCATGATTGACTTGGATATCACTAATTTAGACACTGATGAATAGAGGAGGATCATCTACACAAAGCAAAATCTCATCAGGGATCACATAAGTAATGGGGAATTTGAGGGAAATAGAAGTGTCTATTGTTTCATTAACATGTATAGACATCTCTTCACACTATTATAAAATGCTACCTTCTGATCAAGATAATGTGTCTTTGCATCCTGCTAGGGGAGGACAAGGGATGTTCATTTCAAACAAAAGCTGCATAAGATGGTTATGATGATGTAGAGAGTTTTTCATAAGTTTTAGAAATAGGATTTAGGATGGGACATTAGTGATTTCAATGATAGGACCCCATTCATCATAACCTATAGGAATATTATTGGAAAGAGGTGCATAGTGTTGAAGGAGGTCCTCAGAAGGAAGAGCCAAAGTACACATGAATTTATGTTGATAAGAGCTAGAAGGTTTAATAGGAGGACAAGTTTGTAGATTATTCTGAGAAGATGGAGTAGTTGATGCAGGTGTGGTTTCAGAATTGTTAGAACAAGTGTTGATATAAGTTTGAATATCATTGATGAGAGGTAAAGAAGTTGGAAGAATGGTATAAATAGTATGAGAAGTGTTATCCAAGGGAGGTGTTGGAATTTATTCATCAAAAGATATAAGGTCATCTTGACCCAAATCATTTAAGTGAGTTGGAGAAGAATCTTGGATAACATGAAATGTGCGAGATAATGGAGGTGTGTAGATGGGTTGAGGATTAATGAAAGTAACCACCCATTGCATATTAGTCATATTAACCACATTATCTTTAGGAGTTGGGTCAAGAAGAATGTCAACATTATTAGTAGAAGGGGCAATATTTTCTTGATTATCTTGGTGATTTGGAAGAAGATATTTATAGATGGCCAAATGAACATTAACCTGATTCTAAGATTGAGATTTAGTGTGTTTCATGAGCTTTAAACCCAATGTCATAGGCTTGTTGGCATTCATGAATGATATAATTATGGTCAAAATTTGGACCAAGAAGGAAATTCATAGCCAAATTATGAAGCTACCTATAGGTCTCATGAGAATGGCCCAACTCATGTGAAATCAACAAAATTTATTGGGATTATACCAGGATGAGTGGGATGAGTGGGATCAAGATATCATGGGAGAAGCCTTGGTAGATGTTTTTGTAATTATACTAGGGATAAAGGTTTATGAATATTGATGTTATTAGATGAAGATAAATGAGGATTGGTGATGTGGTTAGGAGGGGAAGCTTATTTCTAAGTTTGGTTTGGAACAACATCTTGAATAGTGTGAATGTTATCATAAGAGTCTGTAACACCATCATTGGTAGCATGATGATTATTATTCTTGAGTAACATACAAGTACCCATGGAAGGTTGAGATGGCTTGAATTGATGTATAAGGAAATATTGATGCTTAGTTTGGTCAATATCCTCCTCTAAAGTACATGGAAAGAGAATTCAGACCTGATATTGCAATATGGGAAAAAGAGCATTGGTAAAGAGATGAAAGAGGTTATCATCGACCATATTAAGTTCACATTTATTAGACAAGGTCTTCCATTTTTTAATGAAATCTTGTGTAGTTTCGGTCTCAAGTTGTTTACAATTTATAAAATGGGCCAATGTATTCTCAAGGAGATCACTAGTTTAGAACTCTTAGACTAGAGCATTAATTAAATCTTCTAAGCTAGTAATGGAATGAGATTTAAGTTGGATGTACCAATATAAAGCATAACCCATGAGAGTTTTGGCTAATATCTTGGTATAGGTAAAGGTATTTAATTTTACCTAGTCTTTATATAGATTTCTAAATGTTTTTAAATGAAGAGCAGGATCAGTTGACCCATTATAGGAAATGGTAGGGGTTATACCTCCTATATCGATATTAGCAATTCGAGATGTAAGAGGCTAATTTTGAAGATGCTTTATAGTTTTATTAATAAGGGGAGGTTGAGGGATAATATTAACATGGGAATCTTGAAGAGGAGGTGGGAGGAAATTTTGATTATGTGTGCCCCATGACATCTGTGAAGGGTGGGTTTAAAGATGGATAAGGTGATTTTGCATTTGCATCATTTGATTTGCATTGTTATCTTGAAAAGAATTCATTTGATTAAGAGTTTTTAATAAGAGTTATGGGTTTGAGTTGCATTATTTGTATTGTTTGAAACATTAGAATTGGTGGTATTTGTATTGTTTGAGTTACATTATTTGCATTATCATACCACCAATTCTAATGTTTTTGTAGTTCTTCATGAGTGTTGGTAGGAGCTTGAGAAGAACTATTAATGAGGCACTAGTGACAATTTTCTTCTATGGAAAAATATGGACTAGTAGAGGGATGAGAAGGAATATCACTAGAGGCATGATTACCATGGGTAGAAAATGATGCACTAGTGGAATAATTGAGAAGAGTGGGTCCTGGAAGAGGCCCACTAGATGTAGAACTCTCCATGTTAGTATAAATACTAGGCATGAAGGTAGAGGAAGTCAAATAATAAGAAGTCATGGTATGAGAAGGGATTAAAATAGAGGGAAGAGGCTAAGGAGCAAAGAAGCTAGTATCCCCAAATCTATGTGAGAATGTGGGAGAAGGTGAATGAGGATCCTCAACTTGACCACTTATCATGAGATGGTAGATAGTAGAAGGATATTTTCTTTGATGTTGAGGAAACTCATTGATGAAGAAGAGTATTTATGGTGTATACTCTAGTTTAGCTTGAGCTTAAAATGAGAAGATAGGGTTGTGAATCGAAGAAGAATGAGGAGGGGTCCCATAGTTTATAGTATGAGTGGCTATATGAAAATTACTTTCATCTAGGATAGGAGCCATAAGCTTCTTATGGGAGAACCTAATAGGTTTGGTAAGACTCATCATATATGTTGAATTCAACTCAATGTTATCTTCAAATAGGAAGTTCATGATGAAGGAGAGAGATTAGGTAAGGCAAATATGATGCAAAAGTAAGGAGATAGGAAGGGACATATAAGAGTATAGAGTCAACTTGGTCAACCTAGTACTAGAAATAATGTCTAAAAACTGAGTTAACAAGGATATAGAGTCGATAAGGTTGACCTAGTACTATAACTTGAGAGGCAAAAATGAATATTGGGTCAACCAGGTCAACTTAGTACTATAGGTAGGGGAAATAGATAGTCTGTAAGAAACTGTGTCAAACAAAATGATAGTGTATTTAAAATAAGGATTTTTTTGTAATGTACTTTGAAGCAAGAAATTAAAGCACACACATAATCAATTGGGTCAATGATAATGATCCCAATAGAGGCACACAACATAAAACCTTGAACCAATGTTAGTCAATTCAAGTTTTTATAATACAACATACAATGAGAAAACTAGAAAGTAAATGCTAAGTTGTTATCTTGAATGTTGTTAAATTATTATAAAGTGTTATTTTAAGTGTGATAAGGAAGTTGGTTAAAATCAGGGAACTAAAAAGCAATCTATAGATGGTTTTAGGATGTTTAAGCTGAAAGGGATCTTTGTTGGTAAAGGTATTGGCTTGGTATTGGGGCCTACCCCCTCACTTCATAATCTTGCAATGATAAAGGTATTGGGTGATTTACCATTATATACCATTAACCACATGTTTATACTTACATAGAAAACCATGTTAGTTTCCCTATTGGTGATGAAATCCAAGTAGGTAGGCCTTGGGTAGACATATGTTTAAATACATTTTAAAATTATGCAATTTGGTAGTGTGTTCAAGAAAGAGCAAAATAGTGTAAATAAATGGTATATTGAAAAACCACCTAATTAGACTATGTGATATAATCTAAGCATACAAACAACTGGAATTGAAAGTGTGAAGTAATTACTAGCATAAATTGTTAATTTCCATTTTAAAACATAGTATATAGTCAATTTAGATTATAGTGTATGCAAACATTACATAACAAAGTTGATAATGTCACTATTGTACTGTAGAAGTAAGAGTCCTTAAGAACCAAGTTGACTAGGTTAACCTATTATTTAGATAGAAGATAAAATACATAACTAGGTTAATTAGGTTGACTTAGTTTACTATATGATTTTAATTTTAAAGACTACAAACTTTGTAAAATAGGATTGTAAGGAAGAGCTGAATTGAAATAAAAAGAAAGAAAGGAACCTTGGTAGGTTGAAAGATGCTTAGGATTGTGAGATTTTTATTGAAGTGTCTTGAATGTCACTTGTAAATTCTACCAACTGTTTCAATTAGGTTGACCTAGTTATATAATTATCTATTTGTTGAAGCTTGTTAAGATGACTATACTAGCCTGGTCAACCTAGTATGTTTATCTGGAAGCTGTCTAGAATACTATGTTGACTTGTTCGACCTAGTTTATTATCTAGAAGTAAATAAGGGTACCATGTCAGCTTGTTCAATCCAGTAACCTATATTTGATGAAGACCTACACAAAAATAACAAGGTCATTTTTGATGTAATTGTGTGTTAAACATGTGCACAAAAGTTAGAAACTATACCAAACCTGTCGACCTAGTATCACAAATATAGAAAAATAATAAATAATAGAAATTAAAAATGTAAAATAAAACCTACAAGGGTTAGATTCAGATTGGGTTCACTAAAATATATACAATTATATATACATCAGATCTATAAATCAATCCTAGCTCGAAGAAGATAGATCCTACTTACACTTTTGATTGGGGATGCATTCGATAGTCGATAACATGACCAATATGTGGATCTGCTAGACTGAATTAGGGGATCTCTTATCACAAATAATATCACTAGGGAGGGTTACAAATCCTCTAGTCAAGCAAAACCATGCAATAACCCTAATTAAGTCCTATGTTTTCATATTCCCTATACTAATAACAAGTAAAGCAAATAAATCTAATCTAGTGCTCACCAAAGCTTATGGCACAAAGTGGTGGTAATTAAAAAAAAAGTAAACATTCATAGAAGACATATACTCATCTTAATGTATACAAAATAATAATACATGGAAGTGAAGTACAAATGCATATCTATCTACTCTTACAAAGGAGGAACAAAGTTAGGAATACTTACCTTTGAAGACGAACTTGCTGAACCTCAATCTGTCCTTTGACCAAGGTGCTTCACAAGAGTTTATTGTGGTATGTAAGGATGATAAGGATAAATAAGCTCTAGGATACACAAGCTATCAATGCATCCAAAAGACTTATCCATAAGACAATATCCATATATCCAAATAAAGTATGAAACCCTAAGCTTGCTCCTCAATTAAAATAGTGGATAAGCAGATGCCTAATAGCTCTTAATTATTCTTATCTTCTCTAAATAATGGTGAAATTATCTTGTATATATAGGCGTATTTGACCTTAAGCCCTCATAAAAGGTTTAGCCGATAGGGTTGACCCAGTCAACCTAGAATCATTATTGACAAAAACTCACTAGGTCATGGGCTAGGTCAGCCAAGAGCCAACCTAGACCCTAAATAAGTTTCACCAATAAGAGTACAAGGTTGACCTAGTTGACATAGTCATGTAAACTGTTGAAAGGGGTTTTAGGTTAGGAAAAGGGGTACGAAAAGTGGTAAATGACTAGAGTGTACAAGAGAGATGAACAAGCTTAGGGGAAGGGTTTTCAAGAGATAAGTGTGTAGATAAGAAGTGGAAAAAGGACAATAATGATAAAAATAACTAATGGTTTTCCCACCCCTTTCCTGGTGCACCCCTTAAGGTGTGAATGTAGAGAGATTGAGAATTGATAGTTTCCTACAAGATAAAGAGTGTTAGTAATTGATCAAAATTTGAAAATATTATGTGTATACAATGGGAACCTACCACTCCATCATCTCTTAAATTTTTTAAGAATAAAATTTCCTTCCATGTGAAATAATATGACCCAAGTACTCTACCTCTTGGACACCAAAAGCACATTTGAAAGTTTTGGCATAAAGCTGACGTTGTTCCATAACTGAAAGCACATATTTTACATGCTTCAAATGGTCTTCCCAAATTTTTATTGTAGATGAGGATATAATAAAAAAACACAAATACAAACTTTCTCAAAATGGCCTATAAATAGTATTCATCAAACTGTGAGGCCAAAAGGCATGACCAAAAATCCATAATGGCCTTCATGAGTTATAAAAGCTATTGTAGGTATGTCTTCATCATAGATGATAATTTGATGATATCTAAAGTGAATATCTAACTTGGTAAAATAAATAGCACCATGTAATTCACCTATCAAATCATCAATTACTAGAATAAGAAATTTATCTTTAATGGTGTATTTTTTGAGTTATATTTACTCTAGGCACATCCTCCAACTATCATCCTTCTTTCGCACCATGACCACTAGGGAGGAATATTCACTTTGACTATGTTAGATGATTACTACCTACAACATCTCTTGCACCATCTTTTCAATTTCACTCTTCTAGGCATAGGGATATCTATAGGGTTTAATATTAGGTGGGGTACTTCCTAAAATGAGTTTGATGGCATGATCATGTGCACAACATAGAGGAAGTCCTTTTGGCATGTCACCAAAAACAATAGAATGGTCATCCATCAATACAAATCAAGATGTGTAGACACCTTGGTTGGTTAAACCTCTATGGACTAAGCATTCCATAAAACATTCTACACATTTTCAAATAATATTCATCATCTAGTGGAAACTAACCAATTGTGGATATTTAGCTTGTAATCCATGTAGTTCAGAGATCTTAACTTCTGAATGAAACCTCATGAATAAGTCTTGAAAATTAATCTCAATAGTAAACTTCTCCCATGGGAATAATAAACATAGGGTAATATAACAAAAAATCTCCCATAGTAATCTTAGTGCTATGGCATTTTCTAGAATAGTTGACTATATCAACATATGCAATCATGACCTAAAATACTAGAGTTGGGTAAATGAAAAAATTAAAATGAGTAGCGAACTTACTATTGATGAAGTTATGTGTACTCTTAGATTCAATTAACATAATCAACTTCTATTTATTTAGGAAACCCACCACTTTAAAATTTTGAGGAGTACTAATGCCTAAAAGTGCATGACATGAAATAGTAGATTGAGAATATTTAGATTCATCTTTAGGTTCTTCTAAACATGCCCCTAAATCCTCCTCATTAGTGCCATCAATGTAAAATAACTTATTTTCAACGCATTGATGTCCTTTACTCCATTTACTATCGCAACCAAAACAAAAACCTTTTGCATGTTTCTCTTCCACTCATTAAGGTGTTAATCTAGTAGGATGTTGAAATGATGGTGATAGGAAGGTGCATTCACAAACATTGGTTAGAGGTTTTCATCTGATCAAACTCTTTTTCCTTAGCCATGTGTGCCCTTGGTATGGAATTAGATACAGTACTAGGATGAAACATGTGAACCTTCAATTGGATGTTATCTTTGAGGCCACCCAAAAATAGGTCAATCAAAATTTTCTCAGTGATGTCTACCACATGTAAGGATAGATTTTGAAATTGATGAATGTAGTCCTTGATAGTCCAATTCTAGCATAACTTGGCTAGCAGACTGAAGTAGTTTTCAAAGACATTATTACAATAGTGGAGCTAAAACTCCTCATAAAATATTGACCATGAAACTAGGACACCCTTCTTTTTCTTTTGAGCACACAACCAATGATATCAATTGAATGGCTCAAGTTCCAAATAAAGAGAGGACATAACCACTTTTTACATACATGGAGTCTAATGTAGATCAAATCAATTTTTAATTTGAGTGAGCCAGGAGAGTGGATAATTACTATCAAACTTATACATGTCCACTTTTGGCAACATCAACTTAAGGCTAGAATTGGTGTTTGTATTATTTGGAAGAGGATAATCAAACTAAAGTGGTGAAGGGTTATTTTATAGTGGCTAAGATGAAAAGTTGGCCAATTGTACAAATGTTTGTTATAATTGATCGATCACGCTATCAAAATCCCCTCTCAACCCTATAATTTCCCCTTGAACCATATCAAAATCATGTTTTTTCACCATTCCCTACAACTTTGACACAAGTTTTTGAAATGCCTCTGAAATAGATGGATCAAAAGCTCCAGACTCCATGTTATCCTTGTTAGGATTTTTAGGAGTTTCTTACCCTTTCTCACATCCATGAGTGTTTGGACCAGCCATGCATAAACCCTGGGAGGGTTTCAACCCCTAAAATGTGTATTGATGGTTTACACTATTGCAATCATCTTATCGAGATGAATCCAACTATTATTATTATGCATAAGGCTAAAACTTTTTGACCTAATAAAGTGTACCATTAGAATATACCATTCCAATCATTTCATAGAGATGAATCCAATGACTACTAATTTGCACAAGGTAAAAAAAATTAGACTTTTTTTTACTTGAAAAAATATTTTTTCTTTTTTGTAAAATAACCTTGAATAAAACTACAGTGATAAAAAATTCAATTCCTCCTAGATCACAAGTTATGTTTTTCAGCATTCTAGTGCTCAAGACACTATATCCAAAAAAAATAAACTGTAAAAACTTGCCCACATCAAAGTTTTGATACCACTTATAAATAAATTATTTAGATGATTTGAAAAAATAGAATTATATATCATATAAGTAAGAGCAAACTAAATAGATCCATAACAACAATTGGCAAAAGAGTAGAATACTTGAATATTATGACTGAGCCACTTCAACAGGGCAAACCCCATAATAATGAATAAGAACATAATTCATAATATGTTTATAAAAGACTAATGAATACCTCCTATATATACTTTACTTAGCCATGGTTATTCCATAGGCCGGCCATACTAAGAATATCGAGAAATGTAATAACTAATAAAAAGGTGTGTAATTCACAAGTCTGCCACACATATCCCTAGACACAATGTAGGTTAAGGGCGTAACATGCATACTATAATAAATTTGGGCATGATGAAACCAAGTGTATGAAGAAATAAATTGAACAACTGACTAAGATGCTTGAGAAGCATAATATCAATGTCATTGATTCTACCAATCAAAGTTCATCAGCACATGGGTCTTTTAAGGCCAAAGATAGTATAAAAGGAAAAGATATAGGCAATGAAATTATTGTATTTGTGTCCCATCCTTCACATGGGTAATTGATTCTAGTGCCTTGTACTACATGGCTTCATCTCAGGACTTTTTCTCATCCTTGAAACCTTATGTTATGCCTTCCACCTTATTGGGTGATGATAATTTCATAGAATTTAGTGGGAGAGGATCTATTGAAGTGAATGATGGGATATTTCAAGATGTTTTGTGTTCCCTCTTTATCTACCAATATCTTATATATTTATCAGATCACTCACATCAATTTGGGAAAGAGAGTTGATTTCAGACCTAATTTAGTGTTTATTAGGGAATTAGATAGTGAATCCATAGTTTCATTTGGGAAAGCAAATCACTATTCATGATTTTATACTTTATCACATTTTTCTTTTGATCAACCCTTTACTACACTATACAATCATTCAAATGGGGTGAATAAATTATGGCATGAGCATTTCAGCCATCTTAACCATCACTACCTAGAGCAAATCAGTGGTTATGACATGGTTTTAGGGTTTCTATGTATTAATTTTTTTGACAAAATTTTCCAATGTTACATACTTGATAATCATATTGAAGATAAGTGTGATAAAGGCAAATCATAGAGAGCTACACAAACATTAGATCTAGTTCACAGTGACATCACTAGTCTATTTCCATCTCCTTCATTCAATAAGACTAAATACATGCTTACTTTCATTAATGAATTTTTGAGGTATACATGGGTGTACTTTATTAAGCATAAATATGAGGTCTTTGATCAATTTTAGGACTTCAAAACACTTGTATAAAAATATTTAGTAAAGCCATCAATATTTTTTACATCAACTATGGTGGTGAGCATGTCAATAACCATTTTGAGTAATTCTTCACATCATATGAGACTTAACTATAGCGTACAATTACATATAGTCCTCATCAAAATGGTGTTTTGGAGCACAAGAATAGTTATTTAAAGGAACTACCCAACTTTATGCTTCATGCCAAGTCTCTTGCGCCTCATTATTGGATCAAGGCCATCAAATATGCTTATTATATATATATATATATATATATATATATATATATATATATATATATATATATATATATATATATATAATTAAGTTTCTCATAAATCATTGAAGGGATTCAGTCCTTTTAAATCTTGGAGTGGTAAAAAACCCATGATAAATCACTTACGAGTGTTTATATCCCTTGTTATGGCTCACATTCCTAATAAAAAATGTAAGCAAATTGAACTTCAGAGTCATCCTTGAAACTTCATTGGATATCTTGATGGTGTTAGGGGATACAAGATTTTTCATCCCACCACTCATGATTTTTTCATTGAGATAAGTGTTCATTTTTAAGAGGGTCCTTCATAATCCACACTTGATGCTCTTCCCTCTTCCTTGAATGCATTGGAATTTGATGAGAATTCTATTGATTCAAATCTACTTGAGTAGCTTCTTGTTCATATAGATTCTTCTTCTAGTTCTAATGACTAAAGTAGTGATGAGGACTCACCTCCTCCTCCCAAAATATCTTTAGAGGATGAGTAATTTCCTTCTAAATCTTTAGCCACTATTCCTCTTTTGGATAGATAGACATTAAAAAGTGTTGGGAATTAGGTTGGAGATCAATCAGACACAAGGTAAACCCGTTCACAATTATAGAAAGCCCCACATGATTTCATTGAATATTTTTCTGATCCAAAGTCATTTTGTGAGACATCAGTCACTCTTGAGTGGGATACTACTATGGAAGAGGAGTATGGTTCCTTACTAAGGAATGATACTTGGGATTTAGTCCCTCTTCTTAAGGGAATAAAAATTGTTTGATGTAGGTGGATCTACTAAACAAAATTTGTAGTAGATTGGTCTGTAGATAAGTTCAGAGCATGTTTGGTAGAAAAAGGGTTTTATCATGTACCTAGCATTGACTATACTGAGACATTTACCCTATTTGCCAAAATAAAATCAATCTAACTCACTCTTACCATTATTGTAGCACATCACTAGGATGTTCATCAAATGGATGTGAAGAGTGTATTTCTTCATGGTGATCTCAAAGATTAAATATACATGGATCAAACCACAAGGATTGTGTAAGATTCCTCCTTAGTTTATAAACTTCATAAATCTATCTATGGCCTAAAACAATCTCTTTGAGTTTGGTATGTGAGAATGGACTCCTTCCTTCTTTTAGTTGGGTTTAGTAGATGTCATTTTGATCTAAATGTCAACATTTTATAGTAGGATGATTCATTGTTGATTTTATTCTCTATATGGATGACCTATTGATCATAAGGAGTTCTTAATCCATCATTCTAGTAGTGATAACTACTTTGTCTGATAGGTTTTAAATAACTAACTTGAATAAATCACATTATTTCCTTGGGATTGAAATTTCTCAGTTTGACTCCAAGATCACAATTACATAATCCAAGTATGCTCTTGATTTAATTTTATGGTTTAGTATGGATAATAGTAAGCTGGATCTAACTCCCTTTCCATATAATGTGAATCTTGAGGCTAATTGTTCATCTCCCTTAGTTGATGTTACCTTTATCAACAACTTATTGGTAGTCTCATCTACCTTATGCATACTAGACCTAACATTTCATTTGTAATGGGCATGGTCTCTAGATTTATGTAGGAACCACATGAGCTACACTAAAAAGTAGCTAAGTGGATTCTCCATTACATTCAACGTACTCATAGTCTCAATATTCACTATAGATCTGGCATTGACTTGATTAGGTATATAGATTTAGATTGGGCTAATGATATTCAAAATAATAAGTCTACTTCAAGCTACAATTTTTATTTTGGTTTAAGTTTGATTAGTTGGTCAAGCAAGAATCAAAATTCTATTGATTTATCTTCTATAGAGATAGAATATAGAAGAGTTATTAATACTACCATTGAGGCTATTTATATTCAAGGGATTCTCCCTGAGTTTGGTATCTAATTTTAATGAATAATAGTTATCTTCTATGATAACCAAATCACAATCTAAATTTATAGGAATTTGTTCCTACATCAATGGACCAAGCATATCAAGATTCACATTCACTTAATTATGGATATTTTCCATGATCAAATCATTGATCTCTACTATATCCAGAAAATGAAGTAAACTATTGATATATTCACCAAACCCTTCATTGAGAGCAAGTATCTTCATTTACGAGCTCTTATTCAGGTTTAGGTAGTTTCATCTACCTCATTTAGGGGGCATACTATGTACTTGTGTAACTCATCAAACCTTTGTGTTTGGACCCAATTCTACTACCCACCTAAGCTACGCATAAGGGGGGGTGTTAGTGTAGGATTTTTAACACTATGTGGTTTTACCTACATGGTCTAATTAGCTTACTTAGGTTAATAATAGGTCATTATGATAAATCTACTTTAAGTCATTTTCTAATTGTGAGTTGAGTTAATACTTTTTTGGGTGACTTAATTACTCAATATATAATGTACCATCCTATAATTTTTTGGCTAATGATGCTAATGTTATCATTCTAAATTTCACCCTTGTAGAGGTCATTCAAGCCTTCATTATTTATTTTATAGCATGGATACACCTCTATGTTGTGGGTGGCCTAATCAATGAGGTGAATCTCTAGATAGGGCTAGTTCCCTTGATGATATCACTTGAAACTACTACTAAACCTATTGATTGCAAGGGAAAAGGGAAGAAATGACTGAAAACTAAAAAAAGGGAGGTGATGCACCCAACTTGAAATGTTTCACTTGCCTATAATACACTAAGAACATGAATTCGGATTAAAACATATTGCATTAACCCATTACGAGTCTCTAAGAATCAAAATTTCAATATGAAGGTTATGATCAGGACACTAACAAGGAGGGGATGATCAAGAGGTATCATAGGAGACACTAGTGAATTAATCTCCACACTTAGCCATTTTAGGATCATGTACAACTCTTCATATGACCTGCTAGGATGACTAACAACTTAAAAACAAGGTAGGAAAATATGACCAATGAAATGAAGTTGTAGACTATCACTAACATTCATCAAACCACAATGAGACTACACTAGTTGTAACATTGAAAAAGGTTATAAATCAGCATGTATTCATCTTAGAGGTAAATTATAAGTGTTATTTGAGTAGGTCTTCACCATACTCAGGTTGAAGATCCATTATAAGCCTTACAATGGCATACATATATGATAAATTAGAGAGAAGAGAGAGAAGGGATGTTGAGAAAGTCCATGACAAGTGTCATCCTTCACAATTCAATTACAAGACCAAGTGGAAGAGGCCAAAAATAGTCTTATCATCCTATTCAATATGTTTAACCTTAGTTTGATGATGATATTCTAGAGAGTTGGTGTAGGAGAGACTCTTTAACTCCTTGGATGACTCATCATACCTCTATGAACATAACTTATTTTTTGATGAGAAATGACAAATTAGCTTATTCAAATTTCATTTAATATTTTTACACCTTACACACATTTTGAGGCCTTAATTCTGATGTTACAAATTATATCAAACCTTTTAATATCTTCAACCTCTATCCAATTACCACTAGGCTCATAGGTGTCTTGAAACTCTTCATACTCTATTTTCCATTACTTTGCACTTGGTTGTATATTTAAAAATTAATATTGAAAAATCATATGAAGGATTTTTAAACATAATACAATATATTTCCAAGGTCATAGATGGTATCAATATGGTCCATCATGTTTCACTTGGTCAATCTCCTTGGAAAACCACCAAAACAAGCAATTTTAGGCCTATTTTATACCCCTTTTGCTCACTCGTGCCAAGATGATTTTTTTAAAAGGTAATAATGATAGGTATATTTTTCAATAATATTCTTATATTTTTAATTTAATTTATTTTATACACTTCAAGAAACTTACACATTCATCTAGTTCATTTAAGGGCTATAGGAGGGTTTATAGTGCCTTGCCTTGTTAACTATTGTTCATAAAGTTGACGCCCTAAACTTATGAAATAATGCAACTAATTTGGATTAAGGTGACCTTATTAACACATATAATATCCATTTAAAACCATGTAAAACTTACTTCCAATTATAATCAAAAGAGCATGTCTTCTCAAGCTCCTAGAAGTGTTTTAGGGAGGTTTTGAGTGGTTTCCCTTCTTACTGATTGTTCAAACCATACAGGCTCCTTTAAGAGTGATCATTGAATTTTTTAACCTATTAATCATCTCAAAACTTAATTATTTCCCATTTATCTCCTTAATAAAGTTATGACATTCAAAATAATAGCCTCTCAATGAAATAGGACTGTGCAAGCAAAGCCAAGTGCTGGAAGACATTTTATATGTTTTAAGGAGAATATTGACCTTGTAATGAGTAACTAAAATTTAATGGTGTGACTATAAGGTATTTATAAATAATAATTATGCCATAAATAACCTAAATAATAATAAATGTAGACCTACACGTCTACAAACCTATAGGTCCACATTCTTGATCAAAAAGATCAAAATCTTGTAAGAAAGGGAGTGTTTTGAGTTTCTTAGGGAAATTATTATCTCATAAAAATTTGAAAATGGTCATAAAACAATTGATACACTAATATAAATGGATATATATTAACATATTATCTCAACAAGGGTGACATATTTTGGTATGCAATCTAAAAGAACACTTACATATCCAAGTACAATTTTACACAAATATAATGAAAAGGTGCAATTTTTTGTTTGAATATGAAGTATGAAAGTATTTAAAAGTATTATGGGTATTTAAATATATTTTTATATTGTTTATAACCCTTTTAATGTTGAGATAAAACATCAAAACAATCCATTAGGGTCAAAATGTCAAATCTGCCTACAAACCCTTATTGTGGGTCAGAACATGTTTAAGGCCATTTGAAGGATAAAATTGATTGTAAATGTGCTGGTAAATATGGTGAGAGGTTTTTAATACCTAATTTAACCATTACCAAGTATTAAAAATCAATTTGAAATGTCTTGGAGCAAAACAACCACCTCAAGGTACTCACACAATCTTGTAATGCCCAAGAGGCTATTCTTTTGAAGCTCTGAACTCCATTGAAGAGATGCATGGTAAGGAATGGAGTTTGGATATGTTTATTAGGTTCCTAAAATATAATTTTATGGAATTAATAACTCTCAAAGGATCATGTACAGTATGAATAATTAGTAAGCAGGGAAACTGTTCAAAACCTCTCTAAAACACTTTTAGGAGCTCCAGAAGACATGATATTTTACTTAGAAATTGAAGGAATTTTTACATGGATTTAAATTGATATTATATGTGTTAATATATTAAACTAAATCCAAATCATTTTCAATATTTCATAATTTTAGGGACTTAACTTTATGAACATTCATTAACAAGGCAAGACACTCTAAACACTTTTAGAACCCTGAAATGACCCTGATGACTGTGTAAGTGCCTTGAAGTGTTTCCAATGAAATAAATTAACCCTAGAATAATTTGAGTGAAAATTTTACCTATTATGAGTACCTTTTATACCTATCATCTTGGAAAATGTGAGCAAAAGGGATACAAAATAGGCCTAAAACTATAGGTTTTGGTGGTATTCTATGGAGATTGACCGAGTGAAACATGATGGACCACCTTGAGACCACCTATGACCTTGGGAAGACATTATATGATTTTTACAAATAGTTTTTATGAGTTTTAAATGTGGATTTATAACTATCCAACCAAGTGCAAAAGAGTGGATAAGAGAGCATGAAGAGTTTCAAGACACCTATGAACCTAATGGCAATCGGACAGAGGTTGAAGATATTAGAAGGTTTGATACACTTTGTAACATCAAAATCAAGGCCTCCAAACATGTGTAAGGTGTCAAAAGATAAAATTATATTTCAATAAGGTAACTTTTCATTTCTCATCAAGAAGGAGGTCAGCTTTATAGAGGTATGATGAGTCATCTAAGGAGTTGAAGAGTCTCTCCTACGCCAACTCTCTAGAAGATCATCATCAAAATAAGGTTACACATGTTTAAGAGTATTATAAGATTGTTTTTGGGCTCTCCCACTTGGTCTTGTAAGTAACTTATGAATGATGACAATTGTGATGGAATCTCTCAACATCCCTTCTCTCTCTTCTCTCTCATTTCTCCTATATGTATGCCCTTTTAAGGCTTAGAATGGATCCTCAACATGAGTATGGTGAAACCATACTCATATAAAACATGTATTTTACCTCTAATATTAATACGTGTTAATTTATCACCTTTTTTCAATGCCATAACTAGTATATTCTCATGGTGGTTTGATGAATGTTAGTGATAGTCTACAACTTTTTTTCATTTTTCCTATCTTATTACCTTATTTTTAGGTTGTTAGTAATACTAGCAGGTCATATCAAGAGTGTTACATGGTAATACAATGCCTAATTGTGGATATTTGCTTACTAGTGTCTCATATGAGACCTTTTGATCATCCCCTTGTGGTTAGTGTCTTCATCATAACCTTCATATTGAAATGATGATGTTTAGAGACTCATATTGAGTTAGTGGAATAGGTTTGAATCCTAATTCATGATATTAGCATAGTATATGCAAGTGGAGGGTTTCAATTTTGGTGCATCACCTCTCATTTACAAGATTTTATTCATTTCTTCCCTTTTCCCTTGCAAGTAACAGGTTTAGTAGTAGTTTCGTGTGATACAATCAAGGGAGCTATCCCTATCTAGAGATTCACCTCATTTATTAAGCTACCCATATAGTAGAGGTGTCTTAATTCTATCAAATAAATTATGAAGGCTTTAAAAACCTCCTCAAGGGTGTAGTTTAGAGTGATAATATTTCTAGCACACCCAGTGGGACAAGTATTTTCATCTATTAAAGATTTTTGATGATACTCTTTAATACACTAGCCTTCGAAGGCATGAACACAAGAATCAATGGTGAATCCAAGTGAATCATATCTGGTCTAATTATCCCAAATTCTTAAAAGATAATAATTGATATGTATTCTTAATCTTTATTTTGTCTAAATGTATATTCCTTACCTACACATCCTTTATATCAAGCTAATGATGTTTATGGATTCTCCCTAAGAATCCCTCAATCAACCTATCAAATTTCTCATGAATTATATCCATAATATACCCAAAATCAGCCTATTTTTCATCCTATTGATCCTTATAGTCATCCTTTTCAAATATACCCAACCCCTAGTTAGCTTAGCCACTCTTCTACTCGATTCCTATCAAGACTCAAATAGATTCTATTAGACTATGATGGGACATTGAGAGAGCCAAAAAAGAAGAGGGGACTAGTCTAATTATCAATATCCATATCATTCTAAGTATTAATGACTTATTAAATATGTGTAAGAGTTATTTGGAATCTTTTGGGAGAGAAAATTAGTATATACCATTCAATGACACGCTAGAGATTAGAGGTTTAATTCAGTATATGGAGGATAGGTTAGTGGCCCATGAGAGGTGGTTAATGGACTATGAGAGGAATTATATTCAATGTAATCATAATTATTTACCTTCTCCTACCCCAAATTATCCTAATTTTATTCCCAACCTCCTCCAACTTGCAATATGCCATCAAAAAAGGCTTATGTCTATGCAATCTCTTTTTCAAGAGCCTTCTCCAATACCCATAAAAAATTAGAAAAAGAGGAGTTCGTAGAGGCCAAACCAATAAAGTTTAAAAGTATTCCAAATACTAAACTAATACCTTAAGCTATAAATATCCATGAAGCTCAAAGTACATCAAACTTTGATAGAGTGATTGGGGAGTGGAAGGAGAAGAATGGAGCATCCTTAACACAACTTCCTTTTCCTCCTCTGCAAAAATCCTTCAATGAGCCTGCTACCCCTAAAATCCCAAGTTGTAATGACACCCTCTTGAGATTAATACAATCAAATGATATCTCTTTCCCTCCCACCCCCTCTTTTGGTGAGAAATAACCGATTGTAAAGAGGGGAAAAGAAGAACATCCAATTGAAAATGAGAGTTTTCCAAGAAAGTATGATGAGGTGGCAGTCCTTGAGAAGCAAAATCAGAGTGTATATGTAAGTGAAATCTAATAAGACCATGATGAAGATGTTTCAAGTGATTATGATTAATATATCATCATCATTAGTCTTCTTCATGAAGGGAAATGAGAATCACATGATGAACTAAGCTTTTGTCCAACAGATGAACTCCCATCCTTCATATAAGAATAGGAAAATTAGATGAAAAAGGTTGATGTAGGTATAAATGAGGTCAAAATATTTTAATCACTAGAGGTTAGTCCTAAATTCAAATCAAATGAGCTCATGGTTTAATCTCCAAATAATTCTAATGGACTTGATGATGCTCGGTAATAGTTTACCATGATTTTCTATAAGAGATTGAAGATCTTGGTAGGGCAGCATTGAATGATAGAGTGAGGAAACAAGATGAAGTCTCAATTGAAGTTATTAATGATAGTTTTGGACTTTAATATGACAAATCAGGTTTATAAAAAGAAAAAAATGATGAAGTAGACCTTGGGTTGATAGAAGAACTTTCATCCTACATGAAGGAAGAGGAAGACAAATCTAGTTGTTATAGATTGAGTCTTGATGAAAGAAATGATCTTACCCAAGGTGAAAAAGATGAGAACCCAATTGAATTTTTGATGGTTTATAAATAAGAAGAGGCATTTGTTACCCTTGTTAAAAAACTTGAAGACCAAGACATGCCTAAAGTCATTATTAGATATAGCTTGAAGTGAAGAATGAAATGATTGCTCTCTCAATTGATCAAGAGGAAGTTGTATTTTGGGAAGAGTTAGAAAAATTTTGTTCAATCTTGGATAGTGTAACTAAGTCTCAGAGTAAATACATTGGTGAAGTGATTGCTAAGATGGAAAAACGTGAAGGCCATGATGAAGGTGTTCAAGAAGATGTAGCAGTAGAGGTGCAGTTAGATGGTTCTCAAGAATTTTCAAATGAACTAGAAGTGAACTCTTTTTGGGATGCATTGTAAGAGTTTTGTTCAAGATTTGATATCATAACAACACATTAAGATGAAATTCCTTAAGAGGTCATCCAAGATCAAATATATCCATTTAATGAGCCAATAGAAGCTAAGGTTGTTGTTTCCCCCATTAATCAAAGTGTGGTCACATTGGAGGTCTCTCTCATTGATAAAGAGCAACATGAAGTAAGATCTGAACTTCAATATGAATTTTTATTCATAGGAGACATGTTTGATGATATTAATTCACTTGAAGACAAGCCAAAGATAGTAACAGTAAAGAAAGGAGATGATAAATCAAGAAAATGGTATGAACAACTTGCCCATCACTCTTGTCCACCACATGAAGAGGATCTTAGAAGCTTCCCTTTTGATCCAAGAAGATCAAACATTGGAGGTTAGTTGTACATAGTAGTTATTTGTGTTTTATTTTCCCTAAGTGCTTCTTAGTAGAGTGTGGGTCTTGTTTGGTTTAATTGTCTTGTTGGTGTGTTTATTTATTATTTGTTGTGTGTTTGGGAGGGCATTATCAGTTGTTTCATCTCCTTCTCAAGGATGACAATCAATTATTAATGTCTAATTCAGTTTGTGTTGAGGTGAGGTGACCCCATAACCCAATGGATGTAAGGAGGCTACTACCCTAGAGTGCATAGCAAGCATACAACCCCTAGATGAAATGGCTACCATAGGCCATTATATTTAAAAACTTTGTTTATAATACTTATTTAACTTTGTTGATAGCCTTTTGAGGTTTTTTGTCTTAGCCTAAAGTCATGCCTTGTCATAGGAAGGTGTCTTGTTAAGTGTCTTTGGTCATTTCAAGGTCTCTTGTAAGGTCTAGCTAAGGAAAGTGAGTCAAAACACATAGTCTTGTCCTCAATCCCTTTCATTAGAGTCTTATGACATGTTTTTAGAGAGATTAAAGTAAATTTGTAAATATTAAGGTAATTTTGAGATAGTTAGGGTTTCATTTGTTGCAATATTGGTGTAATCACTTAAAAATGGTATTTGAGTGCTAAGAGTGCTACTTGAGACTACCTATTCCTAGCTTAGCCCTAGACCTATCCTAGAACCTATTATCACAATTTAATAGCCTTCATGTGGGCCATAAGTATCCCTAGTTAGCTCAAACTTAGTCCCAAACCCTCATTTCCTAATCTTGGCACTTTGTGCCTAGTGTTGTACCAACTAGACATTAGTGCCACATTAAGGACATGAGAGCCACATGGTGTTAGTGTCCCCAAAATGGTACCTATGTCCTTTACCCTAGCTTTCCTAAATGAATATATTTTCTAAGGTAAACCCCTCCTAAGCTCAACTTAAACATATTTTATCATCCACACAAGCAATAAAACACTATAAATACATGAATTTTACCCCTCTATCCACTAGATGGAAAATAGAATCAAAATACCTATTCAAACATGAAACAAGTACAGCAAAATTAAGGTTAATAATCCTTATTCTACCCTACTTCTACATACTACCATTTACAATATCCCTAAGCTCAGATTTTCCATATTTCCAATCTCATGCACATTTAAGGCATTCAAATCCACTATCATACTAGCATCACTTGCACTTACACCATCACTAAGGTGGGGATAAATACATTAGGTTTGATCCATCCTCAAAGTATTGGTATGTAGGTAACCCTCTTCACAACGAGGTGTTAAGGATGTCCATCCTATCCTACTAACGAATACACTATTTATATTATGCCTTAATTACAAAGAGGATTAGGTTTATATCAGAAATCATTCATTAAAGGTACAAAATAGAGTTCCAAACTTCATGCGTGCAAGAACAAAACACATAAATAAACACATATGCACCTATAAGTTCAAGATAATCCTACACATAGGATACTAGCCCTAACTAGAGCCACATGGTGCCTGTATCCAATGTGGTGATATTATCTAGAAATGGTTATGACATAAGGATCTATTTGAGGACAATTAGACCTACTTCCATGTCAATTTCTAGCACTCAGATCATCTATATCAAGTGTTTTCTATATAATTCTTTATTTGCACATATTTATTACTATTTTTAGAAATCCAAAGCTAGTCAGATATATAACAAATTATTGGTTATTTTATGCATATTATTTCCTTAATTTAGACTACTTATCCCTTTAATCAAACATAGGATTTACATAAGCTAAAACCTAAAAGGTTAAAACATTTGGTGAACCCGACTTACTTTGAACATTGCTCAAACCCTAACCCTATATGCTTTTAGGGTTTGTATCCTTATTTTTCCTTTTTTTATTAGTTTTTATTTTTTTTAGATTTCATATATTTTATTTTATCATCTCTATTCTATTTTGTTTACTATATGTGTTAGGAATGGTAAAGGCATTCCAACCCTAAAATCCAAAGTGTTGGCAACAAAACATCACAAGGAAGTTGTAGAAATGAAATTAAAAATAAGACAAATCATACATATTCAGAAATGAAGCATATCAAAATCATGCTCGTACAAATGAAGTCACTTGCTTATACAGGCAAGGACAAATACTAAACTAGCTAAGCTAGCTAATGTGGGATAAAGCCTCACATAGGAAAAACTCACTAGATGATAAAATATGTAGCTAAGACACTACCAACATGATAAATACACATGAAATACATACTCTAACACCCCCCTCCCCCAAGTGAAGCTAGGGGATGACAAAAGCCAAAAATGAAATAGTGGTATATCCACAGTGTGAGTCCCAGAAACTAAGCCTGATAAGGTACTCATGTACAATATGTATCCCTAAAAATGAACATCATGAGTTTAAAAATATATGATAAGCTCTCATGTCCTCACAATACCCTACAAAGATCAAAGGTTTTCTCTTCTTATCTAATGATTTCATTTTATTCTTTGGTACAAACTCCCAAGCAAGGCTCTCAAAGACTCAAAAAAATGAGACATTAGGCTTGGTTCCAAACCAAGCCTCCTCTAGAGTCATATGCTCAAGTGTTCAATGCGGTGTGTAATTATGGGTGTAGTTCACATAGTTACCACCTCTAAAAAATAGATAGGAGGTAAATCATATAAATGCATCATTCAGTTAGCCATCTCCTTCAAGGTTTGGTTCTTCATCCCTACTGAGACATTTTGTTATGGAATATGTGCAATAGAATGTTGATAAATAATATCATGGGCTGATAAAAAATTAGTGAACTCTTGATTGAAGTAATCCCCCCCATTATTTGTATGAAGCTTCTTGATATAACTCAATGACTGTTTCTTGATAAAAACCTTAAATACTTTGAAGTGAGTAAAGACATCACTCTTATATTTGAGGAAATAAACCCAAGTACACCTTGAGAAATTGTCAATGAAGGTAAGCACATACTTAGCTACTTTGAAAGAAGGAGTTTGAAAGACCATCAAATCATTGTGCACAAGCTCAAGTGGTGAATAATATCTCATGGACATGCCTTTAGGAAATGGATCCTAATTTTTTCTACCCAATACACAATCGGGGTAGACTCCATCAAGACATGAAACTATAGGAAGACCCTCTATCATACTGTGAGTGCTCAACTACTTCAAATATATATAGTTGAGGTGTCTAAATATTTCATGCCAAATTTGACTCTCAAAATCTACATGAGAAATTAAACACATCCTAAAGGAGGAGTATCATCAAAACCCTCAAAAATTCCCCTCCATTATTTGTATGAAGCTTCTTGATTCAACTTGATGACTGTTGCTCGACTAAAGCCTTAAGACTTTGAAGTGAGTAAAGACATCACTATTCTACTTGAGGAAATAAACACAAGTACACCTTGAGAAATTATCAATTAAGGTAAGTACATACTTAGCTACATTGAAAGAAGTATGAAAGACCATCAAATCATTGTGCACAAGCTCAAGTGCTGAAGAATATCTCATGGACGTGCTTTGAGGAAATAGATCCTAATGGTTTTTACCCAATACACAATCAGGGTAGACTCCTTCAAGACATGAAACTATAGGGAGACACTATATCATACTGTGAGTGTTCAACTCCTTCAAATATCTATAGTTAAGGTGTCTAAATATTTCATGCCAAAGTTGATTCTCAAAATTTGCATGAAAAACTAAACATGTCCATAAAGGAGAAGTGTCATCAAAACCCTCAAAATAATAAAATTGAGAAATATGATCAACAACACCCTATGAAATGAGTGTATGTGGCTATAACAGAGCTTGAATTTCAGTACCCTGTGGTGTGACAGTCACTATCTTGCCCTGACCAGAATGTCAAATCTGATACCCTAAAAGTAGATTGGTGGTGAAGTCTAGAACATATAATGCATCATTGATGCAACCATCATCTAGTTATATGTCACCCTTCCCCTTAACAAAAATAAAGGAATAATCTCCAACCTCATTATTAGAAGTGGAACTTAGGCCAAGAGATACAATAAACTTCTTAGTAAAATTCATATGGTGTGAAGCACCAGAATATAGAACCCAACTATTTTAAATAGGTAACTATGATCTCTCAAAAATATAAAGTGTTTTCCCATGCTCATGAGATGATGGAGGGGAGATAGAGATCTTGTGTTTCCTAATGACATCCTCTAAGGCTTGCATTCTTTTGAAATACCTAGACTCTTTATGGCTAGTCCCCCACAATAGGAGCAAGATAGGTTAGATTTATTCTTGGATTTGGAAGATGGTTTAGGTTTAGATGAAGTACTGTTGGTGGGCTTAGGTGCATTTTGAGGTGGAGGAGTGTTTTTATTCTTACCCTAGGATTTTCCCTTAGACTTAGGATGTGAGACCACTGATGATTTTTGAGAGGTGGAAGGCTTAAGGTGAGACAATTTGTATTCTTCCCTAGTGAGTCTCTCATGAAACAACTCTAAATTTGACATTTTGAGTGTGGTACCTAATGCATCCATACTAGATAAAAAGGTAGAAGAAAGATTTGGAATGGGCCACTCAACTTAGATAAGATTAAGTATACACACTCTTCATCATTTTTATCTCATCTACTCCCCTTAAAATATGTCAATAAATTCTTAAACTTTGTGAGGTGATCTATAATGAAAATAAAATCATCTGGATTTAGTGAAGTAAGCTCTAATTCAAGCTGCATCACTCTCAAGTGGTCTAATTCTTCAAACAACCCTTTTAACTTAGTCAACATTTTGAATGGAAAATCACACCCATAAAAATAAAATATGAGACTATCACTCACATATCTCCTAATCAAGCCCATACATTCTTTAAACTTACATTGATGCAAAAAAAAATTCAAATTCTCATGTGAACTGTGGTTATGTTTTGTTCATTAGGGGCCATAATACTTTGTGCTTTATGATTATTTTCATTTGAGATCTTCATGTGTGATAATTATGTGTATTAAAAATCTCACAATGGTAAACACTATAAGTATAAGCCATGCTAACTAATCACTAAGAGCAGAAAAAATGCAAAGGGTGTACAAAATCGGCACCAAGATAACCCCCCAAAAGATTATATTCCACCTAATTTTGGCACTTTATAAAAATAGTAGGTTTTAATAATTTAATTACATCAATGGATAGAAAATAAAAAACATGCACTTTTGAAAAAAAATAGGACTCAAATCCAAGTTATAGTTTAAAAGTTACAAGTGTTATGATTTCTCGTAAAAATGGGTCAAAACATTTAAAAAACACTACAAACTAATTTTAGTGACCAAAATGAAAAGGAACATAGTCATCCAACCACTCGTTGGAACCAAAATTTTGCCACATACTTAAAAATGCAAATAAAAGTGAGAAAAAACCAACTAGGTGACCCTTATATACGTACAAGTGAGCTAGACTTCCTCTTAAGGTAAAAATTTAGCCTTGTAAAAGCAAAAAGTGAATGGATAGTTGATTTTGAGAGGAGAAAAAGGGTTTTACTTTTTTTTTTGGCTTAGATCCCTCTAAGGGACTCAATTTAATATATATTTCAACTCCTTTGATATTTTAGCAGCAGAAAACAAACTCCATTTCAACCAAAGTGCCTTAGCATAAAAGATGATGCCTCTTGTGGAAAATGATGCCTTTATTCTTCTTCAATTGATCAGATCCAATGTAGGTTAGATCTTAACACACATAAAAGTTGAAGGAGAGGAGGGATGCCATAGTAATTCTAAAAACATTTCTTATAGTAGAAAACAAGATGCCACCTTTCAGGTTAATGCCTCAATTCAGAAAAATGCCATGCTTAAAAAAAAAGACACCACATTTCAAAAAAAATGCTACTTGTTAGAAAACTAAATGCTAAGGTTATATCTCTCTTTCCCATGCAACAAATCAAAGAATCACATCTTGGATGCCAAACCCAAAGCCTATCTCTTCCTTTCTAATGCCAAGTCTTTTCCAACACCAAAAACTCTAAAATGACTTGGCAGAATAAAGTAATACAATGCCTATTAGCAAATTTGAGGTAAGAGAAAGGAATTTAAAAAAATCAATGCTTTAGCTCACAAAAAAGGATGCAAAAAATAGATATCATCATTTCTCCAATGCCTCAACTCTTTTCTCTGAGTTGGTAAATCTCTAATGCAGGTCTCCTCCTTCTCCAATGCCTTAGTCAGATTTCTAGAAGGATTTCAATGCAGCACTAAGATCTGAAACAAGAAAAGGACAAAAAAGGAATTACAATGCATTTGCTTTGCAAGCTAAAAAACTATCAAAAGTGCCTATTTATATATTTTTCTACAATGTATATCCAAATCTTTGCAATAAAAAATGCCTTAGATTGATAACAAATGTAGATAAGTTGAAACACCACTCTATAATCTAAAAAACTTAGCATAAAAAAGTGCCTAATCATAAATCTGATACAAGACAAAAAAATTAACGCTAAGCTCTAAAGCCTTTCCTTTTCAATACTAATCTCTTACTAAATGGCCAAGGTGAGAATAAGCTTATCCACAATGTTCCAATTCTTAGATCTCTCCAATAATCCAATGCCTTGCTTCAAAGATAGGAAATGATGCAAAACAATACATAAAGATGATAATAACGACAAAATATCCATGCTAGTTTACTACCTCAGAAACAACAAAAGCTTTAAAATCTTCAAAAACTCAAAAAAAAGGCACCAAGATCTTCTCACATGCCTTTATTCTATGCTTCCTCTCCACAACAAGGGAAGTAGGATAAAATTATCATAAAATTTCAAGCTTACGGATGGTTGTAACTTCTTTAGGGATTTGGTACCATGTTAGGAATGGTAAAGGCATTCTAACCCTAGACTCTGAAGTGTTGGAAACAAAACATCATAAGGAATTTATAGATATGAAATGCAAAACAAGGTAGATCATATATATTCAAAAATGAAGCGTATCAAAAGCATACTAGTACAAATGAAGGCACTTGTTTATATAGGCAAGGCAAAATACTAAACTAGCTAAGCTGGCTAATGTGGGATAAAGTATCAAATAGGATAAACTCACTAGATGACAAAATAGCTATCTATGACACTATAAAACATGATAAATACACATGAAATACATACTCTAACACTATGTCATCTCAAAAATCTATCTCTCTTCCATTAAGAAGTGATAGGCTAGGTGGTAATCCTATAGAGCATATTTAGATTCATGTTATTCGATCTTATAACATGGATAGGGGACCTATTGTAACTCTTATTGTTGCTCCTTCACACCCTAATTATGTGTATTTCAATGATAATACATCCAAATATGAACAATACAATAAAAAACAAGATGATACACAAATGGGAAATTGAGAGACTCTCCTTTCACTTAACAATGATAACATAATTGTCAATAAAGATGAGGTTCTCCAAAGCTTCAGAGATAGAACTCTGAAATATCCCCTTAATTGAGCACAAATCTTAAAATCCATATTAGAAATTAAGAACAAAATAAATTATGGTCAATCTTTAACTCCCCAAGCTAATAGCATTGTTACACATATAGTGTTACCAACTCAGCTAGCACAACCAAAAATTGTAATTCAACAACCTTTAGTGATATCTACACCTCTTATGGCTAGTTCCTCTACTCCAAATGTACAATCCCTTATGCATAAGGTTAATACTCTATAGGCTAAGGTTTTACATCTTGAGAAGGGATCCACTAGGCCATCACATGCCTTAGATTCTAATATTTTCTTACATACACCTTTGGCACATCACATAGTAAAAACTCCCTCACCATCTAGATTTGTGGCACCTAATCTTACATTATATGATGGCAAGGGTGACCCAGAGCACCATCTCAGAGCTTTTCATGTAACATGTTTAGGCTACTTGTATAATGATTAGCTTCTTACAAATTTGTTTCTATGTAGTTTAAGGGATTATGCCCTACAATGGTTTTATGACTAACCAAATCAATCTATCATAGCATTCAATCCTTTGGTAGATATGTTTTTATCACACTTCTCCATCAATATCAATGACAAGGTCTCATATGCCCAAGTTACACAATTGAAACAAAATTCAAATGAACCTATGATAGAATACGTCTTATGATATAAGACTATATTAGCTAAATTGACTAGCCCCATGGTAGATAAAGAGCTTCAAGACATCTTCAAACAAAGTATTTTACCAACATTACATGAATCTATCTTATTTAAGAAGTTTCCTACATTCATAGATCTGTGCCATATAGTAAAAGAAAGATAGGTCAAGCTTTTATTAATGGGAAAATTAAAATATACTAATAGATCAAAATCAGCTACTAAGAGTTGAAATAAGCCTCCATACAAGGTAAGGGCCACCAAGAACAAGAGTGATAAAAAAGATACAATTAATGTAACTTTTGAGCCATCTACTCATTTGGTTTTATCCACTCCTCAATGTCAAATCTTCACTAACATTCTAGAGTCACTAGCACAAGTTTTATAGTAGTTCTTGGAATACAATGTCATATCTCTCCCTACCATTAAAGAGGTTGATATGACATGACCTCTTCTAAATAACTATGATTCCAATGCATTCTACAAGTATCCTAGAGCAGTAAGACATATAACAAATATATGCATAAGCCTAAAACATAAGATACAAGATTTGATTAAGGCTAACATTATTGATGTGGGCACACCCACAAAGGCACCAAAAGTACAACAAAAGTAATCTAAGGCATTAAATATATTCTTGGATCCATTTCCAAAGCACACAAAAAATGAGGCAGGGAGCACATTAGGTTTTCACTACACATGTCAAGCACATCCACCACTAGCTTAATTTCATACTGTTATAAAGGAGGAACACCTATAAAATTCCACATAGACCACTTATCACCTTCTCAGACCAAGATATTGTTGATGATGATACTTATTTACATGACTATTTGTACAAACATACATAGATCATCATCCTATCTAGAGTGTTATGGTTGATAACAGGTCAAGCATTAGCATGTGAACTATGACACTTTTACAGCATTTGGGGTACTTAGAGTAGGATATGTTCCCCATAGAGACAGTTATTATTGGTTTCAATGGTCATGTTTAGAGCTCAATTGGGGAGATTGTGTTTCCTTTATAGTTTGAACTAGCACATATAGCCACTTGGTTCTTTGTAGTACCTAGTGCAGGCATGTTTGATATGTTATTGGTTAGTCATGGATACAATAACTATGATCCATCCCTTCCATAATGCACATATGCTATAAATACATACATGCAATTTAGGTGGTTAAATTTGAGGTTATTCCATATGAGTATCCTTTACTTATTCCCTAGGTAGTTTGTACACAGTCACCAGTTACAGTTCCAACATAGTTACTAGATATAACATAATAAGCAATTACATCTCAAAGCATAGTTCCTATTGATACATCATAGATTTCAATAGATCCATCATTATATGTGATAACTAATCCTATAGTATCGACATGTACACATACTCTCCCATAGAGACCATTATTAGATAGACCCTTGTGTTAGAGATATGCCATAGATTTTATAGGGCCTTCCTCTACTCACTTTTTTTCGAGATTAGTATTATTAGGTTCTCAACATAGGTAACCTATGTCACCTATAGATTATTTTATCAAATGGGTTTCTAAGACCCTTATAGTTCATAGCACACCACATTCGGTACCACAAATTTCTATCACCACTACACAAGTAGATATAAATATAGATCACATAGTACACAAGATCATGGGATCAAAGTTGCCCTTTCACATAGCACGCATGATTACAATCTCCTTATTTGACACAAGTCCTAGTGATAGTGAATCTCCCATGAGACTCATAGGTTAGTATGGTTTCTCTTTTCTTGTACATACTTTCCCTCTCTTTTGCTCCTTGTACATAGTTCATTTTTAATTGCTTGTACATAACTTATATCTAGAAAGTAAAAAAATAATATAACATGTCAAAAACAAAAAAACATTCAAATAGTTACTTTAAAAACACAAAAATTATAGATTGTATGCATTACTATGTTTATATTTCTTATATTTTCTAGACACTACATATACTAGCTATCTTAATATAGTTAAATTTATCACACTACATGCTTCACTTGTTCTTGTTGAGTGCTTGAAGATTGCTTACAAGACTTGGGTCCACTACACTGATCCAGACTTGCTATTATCTACCCACTGGGGGCATATACACCACTTCATGGTTATTCACTTGACATATTCACCCACTTGGGGGCATCCTATACACAATTTATATTACCGAATTCTATCCTTGCATACTCTACATTCTAATTTTAACATTGTCATATCTTGATATTGATCATTGTTATTCTTACTCATATTTTTTGTCAAATGTCACTACTTTAGACTTAGAATATTTACATCCTCACTCTTACACAAATTTGTATTATAAATTCATGCATACTTTCATTCCTAGCTTACTAAGTTTAGACGTGATTATATATCTATGCTTCTTCTATTCGAGGGCATTTGAATATGTCATTGTTATTTGAATTTACACCACTTCTATTCACAAGTTGTATTCCTTTGGTATGTTCCCATGTCCCTTGTGCATGCTTTCATCATTGTGTATATGGACATTTGAACATGTCTTTCTATGTGGCTCTAAACCAAATTGCTTGTTGCTTGTGTATGTGGACATTTGAACATGTCCTTGTAAGTCTTGTTTTCTCATATTTAGTGACATGTGACCATGCCCCTTGTATTATGGCCCCTTGGCCTATTTTTCATTCTTCATGTGTTTTGTATATATGCTTTATTGTATGCATCATGGCCCTGACACTTATATTTGGTTGTTACACACACTAGTTTTTTATGCCATGAGGGACCTCATGCATCTACCCTCCCTACTTGGGTATCATGATGGACATCATGCCCCATCCTAATAAGTAGTTACTTATTTTTACTCAAATTTGATATTATATACATTGGTTACATCTACCTTAACACCCTTGTGCAATGTTAGACATGACATAACATATTACATTATATAGTTATGATCAAATTATAGTACATCTTAATGTTATGTTTGCACATTATATTGGATTTCCATGCAGTTATCATATCTACTATGGCTAATACATATTATGTAGAAATTTTTATTTTAAGGATAGTTATTACATAGGTTCAAAAACAACCCTAAAAAGAGGGGGTATTCATAGGGGTTTGTCACAGATATCAAGCTCCTATATTGCACTCAAAGTACATTTTTCATCACACAAGCTCGGTTATAAAAAATCAGACACAGGTAAACATAATGGAAAAAGAATGACTCAAAAAGTAGTATAGTGGCACATAATTTAGACCAAAAAAACATTATTACCCAAATAAGTACACTAACACCACGTGGTGCTACTATCTAAGATGTGGTGCTATTATCTAGTAGCCTTATTTTTAGGACAATTCATATTGGCTAGAATAGTACAATAGGTACAATACAAGTTTACACAAATCTAGTTATAGGTTTATCAGTTATACTCAATTTTGCTCCATCATACTAGTTCAGATTAGATTTATATTGGTTTGCTCATATTAGGGGCATCATACATGGAATGGCCATTCCCATATTCATTTTAGATACTCAAGTATAGTTCATTATAACTCAGTCTAGTATCCATATACTCAGATATCATATTTAGGGGCATGTGCATGACACATTTATTCTATATGCTTAGTCACACATCAGTTGATTGGATGGAATGATAAATTACATGTCATTATCTACATTTTATACACCCAACATCATATTATAGGTTGTCAGTAGTTTTATGCCTTACTCCATCTGTAGTGGTTAGCATTATTTAGTGGCCCAAATCCACCTAATATACCCAAGTGGCCGCAAAGCCGACATACACAATTAGATATACTCAATTACACATTTACAATACTTCACATAGTTAAATTTTAGATACATATACTATAAATGGGTGGGAAATTATGGATTTATAGACTACTTGAGTTCTTAAGCCACCCACATGAGAGGGTTGGTCACACTATCAGTCCAATCTAATCTATTCACAAGTCATTATCCACCAAGTAGGGATGGATAATGATGAAGTCAAAATCAAATTGAGTTTCTGATCCAACCACACATTAGGATTGAGGAAGCTATTATCTTAGTCCAAGATATTCAATGATTGATCACTACACTCACACACACATATTATCACTAGGTTCATGCATTGGTTCACATACCAATGAGTTGTATTCATTCCTTTCCTCCTTCCTACCTCTTTACTCAGTTTTACTCAATTATTTATTTACTCAGCATAGTCTTTTGCTTTTGATATCTCTTAAGTAAGGACTGATTTATGCATATTTTATTTGTAGAACATGAATTGGATCATGCTTCACATACACAAACCCAGCTTTGCATACTTAGATTTAGCTTTATGGGCTTCACTTCCTACATAAGTCTAAGTACACTTATTTTTTCCTTTATACTAGTCATTTTGCTTTATTGATTTTATAACATAAAACAAGGGAATTCAATCACCTAAAAGTAGTATGTGAGTTCTACTTGAGACTACCTATTCCTAGATTATCCCTAGACCTATCTTAGATCCTATTATCACACTTTTCTAGCCTTTATGTAGGCCAAAGGCATCCCTAATCAACTCAAACACAATGTCAGACCTTCATTTCTTGATCCTATCCCTTTATTCCTAGTGTTCTACCAGCTGTACATTAGCGCCACATTAAGGACACTAGATCCATGTGATTCTAGTGTACCCAAAATGGTGCCTATGTCCTTTACCCTAGATTTATTGAATGAATATATTTTCAAAGGTAAAACCCTCTTAAGGTTGACCTACACATATTTTATTATTTGCACAAGAAAAATAACATTATAAATACATGAATTTTATCCCTCTATCTATTGGATGGAAATTAGAAAAAAAATACCTATTCAAACATGAAATTAGTTGAGCAAAATCTAGGTTATTAATCCCTATTTTACCCTACTTATATATACTACCATCTACAACAGCCCTAAGCTCAGATTTTCCATATTTCTAATCTCAATCACATTCAAGGCACTAAAGGACACTATCATACTATCATCACTTGCACTTGAACCAACACTTAGGTAGGGATAACTACATCGGGCTTGATCCCTACTCAGAGTATTGGTATGTAGGCAACTCTCTTCATAATGAGGTGTTGAGGATGTCCAAATTATTCTAAAAATTAATGTAATTTTTATATCATGCTTTAATTTCAAGGATTAATATGGTTTTCATCATAAATCAATCATTATATGCATAGTATAGAGTTCTAAAATTCATACAAGGACATAGACATAAGTGCACCCAAAAGTTTAGGATAGTCTTGCATAGAGGATACTAGTGCTAATATCAAGATGATAGAGCCATATGGTCCCTCTATCCAAATGTGTAACTACTATCAAGGAGTGGTTCTGACATAATGATCTAGATGACGACACTCAGACTTGCTTCTATCTCAATTTCTAGAACTCAGATCATTTGTATCATGTGTTTTCCTGATAAATCTTTATTTACACATATTTATTACAATTTTTAGAAATTAAAGGATAATTAAATCTATAAAAAATAAATATTTATTTTTTTCATATTATTTCCTTGATTTATACTACTCATCCCTTTAATCAAACTCAAGATTTACATAAGCTAAAACCTAAAATGTTAAAATATTTGGAGTGGCTTCATTAAATAACATCAAGCATGAAGAGTTACACCATGCAAAATAAGGTTACTTGAGGCATGTGACACTCATGGAATGTGATTTCATACATTATAGGATCCATAAAAAATTTTAAATGTATCAAAACATTCATTTCCAATGTATATCAAGTTGTAACTCTCTTTTGTTCTTTGATTCAACTCCATTTATGGCTTAATGTGAAGCATTGGTAAGAAAAGGCAGGTTAAAGGAGTTTTTACATTGCATTTACTCTATACATGTCATGAATAACTCCATGAATGTCTCACATAGAGATCCAATAGGGCACTCCTTCAAATGATCACATTATATTGGATGAGGAAAACATTCTAAGGAGTTTTTTTATAGTGTTTTGCATTGGAATAAAGCTCCTCTAACTAGGTAGATCAGGTATTAAAGTGGTGAATATTATCCATAATGTAATTCAGTATCCCTAAGGCCAAATCCATGCTTATGATGGTGTTATAGGTCTAAACAAGCAATAAACCTTCCCCATTTATCCATCAAGTTTTTTGGCAAATCAAAAGGGCCAACAAGTTTGAGGATACTGCACATAGGAGAGAGAGAGAGAGTTGGATCTTGAGCTCTCGAGGGTTGATCGAGTCCCTTATGCCATTTATTTCCATGAATTAGTTATGATTTTTATGATCCATATTATATTAATAATCACTAACAAAATAAGGTGCCTAAAACCCTTGTAAAACATCATGAACTCGGTTTTCTCCTTGGGATTTTGTTTTAGGGTTGATGGACATAAATTAATGATGGGGGAATAATATAAAGATGCATAATGGTATATATAAAATTATATCCAATAAATATACCTACTCACATTCTTGTTTTGACAAAATAAATGCACCTTTTACTATTTTAAGTATGATATTCCAAGTTTTGGAGAGAGTTGGAGTAGTTGTAGTCATGAAGATGGTTAGTTTTGAACCCTTGTAAGGTATACATCATCTACCCAACTCTCCAGACCCATTAAAGGGTTAATAGGGTTAAAATGGTAGATAATAAGGTCTATGCATGCATGATAAGGTGGACTATAAACTTATAACCAAGATTGATACTTGAGGAGTCAATATGAATATGGAAGTTTGAGCCCTGAGAAACCAATAATGAAATTATTTTCCCATGGTTATGGATGATCTAAAATACCTAAAAAGAGTATTGAATTTATTGACAATCCCAACACTAATCTCTTTCAATGTAGGTCTATAGTAGTCTCAGATCTGAAACAAGCATCTACAAGCCTGTATACATAATATGAAGAAAAGGTGAATTTCTTGGTTTGATCATTAGTTTGAGAGTGATACAAGGTCTAAGAGACCATGAAGACTATCCATACCTTGACTGGATTCATTTTTAGGAACAAAATGAAAAAATAAGAGTCATTCTCATACCTTGGTAGGGTATTAGTCCTAAAAGAAGCCAAATAGGACTACATAAGCAAAGCCAAGTGTTGGAAGACATTTTATATGTTTTGAGGAGAATTTTGACCTTGTAAGGAAGACTAGAAGGTAATGGGATGACTAAAAGTCTTTTAAAACTAATAATAATTCCATAAATAACTTAAATAAGGGTAAATGTAGACCTATATGTTTGCAAACCTGTAGGTTCACATTCTTGTTCAAAAAGATCAAAATACTACAAGAAAGGGAGTGTTTTGAGTCAATTAGGGTAGTCATTATCTCATAAAATTTTTAAAAGGGTAATAAACCACATAATACACTCATCTACAATGATATAGAGTAATAAATTATCTCAACAAGTGTAGCATTCAGTGGTATGCAATCTAAAAGAACACTTACAACCAGGTACAATTTGCACAAATATAATGAAAAGGTGTAATTTTTGGTTTGAATATGAATTCTTAAAGTCTTTAAAGGTGTTATGGATCCTAGGAGATATTTTCATAGTGTTGATAACCATTTTAAGGTTTAGATAAAGCATCAAACCAAGCCATTATGGTCAGAATGTCAAATCTGCCTACAAATCCTCATTATGGGTTAGAACAAGTTTTAGGCCATTTGAAGGATAAAATTGCTTGTAAAAGTTTTAAATCTATGGAAAGGTGTTTTAGACCTCATTCAAAAATTCCCAAGTAGGAACAAATAATTTGAAAGGTCTTGGAGCAAAACAACCACCTCAAGGTACTCACACAGTCCTGAAATACCCGAGGCTATTCTTATGAAGCTCAGAACTCCATTAAGGAGATGCATGGGAAGGAATGGAGTTTGGATATGTTTATTAGTTTCCCACAGTCTAATTTTATGGCATTAATAAATCTTAAATTATATTTTATGGTATGAAAAATTAGTAAGAAGGGAAACCACTTAAAACCTCCCTAAAATACTTCTAGGAGCTCGAGAACACATGATATTTTGCTTATAAAATTGAAGGAAGCTTTACATGGGTCTAAATGGATCTTGGATGTTTTAAATGGGTCCCATAATACTAATTAATTTCATTAGTTCATAATTTTAGGGAATTTATTAATAATTGTTAACAAGGCAAGACACTCTAAACACTCCTAGAACCCTGAAATGAACCCGATGAATGTGTAAGTGCCTTGAAGTGTCTCCTATACATTTGATTGACTCTAGAAGAATTTGAGTGACAATTTTACCTCTCCTAAGTACCTTTTATACCAATCATCTTGGCATGTGTGAGAAAAATGGGTGCAAAATAGCCTAAATTGTAGGTTTTTGTGGTATTCCATGGAAAAGGACCAAGTTAAATGTGATGGACCATATTTTGACCACCTATGACCTCTGTTAGACATTATATGATGTTTCAAAATCATTTGTATGAGGTTTCAAGGTGGATTTATAACTATCTAATGAAGTGAAAAAGAGTGGATAAGAGAGCATGAAGATTTTCAAGACACCTATGAACCTAGTGTCAATTGGATAGAGGTTCAAGATCTTAGAAGGTTTGATAAACTTTGTAAAATTATCTTGAAGGGTTCCTAATGTGTGTAAGGTGTCAAAATATCAAATGAAAGTTCAAGAAGACAACTTTTCATTTCTCATGAAGAAGGAGGTCAGCTTCATAGAGGTATGATGAGTCATACTAGGAGCTGAAGAGTCTCTCCTACACTAACTTTATAAAAGATCATCATCAAACTAAGGTTACACATGTTGAAGAGGATGATAATACTATTTTCAGCCTCTTCCACTTGGTCTTGTAATTGAATTGTGAAGGATGACACTTGTCATGGACTCTCTCAACATCCCTTTTCTCTCTTCCCTCTCATTTCTCTTATATGTATGGCCTTGTAAGGCTTATAATGGATCCTCAACATGAGTATGGCAAATCCCTGCTCCAATAACACTTTTACTTTGCCTCTAAGATGAATGAATGCTGATTTATAGCCTTTTTCAATGTTTTAACTACTATATTCTCATGGTGGTTCGATAAATGTTAGTGATAGTCTACAACTTCCTTTCATTTATCCTATCTTCTTACCTTGTTTGCAGTTTGTTAGTTATCCTAGCAGGTCATGTGAATATTGATACATGATCCTACAATAGATTAATGTGGAAATTGCTTCACTAGTGTCTCCTATGAGACCTCTTGATCATCCCCTCTTGGTTAGTGTCTTGATCATAACCTTCATATTGAAATGTTGATGCTTGGAGACTCATTGAGTTAGTGCAATAGGTTTCATTCCTAATTCATGATCTTAGTGAAATATAGTCAAGTGGAGGGTATCAAGTTTATTGCAGCACCTCCCATTTACTAGTTTTCAGTCATTTCTTCTTTTTTCCCTTGCAAGCAATAGGTTTAGTAGTAGTTTCAGGTGATAACATCAAGGGAGCTACCCCTATCTAGAGATTCACTTCATTGATTAGGTCACCCATAAACTAGAGGTGTCTCCATGCTATCAACCAAATGAGGAATACTTGAAAAACCTCCTTAAGGGTGAAATTTAGCTTGATAACAACTAATACAACTTTTGGTTGTGAAGACAAGTTTCTTCCATTTGAGTTATTTTTATGATTTCACTACTACATAGGGTTTTATTCATGCATTCGATCCTATCTAGACCTGATCCTTGATTGTGACCCATTCTGATAATTATTACATCCAAATAAGATGAGTCATGTTTCAATACTTGATAATGTATGGAAACTTATGAAATAAGTGGCCACATTGATGACATATATGGGACTAAAATAATATATTTTCATAATCATTTCCATGTTCCTATTGATATAATATTTTTAAAATGTTAATGTTTCTAAGATTGGTCAATTTGAGATCGATTCATGCACATTTGAGTACAAGTTATATATGTCCTTTTCCTATTTTCTTCTAAAATTGTAATATACTCAACAAAATACTTCCAATCCCTTATAAATATTATTCTACCTAGAGTTTAGGTGTTGAGTGTATAAATAGACCCATACTAGTACATAATATAATTTTTTCATTTATCCATTAAGTTTGGGTGTCTACCATCTTAAATATATCTCTCTTTAGATCCCTTATAGAAATATAGTCCATTTTTTGCACCATTTTGTTGGTCTTCTATACTTTTGAAGTTAAAAAAGAATAGATCCTTGGGTTAAACTTAATAATGGATTTCCAAACTTTTTTAATCCAAGGAATAATATATTACTAAGTTTCCCTTTTGAACATTCATATTACCATATTTAATTGAATTTCATAATTCATATATTAATGACTTTTTATTAAAAAATGTTGTCCTATGGGACTTCAAAAGGTATATTTTAAACAAGATATGGGGAGTTGATTTGCATATCCTAGGAAATACAAAAGTGAAAAATAAATCAAAAAAATAGTATCAATAAAGTAACAATTTTGTATAATATAGTATTGTGAAGAAGATCAAAAATAGGAGTGTCCCATGTGGTGAGATAGAAGACATTTTTATAGAGAAACACTTCTAATACTCAAAGTGATAAATAACTGTGTGATGAATGTGAGGCCCTGGGTATAATTGGGTATGAGACATCTCATTGGTCTACCAAAGGTTAGAATTTAGACATGTGACATATTTCTAATGAAGGTGTGAGAAGGTTGGAAGTAATATGTAATCAACTTAGTGCAAATCTCCCAAAGGGACTTGTGCTTGTAAATGTTTTGGTGAAGTTAAAACATCTCTTGGAGGAAGAGCCCTAAGAAAATTTGGTCTTGATAATCCATGAGTATTAAGAGAGAGCCAAGTCAAAGCCTAAAGAGTAAAAATAACCTTCCTCTTATCTTGTAATGAGGATAGAATATAAAAAACAATCCTTGGTCTCAACCTTCAAAGATAAAATATGAAAAATACATTTCTTCTAATAAATATGATGGCTTATCTCAATGCAAATTTTATGGGATCAAACTCTTAGCTAAGTAAGAGGAACATGGGTTATAAGGTAGTTGGAGTCTGATGTACCCTAAGGGTTGGATGAACCCATCACTAAAGTGAAGATATCAGTTTTAGTAATTCTAAAGTTTTCAAGAGATTCTTTATCTAGGATCAAACCATATAGACTGGATTTAGGCTCTATAAACATAAGTATGAATGCCATTATTTATTCATATCTTTGATAGATCAAGAGCATCCACTGGGAAGTTATGCAGTGGTTGCATGTAAATATAAATACCAATGAGGCAAAGCAACAAGGGGGATCTTGAAAAATAATAAGAATCAATCACATTATGTACCTCTTTCATACAAGATCAAAAATAAATGTATGAATAACTAAGGTGACCACAATGGGAGTTACCCAACTGTCTAAGTCTATAAATCATTGTCATCACATGAAAGATAAATAAAGCAATGAATGGGGTCGTGCTAAATTTTATAAGGATGATGGCATGAGGGATTGATATTTTTCTATATATATGTTTGAAAATTATTGTGATAATCACTCTCTATTTAGTTTTAGTACTTTTATCAAAGACATGATCTTGAAACCTCACATCGTTATTGATGTAGACATCTATCTTAAAGAGGCCATAAATTTTGATCTGAGAACCCATTTGAAATCTCATTTTCATTAAAATGAATATATAGAAGAGGATAAAACATACATAACCATATTCATTCAATTAAGGTTGACTTACATATATTTTTTAGACCATAAGTGATCATATAGGGGTTCAAAATTACATTTTTATATTTTTTCAAGAATTTAAAATTTTTAAACATTAGATATATTTGTAAATGGACATGAACATGAGTTGAAATTTTTCCATTAATTTTAATTTAGAATTTATGGTACAGGTGTATATTTTGATGCCCATCCGAACTTGAATGTAAAATTTCTTCAAAATGGTGGTTGTTAAACTTGCATGAAAAAAGTTACTAAAAACAATAAGGTCAATGAACTCTAGGTAGCTTTTTGATTTATTTAGTTTCTTAATTTTACATGTTGAATCCAATTTTGAATTGAAATTTATTTAAATAATCTTATGTAATTTTTTAATTGATTTATGAATAATCAATAAATATTAGTGTTTCATGAAAATTTGAGTACATTGTGCCTATTGAGATTTTGCTTTGCCAGTTTCTGGTTTCATCATCTGGTATCTTAGCAAGTTTAGTTCTTAGAGGTAACATATATGTGAATTTTTATTTGTTTATGAAACTATATTTTGGTATAAAATTATGTGATTGAATAGCAAGTGTAAAATATGGAAATAGGATGAGGAGGAATTACACAAATGAATAAGACTATGCAACAAGTGCAAAATCAAGTGGAAGAATTGACTATAATTGTCACACATCAAAGATAAAGGAAAGAGGGAGATGAAATAAAGGAATAAATAGATCATGAAGAATAAATGCATATAGAATTGGAATAATAATAATAAATACATTCAATTACATAAAGGATGGTTGGGGATTTGGAGGCAAGTAACAAAGGTATCAAGGTGAAAGTTTCATAGTATGGAGGTAGTTTAAAACCAAAGGAATTTATATATTGGTTAAATAGTATGGAAATTTTTTTTGAATGCATAAATATCATAGAAAAAATAAACTAAAGTTTGTGTAGACACTAGAAAACTACACACAAGCAATTCTAGATGTCTGAATGCCTTGAGCCCCACCCTAGGGACCGTCTAAACCTTCTTGACTCTTAACCCAACCCTATTAACCTAGCCAAGTCACTATTTACCTATCAATATTCACATATTACTATTCAAAATTAATATTTAAAAACACTATTCCAAGTCACTATTCACTCACACTATTCATGATGACATGGCATATCACTATTCATGATGACATGGAAGGTGACTCAACATTGATATGGGAAGTGATATGGTAATTGACATTGATTGAAAGTGAGATGTCTTGGAGTGAGATATCATACCCCACTTGGGACCCTTATCCAAAGTGCTTAATGGCCTCATTAAGCACCATAGGGTCCCCCCTCCAAGTATGGCAAATTTCTCCATAAAGGACCATCATTCAACATCATCTTTTATCCTCATGCATGAAAGTGGCACCAAAGTATGTGGGGCTCCTTGTTAAGTGATTGGGAAAAGATAGAAGTGGGTGGTGGAACATATTTTGGACCCATATAGACACATGGGTATTATCTCCACTCAATTTGGACACATGTGCAAGGTGGAAGACACATTAACCAAGTGGGAGACACACTTTATGAAGTGGGAATCCTACCACCCTTATCCCCTTAACCCACTTATGCACCTACTTCGTAAATGGTTCCACACTATCACTATTTTAGCCTTTGTCATGTTTCTTGGCATGAAATTCTTTAAATATGACCCCCCCTTTCATTCAGTGGGGGTTAAAATTTGGTTAGTAGAATTTATCTTGTAGGTTGTTCACTTGTCAAGGAGGTCATCCATCTCAGAGGAAAGGAGTTCAAAGTATCTAGACTCTATCAGAATTGCTCCATATTTCTTCAACAATAACAACTTCATCAACCATCTTCAACCATATTCAAGCATAAGGTATACAGCCATTTATGTAAGTTCAATTTCTTCACTTCTTGGCCTTATTCTTCACTTGACCTCCAAACCTCTACTCCTTGCCCTTCTTCTTCTCTTGACCTCCAAACCTATACCCCTTGGCCTTATTCTTCTCTTGACTTCTAAACCACAACCCCTTGGCCTTCTTCTTTTTTTGACCACTAAACATTTACCTTTAAACCTCTTAACCCTCTATCATTTACCCTCTTGACCATTTACATCTTTGCCTTCTTGACTATCCCTTACCCCTTTACCATTTACCATCTTGATTATTTACCAACCCAACCAAAATCTTATCTTCTTGGCCTTTGTCACAATACAAACCAAAAACCACAACTTTAGCATTAGTTTTGACCAAATATTACTTTATTTTAGTCATTTCATTAGCAAGCATTCTTGTATTTAATTTCAATTATTTATGTTATTTAAATGCAAGTACCTTATTTTTCATTCATAAACTTAATTGTTTAAATCAGGTAGATTGATAGCCTCCTAGATAGCTCATGCTTTCTTGGATCTAGCTCACGCTAGGCAATGCACCTTACTTCTTGTCTAACAAACAACTTTTGTGTGAGTGCTTTCTTATTACAGGTAATTCTTCCCTATCTAAAGAGGATTTCTTACACTTCGTCTGGATCAATGCATGCACTTATTTCAGGTTCTCATAACCACTACCTTTCTTTTCAATTTTATCCCTTCTTCTTTAAAACTAAGAAAAGCAAAAAAATAGAGTAAAGCATTTTGGTACGTCCAGTGGGATCCTAGAGGTTTCTTGGGTTCATAGATGTTTTAGAAAATTTAGTTTCATTAGTGAAATGTCATTTAGTTGCACATCTCATTTATGTAAATTAAACATTCTTTTCTTCTTTTCAAAAAATGCAATTTTTAGTTTCTTTTGCTTTCTAAAAACAAAAAATAAAAAAGTAAAAAAAAATTGTCATTTTTCTTTGCATTCTAAAAGAAAATCAAAAAGAGCATTCATTCTAAGATTAGGATTGCATCTTCATGTTGAATTTAGGTTCATCTTAGTGGTTCTTATTTTTATAAAAATAAATCTGAAATTTCTTTTGGATCAAAATAAACCTTACATCCATAGTTTTCTTGCTTCATTATCTCACCTAGTTTAATTTAAGCAAGTAAATTAATCGTAGCAAACACCTCTTCTCACACACAAGCCAAACCAATTTCATAATCAACACATATAACATACTTGAGACAAGGCCCAACTAGAATTGCATCACCTAGTGGTAACTTTACCCTTTCCAGGTATCTTACTTGGATTTAATCACTAAGGGGATAACTAACTTAGCTCTCTAGTTGAGTTTAAACTCAAGAAATAGGTATATTGGCTAAGTTCCCGACTCTACTGCAGGACTGTGAAGTGAGGGGCCAAGCCCCAAGTACCAAGCCATGTACTAAAATCCAATATAAACTTCTCTCTTGAGCACCTAAACGCAACCCAAAACCAAACATAGACTTCTTTTTAGGACCTATTAAATCCAATTTCAATCACACACTTTTTAAGGCATAAGCTAAAAGTGAGATAATTAAAACTTTAAGGCTTAATGCATCTTAGTATATGTATCTTTTATTTTCTTGATTTGTGTTTGAGGTCTGAGTTTATATCACTTCTTTCCTATTTTCTCACATGGTTTTTACTAGAGAACATTTGAGAAATCAAACTAACCAAAGACCACCTTCCTTTTGTTTCTCCTCCTCTATGGAGTATATTTCAGATGTTGAAGGTTCTCCTCATTCTCCTCCTCCTACCATGCCTCAAATAGTTATTGAAGGTGATATGTATTTTGCCACATTCCTTGACAACAACCATGGAGACCTTAAAAATTACCTTAACACCTTAGCTCATCGTACCCTTATTGCTTCAGTTCCCCCTACAGATCCACCATAAGGCATGCCTCCCCCTCTAATGGTTAGTGTTACCTCCACCCAACCTTTGATCACCAAAGCCTCTTCCTCTACCAATATCCTAACCACTACCACCATCAAAACCCAATCTAACAATCTAACATATAACCAAACATCTCCTACACCAACCAACACTTCTAATGTAGGAGCAACCTTACCTCTTGTTACCTATACCCCATCTACTATATGGGTAACTTCTACCCCCATTTCCACCCTTCCTCTTTTTCCTACCAATCCATCAATTTTTACCCCACTCTAAAGTTTGGTACTTTCCATACCTTCTACCCTTCCACCCATCATCACAAGGACTACCACTCAACCTCAACCTACCACTTTAGCCATACCTCCAAACCAACCCATGTTTATCTCCCAACAAACCTTCATGACATCATACCAATATGTCCCTAACCTAAAAGGATACACACCCCTTCATCCTAACCTTCTATGCCTACATACCAATATGTGGCATCATCCCAACTTTCCATACCCACATACCAATATGTAGCATTATCTCAACCTTCCACCTCTTATTCATACATTACAACCACTCAACCTCAACCAAATCTACCACCCACTTATGGAGTTCCCCAAACCCAAATGGACCTAATGAAAATCCTTATGGATAAGATGACCAACTTGGATCCATCTATATCCATGTCTCATAAACTTTTATCCTACGATCAAATATGTAATGAGCCCATTCATCCATCCATCCATACCCATTAAACCATATCCTCCCCAATGGGAACTTCCTAAGTTCTCTAAATTCTAAATCAAAGAGGACCCCCAACAATACTAAAGGGAATTTCACCATTCTTTTTACCTCATTACCTACGATGATTCCCTTCTTCTCCACACTTTCCCCATGTCTCTAGCCGGCCCAGCCTTAGATTGGTATAGTGCCTTACCTAAACATTCCATCTTCTCCTTCACCCAACTGGCCCAAACTTTCTTGGATCCTTTCTCACTAAATATATCCAAGAAATTTTCCATTACCAACCTCTACTCTATCCGACAATTTGAGGATGAGTCCATTGCCTATTTTGTGGCTCATTGGAGGAGCCTAATTAACTAAATTTCCTTTTCCTTACCTCAACTTGAACTCATAGAGATCCTTTATTGGGCATGTGCCAAACATATCTCCTCGATGTTGTGTGTCCAAAGCTTCCAGACTTTTGATGAAGCTTTTACCATGGCATGTAAGCTAGAGAATAGAGCCATTGATGAAGGGAGGCTAAAATTAAAGAACAAAAATTTCACCTACAAACCCAATGAGGCCTCTTCTTCCAAACCAAACAACCAAACCAATACCAATACTAAGGGAAAAGGAATCGTGAATGTAGTTATCCTTAAATCCACTTCCCCACCATCTACAAACCAACCAAATTCCTCTAATTATTCAAAGCAAAACCCGAGGAACCAAACTTGGAACAACAAGAAGCAATTAACTCCACTAGGAAAATCCTATGCTTCTATCTTGTAGAAGTTATTAAAAGCTAATATCATTAAACTTCTTCCTATTAAATCACCCTAGTAATTTGACTCTTCTTGTCTTATACCTGGTTGGTACAATGAGAATGATTCATGTGCCTTCCATCACATGATAGGACATGATATCAATAGGTGCAATACCTTCAAGAACCTTGTCTAATCCCTCATTGATAAAGGGGAGCTTACATTGGATAACTACAATGCACCACCTAACCAATCCCTTCATATATTCAAGCAACCTTTCCTAAACCATGCTCCTACCAAGAATGAAAATAACAACATCGAGTGTTCTCATGATACCCATAATATTAACATGGTTCTTGACACACTTGCTACTAAAAAACCTACTCACCAACCTACATATCCCTCACCCTCTCTGCTTAATTAGGTAGCAGAGTTACCTTCTCCCCTTTTGGGAACCAAATCCAAGGAAATACCCCTTTCTCCTCTTTCATTCATCAAGGTAGTGGAGTCACCAACCTCCCCTTTGGTTGACATACTAGACCACACACCCATCTTACCTTCCACACTAATTAACAAGCAACTAACCACTCCCACAAAAATCATTTATGAGGAGGAAATCCTCATGTCTACTCCTCCCACAACGGAGCCACCTATCCCAACCTTGTATCCTTTGATTGAGGAACAAGACAAGGTTACCATCCCTATATATCTACCTAGGGGGTTATCTTTTAGATCCACCATTAAGGGAATCAAACCAACCTACAAACCCTTCTCTAAGATAGTGCAAAAATTGGAATTTGTCTCCAACCCTGACATGGATCGAGCCACCTTCTAACAATAATTAGGTCTCCCTTATATTACCAAACTAGAACCTCCAATTCTTTATTTGGTAGACCATCCTGCCACTTCTATTGGCCAAATTATTACCATATCTACCAACCAACCAAAACCTCCACCAAACTAACCAACCCTCAATCACTTAAGCCAACCAATACCTAAGTATCCAATCCCTCTCCTATCACCCCACCTAGAACTACCAAAACCATAGGAGAAACATATAAATCACCTCCACCCAAACTTGTCAAAACATCTCATGCTTCTCTTATCAAACCTATCAAGGATTTAGGAGTACTTCCTACACCTAACCATAATCATCCCTTTTTGAAGTTGGACCTAACTCTATCTAGTCCACCAAAGAAACCACCAACCAAATCAACCAAGAAGGTGGAGTTGCCCAAACCTCTACCTTGAACTAGACCCATACCACCTCCTTCCCTCTTACCCTCTATCTTAGGACCCCATCCCTCTATTATCCCTATCACCTATTCCTCATCTACTAAACCTTCTTTTTTTTCTCCACCTATACCCACCTCCACCAAATCATCAAACTACCCACCATCCTTAACTAACAAGTCAACCTCTACCTTCCCACATATCACTAAACATTCACCCTCCACCTCTAAATTATCCACCTCCATACCAACCTTAACCAAACAATCCCAACCAAAACCACCTACCAAAACCCTTCCACCACCAACAACTCCCATGATGAAGTCTACTTCTAAGAAGGCTACAACCCCTAAAACCAAAAACCTATCACCTCCAATGCCTTTGCTTGAATCCTATTCAACCATTCTATAAAGGTTGTTTTAAAACTCTTCCTTGAGCCTACCACCCATAAAACCCTTTGACCCTTCACACCTAAAATTGCCATGGTTCAATGAGAACTTGATTTGCTTATACCATAGGACACTAGGACATGATAGAAAGAACTATAAAGCTCTTCAAGAACTCATCCACTAGATTTATGATGAGGATGATCTATTAACATATGAACCTCCTATATCACTCATACCAAACCAACCATCACCCATACCTACCAAATATGTTGAACACTTACCTACTCCTCCACTCTACCTAAAAGTGAAGATGATCTAACCACTCTACTACCTCAACCTCTCCTTTTATCCATACTATCAACATGGTCACTAGATCACAATAGAAAGATAAATGGAAGGCTAAGGTGTCCATTCCCTAGACTTACCCCTCTTCCAAATCCCAACCAACCCACATCCAACCATCTCCATCTTCAATCAGACCCAAGGTGTCTATTTTAGGTACCCACAAATCTAAGACTACAATATCAATTTGGAGAGCTATCCTCAAGCAACTTCATTAGACCCCAATAAAAATGAGTTTATACAAGTTGATCTCTACCTCTCCTCATCACCACCAAACACTCATAGAGGCTTTGCAATCCATCAAGGTCCAAACTGATGACCCTCAACCTCTAGCCACCTTTGTTGGTGCCCTTCAAATTTCTAACCTTGTCACCTTCAAGGATTCATAAATACCTTCCATCCACCTTGAGAACCTAGATCCCCCCCTTTTTATTACCACTTACATCAACCAAACCCATATTAAATGGGTCATGATTGATGGGAGAGCTAGTATTAACATCATCTCCTCTCATGCCTATAACCAACTCAACTTACCATACAATGTCAGGTCTGAATCATTGACTGTCCTTCACTCCTTCAATGATAACATGACCACTAACTTGGGAACTATCATCCTTCATACATGTGTAGGACCTTTCACTCTCCATGAACTCTTTTATGTTATGGAAGGGTAATTTCAAAACATCTTATTGGGATGACCTTGGATTCATTCCATGGCAAGTGTTCCCTTTACCCCCTATTATTGCATCAAATTTGAGCACGTAGGCCAAATCATCACCATCCAAGTAGACCCAAGTCCTTTCTCAACATGCAATATGACCTATCATCCCAATGATGTCCTCATACCCCCATCTAGTATACCTTCAATAGTTACACCCCAACCACCAACCATCAATGAAGCATCAACTAGTTTATCCATCCCTTATTCACAAATGCCCATAGAGGAACCCTTAGAATCTATGTTCCAATGTCTCTCATTAGGGGAGTATCACCTTTTAGATCTTGACACATTCCCTACTCCTCACAAGTATGGGAAACTCACTAACTAGCTAGGATATGACCCTAATATCAGAACTATCATTCCCTTTGGACCTCCAAACCATCAGACCCATTTTGTCTATGGGGGACTCGATAAACCCCTTGATGATTCTATCACCCCTTCTTCACCTTGGCCATTTACCACTGATTTCTCTTACCTAGATAAACCAAGATTTACCAAGACATACCTTCATCAATGTGCTTGGAAAGGCTTTGGTCTTGGATGATATGAGTAGGGCTTGCATGAACTGGTCACCATTAAGACCAAAAAACCTCATGAGTCATATGACCTTGGTTTCATCTTACCCAATAAGAAGCAACCCAAACCACCTACCATCATCATTGTTAAGGAGGATACCCTTTCCTCACCAACCTTTCCTCCACTTGCATGTGAGGATGATGACATCATCCCACCTAACTTTTTTTTCAACATGATCACCCTTGGACCCCTGATTTATCAAAAGAAGGGGGTAACCATCACCATCTCTTTGACCTATACTGAGATGATAGAGAAATACTCTCTTACCATTAACATTGTTCAGCGTTAGGATGATGCTTCCATTCTCACCTACCTTGATGCAAAGGATTTTTCTATCCATAAATCCCTTCCTCTTGAGAACCAAACCATGATGAATAAATCCTTTATTGATGTCAACTTGGGTACTCAGGATAACCCCCACATTGTCAAAATAGGTCAATTGTTGAATTCCATAGAACAACAAGATTACCCTTCTTTCCTTCATGACCGAAGCATAGCATTTGCTTGGTCCTAGTAGGATATGCCTAGAATTGATCCTTTTATTTCCCTCCATAACATTGTCACTCATCCTAATGTTAAGCTTATTCAACAAAAACTTTGCAAGATGTACCCTCTTATTTCCCTTTTAGTCAAGGAAGAGCTTCAACTCCTCTTATCTGTTAATTTAATCCAACCCATTGACTATCCCCAATGGGTTTCTAACATCATTACCATTACCAAATCTACTAGGGGACTTCACCTTTGTATCAATTTTTATGACCTCAACCTTGCTTGTCCAAAGGATGACTTCCCTTTGCTTAGCATCGACCAACTTATTGACCTTACAGCTGGCCACAATATGTTATCTCTCATGGATGGTTTCTTGGGATATAATCAAATCTTGATTGCTCCCAAAGATCAACATAAAACTTATTTCATCACCCCTTGGGAAACCTTCAACTATAGGGTTATGTCATTTGGTATGAAGAATGATGGTGCAACCTACTAGCGATCCATGACCTACATATTCCATGACCTCGTCCACACCACCCTAGAGGACTATGTCAATTATCTCTAGGGAAAATCCAAATCTTGCAAAGATCATCTAAAAGTTATCGACATTATCTTCGAGTGCCTAGTCCATTTCCATGTATGACTATCAAGGAATCAAAGTAGATCCCACTAAAGTCAAATAAATTTTTGAAATACCAACTATAACACACCTTAAGCAACTCTATAGCCTATAGAGGAAGCTCCAATCCATATGTCGATTCATCTCTCAATTATCAGATAGATGTCAACCCTTCTAGGTATCTTCTTAGGAAAGATACCTCTTTTAAGTGGACCAAGGACTACCAACAAGCCTTCGATTCACTCAAATAATATCTCCTTTCTCTGCCCATTCTTATCCCTCCTAAAGAGGATTAACCCTTATACCTTGACATCTCTGCCACTGACCATTCCCTAGGGGCAATGCTCACTTACCGTGATAAAAAAAATAAAGAACAAGTTGTATACTATATAAATTGAACACCTATAGAGTATGAGACTCATTATACCCATACTGAGAAACTTTTCCTCATTTTATTCTTTGTGGCTTCCAAACTATGCCATTACCTTCTCAATCACAGAACCTTTATCATCACTAACACTGACCCACTCAAGTATATGCAGTCTAAACCATACCAAAACCAATGTATGGCTAGGTGGCTCATGTTCCTAGCTAAGTTTGGCCTTGATTTCCTCTAGAAAAAGTTGATTAAAGGGTAAGTCATTATTGACAAATTGGCCGATGCTCCTTTACTAGATAGCCAAACACTTCCTCTTACATTTCCAAATGAATCTATTGCTATTCTTTTCCAGGAAGACATAACCTACCAAATAATTTTTTTTGATGGCTCAAAGTACCATCAAGGTGGGGGTGATAGGATTATTCTCATTCCCCTCAATGGTGAACTCCTTCCTCTTTCTTTCAAGCTTGATTTTGAGTGTACCAACAATATGGCTGAGTATGAAGCTCTAGTCATTGGTCTCAAAATTTCTCTAGCCTTTATAATTAAGACAATCAATGTCTTTGGTGAATCCTAACTTGTGGTCAACCAAGTTAAAGGCTCCTATCAATGTAAGAATCATATCTTTATAAAGTAGAAAAACTAGTAGATGTACTCTTAGCTTCATTTGATCGTTACCATATCCAATCTATTCCTTGATCTACCAACAAAATTATTGATATAATGGCTTCCCTTGCTTCCTAGATCCCTTCTCAGCCTTCCAATTCCAAAAACTTTATCACCATTCATCATTTCACCACACCCTCTTATAACCAATCTGACCTCCCTACCATTTTTAGTGTGAAAGAATCCCCATCAGACATTTGGTACCAACAAACCTTTGACTACATGAACATCAACATCATTCTTCCCAACCTATTTAAGAATACTTAAGATCCTTTATTTAAAGTACCATTCATTACACTCTAGTAGGCAAAATATTTTACAAACGTGGTTTTAATGATCTCCTTCTCCATTGCCTACATAGCCATGAAGCTTTTCATGCTATCAGGGAAACACATGATGGGATTTATGGGAGAAATTGGAGTGGTCTAGTTGTCACTAAATGTATCCTTCACCTCAGCTATTATTTCCCCATGCTCAACCAAGACTGTTGTGATTATGTAAAGAAGTGTGTTAAATGTAAACAAGACCCTAATCTACATCACATGTCAGCCAATGGCCTCCAAGTATCTAAAGACTTTTGGCCTTTTTCATAATGGGAACTCGATCTCATTTGGGAAATCAATCCCCATTCTTCAAAATGGCATAGCTCCATCATCACAGCCACCAAATATTTCACCAAGTGGGTGGAATCTATTCCGCTCATCTTAACCAAAGTAGAGAAGATTATCGACTTTATCAATCACCATGTCATCTATCACTTTGGTTTTCCTCATAAGATTATCATAAACAATGGTAAATCCATTAAGAATAAGCAATTTCAAGGTCTATGTGACATACTCAGCATTAAGCTAAGTTTCTCCTCACCCTATCACCCTCAAGTTAATGGACAAGCTGAGGCCTCTGACAAAAATCTTAATAAAAAGCTCACTAAAATGGTCAATGAATCTGGTCAAGATTGGCATTTGCACATTCCCTTCACTTGATGGGCTTACCGCACTAGCATTAGAACCCCTACAGATGTTACACCCTTCTCCCTTGTGTTTGAAGCGGAGGCTATATTACCTCTTGAAATCCAAATTCTCTCTTTTTCATATGTTTGTAAGATCTTATTTTTTAGGATGATTATCATCAACACCATTTAGCCCAGCTTGAGTTACTTGATGAGCATTGTCTAGAATCCTTTACCCATCTCCATGTCTATCAAGCATATCAATTGTGCCTATAATAAATGACTCAAAGTGTGAGAGTTTAATATTGAAGACCTCATCTTAAAGGACAATCAACATGTCACTAATATGGAGAAAAGAAAGTGAGGTAAGTTTGTTTTTAATTGGATTGGACCTTATATCATAACCCATAAGTATGGATCAGGAGCTTAATGGTTGTCTTCTCTCGAAGGCCACCCAGAACCTAAGCCCCTCAATGCTTTGTATCTACACTCCTTATTTTGTTAAGAAGGATTAAGTCTAGCTTTTGTTTAACTTAAGCTCATTCTTTTCTATCCACCTACATTCATCTCCCTATTTTAGGGGCAACTGATTAACACTAAATCATGTGATTATATGTCACCAGCATAACCTTATATTGAATAATGGGTATCATGGCTATACTCATGGCATGATTCTCATGGTAATTTCCACCCCTTTATTGGATGAATCCCCATGATCCTTGTCACCTAAATACTTTTAAAACCTAATCCACCTTTTTGTGCTTCTAGTTTTGCCTTCATAAAGGTGAGCCACTAAGTTATCCTAAGAAAGTATATGCCAAGTAAAATCAGAGAAAAATAAAATAATTCCTATCACTATCAATCATGGGTCATTCCTAGCATTCACAAATTGCTCCCTTGAATGACAACTATTGAAAATTTATTTGACATTACCAAATATGAGGTAGACTTCTCCCTTGAAGGGAAGCTATCAAAAATCATTAAACAAAGCATATAAACTAAGACCACTTCCTTGAAGGATGGATAAGTCAATAATTTATCAAAAACCATACCAATTTCTTGGAAGCTTCCCATTAATCAGCTTCCCATATACAATAATATAACAAGAGACCTATTATCAAAATCAAAGCAAAAGCAGACAAATATCATGAAAGTCGTAATTGACTCTCAAGCAGCATAATAAGGTAGAAGTTGTAATTGGTTTTCACAAGTAAACTTCCCACATTGATCAATCTACATAATTTTGTCATAGACTTGTTTATAACTAACTCTTTAGGCACCTATAAAAGAGGCATGCTAGTCTCACAATAGGGTTCTATTTTCACCCATCTCTGCTTTACACTATATGCAAGAGATTATTGAGCTTACTTAACCTTATGTGGACAAGACACCTTTCAACCAATTAATGACCACTCATACGAAGCATTTGAAGAGATTATGTTCATTAATTCAATCCCACTTTGGGTCTATTTGTAATCCTTGTCAAAAAAGAAGCATTGTGCCCTCTTCTTATCCTAATGTACTTAGTTGATATTTTCATTACAACATTTATCTCTTGATTATATTATTCACCTTACCATTTTAGTGTGGTTCATTGCCTTACCTCATATGCTTTACCTTAAGCAAGATAACAAAAACCATACTCATGTCTATCCTCATAAGCATAAGCATAATAAAATCCAATATAACGTCCAATAAACAACATTCAACACATTTTGTACATGTTTACAAAAAAATGTGCAATCTTTTATTTAGGGTGTGAGGAGTTGCATGGCTTATACAGAGTCATTTGATTAACATTATTTTCCAACCTAAGCATTGGGTTGATTCTATGGTGACTTTGGATTTGTATTTATCCATCCTTTTAGTTGATTGCTCCCTGAGCTCGCCTTGACAACATTCCCCGTATCGGTAGCCACTAAAGGGCATACTATGTTCTCCTCTTCCACAAGGTGGGCATCATATTCCACTCTAGGTATTTCACCCTACTCATCCAGCTAAGTGATTACCTCCCTCCACTCTAGTTGTTCTATTGGCATGGGTGGTACTTGTCATCATCTCAATGCACATCCCCTTTGATGTTGGTCATTTTTTTGACACCAACCTATTCGCATAATTTGTGCTAACTATTCTTTGGTCCTTTTGACTTCACCTACCACCTTTTCCATGTTGACCATTTAAATTTTCACCACCTGGTGTCTAAGAAGACCATTTGCATTTTTCAAGGGAGTACTTCTTAGCTCAGATACCTATGAATAACACTGACTTTGTCTAAGAGACTATTAGGTTTACCCAACCATAGTTGCAATCACATGGTAAATTGGTCTCTTATACCTTAGAATTGAATCTTATTTTTAATAACATTGGCATCTTTCATTTGTGTGTGATCTTGGCTATTGCACTTAGTCACATTTTGTGTACATGTTTGCATTTCAAATACCCACCCCTTTCTGTCACCATCTACTGATTCACCATCAACCACTTGTCAAACCTGTACCTAATTTTGCTTTCCCTCATCACCTCTTGGTTTGAGGGGGAACACCTCTTCCCATAATTGAGGCAATCAAACCTCTGATCAACAATCCATTTTCATTTTGTAGCTTGTTAATTCAAAAGTTGCATAACAAAAAGGGGCAAAATATAGACACTAGAAAACTACACACAAGCAATTCTAGATGTCTAAATGCCTCGAACCCCACCCTAGCGACCACCTAAACATTCTTGACTCTTAACCCAACCCTCTTAACCTAACCAAGTCACTATTCAACTATCACTATTCACATAGTACTATTTGAAAACACTATTCATTATCACTATTCATGATGACATGGCATGTCACTATTCATGGTGACATGGTAGGTGACTTAATAGTGATATGGCAATTAATATGGCAAGTGACATGGATTGAAAGTGAGGTGGCTTGGAGTGGGACATCATACCCCACTTGGGACCCTTCTCCAAGGTGCTTAATGACCTCATTAAGCACCACAGGGTCCCCCCTCCAAAATATGAAAAGTTTCAACATAAGGGCCATAATTCAACATCATCTTTTATCCTCATGCACGAAAGTGGCACAAAAGTATGTAGGGCTCCTTGTTAAATTCTTGAGAAAAGACAGAAGTGGGTGGTGGAAGGTATTTTGGACCCATGTGGACACATGGGCATTATCTCCACTCAATTTAGACACATGTGCAAGGTGGAAGACACATTAACCAAGTGCGAGACACAATTTATGAAATGGGAATCCTTACACCCTTATCCCCTTAACCCACTTATGCATCCACTTGAAAAATGGTGCCACACTACCACTATTTCAGCCTTTGTCAAGTTTCTTGGCATGAAATTCTATAAATATGAGCCCCCCTTTCATTTAAGGGGGTTAGAGTTTGGTTAGTATCATTTTGTTGGGAGAATATTTAGTCGTCAACTAACTGATGACAAAATGGGTATATCAACCACAGCATAGGGAGATTTACACCACAAATATTATGGGTTTACCAAATCTGGATGAAGTAAATCTCTCCTCTCATCAAGGGGAGGTTTCTTATAAATATTTACGTGCTGAATATATATATATAAGCAGAAAATAACACATGGGGTGGTATAACAGCATCTACCTCTCTTTTTTCAGAAGTAATGTATAAAGAATAGAAAGAAGGATATCCTGATCCTTAGCTAACAACACTCCTCTTCTTTCAGGAATGGTATTAAATGGGAAGCATAAGATCACCTGAAGTAATAAAGTTCACAAGAACAATCACATAAGCACAAAGTCTCCCGTAGCTTCTTTCACCGATCTAGGACAGGCGGAACCATAGAGTGAAACGAAGCACAAAGTCTTCATCTGAAACTACAAAAGATAACTAAATCTCAAAGATAAAAGAATCTCAAAGTCTATCCTCTACCTTTAGAAGCGCTCTCAAATAATGTAAATCCACCCACTTTGCTTATTAAATTAGATAAACAAGAGATTATTAGGAAAGAGAACATAAGAAATTGTTTCCTAGACAACACAGATAACTTCAACACAAAGTCTGAAATAAACCTGCTTCTCATTCATTTAACAAAATATAATTTACAAGTTTGAGCACAAAGTCTCAAAAATTGCTTCAATTTCGGCAGAGTGTTTGCTCTCAATTTTTCCAAGATCCTTTACAAATGAGGTCTCCACTATATATAGGGAGAAAATCCTCAAAAACTAGAAAATAATAAAATATAAAAATATCTCAGTCAAAGATGACTCATCTTTGACTTTGAGATACTTTTCCAAAATATTTACACGTAATTACATCTTACAAAATTGCATGCACTTTTCACAAAACAAAAGTGCATAAGGAAAGAAGAATAAAGAAGGGAAAAAATTCAGTTCTTGCTGCCAGATTTCTTCATATGGACATCGTACATAGTGATGGATGCCTGAATTTCTATGCTGTCTGGCGCAACCGTGTTCTTGGAGATGATTCTAGCTCTGATTAATGTGTCTTTCAATGCTGTGATGGCCTTAGCATGACCAGTTAACCTAGATTTTAGATTTTCCAAAGTTAACTGAGCGTCTAGAATATTGTCCACAGAAGACATTGAGAAGGATTTTTCTTCAAAATCTCTCCGAATCATCTCTTTGAAACTCTGAATCATTTCTTCTGCCAGAAGGAACTGATTGTCCTTAGAGGTTAGGTTGCAAGGTAGCTCTTCTAGTTTATTTATTAGGCTGGTATCGCTCTTTTCACTAGCCTCCCTGAAAGCCTTGAGATCATCATTTAAATCTTTGAGTACCTGGATCCTGAAAATCAGTGATTCCTTGATCTCAACATAAGAGTCCTTGATGGAGATGACACCGATATATATCAAGGTGCTTTTCTTCAAATCCTTCATCTCTTTCTATTTTCTAAGATCCTTTTTTGAACTATCGATCTCATGAGAGATAAGAGAGACAAAGTCATCTAACTCTGCTCTTACCTTCCTCATCTTACCCGTTCTTTTTATAACCTCTGATATCAAAGAAACTCCTTGAGTATGCATTCTTTCAATATAATTCTCCAGGACTTTTCCCTTCAAGTAAGTCTTCTCTGCTTTTTGAATGACTGGGTCATCTACGGAGAAGGCCTCTAGAGTTGCTGCTTCAGGGAGAAGAGTGAACCTTCTTATTACTGTCGTTAGCTGCTCTGTCTTGGCCTTATAATAATCTTTCATCTCCTTCTCTCAGTCAAATTTTTGGACCATGATGTCCATAGGAGACTAAAGGTCACTTTTTGCACCTTCATGAGTAACTTTGCCAAGTTCAACACGAGAGATGGAATAGCTGCTCATTTCGAAACCCTCAAGGGTTACGTCCTGTGGAGGCTTGGCAATTTCCAAAAAAAATTGCCCTTTTTTCTCAACCAATTTTGAGAGGATCGTTGGCCTCTTAAGAGCTTTAGCTTTCACTGGCACTATTTTGCCAAAGTCAAAGTCATCTAGAGAGATGGCCGACTTCTTTCTTTTGGGGGTGAAAGTTGTCATCCAAGGCGGGAGAGAAGTATCTGTTGTGGCAATGGTTCCCTCAGTTGGTGTTACTGTGGTAGCTTCTACACTGTTAGTAGTGACAGTGGTCATAGTTGGAGTAACTGGCAAAACTATACCAACTACTGATTCTAGCTCTTGTGTAGGGCTTTCTGCCAAGTTGAAAAAAGGAGATGATAAACTTGGAATAGACCCAGAAGAGCGAGAAGAACCTCCAAAAACACCCTGAGGATCGCCAAATATGACCCTAGAAAGAGAAGTGGCTCTGGAAGAGGGAACACTGATTGGAGAGATAGGTGAAGAGGGTACCATAGAAGACTGAGGGGGAGAAGGAGAGATGCTCTTGAGTAGTTGTGCTTCTTCTTATGAGAGCAGAGGTCTAGTGCTTGGTTGCCCTGACGGTTGATCATCTGTCTCCATTGGCTGGGCTACCTGTGTCTGAGGGCTCTGTTCTTCAGTTCCTTTAGCTACCGTTTTAGGTTCTTCAGTAGTCTTTGGTTTCTTAGACACAAAGATGATTCTAGGCTTGTGAGGCTTAGAAGGGGAAGGTACATCACCTTTGTTCTTGGTTCTGTTCTCTGCCTTCTTCTTCATCTCTGCTTGGTACTCAACCTCAGATCCCGTGATGAATTCTTTCAAGATGATCCCTTTGGCTGCTAACCAATCATTGGTGTTAGCCAATATTGGTTCAAATTTTTTTCTTAGAGAAGTCAGCTCTTTCTGAGACCACTGAGTTGGAGGAAGAGGGGAACCATCAACCTTTTCAGCCAGGTATCTGTTATTGATAATATTTCCATCATCGATCAAACCAGAGGGGATCTCTGCAAGCCCTAAATATTTGATCTGCTCTAGGGTCAGCCTGCAAAAGTCCATTTTCCTGATTTCTTTGATCATCCTCAGGTCGATCCAGATATCTTCAATCATGGGCTCGTAGAACTGGGTTTTCCTTCTGATTTTGTCCTTGACTCCCTTGTAGTCAAATTTTTCTCTCCTCTTGAATGGTTTTAGAGTGACCATCTGCATTTCTGTTTCCATGACTTTGGCTTTGGTTGTTGTTGCAATAGAATACCTACCAATTTTGATTGGAAACCTGAAGTTTGGTTTCTTCAGCTCCATTTGTTTGGCATGCTGATAATCAGTTGTTGACAAAGTTTCATTAGTACCAACTTATCTGAAGGGAACCTAGGGAGCATATAGGGGTAGCCTTGGAAAAAGCCAACCCGAAGATAGCAGAAGGTAGGAAATTGAAGGAACATGCAACTGTAATCATTGACCACTGTCCAAGCCTCATTTGATACTCTCTTCTGCTCAAGCTGAGGGTCGAAGAGACATAGAAATACAGCAAAAAATATATCATTTATCCTTTTAAAATGGTGGGTCGATCCTTATAGAGTTAGCTGGGGGTAATATGAGTACACTAGGGTCGTCTTTCTATCCCCCTCTGTGGTTAAGCCCAAAAAAGTTTGCATTGCGGTAGCTATGTACACAAGGTACGAAGTCATATAAAACTTGTAAAAATTTTGTACCTTGGTTAGCTGCTCATGGAAGGCATTGTTGATTTGCTCTCCCCAAAAGATAACATGTTTGCCTTGGAGGATGATTTTAATGAATGGTTACATCCATTCATGGAAAAGTGAAGAAGATGGGAGGCCTCCTACCTTGTTGAGAAGGGTGATCAAGTCACCAACCTCCTCAATGAAGTCACTCCTCGAAAAGTTCTGCGGCCATCTTGATAAGTTGGTCCTGCGGGTCTTCAACCATTTGTAGTTCATTACTTTCTTTGCCCTCTCAGGGTCTTTGTCGTATTCCTTTTGGACGTTCACAAAGTCAATCTTGGTTACTTCGGTGGCTAGAGGGCACATGAAAATTTTATCGATGAATTCAGGATCCAGTCGAATCACCACATTGCCGCTGGCATATAAGACCAACCTGGTCTCTTTGTTGTAGGAGCAGGCACATTAGAGAAAGAACTCTTTATGATGTGCCGCCACCGAAAAAGTGGCCACCAGGTGGATGTTACTCTCGACGATCCTCTTTATCCCAGTGCTTGGGTTTGTCGCCTTTGTTCGAGCTATGAATTCGGCCATGTCCACGTGGCCAATTTTGGTGTCCTAGATGTCGTCGACATTTGAGGAGATCGACGTGAGTGGAAAGACACCCTAATATTTGTATTTCATGGTCTTTGCCTTTCTTGGAGATGCTTCAGACATGGGAATTGGTTTTGGTCGAACAGGTGTCGATGAGCAAGAGTTCTCTAAAGGTACTACAGACATGATTACGATATTAGAGGAAAGTGGATGAATGGAGAAAATACAATTTAAGTGATCATGGTCAACGGAGGTCACTTAAAAAGGCTGGGTTGAAAAAAGGACCAGAAAATGAGGAAGAAAGGGAAAGAAAAAGACAACACAAAAAATCTTTCAGAGTTAGGAAAATCCGGAGGAGGGATGCACTGGCGGCAAAATTTGCCGCCCCTACAGGTTGAAGTAAAAAAGATGCAAGGGCAGAAAAATTCACTGCCCATGCATGTTTGGCATGCACAGGCAGCAAATTTTGCCGCCCTTACAGGCTAGAGGAGAAAGAGGTAGGGGGGGTGAAATTCGCTGCCCCTACAGGAAATGACTGCACGGGCAATGAAATTTGCCGCCCTTACAAGAAAAGAAAGAATCATGGCAGGGGATGCGAGGGCGGCAATTTTTGTCGCCCCTGCACACAAGGATTGCTTGGGCGGCAAAATTCACCACCCTTGTAGCTAAAAAGGCTTGGGGGCCGAGGCACAGGTGGCAAAATTTGCCACCCAAGATGGCATTGAGAGGAAACCCGCAGATAAAGTAGAGGGATAGCATTTTAAGCCGTCCCTACAGGTAGGTAGGCATGGAAGGTCGATCGAGGGGGAAGGGACTCAAGAAGGAAACAACAAAAACTCAAAATAAAATGAAAAGAAGAAAAAGACGATAAGATAGAAGAAGGAAAGATGATGAGAACTAAAAATAAGACCTACCTGGAAATCCATACACGCCACAAGGTCAAATCTGCCAAGTCGCACTTCAAGTCATTCGCTAGATCATCCAGACGCGAAGGGCAGGAGGAGAGGAGGAAGTAATGAGAAGAAATGGGGTTCAAATCGGTTTATATGGGGTGAAAAACAACCCCAACAACCCACCGTGCATGGAAATAAATGTTGTGCACGGAAACTAAGGCATGCTTGGGTGGCAAATTTTACCGCCCTTACATGTTTCGGTGAGTTTGAATGCAGGGGCGGCAAAATTTACTGCCTTTGCAGGTCAAGATGCAAGGGCAAAAAAATATGCCGCCTTTGCAAGAAAAATGCAGGGGCAGCAAAAATTGTCGCCCTTGCTTTTACAAAGGTCAAAATGCACTGGCGGCAAAATTTACCGCCCGTGCATGAAACAGAAGAAAAGACCAACTCTGGAAGAAGCAGTCTGTGGGAGGGGTTCCTTGGTCGCAACAAGATCGTAACCACTCTCACGTTCCTAGGCCAAGATGAGAACGAATTCAAAACTCATCTCAAAAACAAATTTAGAGAGACAAAAGATGAAACAGACAAGTTTCGTAGGGGGTTGTTCCCAAAAATGGGCTAATCTGATTTTGGAAACAACAGCTGGCTCCTGTTGGGGAATTTTCGTTAATCAAATTGATTAGTTGGAGTAGAAACCAGTCTCTAAGTGCCTTCATCCAAGCCATTGGGCTACGGAGTCAAGCTAAAAATGAAAGAAAAATAGACAAAATATAAAAATTGTACATATATATAAATAGACTTCTCCAAGCCTCAAGTATTGAACAGCTTCAGATGCTGTCCACTATGAGGTAGTATAAATAGTGTTCCATCTTGGTACTCCAGCAAGAAGCTAGCCTTACCATAGAGCTATCGAATGGTGAATGAGCCTCTCCACAGAGAGTCAAATTTTCCATGCATCCCTTTTGGTTCTCGCCTCTTGTCCCACAATAAGACTTGATCTCTGATTCAGAATTTGCAAACTTTAGCTTTCTTATCAAAGAGTGCCTTCACCCGGTTTTGATGTTCCTTAATCCGATCCACTACCATAGCTCGACGCTCATCTAGCTCATTTAGACACATGATTCTTTTGTCGATCGAGCTTTCGAAGGTTGAGTCTTCGATTGCTTTAGTTAACCTGAGCGCTGGCATCTCAAGGGTGATGGGGATTTCTGCATTTAAACCATAAAGAAGATGGAAAGGGGACATACCTATAGCCCTTTTGGGTGTTATTCTATCCACTCATAAAGCATCATACAATGCTTTGTGCCATGTTCTCTGATTGTCATCCACCAACTTTCTGATAATAGTGACCAGGTTCTTGTTACTCAGTTCTGCTTGGCCATTTTCTTGAGAGAAATAATCTGAAGTATGGGATAAGGTAATCCCATAATAAAAATAGAATTGAGTAATTTCATGTGATGAAAAATAGGTCACATTATCTGTTATGATCTTTAGTGGGACCCCAAACCTAGAGATGATATTTTCTTTGAGAAAGCTGCATACCACTTCAGACGTAGCATGCTTGGTTGGGATGGCCTCCACCCACTTAGTAAAATAATCTATTGCCGTGAGGACATAATCATGTTTTCCACTTGAATATGGGTTGACTACCCCAATGAAGTCAATACCCCACTGCTGAAACGATTCCTTGATCACTACCAGCTTGAGAGGCATTGCAGGAAGCTTAGGCTTCCCAACGAATTGTTGGCACAATTCACACCTATGCACCCATTTGTAGGCATCCTGGAAAAGTGTTAGCCAATAATACCTTGCTCGTAGAATTTTGTGCGTTGTCACTGGTGTAGAAAAATGTCTCCCATAGGCCAGATTGTGAAAAAATTCTAAGAGTCTTTCTTGTTGCGCCTTATCAACACAACAAATAAATGCCCCATCCAGGTTTCTCTTGTAAAGACCATTGTCCCACAGAACGTAACCAATTACTTTCAATTTAACATTTCATTTCTCTTTAAAAAAAAGATGAGTGGGGCACTCACCATATGTCAAAAAATGAGCAATGTCAGAATACCACTCATCAGTAGTGGCAACAAAGAGGACCGTAGGGATGCCTTCGATCTCTACTTCTTCACTTTCTGCTTCACCTAGAATGTTGTTGGCAATCCAGTTACCAGTTACCTTAAGAGTTTGGTTGGTTTGATGTCTAGATCAAACTCTTAAGTTTTGGCAATCCAGTTACCTCTCTTCATACCGAACTCCTGCTAAGTCAAAATGGATTTTACTGTTGTGTCTAGTACGAGAACTTTGGTGTGAGAGTTCAAGATATAAAACCTGAAATGCTTGACCGCTTTGACCACAGTGTATGCATGCTTCTCCATAAGGAAATATTTTAGCTCATGATCCTTGAGTGGACAACTCATGAATAAGATAGGAGATTCTGCACCTTCTAAATTTTGCTGGACCAAAATAGCCGATAGTGTATGTTCGAAGGCATAACTATATATTTTAAAACTTTTAGTATAATCTGGACAGACCAAGACCGGTGCACGGGCGATTGCTTTCTTAACATCTTTGAACGTTGATTTACCCTCAGCAGTCCACCTAAATGTAGCATTGCCCTTCATCATGTTGACAATGTGACGGGTTTTCTCAGCAAACTCAGGAATAAACCTTCAGAGAAAATTCACCTTTTCAAAGAAAGAGTGAACTGCGGTCTTGCTGGTAGGCAGAGTAAGTTCCTAGATGGATTTGAATTTTTCTTAATCAATTTTAATATCTTCTCGAGACACGATGTGTCTGAGAAGTTTTTCTTCAGTTACTCCGAAGACATATTTCTTTGGGTTTAAAGAGATACCGTTCTGACGACAGCATTCCAGTATCCTTTGCAAATGGTGAACATGCTCAGAACGATGTTTTAAAAATACTGTCAAATCATCCAGGTATACTACAATGAATTTTTCCATCTCATCTTTGAAAGCGAGATCCATCGCCCTTTGAAATGTGGTGCCTATGTTTATCAGACCAAAAGGCATTCTTCGGTAAGCGAATGTGCCCCAAGGTGTGGTGAACGTTGTTTTGTGTTGATCTGCTTTTTTGACTTTGACCTGATTGTACCCCAAAAAACTATCTAGCATTGATAACATTTATGAACCTGTTACCATCTACAGGACTTGATCCATAATAGGAAGGGGGTAGTTATCTTTTAAAGATAACTAGTTTAAGTTTCTAAAATCCACATAGATTCAAATTTCGCCATTCTTTTTCCTGACAGGCACTATGTTGGCAATCCATGTTGAGTGATGGATTGGAAAAATTATCCGGGCATCAAGCATCTTTTGTATCTCAGCTAAAATAGTACCTAAGATTTTTGGATTATATTGCCTAAATTTTTGCTTGTAAGGTACAGAGTTGGCTTTCAAGGGAATGTCGTGACAGATGTCATTTGGCCTGAGTGATTTTAGATCATCGTAGGAATAGGCCAATACATCCTTATATTGGTGGAGTAGACTAGCAAGCTCAAATATTTCTTTGGGAGTGCAGCATTTTTCAATTTTTACCATCTTAGGATCGCGCTTGGTTCCCAAGTTGACTTGATCAAAATCTTGGAAAGAATTTGAATCTATTTGCTGTTGTTTAATAAACCTATCATGGTTATCAAATAACTTCTCTAGGGAAACCAGACCTTTGGGAATCTTATTCCTCTTAAGCTGTAGGAAATTCTCACCTGTGTTTGTATTGGTCTCAGGAGTTGCTTCACATTCTCGGAGTTCACTACCTTCAAAATGCAGTTGTACAAAACTGTCCTTTTGCTCCAAGAAGGTGATGATTTGATCATCATTGTTAAATACTTGTCAGTGGCTGGCATTATTTGGTACACTTGATCGAAAGACCAATTTAATAGTGTACATATCTCCCTTAAAGTCTGGGTGAGGGACTAGAAGGGTGGCAGAGACAGCCAATGCATCTACCCAGTCATTAAATTCTCTTGGAACGGCAGAGATGTTGAAAGCGTCAAAATTTTCAATCTGATTCCAGACCAGGTTGCGATAGTAGTGCAACCTTTCATTTTTTGTCTGATAGAGGTTCCTCACCTGGTAGACTATCAACTCAACATCCCCTTTAACATGGAGTAGCTTAATGCCCCTTTCTCTGGCAGCCTATAGTCTGAGCAATAGGGACTCGTACTCAACCGTGTTGTTGGTGTTGTTGAACTACAATTTGTAGGATGAAAGAATAATGTCTCCCTGAGGAGATTCCAGCACAACCCCAAATCTCAAACCAGTAGATGAGCAACTGCTATCAAATTCTAAGGTCCATACCTCGTTAGACGCTGCCTTTTCTTTAAAAACTCCTTTGTTTGGGGAAAGAGAATCTTCCATGTATTCATTTTGATTTGTCAATTTTCTCACTGTGCCAGCTGAACACAATCTCAAGTCATTACCTATAAGAGTTTTATCAGATGTCTCATGAGTTTTGTCTATAGATAGGAAGTAGTTGCCCATGCCCGAGGACTCAAATAAAATTTGAGCTTCTGGTGCTGACGATCGAGTAACTACATACCTTGCTTCTTTTTCAGGATGCAAATTCCTCATGACACCTTGAACTGGAATCCTTGCTTCTGACAAGTTCATATTTAGTTCGCCTCCAACATCTTTGTATAAATTATGCCCAAGTAGGATGTCGTAAGATGCTAAAACATCGGCCACTAAAACCATCATTTTTATCTGCTTTTCTGGAAAAGCCGCGAAGGCATATTGAGCATCTTTTATTTGACCAAGGAGAGGGACTTCCTTATTTTCCATGGAAAAAGACCTCCCAAAAAATTTGGTCAAAGTCAGGGCAAGAGAATCCGCACTTTCGCAGGCATGACATTATCTGAAGCTCTAGAGTCTATAATACAATTACTCAGTTTATAACCATTTATAAGTAGGAAAACATAGAAAGGTTCTATTTTCTTGGGAGCGACAGGAAGAGTCACAACAAGATTGTTTTGGGCTGATTTATCTTTAGGGGGATCATGAACAGCCTTCAAATAATCTTGTCCTACGGGGACAGTGTTGTTTTTCACATATTTTGCTAACCTATCAAACTATTATGGGTTAGCCCTCAAATATTCAACCTCTATCATTTGAATTTTAGTCTTTCTAGCATGATCAATTATATCAAATAATTGAAAAGAACTTGAAATAGAGGAAGAGAGTCCATCATCAGGGACTTTAATAGGTGTGGCACTGGTCTGGGCAACGGAAGTAGAAGGTATGGCATGGTTGGAGGTACTTACTTTTTTATAGGTTACCTGATCCTTTGATTACGGAGGCAATGGGGTCCCTCATTTGGAAATAAAAATTGATTATCGGGGTTCCTCCTCTGCCCTTCCTTTGTCAGTCTATGAAGCTGACAGATTTTGAGATCTGGTGAAAACAGCGTAAGATCCATCCAAACCCTCTCCTTTACTTCCAGCTTCATCCTGGTATCCAGGAAACCGATATTAGAGTTGCCAGCTAATTCTTCTTCCTGCTCATCAAAGAGATTAGCATCTTCTTGTCGGTCCAATTGAGGTTGAAATGAATTATCATGCTCAGCCTCCAGGTAACCAATCGCTGAATTGGTAGGTGCTACTTCAATGGCCAATCTCCTTGGAGGGGGAGGTAGGCGATTGGATTGCCCTTGGTTCCGGGTAGCATTTCCCTTATATTGTTGATTCTAGAATGTTCTCCTAGGTGCATCTCGATAGGTAGGAGTAGATGTACCTTGGGCTATTTGCCTCTTCAAAGCTATCAGTTCATTCGTCAATTTTTGCACCATAAGATCTGTAGTACCTGAAAAACTTTCAGCAGATGAAGAGAATTTATTTTTACTAGGGTCTTTTCTGATCTTACCTACCAGGATAAGATCATCCTCAATCTCAATAGCCAAACTTTGAGCCAAGGCTAGATCTATAGGGCCAGCTCGCCTCAAAAAGAAACTTACTTTGGGAAGCTGTGAATTGATAAAAAAGCACTTGAGATTTTTCAGCGTGGGCTAAGCCACAGTTGGAATCTAGTTTCTCAACTTGTTGAATTTAGTTATGAAATCCCTCATGGGTTCCTGGGATTCTTTTTTTAACTGTGTTAGCTGACCTAACAAAGCGTGTGCATCTTCAGCAGGTTTAAACCTAGCTTCAAATTTAGACTTGAGTGTATCCCATTCTGTTAATGACCTAACCTGTAGGTGATAGAACCAATCCACGGCGGCTCCTTGCAAATTTTTCACAAAAAGCCTAACTACTACATCCTCAAATTCCACGCCGATCATGCCACATGTTATGGAGAAAGCGGCAATATGCTCGTCGGGATGAACCTTTCCATCACCAAAAAATTTAAGAATTTTTTTTCTAGAACTACGAGGTAGTTTATGCAGAGGTGCAGTCAAATTGAGAGGACCAAAGGAATTACCCCACTGGCCTTGAGCCATTATGTTAGGATGATTAAATGGTGGGATAACAAACTTTGGTGGGGTATTTATAGGTAGGGCACGATTAACAGTAGGAAAAGAAGCTTTACCTTGTGTCGATGATCTGATAAGGTTAGGAGGAAAACTCCTAAAACATTGGAAGAAAGGTGACGGAGGAAAGAGATCAAAGTTGATTTGTTGTGCCAACTCAAACACAGGGTCAAAAACACCCTTAGATCTCTGGCTTCTGGTATAGTGTGGAGTTGCCATATTTTAAATGGAAAAGGGTCTGCAACTGCTTCAAGTTGGAGCTTGAGGCTTCTAAATGCACATTCGTAATCCCCAGCAGAGTCGCCAAAAAACTATTGGAAGAATATTTTGTCGTCAACTAACTGATGACAAAATGGGTATATCAACCACAGCATAGGGAGATTTACACCATGAATAGTATGGGTTTACCAGATCTGGATGAAGTAAATCTCTCCTCTCATCAAGGGGAGGTTCCCTATAAATATTTACGTGCTGGATATATATATATATATATATATATATATATATATATATATATATATATATATATATATAATTAAGCATAAAATAACACATGGGGTGGTATAACAGCATCTACCTCTCTTTTTTTAGAAGTAATGTATAAAGAACAGAAAGAAGGATATCCTGATCCTTAGCTAACAACACTCTTCTTTCAGGAATGGTATTAAATGGGAAGCAGAAGATCACCTGAAGTAATAAAGTTAACAAGAACAATCACATAAGCACAAAGTCTCCTGTAGCTTCTTTCACCGATCTATGACAGGCATAATCGTAGAGTGAAATGAAGCACAAAGTCTTTGTCTGAAACTACAAAAGATAACTGAATCTCAAAGATAAAAGAAGCTCAAAGTCTATCCTCTACCTTTAGAAGCACTCTCAGATAATATAAACCCACCCACTTTGCTTATTAAATTAGATAAACAAGAGATTATCAGGAAAGAGAACATAAAAAACTGTTTCCTAGACAACACAGATAACTTCAACACAAAGTCTGAAATAAACCTGCTTCTCATTCATTTTTAAAAAATATGATTTACAAGTTTGAGCACAAAGTCTCAAAAATTGCTTCAATTTCGGCAGAGTGTTTTCTCTCAATTTTTTCAAGATCCTTTACAAATGAGGTCTCCACTATATATAGGGAGAAAATCTTCAAAAACTAGAAAATAATAAAATATAAAAATATCTCAGTCAAAGATGACTCATCTTTGACTTTGAGATACTTTTCCGAAATATTTACATGTAATTACATCTTAAAAAATTGCATGCACTTTTCACAAAATAAAAGTGCATAAGGAAAGAAGAAGAAAGAAGGGAAAAAATTCAGTTCTTGCTGCCAGATTTCTTCATATGGACATCGTACATAGTGATGGATGCCTGAATTTCTATGTTGTCTGGCGCAATTGTGTTCTTGGAGACGATTCTAGCTCTGATTAATGCGTCCTTCAATGTTGTGATGGCCTTAGCATGACCAGTTAACCTGGATTTTAGATTTTTCAAAGTTAACTGAGCGTCTAAAATATTGTCCACAGAAGACATTGAGAATGATTTTTCTTCAAAATCTCTCTGAATCATCTCTTTGAAACTCTGAATCATTTCTTCTGCCAAAAGGAATTGATTGTCCTTAGAGGTTAGGTTGCAAGGTAGCTCTTCTAGTTTATTTAGCAGACTGGTGTCGCTCTTTTCACTAGCCTCCCTGAAAGCCTTGAGATCATCAATTAAATCTTTGAGTACCTGGATCCTGAAAATTAGTGACTCCTTGATCTCAACATAAGATTCCTTGCTGGAGATGACACCGATAGATATCAAGGTGCTTTTCTTCAGATCCTTCATCTCCTTCCATTTGCTAAGACCCTTTTTTGAACTATCGATCTCCTGAGAGATAAGAGAGACAAAGTCATCTAACTCTGCTCTTACCTTCCTCATCTTACCCATTCTTTCTGCAACCTCTGATAGCAAAGAAACTCCCTGAGTATGCATTCTTTCAATATAATTCTCCAGGACTTTTCCCTTCAAGTAAGTCTTCTCTGCTTTTTGAATGACTGGGTCATCTGCGAAAAAGGCCTCTGGAGTTGTTGCTTCAGGGGAAAGAGTGAACCTTCTTATTACTTCCATTAGCTGCTCTGTCTTGGCCTTATAATAATCTTTCATCTCCTTCTCTCGGTCAAATTTCTAGACCATGATGTCCATAGGAGACTGAAGGTCACTTTTCACACCTTCATGAGTAACTTTGCCAAGTTCAACATGAGAGATGGAATAGCTACTCATTTCGAAACCCTCAAGGGTTACATCCTGTGGATGCTTGGCAATTTCCAAAAAAATTTGCTCTTTTTCCTTGACCAATTTTGAGAGGATCGTTGGCCTCTTAGGAGCTTTAGCTTTCACCGGCACTATTTTGCCAAAGTCAAAGTCATCTGGAGAGATGGCTGACTTCTTTCTTTTGGGAGTGAAAGCTGTCATCCAAGGTGGGAGAGAAGTATCTGTTATGGCAATGGTTCCCTCAGTTGGTGTTACTGTGGTAGCTTCTACACTGCTAGTAGTGACAGTGGTCGTAGTTGGAGTAACTGGTGAAAATGTACCAACTACTGATTCTAGATCTTGTGTAGGGCTTTCTGCCAAGTTGAAAAAAGGAGATGATAAACTTGGAATGGACCCAAAAGAGTGAGGAGAACCTCCAAAAGTGCCCTAAGGATCACCAAATATGACCCTAGAAGGAGAAGTGGCTCTGGAAGAGGGAACACTGATTAGAGAGATAGGAGAAGAGGGTACCACAGGAGACTGAGGGGGAGAAGGAGAGACGCTCTTGAGAAGCTATACTTCTTCTTGTGAGAGCAGAGGTCCAGTGCTTGGTTGCCCTGACAGTTGATCGTCTGTCTCCATTAGCTGGGTTGCCTGTGTCTAAGGGCTCTGTTCCTCAGTTCTTTTAGCTGCTATTTCAGGTTCTTCAGTAGTCTTTGGTTTCTTAGACATAAAGATGATTTTAGGCTTGTGAGGCTTAGAAGGGGAAGGTACATCACCTTTATTCTTGGTTGTGTTCTCTGCCTTCTTCTTCATCCTGCTTGGTACTCAGCCTCAGATCCCGTGATGAATTTTTTCAGGACGATCCCTTTGGCTGCTAACCAATCATTGGTGTTAGCCAATATTAGTTCGAATCTTTTTCTCAGAGAAGTTAGCTCTTTTTGAGACCACTGAGTTGGAGGAAGAGGGGAACCATCAATCTTTTCGGCCAGGTATCTGCTATTGATAATATTTCCATCATCGATCAGACTAGAGGGGATCTCTGCAAGCCCCAAATATTCAATTTACTCTAGGGTCAACCTGTAAAAGTCCATTTTCCTGATTTCTTCGGTCGTCCTCAAGTCGATCCAGATATCTTCAATCATGGGCTCATGGAACTGGGTTTTCCTTTTGATTTTGTCCTTGACTCCCCTATAGTCAAATTTTTCTCTCCTCTTGAATGATTTTAGAGTGACCATCTACATTTCTATTTCCATGACTTTGGCTTTGGCTGTTGTTATAATAGAATACCTACCAATTTCGATTGGAAACTTAAAGCCTGGTTTCTTCAGCTCCATTTGTCTGGCATGCATGATAATCAGTTGTCAACAAAGTTCCATTAGTACCAACTTATCTGAAGGGAACCTGGGGAGCATATAGGGGTAGCCTTGGAAAAAGCCAACCTGAAGATAGCAGAAGGTAAGAAATTGAAGGAACATGCAGTCGTAATCATTGACCACTGTCCAAGCCTCATCTGATACTCTCTTTTGCTCAAGCTGAGGGTCAAAGAGACATAGAAATATGGTGAAGAAGGCATCATTTATCCTTTTGAAATGGTGGGTCGATCCTTGCAGAGTCAGTTGGGGGTAATATGAGTACACTAGGGTCATCTTTCTATCCCCCTCTGTGGTTAAGCCCAAAAATGTTTGCATTACGGCAGCTATGTATACAAGGTACGAAGTCATATAAAACTTGTAAGAAGTCTATACCTGGTTAGCTGCTCATAGAGGGCGTTGTTGATCTGCTCTCCCCAAAATATGACATGTTTGCCTTGGAGGATGATTTTGATGAATGGGTACATCCATTCATGGAATAGTGAAGAAGATGGGAGGCCTCGTACCCTACTGAGAAGGGTGATCAAGTCACCAACCTCCTCAATGAAGTCACTCCTCGAAAAGTTCCACGACCATCTTGATAAGTTGATCCTAGGGTTCTTCAACCATTTGTAGTTCATTACTTTTTTTGCCCTCTCAGGGTCTTTGTGGTATTCCTTCTGGGCGTTCACGAAGTCAATCTTGGTTACTTCGGTGGCTGGAGGGCACATGAAAACTTTATCAATGAATTTAGGATCTAGCCGAATCACCACATTGCTGTTGGCATCTAGGACCGATCTGGTCTCTTTGTTGTAGGAGTGGGCACATTAGAGAATGAACTCTGTACGACGTGCCACCACCAAAAAAGTGGCCACTAGGTGGATGTTACTCTTGACGATCCTCTTTATCTTGGTGCTTGGCTTCATCGCCTTTGTTTGAGCTATGAATTTGGCCATGTCCACGTGGCTAATTTTGGTGTCCTGGATGTCGTCGACATTTGAGGAGACTGACGTGAGCAGAAAGATGCCCTGATATTTGTATTTCATGGTCTTCGCCTTTTTCAGAGATGCTTCAGACATGGGAACTGGTTTTGGTCAGAAAGGTGTCGATGAGCAAGAGTTCTCTGAAGGTACTACAGACATGATTACGAGATTAGAGGAAAGTGGATGAATGAGGAAAATGCAATTTAAGTGATCATGGTCAATGAAGGTCACTTAAAAAGGCTGGGTTGGAAAAAGGACCAAAAAATGAGGAAGAAAGGGAAAGAAAAAGACAACACAAAAAATCCTCCAGAGTTAGGAAAATCTGGAGGAGGGATGCACGGGCGGCAAAATTTTCTGCCCCTACAGGTTGAAGTAAAAAAGATGCAAGGGTGGCAAAATTCACCGCCCATGCATGTTCGGCATGCATAGGCATCGAATTTTGTTGCCCTTGTAGGCTAGAGGAGAAAGAGGTAAGGGCAGTGAAATTCACAGCCCCTACAAGAAATGACTGCACGGGCGACAAAATTCACCGCCCTTATAGGAAAAGAAAGAATCATGGAGGGGCAGCGAATTTTGCCACCCCTGCAGGTAAGAATTGCATGGCAGGGGACGCGAGGGTGACAATTTTTGTTTCCCCTGCGCACAAGGATTGCTTGGGCGGCAAAATTCACCGCCCTTGTAGCTAAAAAGGCTTGGGGGCCGAGGCACAGGCAGTAAAATTTGTCGCCCAAGATGGCATGGAAGGTCGACCGGGGGGGAAGGGACTCAAGAAGGAAACAACAAAAACTCAAAATAAAATGAAAAGAAGAAAAAGATGCTAAGATAGAAGAAGGAAAGATGATGAGAACTAAAAATAAGACCTACCTGGAAATCCATGCATGCCACAAGGTCAAATCTGCCAAGTCGCACTTCAATTCATTTGCTAGATCATCTAGACGTGAAGAGCAAGAGGAGAGGAGGAAGCAATGAGAAGAAATGGGGTTCAAATCAATTTATATGGGGTGAAAAACAACCCCAACAACCCACCGCGCGTGGCAATAAATGTTGTGTATGAAAATTGAGGCATACTTGGGAGGCAAATTTTGCCGCCCTTGCATGTTTTGGTGAGTTTGAACGCAAGGGCGGCAAAATTTTTTGCCCTTGCAGTTCAAGATGCAAGGGCGGCAAAATTTGCCGCCTTTGCAAGAAAAATGTAGGGGCGTGCTTTTACAAAGGTCAAAATGCACTGGCGGCAAAATTTGCCACCCGTGCACGAAATGGAAGAAAAGACCAACTCTGGGGGAGGGGTTCCTTGGTCACAACGAGATCGTAACCACTCTCGCGTTTCTAGGCCAAGATGAGAACAAATTCAAAACTCATCTCAAAAACAAACTTAGAGAGACAAAAGACGAAACGAACAAGTTTCGTAGGGGGTTGTTCCCAAAAATGGGCTAATTCAATTTTGGAAACAACACATTTATCTTACAAGTTATCTACTTGTCAAGGAGGTCATCCATCTCGAAGGAGAGGAGTTCAAAGTAACCAGAATATGTTAGAATCGCTCCAAGTTTCTTCAATAATAACACCTTCATCAACCATCTTCAAGCATAAGGTCTATTGTCATTTATGTAATTTTAATTTCTTCACTTCTTGGCCTTCTTCTTCTCTTGACCTCCAAACCTCTACTCCTTGGCCTTATTCTTCACTTGAGCTCCAAACGTCTACTCCTTGGCCTTCTTCTTCTCTAGACTTCTAAACCATATCCCCTTGGCCTTCTTCTTTTCTTGACCTCTAAACCTTTACCTTTCAACCTCTTCGTATTCTTGACCTCTTGACCTCTTGACCTCTTAACCCTCTACCATTTACACCTTTGCCTTCTTGACTATCCTTTACCTTTTTACCATTTACCATCTTGACTATTTACTAACCCAACGAAAATCTTATCTTCTTGGCCTTTGTCACAATACAAACCAAAAACCACAACTTTAGCATTAGTTTTGACCAACTATTGCTTTATTTTAGGCATTTCATTAACAAGCATTCTTGTATTTAATTTTAGTTATTTATGTTATTTAAATGCAATTACCTTATTTTTCATTCATAAAATTAATTTTTTAAAGCAGGTGGATTGATAGCCTCCTCAATAGCTCACGTTTTCTTAGATCTAGCTCACGCTAGGCAATCCACCTTACTTCTTATCTAATAAACAAGTTTTTTTTAAGTGCTTTCTTATTGCAGGTCATTCTTCCCTACCCAAAGAGGAGTTTGCACACTTCATCTGGATCAATGTGTGCACTTCTTTCATGTTCTCATAACCACTACCCTTCTTTTTAGTTTTATCTCTTCTTCTTTAAAAATAAGAAAAGCAAAAAATTAGAGTAAAATAGTTTGCATGCACAAAATTCAAGGCTCATGCAATGATTTGGTTGGATCATTTGTAGAAAGAGAGATAAAGGGTAAAGAAAAGATCAAAACTTAGAGCAAGATGGAGAAGAAGTTGTGAGAGAAATTTATTCTTGTAGTTTATGCAAAAACCCTCTATAAAAGATTTTAGAATTTAAGGAAAAAATATCACAGTGTACAAGACTATACAAATGAGTTTTATAAGTTATCTATATGAGTATATCATGATGAAATAGAATAATAGATGGCTTCAAGTTATGTGAATGGTTTAAAGCTTTTTATTCAAGATGAACTGAGTATGTATAGAATAAATATCATGGAAGAGGCTCATCAATTAGCTTTGAAGGCAAAAGAAAAACAAAATAGATGTGATTTTATAAGATCCATTGTGCCAAAAATAAGACAATCATTTACAATAAGGGGATGGGTTGGGTTTAATCCCACTAGAGGAGAATCATCCCATGGTATAGAAAACAAGAATATAATAGAAAAGGGTTTCAAAATCAACAAAGAGGAAGAGGATTTCAAAGAGGTAGAGGTTATGGTGGTAGTAGAGGATGCAATGGTTCACACATAACCTATGTTTGTTACAAATGTGGAGAATAATGGTATAGATCATTTGAGTGTCTGAGCTATCATGAACAAGAAAGGAGGCAATAGGATCAACCAAGAGAGAATTTGGTTGAGGCTGAGATAGAAGAACAAAATATAGAAATTGTAATTACTAACATAGGATAAAATATCATGATGAGGAGAAAAATGATAGATCCAAGGAAATAACATGTGAAAATAAAATAAGGTGGTTATTCATGGATGGGTATAAATAATTTTCAAATAAGGTGTATTATTGACATGAAAATGACATCAAACTATGAATTCATAGCCCGCTATTCTAGTGTCATTAACATCTAGAGAGAGTATCTGATTATATTAATAAAGTAAATATTCTTAATCATGAGTAAATATCACACATATGATGAATATAAATATTCAAGAACATAAATATATTTCTCATTAATATAATCAAACTGGTTGTAAAAGATATCTTAGAACATAGTACTCATGTATAGATAACTCATATTACAAGATTGGATAGAATGGTCTATATCAATATTACTAAGTCTAAATATAAAGTTATAATCCAATAGTCACATCATATTTTCATGCCTATCTATTTATGTGTAGTTCCTCTAGATGTCATGAAGTGCATTATATGTCATAGTAGCTGTCTGTGTTTAATTAATGCCATAATATGACAATTGACTTATGCAGGTTGTTAGCTAGTAATTTAACCTAATGAAGAATTCCACTAATATCATCCCCTAACTTAATTCTTTGTCTTGTCCTCGAGACAAAAAAAATTAATAATTCCATAAATAAATTATATGTACTTGGGATTTTTTGCAAAAAATGTTGATGTTTATTGAGGATTTTAAGTCAAATTCCTTCCAATTTGTCAAATAACTAGTGGTTCACTGGGATTTTGTTTTAATTGTATATTTTCCCAAACCAATTATGTAAGTTCATATGGGGTGGGTTGATTGGAAACAAATTTTAAATATGTATCAATTTCATTTGTAAATTTTTTGACCTTCCCCATGAATTGATTTTTGAGGTCACTTGATTCCTCAAGCTTGATGATGTGTTGTGCTAGTTGTTGTTGCTCCCAAAAAAAATTCCCAAGTTATAAAATCCATGTCCTTTTTGTGCTTGTTGGATCCTTAGAAATATCATATTAGGTTATGACTTGGTTCAATTATTCTTCCAAGTTATCTCAGGTTTCATTTTTGGCTAATGTTGTCGTTGGCCATCATAGTGTGAAATCAAGTATGTAGTGACATCTATTATTACTTTATGAAGAGAATCAACATGTGTTTTCAACATGTTGTAGTTTTGAATGTTATCTAGCAAGGGCTTGTTATTCTACTAAATTTTTAACTCCTATATTTTAATCTTATGGATTCTTTTGTTTCTCTACCTTGAAGATAGATTGATCCTTGATAAAATTACGTAATGTCTTTTAAAACTAATGAGTGAGGCAGCTTTGGATCTACTTCAAACTATGGCCTAACCTTCATCATCTCTTGGCTGGCATATTGTAGTGTTTATTCTAATATTTTACATCTCTAAATCCAAACATATTGAGGAATTTCTTGAAAAATGTTCCCCAATCATTACTTTTGACTAGGGGTTAATGCATTCAACCTTATATTTTTTTTCCTGTGGGGTGGCTTCAAGCAAATTAGGTGCAAGATGGATAGTGTTGATTTTATAGGATTTAGACAAAATGGATTGATTTGGATGAGGTAATATTAGGGTGGAAGGCTTAATGTTTACGGTGTGGGTTGAAAGGGGGAAGCAGTGGTCATTTATTAAGTGGAAATGGATGGCAAAGGGGAAGTCAAGTGTTGGTAAGTGGGTGATGGTGGGGTTTGAATGAATAATATTTTAGGGGTTGTTTCCACTACTTTTTTCCTTGTGATTTTTGCCTACTTGGTGGATTGTTTAGCTACCCTCTTCTTTTTCTCCTCCTCAGCCTTGTGGGCAACTTCTTTTGTCATTTTTTTTTGTTTGCTTTTACTAGGAGGGTAACATCCTATGTCACCTTTTTATTTTTCAATGCTTCCTCTTCCTTATCTATTTTATGTTTTTATTCCTTTTAATCATTTTAATCCTTCCCATTTTTATCTTTTTATTCATGTTCCTCTTTTTTCTTTGCTCATAGTGATGATCCAAAAGGATTTTAAAAACACATATAACAGTTGCAAGAAGTAAAAAGAAAGTTATAAGAAAGGAATGACAAGTATATGGTAGTAGCAGATGTAACAAGAAAGCCAAAGGTATTTGAAGAATGATATTTGGTTATGGTGTATTTGAGAAAATAAATATTTCCCCAAGGAACATATAACAAGCTAAAGTACAAAAAGATTAGTTTGTGAATAATTATGAAGAAAATTAACTATAATGTCTATGAGGTGATTTTACTACATATTTTTTATTATTTCTCACGTATTTAATTTTTCAAATTTAGATGTTTTTCATGGAAAAGATGATGAACGGGAGGAATATAATGAAGTGGATTGGAAGCAACAAACACCAAGGAAGGATAAATAAAATATAGTATAGGTTATGGATAAGAAAATAGTGAACACAATATAAGGAAGCTATAACAGGTATTTGGTATAGTGGGAAGGGCTACAACAAAAAGACAACACTTGAATTTCAAAATGGGAGTTGAAGAATATTGATAATAATAAATGGTAGGATTATAATCAAGAGAACTCATAGGAGTTGAGTTGTGTTGAAACAAGAGTAGAATGATGCAGACACATATCTTGTAGAGGTCATAAATTTTGATTTGGGAACCCATTTGAGCTTTAATTTTTGTTATAACAAACATAATGGAGAGGATAATGCATCTATAACCCACTCTAGTTGGTTAGGATCAAATTTCATATATTTTTGAGACCATAAGTGATCATCTAGGGGTCTAAAATTGCATTTTAATATTTTTTTAGGAATTTTAAATTTTAGACATTAGATATGTTTGTAACCAGACATGAATTTGAGTTGAAATTCATCCATTAGTGTGAATTTATTATGTAGGGGATAAATGGATATTTTTAGGCCCATACGATCTTGCATGTAAAAGTTAATAAAAATATTGATTGTCACACTTGTATGAAAAATTATTAAAAATAGCAGCTATCAAACTTACATGAAAAAGTTACTAAAAATAGTAGGTGTTAAAAATAACAATGTTAATTAACTCTAGGTAGGTTTCTCTTTTTAGTTTTACATGTCAAATCTAATTTCAAGTTTATCTTTATTTAAATACTCTTATGTAATGATTTAATTCATTCATGAAGAATCAATAAAGATTAGTTTTTCATGAAATTCTGATTAGATTGTGCCTATTGAGATTTTGCTTTGCTAGTTTCTAATTTCATCAGATATAAGAGGGTAGGTGTGACCAACGAGTAAAATATGAAGATATTCATTTTAATGTCAAGAAATTAAATCTGAAAATAATATTTTTTAAATGTGGTGAGAGCTACACATATTCATTTATACTAGACTCTACAACCAAAGTCAAGCTAAAGCATGGTCTAGAGAAGAGAACCCTCAAACACACATATGAAGAAGCTATCTCAGCCCTCTCACCTCTATAAGTAAGAATCACCTAGCTTACCTTATTTGTTGAGATGTAAAAATACATGACTTTTGTTTTCTCTAGATTAGCCTCAAGTTCACAAGTGTCACAAAAGCAGACTATGATATCAATTTGTCTCTAGATACCCTTCATTGACTGAGATATGAATATACTTTCATTTGAAAATATAATAATTGTAATTGTAATGGAGACACTAAAGAGTAATGAATAATATGGGTAAGTGCATGGAATTGGGGGGCTAAAATGGGATCTTATCTTGAGTGGACATGTTTTTCCTAAAAAATAAGAAACCTCAACTTGTATGGATTATTTGACACACCTACACTCAAAATTTGAAGATGTTATAAGAACATGAATTGTTACATTTCAAGTTTTTTCTAAACTAATAAAAAAAAATTAAATGGTCAAGTATAAGTGGGTCAAACTAGGAAATTATAAGAGGTATTAAGATATATTTTTTGAAATCATAATAGATAGCCTGTTATGCACCTTATCATTTTTTTAGCATCCCTATCACTTTTTCAGCATCATTTACTATTTTATTAAAACCCTTTGGTGGAAAGTTAAATAAGATTATCTAGTTTGTAACCTATATTTTTTTTTAAAAAAATAATGAATTTTTATTTTTTAACTAATTTCACAAATCAATAGACCCTAAAATATGATCAATAATGCATAGTTGACTGTGTGCCCCCTAACCACCTCAAAAAATATCAAAAAATATATATTTTTAATCTATATATAATTAGGTCTAGTTTGTAACCCTATAATTTTTTTAGTTTGAATCAATGAAATGAAAGTTACATAAACAAAGATAAACATGTATATTTGCAGCATATAACACTATAAAAGACATACTCAGAAATAAATATAGATAAAAACTTTAAAGTAATAAAAATATTATATATATATATATATATAAGTGTGCTCGATGTTGTAGTCATATTTTGAAGAAATATTTTTATTAAATTCATAGAGTTTAGTATGATGGAAGTTGAGTTTAGTATGACGGAAGTTGTATGATGGAAGTTTACTATGTGTTTGCAGGACCATGCCTTAGGCATTATAATCCAATCCATTCTCAAGACTTGAGGCATGTGTTTAAAATGTGAAACATTAGAAATATGTACAAAGAAAATTTACGTACATAGAATATTTTAATATTACATTGACATGCATTTGGCCATCTTATTGATTTTATTATAGTTTTTTTTAATTATCAAAGTTCATGCATGGCCTTAGTCAATGTTAGTTGTTAACATTAAAGTTTTGTATATCAAAAAAATGTAAACTTAATTTCAACTGTAATCTTGATGTAATTTACTTGGTTAAATATATTTGTGATAATAAAATGTGACTTTGGGCTCAATTAGCCTTAATGTCATCATAGATTGAGCCAATTAGTCAATTAGGGTAATAAGTGATGTGATTTGGGCCAAATTGAGCCTTATGAACATAATTATTAATTAAAATGATGTTAAATAGGGATAAATCAATTGGTTTAGGGTTTATGATTTAGGGTTTATAGCTTAGGGTTTAGGGTTTGACTGCAAAGGAAATTAGGGCCCATTTGAGCTTGTTAAATCTATTTGTGACTAAAAATATATGATTTTGAGCCAATTAGTCAATTGGGGCAATTAGTGATGTGATTTGGGCCAAATTGAGCCCTATAAACCTATTTCTTACTCTAAAGGATGTTAATTAGGGTCTAAAATTATTTGTTTAGGGTTTAAAGTTTTTGGTTTAGGGTTTAAGGTTTAAGTTTTAGGTTATACGGACTTGGGTTAAAGGTATAGGGTTTATGGATTAGGGTTTATGGTATAGAGTCTAATCACAAAGTTAATTGGGAATAATTTGAACTCATTGAACCTATTTATGAATATAAAATGTGATTTTAGGCTTAATTAGCCCCAATATCATCATAGATTGAGATAATTAGTTAACTAAGGAAATAAAAGATGTGATTTGGGCCAAATTGAGCAATAAAAACCTCATATTACTCTAAAGGATGTTAATTAGGGTTAAATAAATTAGTTTAGGGTTTAGGGTTTAAATTTTAGGGCTTAGGGTATATGGTTTAGTGTTTGGGGTCTAATCATGAATGCAATTAAGGATAATTTGAGCTTATTAAACATATTTATGACTACATAATGTGTTTTTGGGCTCAATTATCCCCAATTTCATCATAGATTGAGCCAATTAGTCAATTGGGGTAGTTAATGGTATGATTGTTAGGTTGTGGAGCTAAAAGCTTCAACTCTTTGCAAACTGAAGGAACGAAGGTTGCTGAGATCCAGGAGCATCGGCGTCGGCAGCAGGACCGACGTCGGTCATGACCAGTGCAGAAGGCCACCGGCGATGGGAGAAAGTCAGCCGACGTCGGCAGAACCAGGCAAGCAGGGACCGGCGTCGGTCGCCTGTGTGTTCCAAAACTGCTCGTTTCACAGACAGTTAGTTAAGTGAATGAAGAGTTTGCATGTTAAGACCAGTTAGAGTCTTGGGCTGTGAGGATAATTGTCTAAATTAAGAGTCTAAGTTATTGTTTAAGTTAGGGATCTATTTATAGACCCATTGGCATGTATTGTATAAGGATGAGATAGAAAGGAAGAGTTCCTTTTAGTTGTAAGATCATTGAGTTGCAGGTTGTTGCAAGCTCATAGGAGATCTACATGTAAGTTTGGTCTGTTGAATTGCAGGTTACAGGTTCATGGGAGATCAACTTGAAGTGCTATAGAGTGCTTGGTGTACCGGCAGGGTTATTACTGACTGGTTTGAGAGGTGAACACCAATTCTGTGTGTGAGTTGGTTGTTGGGACCATTTTTTGTGTAGGATAGTGTTGTGTAGAAGAATTACTGTACACTTGAGGCGTAGGAAACCTCTGTAAGGTGGAAGAGTGTGGCAGCTCTTTGTAGTATTCTTTTCTGTAAAGTGTTAATACAAGATAGTGTATTGTCTCTCATATTCTGTGCTATTGGTGAATTCTAGTTACTTGTGTTTCTGGTTATTTCTGCATATTTAATTGCTTATATTTGGTAATCATACTGTGCTCTTTCTGAGGAGCAAGATCCTAACAGGTGAAATCAGAACAGGTGTGTTTGTTCTTGGATTTCCCCACCCCTACAACTGGTATCAGAGCTTTTGGTTGGGGTACTAACAGATTGGTTTAGATCTGGGTAGTGTGTTTTGATTACAGGTTACTCACAGGGTTTCTGTTTGAGTGGGAGTTGAGCAATGGCAGAAGACAGTCAGCTACGAATGGAAAAGTTTAATGGAAAGAACTACCAATTATGGAGGATGCAGATTGAGGACTATCTGTATCAAGATTTGTACTTACCGTTGGGTGGGGTTAATAGCAAACCCTCGGATATGAAGGATGAAGAATGGGAGGTTCTTGATCGGAAGGCTCTGGGATCTATTAGATTGAGTCTTGCATCATCTGTGATTTCCAGCTTATCACAGTGTAAGACAACGGTGGAGTTGATGGAATCTTTGGCAAATTTGTATGAAAAACCCTCAGCTTCTAATAAGGTATTTCTTATGAAGCATTTATTTAATTTGCAAATGTTGGAAGGTGGATCTGTTCATAGCCATCTTAGTGATTTCTATGGTTTGGTAAACCAGTTAAGTTCAGTCAATATTGTATTTGATGATGAAATTAGAGCTCTCTTAATCTTGTGTTCATTACCTGAAAGTTGGAAAGATTTGGTAATGGCAGTTTCTAATACTGTGTCTCCTTCAAAAGTCTTAAAAGTGGATGATGTTGTGAGTGTGATCTTGAATGAAGAGATACGCAGGAAAAGCACAGGTGAATCATCAGGAGATGCTTTGAGTGTTGAAGGCAGAGGAAGGCCAAGAGAGAAGATAGAGTGTGGGAGATCAAGGTCGAAGATAGGCAGAAGATCCAAGTCCAGGTATGGAAGAATAACCTGCTGGAAATGTGGAAAGCAAGGGCACTTAAAGAGAGATTGCAGATCGGGTGAAGATCATCATGAAGGACATGGAGAAGAAGCAGATGTTGTGGATTACATTGCACAGGATGCTCTAGTATGTTCTTTGGATAAATTAGAATCTTGGGTTTTAGATTCTGGTGCCTCTTTTCATGCATCCCCACATAGGGAATTTTTTCATGAGTATGTCCAGGGAGACTTTGGAGAAATTTGTGTAGGGGATGGTAAGCCTTGTCAGATTATTGGCAAAGGAAAAGTGAAGCTGAAATTACAGACAGGTGACACATGGGTGTTAAAAGAGGTCATGCATGTCCCAGTTCTGGAGCGGAATTTGATTTTTGTTAGAAGTTTAGGTGATGAGGGTTGCACAGTAACTCTCACAGTGGACTCTTGGAAGGTTACCAAGGGTACACTTGTTGTAGCTAGAGGTAAGAAAGTAGGTACGCTTTATCTATCTACTTGTATTACTGATTCTCTTTCTGGGTTATCTACTTCAGCTGTAGATTTAGAGATGTGGCTTAATAGGCTTGGTCACATAGATAAGAAGGAGATGCTTGTTCTTGAGTCAAAGAGTGTGCTTTTGGATTTGGAAGGCATAGATCGTGGTTTTTCTATGCAGAAGAAGAAGGTGACGTTTCTTGAGGAATCCGACGTTAGTGACAAGAACAGGAAAGCCTTGGTTTTCAAGGAGAAGGTGACGAACAGAGTTCAGCACAAGATGCAGAGGAATTCTGAGTAGAGCAAGGGTGATTTGGACAAGGGTTTGATCCAAAAGGAGCTCACGAGAAAAAGTCAGGTCTCACTAGAAAAACACAGAGACCGACGTCGGTAGGAAAACCGACGTCGGTGTCCAAACAGGGATCGATGTCGGCTATGTGCAGCCCGATGTCGGTGACTCAGGGCAGATAACGACTGACGTCGGCCAGGGGAAACTGACGTCAGCAAGGTGGCAGTCGCAGGGAACCGACATCGATCGGCTGCAGACTGAGATATGACCGACATCGATCACTGAGACAAATTTTGGGTGGACAGCTAGTTGTCATGGAGTCTCAAGCGCCCATATGGAGAACTGAAGGTGTAAGTAAGTTCTTAAATTTGTCATTTCCCTTCTTTACACTACTTATTGCTCACTTATGGTATAGAACCAGGAAGTTGTTAAAGAAGCAGAATAGGTAGATCCAGGAAATAGTGGGAGCTTGGCATGGATGAGGATCTGATTCCTTGGAGGAGAACCAAACAGGTGTTTTTGGGTAGAGTTGCCAGCTGGAAGAAAGCACTGAGAGATGAATGGATGTTCAGGATGAAGAAGAGTGGAAATGGATACGTGAGATGGAAGATCAGGGTATATGGTCTTGTATTAGCTGTAGGACAATGGAGGTTTGATCATTGTGTTTCTCTTTACCAGGTTGGATAATATTAGCTACATTATCCTATTTTTGTATGATGTGCTTGTTGCAGGGTTACATATACAGGTTTTGCTGAACTAAAGGTAAAGCTAGTTCAGGTGTGTGTCATGGAGAATCTGGGAGCAGCAAGATTCTTTGGCATGAGTGTGTTCTAGAGACATGGAGGTCTTATTGACTTTGTTTCAGAATGATTGTGTGAGACCAGTTAGCACACCGGTGGTTGGACAGTTCACAGAACAGGTGTCTTGATTCACATAATGAGGTTGAGTGCATGGTATGTACTAAACCTGAGTTTTCCCAAGTAGTGGGAGTTGTCACAAGTTTGGAGTCAATCCAGGAAAGTAATACTGAAGGGCAGTTTAGTGGGACCAGCAGCAGGTGCACATGTTATGCAGGGTCAAGTTCTTTTTCTACATGGTTGTAGATGCGGATGTGGCAGGTAATTTGGATGATAGGTTTTTCACTACAGGATTTGTGGTGGTTGGTCTTCAAGAGTGATCTTGAGGAGGGATACAAAGCCAAGGGAACAAACTAGACGGAGTACAGGTACAGATACAGGTTACAGCTATTTATCTCCAAGTGGGAGATTGTTAGGTTGTGGAGCTAAAAGCTTCAACTCTTTGCAAACTGAAGGAATGAAGGTTGCTGAGATCCAGGAGCACCGGCGTCAGCAGCAGGACCGACGTCAGTCGTGACCAGTGCAGAAGGCCACTAGCGACGGCAGGAAGTCAGCCGACATCGGCAGAACCAGGCAAGCAGGGACTGGCGTCGGTCGCCTGTGTGTTCCAGAACTGCTCATTTCACGGACAGTTAGTTAAGTGAACGAAGAGTTTGCATGTTAAGACCAGTTAGAGTCTTGGGCTGCGAGGATAATTGTCTAAATTAAGAGTCTAAGTTATTGTTTAAGTTAGGGATCTATTTATAGACCCATTGGCATGTATTGTATAAGGATGAGATAGAAAGGAAGAGTTCCTTCTAGTTGTAAGATCATTGAGTTGCAGGTTGTTGCAAGCTCATAGGAGATCTACATGTAAGTTTGGTCTGTTGAATTACAGGTTGCAGGTTCATGGGAGATCAACTTGAAGTGTTATAGAGTGCTTGGTGTATCGGCAGGGTTATTACTGACTGGTTGGAGAGGTGAACACCAATTCTGTGTGTGAGTTGGTTGTTGGGACCATTTTTTGTGTAGGAGAGTGTTGTGTAGAAGAATTACTGTACACTTGAGGCATGGGAAACCTCTGTAAGGTGGAAGAGTGTGGTGGCTCTTTGTAGTATTCTTTTCTGTAAAGTGTTAATACAAGATAGTGTATTGTCTCTCATATTTTGTGCTATTGGTGAATTTTAGTTACTTGTGTTTCTGTTTGTTTCCGCATATTTAATTACTTATATTTGGTAATCATACTGTGCTCTTTCTGAGGAGCAAGATCCTAACAGGTGGAATCAGAATAGGTGTATTTGTTCTTGGATTTCCCCACCCCTACAACTGGTATCAAAGCTTTTGGTTGGGGTACTAACAGATTGGTTTAGATCTGGGTAGTGTGTTTTGATTACAGGTTACTCATAGGGTTTCTGTTTGAGTGGGAGTTGAGCAATGGCAGAAGACAGTCAGCTATGAATGGAAAAATTTAATGGCAAGAACTACCAATTATGGAGGATGCAGATTGAGGACTATCTGTATCAGAAAGATTTGTACTTACCGTTGGGTGGGGTTAATAGCAAACCCTCATATATGAAGGATGAAGAATGGGAGGTTCTTGATTGGAAGGCTCTGGGATCTATTAGATTGAGTCTTGCATCATCTGTGATTTCCAGCTTATCACAGTGTAAGACAATGGTGGAGTTGATGGAATCTTTGGCAAAATTGTATGAAAAACCCTCAGCTTCTAATAAGGTATTTCTTATGAAGCGTTTATTTAATTTGCAAATGTTGGAAGGTGGATCTGTTCATAGCCATCTTAGTGATTTCCATGGTTTGGTAAACCAGTTAAGTTCAGTCAATATTGTATTTGATGATGAAATTAGAGCTCTCTTAATCTTGTGTTCATTACCTCAAAGTTGGGAAGGTTTGGTAATGGCAGTTTCTAATACTGTGTCTCCTTCAAAAGTCTTAAAAGTGGATGATGTTGTGAGTGTGATCTTAAATGAAGAGATACACAGGAAAAGCACAGGTGAATCATCAGGAGATGCTTTGAGTGTTGAAGGCAGAGGAAGGCCAAGAGAGAAGATAGAGCGTGGGAGATCAAGGTCGAAGATAGGCAGAAGATCCAAGTCCAGGTATGGCAGAATAACCTGCTAGAAATGTGGAAAGCAAGGGCACTTAAAGAGAGATTGCAGATCGGGTGAAGATCATCATGAAGGACATGGAGAAGAAGCAGATGTTGCGGATTACATTGCACAGGATGCTCTGGTATGTTCTTTGGATAAAGTAGAATCTTGGGTTTTAGATTCTGGTGCCTCTTTTCATGCATCCCCACATAGGGAATTTTTTCATGAGTATGTCCAAGGAGACTTTGGAGAAATTTGTGTAGGGGATGGTAAGCCTTGTCAGATTGTTGGCAAAGGAAAAGTGAAGCTGAAATTACAGACAGGTGACACATGGGTGTTAAAGGAGGTCATGCATGTCCCAGTTCTGGAGCGGAATTTGATTTCTGTTAGAAGTTTGGGTGATGAGGGTTGCATAGTAACTCTCACAGTGGACTCTTGGAAGGTTACCAAGGGTACACTTGTTGTAGCTAGAGGTAAGAAAGTAGGTACGCTTTATCTATCTACTTGTATTACTGATTCTCTTTCTGGGTTATCTACTTCAGCTGTAGATTCGGAGATGTGGCTTAATAGGCTTGGTCACATAGATAAGAAGGAGATGCTTGTTCTTGAGTCAAAGAGTATGCTTTCAGATTTGGAAGGCATGGATCGTGGTTTCTGTATGCAGAAGAAGAAGGTGACGTTTCTTGAGGAATCTGATGTTAGTGACAAGAACAGGAAAGCCTTGGTTTTCAAGGAGAAGGTGATGGACAGAGTTCAGCACAAGATGCAGAGGAATTTTGAGCAGAGCAAGGGTGATTTGGACAAGGGTTTGATCCAAAAGGAGCTCGCGTGAAAAAGTCAGGTCTCACTAGAAAAACACAGAGACCGACGTCGGCAAGAAAACTGACATCGGTGTCCAGATAGGGACCGATGTCGGCTATGTGCAGCCCGACGTCAGTGACTCGGGGCAAATAACGACCGGCTTTGGCCAGGGGAAACTGACGTCGGCAAGGTGGCAGTCGCAGGGAACCGACATCGGTCAGCTGCAGACTGAGATGTGACCGGCATCGGTCACTGAGATGAATTTTGGGTGGACCGCTAGTTGTCATGGAGTCTCAAGCACCCATATGGAGAATTGAAGGTGTAAGTAAGTTCTTAAATTCGTCATTTCCCTTCTTTACACTACTTGTTGATCACTTATGGTATAGAACCAGGAAGTTGTTAAAGAAGCAGAACAGGTAGATCCAGGAAATAGTGGGAGCTTGGCATGGATGAGGATCTGATTCCTTGGAGGAGAACCAAACAGGTGTTTTTGGGTAGAGTTGCCAGCTGGAAGAAAGCACTGAGAGACGAATGGATGTTCAGGATGAAGAAGAGCAGAAATGGATACGTGAGATGGAAGATCAGGGTATATGGTCTTGTATTAGCTGCAGGACAATGGAGGTTTGATCATTGTGTTTCTCTTTACCAGGTTGGATAATATTAGCTACATTATCCTATTTCTGTATGATGTGCTTGTTGCAGGGTTACTTATACAGGTTTTGTTGAACTAAAGGTAAAGCTAGTTCAGGTGTGTGTCATGGAGAATCTGAGAGCAGCAAGATTCTTTAGCATGAGTGTGTTCTAGAGACATGGAGGTCTTGTTGACTTTGTTTTAGGATGATTGTGTGAGACGGGTTAGCACGCCGGTGGTTGGACAGTTCACAGAACAGGTATCTTAATTCACATAATGAGGTTGAGTGCATGGTATGTACTAAACCTGAGTTTTCTCAAGCAGTGGGAGTTGTCACAAGTTTGGAGTCAATCCAGGAAAGTAATACTGAAGGGCAGTTCAGTGGGACTAGCAGCAGGTGCACATGCTATGCAGGGTCAAGTTCTTTTTCTACATGGTTGTAGATGCGGATGTGGCAGGTAATTTGGATGATAGGTTTTGCACTAGAGGATTTGTGGTGGTTGGTGTTCAAGAGTGATCTTGAGGAGGGATACAAAGCCAAGTGAACAAACTAGATGGAGTATAGGTACAGGTACAGGTTGCAGCTGTTTATCTCCAAGTGGGAGATTTTTAGGTTGTGGAGCTAAAAGCTTCAACTCTTTGCAAATTGAAGGAACGAAGGTTGCTGAGATCTAGGAGCACCGGCGTCGGCAGCAGGACCGACGTTGGTCGTGACCAGTGCAGAAGGCCACCGGTGACGGTAGGAAGTTGGCCGACGTCGGCAGAACCAAGTAAGCAGGGACCGGCGTCGGTCGCCTGTGTGTTCCAAAACTGCTCGTTTCATGGACAGTTAGTTAAGTGAATGAAGAGTTTGCATGTTAAGACCAGTTAGAGTCTTGGGCTGCGAGGATAATTGTCTAAATTAAGAGTCTAAGTTATTGTTTAAGTTAGGGATCTATTTATAGACCCATTTGCATGTATTGTATAAGGATGAGATAGAAAGGAAGAGTTCCTTTTAGTTGTAAGATCATTGAGTTGCAGGTTGTTGCAAGCTCATAGGAGATCTACATGTAAGTTTGGTCTGTTGAATTACAGGTTGCAGGTTCATGGGAGATCAACTTGAAGTGCTATAGAGTGCTTGGTGTACCGGCAGGGTTATTACTGACTGGTTGGAGAGGTGAACACCAATTCTATGTGTGATTTGGTTTTTGGGACCATTTTTTGTGTAGGAGAGTGTTGTGTAGAAGAATTACTGTACACTTGAGGCATGGGAAACCTCTGTAAGGTGGAAGAGTGTGGCGACTCTTTGTAGTATTCTTTTCTGTAAAGTGTTAATACAAGATAGTGTATTGTCTCTCATATTCTGTGCTATTGGTGAATTCTAGTTACTTGTGTTTCTGGTTGTTTTTGCATATTTAATTGCTTATATTTGGTAATCATACTGTGCTCTTTTTGAGGAGCAAGATCCTAACAGGTGGAATCAGAACAGGTGTGTTTGTTCTTGGATTTCCCCATGATTTGGGCCAAATTGAGCCATGTGAACCCAATTATTATTCTAAAAGATGTTAATTGGGGCTATATTGATTAGTTCAGGGTTTAGGGTTTATGATTTAGGTTTTATAGCTTGAGGGTTAGTGCTTAGGTTTACATTTTAGGGTTTAAGGCATATGATCTAATCACAAAGGTAATTAGGGATAATTAAAGACCCTTGAACCTATTTGTGACTACAAAATGTGATTATGAGCTCAATTAGCCCCAATGTCATCACATATTGAGCTAATTAGTCAATTGAGATAATTAGTTATGTGATTTAGGCTAAATTGATCACATTAAACCTAATTCTTACTCTAAAAGATTTTAATTAGGGATAAATCAATTATTTTTAGGGTTTAGTGTTTATGACTTAGGTCTTAGGGTTTAAGGTTTATATTTTAGGGTATAGGGTCCAATCTTAAATGGAATTGGGGCCAATTTGAGCTTGTTGAAACTAATTATGACTATAGAATGTGATTTTAGGCTCAACTTGCCCCAATGTCATTAGAGATTGAGTTAATAAGTCAATTAGGGTAATCAATGATGTGATTTAGGCTAAATTGAGCCCTATGAACCTAATTCTTACTCTAAAGGATGTTAATTGGGGCTAAATCAATTAGTTTAGGGTTCAAGGTTTATGATTTAAGGTTTAGGGTTTAGGGCTTAGGGCTTGGGGTTTATGGTACAAGGTCCAATCATGAATGCATTTAAAGCCAATTTGAACTTCTTGAACCTATTTATTATTATAGAATGTGATTTTAGACTTAATTAACCCTAACTTCATCACATATTGAGTCAATTAGTTAATTGGGGAAATTGCTGATGTGATTTAGGCTAAATGGAGCCCTATGAACTTAATTCTTACTCTAAAGGATGTTAATTGGGGTTAAATTGACTTATATAAAATTTAGGGTTTATGCTTTAGGGTTTAGGGCAAATGTCTTAGGGTTTAGGGTATAAGGTCAAATCATGAATGTAATAGGGGCCAATTTAATCTCAACGAACCTATTTGTGATTAAAGAATGTGATTTCAAGCTCAAGTTCCCCAATGTCATCACAAATTGAGCCAATTAGTCAATTTGAGCAATCAATGATGTGATTTGGGTCAAATTGAGCCCTGTGAAGCTATTTTTTACTCTAAAGTATTTTAATTAGGATTAAATTGATTAGTTTAGTTTAGGGTTTACAATTTAGGGTTTAGGGATTGGGGCTTAGGGTTTACAGTTTAGGGTTTAGGGTATAGGATCTAATCATGAATGTAATTGGGGCCAATTTCATTTCCTTAAATCTATTTGTGACTACATAATATGAATTTGGGCTAAATTAACCCTCATGTCATCATAGATTAAGCCAATTAGTCAATTGGGGAAATCATTGATGCAATTTGGACTAAATTGAGCCCTACAAACCTAATTCTTACTCTAAAGGATGTTAATTCAGGGTAAATCAATTTGTTTAGGGTTTAAGGTTTACAATTTAAGGTTTGGGGCTTAGGTCTTAGGGTTTAGGAACACCATTTAATGAAGAAATTATGAATGAAGATAAAAACATAAAAACACCAAATCAACCAATTTTAACACGAAGAACACCTCCTAGGATTTTGAAAAGAAGACATGTGTATTTAATTAAAATTGATGAATTTTTTTTTGAAACCAATGCATAACAAAATGTCCATATGAGAAGAAAAGTTAAAAGAATTTGGAACTAGCACTTTGAAAAATTAAACAAATCTAAAAGATGTTATTTGTTTGTTGCATTGATGAAAGTGTTAAATATGATACCTATAATGAACACCATAGGACTAAGAACATCTAATATTGATGGTTGAAATAAGGTAATTGCTGAAAATATACATAAAGCATACCATAAATTAGGTGTGAATAAATACACCAAAGATGGTAATGTTGGTCGATGTGTTATTATAACTTATATTGTAAGTTTTCAAATAAATAACAAATGCTTGATTATAAAAACAAATAGAGCATTGAACTTAAACAAAAAATACTAACAAAAGTAATTGGGAGACATAGAAGACTTGATGTTATTGATAACAATGAATTTTGGATGTTCTCCATTAGACTCACATAAAAATACAAGGTTATATCTGATGCCCTACAAGATTTACTTGCATAATTTTAAAAATATAACATAGGGGAATCACCTAATATAAGAGATGTAGTGAAAATAAGAATTAGTTCTCATAATCTTGACCCACATCTGAACATTTTTTAGATATGACTCAAACATAATTTTACTCTAAATTTGCCCAAAAATATCCATAATTTTATATTATTCAAAGATATTTTGAAATGGCCAAACCCTTATACATGAAAATCAACCACATGTGCACCATTTGTTGTTGTATGCAACATGTTGAATTTTCTATGCATTATGATCTCTTTTGTCATGTTCATTATATTTTACATGCTAACAACATTTATTAAGAGTGTGGAATGGAAGATCCAACAAAATTAGAAATGGAATTTATTCCAACCATTTATTGTGAAATACCATATGGATATTTTTTTATAAAAAATCATGTTTGGATGGAACTTGTAGCATTTATGGTGGATTTCCAAAATTGAAAAATTGTACCCATGAGGAGAATACACACAAAATTAGACAAAAATTTATTGAACATTTTGTGTGTATAAATATGTTCAATAAAAATTAGATAGAATATCAATTAAAATATGGAAATGAATCTAAAAGGTGAGATCCTTTTATAGAAATAATACATGGTTTTAAATTTATGGTCAAATTTAGGGAGAAAATTGTTTATGAGTACGCAAGGTAAACACACAAAACTTGATGGCTAGATGAACAATTAAAGATAAGTAAGGACATATTCCCACTTGGTACTATTATTTTAGTAGTTGAATTTTCAGAGAAGTACACATTGTAACCACAAATGGAGGTTTAGTCATGGTACTACAATTCATTAAAAGTTTCCATTTTCATGTGTATAACATTCATGCATGCACCTGACATTATAGAGCATGATCGAATAATAATAAGGGAGTACCACTTCTATGTCAGTGATGATCAAACACATTCTATGGAATATGTGCAAGGTTGTTTTTATATGTTTAATGGCAGGTTTAGTGAAAGTAAGATAACTTTAAATTTACATTATATTTGGTCACATAACTACATGTCATAATTTAAGAATGCACATATGTTCTACTGGCTGAGCAGGATGCATGTGACCACCAACATACGACATCTTTATAGTTTCACTAAAGTAGGCCAAGAAAAAGGTTAGCATGATTTTTCAAGATCATGTGTCAAAAGATCGCTTGTAAGAGAGGAGTTGAAGTTTGAAGAGGTTGTTGATTTGAAAAATGCAAAACACATAGTTGAATGGTATAATGAGAAAATGGCCCATGGTGCTCCAGAAAACTCTAGTGTTATTATATATTTCTAGTTTATGGATGAATAATAATTGGAAAGTATAATATTTTATGACAATAATATTATCAAATGCATTTCATAGCTCAAATGTAAGTTCTTGGATAATTCATATGAGGCACATGGCATCTTTTTATTCTGCATGAGTGGAATTTTTTTGGAACGAGTGTGAGTCACAAGAGTGGGTGGATGAATGGATTTGTAGATCTCCAAGTATAATTAACACATATCATGTTCCATCAGCATTACAACTTACATATATGACATATTCACATAACTTTGACCATATATCTACTCTAGTGTGTATGAATTTTTTAAATTTAAAATATATGTGAAATTAAATTGAAAGAATGTGTTATGTAATAAATTTGGTATATATATTGACAAATAATTATTAAATAATATATTTTTGTGATGTAGGGCATGTTTATACAGTTATTGCATATGAGGATAATGAAGAGGGGATAAACTACTACTTATGTCATTGTGTAGAAGAATAAATGAAATTGACTTCTAAAGTCACAGACGAGGAAAACATTTACTATCCCATTGGGTCTGTGGTAGTTACTATAAATTGGACTCGATGATATCCTATCAAAATTTAGATGTATGGTTGTTTGAATACTATGAAATACATTGGAAGATATTACACTATTCAAATTTGGTTCTTACAATAAATATTTGATTGTACAAATATCAAGGGAAGTCATTAAAAAATCTCTATAGACGGTTTGTGAATTTGACCATGAATAAATTATTTCTACTATCAATATTATATTCTATCCTAGTGGTTCCTTGGATTGAACTCCCAAGGTATGTTGAGTTCTCAAATGTAAGTATGTTTAATTTTATCAAAATTTATTGATTTTTTAGGTAATACATATAAATCTCAATTTAATTACAAAATATCAAATTTTTTGTAGGTTATTTGTGTCAACTTAGCTTCCACCTTCAAATGGTTGGAACTATTAGTAGATAATTCCATATACTCAAAGCTAAGAGAAGATTTCAGTTCAAGTAGATGACTGACGATTTTACCATATAGGGAAGGGCCTTATTGAGACTTGAATGTGTACTCTATCTCCTAATTGGGCATATTTAGAGACAAAGAGTGTAGTTGTATAGGTTATTCAACAACCCCAATATGGTGGCAATGCCATTTTTCATCCATGAGGCCCTAGAGGTGGAGATCTCCAACTCCGGCTTGAATTTTGACATCATTTATTGTTAATATTTCTTAACATCAACATTATTCTAAAAACACATATCTACATTGATTCATAGGTCATAGTTGTGTGAACATATGTACTTTTCACATCCAAACATTTTATAAGTGATGAATTTACAAGCAGAGGTCCTGCAATCAGAAATGTTTACTAGATGCAAAGACCCTATCTTTTAGCTACATAAAAGTAGCATTTCAGGACTGATCATGGAATTGTCTACCATAGATTAACATCTTTTTTTTATCCAAGTGATATAGGTTGAATTTATAGGGATTCCACATGCATGTTATGGTTCTTTCAGTTCATATAGATAACTTACATTTTTTATTTGACACATGTCCAAAGTTTGCCTTAAAAGGTGCAATTTTACCATATAGGGAAAGACCTTATTAAGGATGAAACAAGTGTTCCATCTCATAACCAGGCATATTTAGATGCAAATAATGTGTTCTTATAGATTATTCAACACCCTTAATGTGGTTCATTCCATCTTTTAGCCATGAGGCCCTAGAGGTGAAGATCTCCAACTGCGACCTAAATGTTGATAATATTTCTTGTCAATGTTTCTTGACACTAAAATTATTGAAAAAACACATATCCACATGGATTTATAGGTCTTTGTGGTAACATATGTAATTTACATATCTAGATGTGTTGAAAGTGATGTATTTTCATGTGGAGTTCCCATAAGTACAATTGTCTACTAGAGGTAAAGAATTTGTCTCTTAACTACAAAAAAGTAGCGTTTTAGGGTTGATCACAAAATCATTTGCCATAGATTCGTATCTTATTTTATATCCAAATGATCTAGGGTGAAAGTTTCATAATTCCACATTCATGTGATGGTTCTTTCATTTCATGTAGATAACTTATGGGTTTTTTTTGACATGTATCCAAAGTTTGCCTTAAAAAGTACAATTTTACCATGTAGGAAAGGATGTTCTTGAACCCAGAACAGGTACTTCATATCCTAACCAGGCATACTCTGAATCCAATAACATTGTCTTAGAGGTTATTAATTTCCCCTAATCGGAAATTCTATTTTTCAACCATGAGACCTTGGAGGTGTAGATCTCCAACTACAACTTGAATATTGACAACATTTCTTCTCAATGTTTCTTGATGCCAAAATTATTGTAAAAATGTGTATCTGCATGGATTTAAAGGTCATGATGGTGGGAATATATGTAATTTTAATATCCTAATGTATTGTAAGTAATTTATTTTTAATTAGAGGTCTTGAAAGTGTAAATGTACACTAAGGCAAAGAACCTATCTCTTAACTACATAAAAGTAACATTCTACGACTAATCACGGAATCATCTACCATGAATACATCTCTTATTTTTTATCCAAGTAATATGGGGTAAAATTATATAGATTATACATGCATGTGATGGTTCTTTTGATTCATGTAGATGACTAACAATTTTTGTTTGATTTATATCCAAAGTTTGCCTTTAAAAGTGAAATTTTACCATATAGGGAAGGACCTTATTGAGGTTGAAACATGTGCTCCACCTACTGAATAGGAATACAATAAGGATAATAACATGTTATTATAGGTTATTCAACACCTATGATGTGGCGTTGATGCCATTTTTTATTCGTGAGGCCACGAAGGTGGAAATCTCCAATTGTGTCTTGAATGTTGATAACATTTCTTGTTAATGTTTCTTCATGCTGGAATTATTGCGAAAAAGCATATTTGTATGGAATTAGAGGTCATGATAGTGGGAAAATATGTAATTTACATATCTCTATGCGTTATAAGAGATGTATTTTTAAGAATATGTCTCATAAGAATAAATGTCTACTAGAGGCAAAGATCATGTCTCTTAACTACATAAAAGTAGCATTTTGAGACTAATCACAGAATCATCTACCACAGTTTCATCTCTTATTTTAAATCCAAGTGCTCTAGGTTAAAAATAGAGGGATTTCACATGAACATGATGGTTATTTTTATTTATGTAGATAACTTACTATTTTTTTTGACATGTGTCCAAAGTTTGCCTAAAATAGTGAAATTTTATCGTATGGGGAGGACCTTCTTAAGGCTAGAACGGATGCTTCGTCTCTTAATTGGGCATACTCTGAGGCCAATAATATGATCCTAGAATTTATACTATACCTTCAACATGGTGTAAATTCCATTTTTCAACCATGAGTCCCTACAGGTGGAGATATCCAACTAAGGCTTGAATGTTGACAACATTTCTTGTCAATATTTTGCAACCTGGAATAAAGTTCTGATTTTGTTAAAAAAGGAAAAATTAAATGGGTGTAAATAATGATAATATTGGAGATATTTTTGAGATTAAATAATTAGTAGTGGATGATTCCTTTGAGGATCCTTAGAATCATTTGTTCAAAAGAGGTGATGGGTGATCTATTTTTCTTCTTGATCTTCATTTGTGTTCTGTTGTGGATGAATTATGTTATATTATACAATATTTACTCATTGAATGAAGTAACTAGGAAAAATTTAGCAAGGCCATGGACTGATGATCTCAGATCTAAAGAAGATAATGGTGAACATCAAACATCATTTACCATATGGGTTTTTTACTTATGGGATACTTGATGATGGCCATATTTTTTTTCCCATCTGAGGGATATAGTATTTAAATAGCCACCATTATCACCCTTGTACTTCTCAAGTATGTTCATATTTAAATCCTTAAAATAATCACTGAGATAGATAGGTAGTGCATTTTATTTTCTGTGGATGGATTGAATATTTATCTTTAATGAGCTATGACAACTAACAAATGGGATCATTGCAAGATTGAACCTATGTTTTCTCATATGACCAGATTTTTTATGTCTACTTCAACTACCTAGACAACAACAGTGACAGGCAATGGAGATGATAACTGAATGATACATCATCTAAGTGTCACAGTATACTTCATTTCAAATCCAAAAAGTATTTTCCCAAGGATGTGAAACCACTAGCAATTCAAACTGCATTTTATCTTGTTGAACATTGCTTCTTAGGTAAAACAATTTTGGAGATATGCGAAAGCATTCTTGATGGAATTTTCACACATATTCTCATTGGAGTGGTTCGTGTTAGAAAATTTTTTTTATATAATAAGTATCATTAATAATGATGTGTGTCTCTTAAATTATTATTACAATTCATGTCTATAAGATTACGAACACAATCTTGATAAGGATCAAAAATAGAATGAGATATATAATTATAAGAATGCAAAAATTGGTTGCTTCAGGTGTTCCATACATGCCTTGAGAACAATACAAATATTCAAATCATGTTCTCAATATAAATACAAGCAACTAAATAAATGAAATAAACTCTTCTAAAATATTGTGATATAAGCTACTCCAGACTATTACTATTATGATCTACATCATCTATGTCACAACATAGGTAGAGTTTTATGTATTAAATTTGTGGATTATGTTTGGTTTAGAAAATATAGTTGGGACGGGGTGAGAGTGTGGGATTTAGATTGTGTCAAGAGGCCCTTGTACATATTTTGTAGGAAATAAAATCCATAAAGGTGTATAAAATGTGAAAATAATAAAATATATAATAAATTATGACAAAATCCATAAGGTGAAATCAACAAGAATATTTAAGGTGAAATGTTTCATTTTATATATAATATGTATAAAATCCATAAATGTATACAAAATGCGAACATAATAAAATGTCCTGGGTCAAGGACATATAGGCATACAATGCCAAACAACCATACATCAAGCCATATAGGCATACAACAAAATGTCATAAGACATGATCTTAATCATCAAAATACATCGATATCTTTGCCTTGCTTGTATAAGGCTCTCCCTTGGATACCTTGCTCATAGATGGAGGTCTCTGAGATGAATGATCGTGGGTCCTCTTCTACTCAAAACTAGCCTATAACTCAACCTGTCCATATATAAATATTATCAGAAACTTTACATACTAGAACAAGATACTTAAAAAATTAACAAGTTAAATTTTAAAATGATACAAAAATTATTCAAATGTGCACTTACTGCAATATGGTGGTCATGATCAATTTTCATCTGGCGCTCAATAGGGTCAATGATAGGTTGAGGCTGGTAAACAGGAGTGTGAAATGAAGAGCCAGTAGGAGTTGGTGCTCTGCTCTTGATATGGGAAGGGGTAAGACCCTAAAAAGGTATATATATAATTAAAATTAAAAATTAGCTCATAAACATTTCAAGCAACTAACTAAATCATTGAAATATAATAGCTAAATTTAAAAATTGAATTATTTTGCACTACATCATGCCTACTAATCATTTGAACAGGAGTAGAAGACATTGTTGGAAGAGTATATGTAGATAATTATTTCATGCATCAATTATTTGTACAAGTACATAGGAAATTTACAAAACACAAATCCATATTTACACTTAAACATTACAAGAACTCTCATACCTCAAGTAGTTTTTATGTAGATGAAATCACAATAGCAACACCTACATTTACTCTCATTTGAATAAATGGTGGAGTGTCTAGTGGGCTCATCAATTGAACAAACATTATAAGTCACTTGAGAATATATATACAAGTACATACATGTAATTAACCACAAAATTAATTAATCCTTAAAAAATAACCTCTGTATATGTATATATGGATGCAGTATTAACAACATATGTGCTCATGTAGCATCTATAATCCTACTACAACATATAAAATTACATATGCATTATTGAGCTTTCTATGAAAAATAATTATTACCTTTTAAAATGTACAAATATTTGAAACTTAATAAGTCTGACATTTTTTTGTAACATGTAAAATATATAAGATACATGGGAAGTTATAGCCAAGGTGTTAAGACCAAATGTAGATAACTGGAACACATTGGTGAGATAAATATCACTAGGCCCCTGGAAAGACTACCATGAGTGGGTTGCATGAAATCCTCCTCATCCTCCTCAGCTCCAGTGCATATAGCACTAAATGATCTACAATGGTGAGGTTGGGTAGCAGTGCTAGATGAAGCCTCCCCATGTCCACCCTCACTAGCAACAATATCAAAAACCTAACTTGTATATTGAGCGAAGGTGTCAGTAAGTGCCTTAAGCATATGTAAAGTATCAATCTCTGTAGTCTCCTTGACTATAGGTGGTATTATATCAGGAGGATGTAGTATTTGGATAAGTGCTCTTGCAAGTTGATTAGATACATGATGTGCTCTTAGCCTATCTTACATAGAGCCTTTTCCTCTGCCCTGAAACTCTAAAAAATAAAAATAAGTTGGAAATTCATTAAGGACAAACTCATAATAGAGTTTTCTCAAAATAAATAAGGGGACCTCATTATTGTTGCAAGGCAAGTGATCAAATACCATCCACCATCTATCCCAAAACATTTGTTTGATCAAATTGTGGGTGCACCAATGGATTAGAATCTGTTTGATTGTCACAGCTAGAGGCACATCACTTTTCCATCATTAAATAGTGCATAAATTTTGGCTTTGGTTATTTTTTATCTCTCTCAGCAATCTCAAATAATTTATTAGAATAGTATGCCCTACATCTATCTTTATAATCACCCCACCAGTGAATTTGACCCGTTAATGATTCAAATTCGCCTATTAATGTCTCTAATGTGTTTTCTATAGAATTTTGGTGGAGTTGCTTGAATGGGTATCCCTCATTACCTTAATTAATTTCTCAATTTTGATTTTATTCTATATTATGTGGGCTGCCAATTCTTCCTAACTACCTTGGGGGGCTTGAAGAACTATAAGACGGTTAGGAGGGCTTTGTGGGTTAGGAGGGTTAGGTTCATTTACACTTTCTACATTTCTCTATGCACATGAAGGTGTATTATGTGCTAAAAAAAAGAACAATTTCAAAAAAAAACAATGAAAATGTAAGAAAATTCATTAAATTGGACTCAAATATGTTTGCATACCTTTCCTCTTACATGTTATTGTTGATTTTGAGTTCTTTACTTATCTTTCCAAAATGCGAGTTGAGCTCTTTGCTTGTCCACTAACGATTTACGTCGATGTCACATGAAAGGCATCAACATTTTTTTAATTTATAACAACAATAGTGTACATGGTTTTGAAAACTTAAACCACATATGTGGTTATTACAATTAAAATTGTGTATGTAGTTCTTATAATTAAAACTATGTATGTGATCTTGGATTGATAATCACCAAGCCCATAGACCAAGACCATGTATGAACTTTATAAAACTACGTATGTGAAAATGTTAAAATGAATTTAAACATAAAAAGTGTCCACTTTTTATCCCCCCAACTTCATGCACTTACCCACATGTGGCACCCAATGCATATGAAATTGTTTCCTTTAGTTCTTCAATTTAGAGTCTAAAACATATATAAGAAAGTGGGAAACCTTGTGTAACACCCATAGTAGTTTGGACATCCTCTGAGTCTCTATTTTGATAAGATAATTTTAATAAAGACTCTGAATAGTAAGCAACCATCTATGCTACTCTATGTATATAATATTATTTCCTCTAGCTCATCAATTTAGAGTCTAAAATATGTAGGAGAGAGTGGACAACCATGTTTAATACCTAAGGTACTATGGAAATCTTCTACTTCACCATCCCTCATTCATACCTTACAAACAATAGTCTCATAAAGTGTCATCATAAGTGAAACCACCATTGAAGGTTGGAAGACCCAAAACCTTAAGCCTGACAACTAGAAAGTGTCAAGGAAATGTTTCAAATGCCTTTCAGAGGTCAAGGTCAATATATGATCAATTATATGGTGGTTCCTCTTGAAACTTGATTATTATTTATCCCTCGACCTCTTTGTCTCTTTCCATTTAGAGATATGGATGCTTAGTGATATGGAAAATATCTTAGCAAAGATCTCCAATCATGATAGTGTGGTGATTGTTAGGATCCTTCTGGTCCCTAGTCTTTTAGATGGGATGAATGATATGGGGGGTCTAGGAGGGTGGAAATCCATGGGTCACATGTAGTTATAAAAAAGAGATATTGATTGCTAATACTTTCGGGCTATGTTTGGAAAATTTAGCTTTAAGGTTATCCACATCATGAGATATGTTAGATTGAAGTTTAAGGATGGCATAAAGGATTGGGAAATTAAAGAAGAAACAACAATGAATAGGTTTCATGTTGACTCAAGTACTTCGCCAATTTGGAGCATTGTATACGCTAGAAGCATAATGAAACCAGATAGGGAGATCATATATTGAACATACTAATTTCTTAGGATGGAAGACTCTCTAAAAAAATTTGAGAGTGACCCAAAGTTAGTTGAGGATAGTTTTGTGACTGTTCAGGGGATAGTTCCTCTTTCCCTCCTAAGAACAATCTTATAAAATCTCTACATTTGGATTGAAAGAGGGGTATATGCATTATAATATGTTTGGTTAGGCTACGATTGTTTTGCCAAGAGTTATGAGGAAAATGGTCATTGATAGGAGTGTAGGTAGTGTGGATGGAGTAGGGGAATGTGTTTAGTGCAGATGACCAAACGGTTTGGATGAAGCAGAGAGAGCACTTAATTGGGTGACTCGAATATTTCACCAGTTTAGAGCATTGTATATGCTAGAAGCATAATCAAATCAGATAGGGAGATCATATATTGAACATATTGATTTCTTAGGAAGGAAGACTCTCCAAAAATGTTTAGGAGTGAGCCAAAGTTGGTTGAGGATAGTTTTGTGACTGTTTAGGGGATATTTCCTCTTTTTCCTCCTAAGAAGAATCTTATAGAATCTTTGCATTTGGATTGAAAGGGAGGGTATATGCATCATAATATGTTTGATTAGGCTATGATTTTTTTGTCAAGCATTATGAGGAAAATGGTCATTTAAAGGAGTCTAGGTGGTGTGGATAGACTAGGGGAATGTGTTTAGTGCAGAAGACCAAATGGTTTGGGTGAAGCAAAGAGAACATTTAATTGGGTATAATAAACAAAGAGGACCCTTGATTTGAGGAGTTTTTGTATTAATCATTGAGCTAGTGGTAAAAATAGATGATGGTAAATTGGTAATGTCGATTAGGAGAAGGATTGGTAGGAGAGCAACCAAATCGGACTTGAAAATATAAAATGGCATGGTCAATGAAGAGAGGAGGTCATGTGGAGGATACCTAAAGGTATTGTATTTTTGATAAAAGAGACATGTTAATAAGGATATAATACATAACTAAAGAGCCACCAACAAAAGGGAGTAATGTAGGGTCGTTAGAGTGTAGAAAAAGACTACTGATATTGCGGAAGACCAAATTATAGAAATCTCCCAAATTAACCAATTGTTTTCCATACAAAATGAGTCACTACTATATATGACGAAGCTCAATGTAAAATATTGCCCTAAAATTCAACTGCCTAAGTCCTTAATGGATTTGAATAGAGGTCATGTCTTGTATGTTGTACCCAACCAATTCATATATTGAAATTTCTTACAAAAAGAATGTTTCTATGAACTGGAAAGGTAAAAACGTAAGCAAAAGACAAGAAACAATGTTGGAAATTAAAAAAGAAGGGAAGAATTGGAATTTTCACCACAAACGAGGATAAAGTTTAGAGTCAAGGTAATAAAAAAAAATGTCTTAGAAAATAGGCATGTATGTTCAAATATAAAAGGAAATGTCCCTTAAAATAAAAATATTCGTAGTGCACCACATCCGACAGTTTTCTAGGAGCCAATTTAATATCAATTATAAAAATATTTATTGTCATTGTGCCCTCCAATCACCAAAAGAGCCTTAAAAATAAATAAATAAAAATTATATATAAAAATATATTTTATTTTAATATATATATATATATATATATATATATATATATATTTATTTGACATAAATTGAATGGCTTACGAACGGTTGCACCTTTTTGGGGGATTGGGAATCACTAAATTATATAAGTATTTACATTTTTATTTTTATTTTTAATTATATATATGATTATGTCTATATTTAAATTGAGTCTTATTTTTGTTTAGTTTTTATGATTAGAGGAAATCTAATTTATCAAAGTTATTTAAGAATGATTATGTTTGATTGTTCGATTTTTTTTATTAAATATTTAAAGAAATTCGTATCACGATGTTTGTATAACAAATTATCATTTTCATCTGATGAATTATAACTCTTTTGATTACTATCACATTTTGGCCATATTTCATGATTGAATCTGGGAATCCATTTTTGAGTTTCTACATTTGAGTGTGCAACTAGTTTCCAACCGTACCTTCTCTAATTTTAACCACCCATTCCAATCTTACTTGCTTAGTCAAATTTATTTATCGCATCAACAAATACATAAAAAAAAATTAATTAATTATATAATACATTAACGTCAAAGCTAAGTCACTCAACCTTGGCTTAAAGATTAAATAAGATAATGATGTTAATGTTGATGAAAGGTCGAAATTGACCTATGGAATTGAAAAAATACAATGTAAAGTAAGGAATAGCGAGTGCAAATGCAATTCCAACACAACAATTTAAAAAAAAAAACATGCATCTAAGAAAATATATGAAAACATATCATGTCTTTCATAGTCTCGACAATTTCACCATATCCACAAGCCTATCACGAGGTCACTTCCTACTCAATCTTGAAGAAGAAATAACGTGAATAAAAGAAGTAATCCGTCGGATGTACACCATTAGAGAAATAAACTCTTTGGCTACATATTGGTGAAAATCAAACTTCTCTTGAAATAAAAGGGCCAAGCATTGATGATCCTTACAAACCATAAAAGTTTGGAGTGAGTTATATAAGTCTTTGAAAAGGTAAAAGACTAAAAATTTTATCTCAAAGTAATGGGAACATCTAAATACAAAACGATCCTTAGTTTCAAGCTCCTTAGAACAAATTTGACAAATATGATATATCTAAAAACTATGGTGATATGTCTCTATGTGGTGGTGGTGTGAATAAACTCTAAACTATGTCAATATAACTCTCAAGTTGCAAGGTAATCAAGATCGAGTGTAGCTTGGAGATTGGATTTGCCCATTCTCAAAACGAAGATGCATACTATAGTAATATTGAAGCTTTGAAGAAGAGGTTCTCAAGGCTATAACCATTTAGACCAAATGTAAGCTATATAAATCTCATCTCTGATACCCATATTTAACTCCCTTTTGGATACATCTTATTATATAAATTGAAGAATTATGTGAAGGGACTCTCTCGATATCAATATCCACAAGGCCTAGTCGAAGATAAACATATCAACTAAATTCGATCCCATTTTATGTCCCCTACATAGAGGATTTGAATACTTGAGATGGGTACCTAAAGAAAACAATTGAAGAGTTGACCATTCATCTAATCATGTGTATCACAATCATTATTTGAAAGATCGTAATTTAGTAATGAGTGAGATTATACCAAATTTAATGATAACGATGTTTTGAGCGCTGATCTTTTCACCTATATCTCTTTAATATAGAGATAAACATTCTTTCGATTCAACTTCAATCAACGATCTTACAATAAAATCTCCTCATTTCAACATCATAAAATAATATATTAGAAAAAATAATTTAAACTGAAATAATATTCTTCCAACCTAAATAATAATGAATAGAAATTAACCTTAGGCCATTTTAACCGGTCCAAAACATGATTAACCTTTCACATTCTTTATTATTATTATTATTATAATATTTATTAAACACTCCCCACTTCCCCTATAATTTTAAACTTGCCTTGGGATTATAATTTCCCTACGGCCCCACCAAGTAACATGATCGGTATAAACTATATAACATTATTTATAGGTTTCATGCCCCCGATTCGAAGTGGTCCCATGGTTGCTAACTCGGAACCATGGACCGCTTTTATTGTTTTTGAAGGGTTTATTTTTATTATTTTTCTTTCTCGTTCATTCATATATATAATTTTATTATTGGAATAATATTAAAAAAACGGTGATAATTAATATAGAAATATATTATAAATATATTTATGTAAAAAATATTAAAAGATATCAATTTTTAAATGATTATCTTAGATTTATTACATATCACATTAATTAATGATTTATAATTTTTTATTTTTTTGAAATATTGAGTGATCAATTTAGTCATTATTTTTTTGGATTTGAAAAATTATGTTGGGTTAAAAAACTCGTTCTAAGAATAAAATAATGATCTCCGAACTCCATTGTATGCTCAACATATTATGATTTTTTGATTGACTTCTTCCATTAAGAAGAAAAAACTTCAATATGACAATCAAATAAACATCAAGTTTAAGGTAAAACTATCATATGATAGTCTAATGGATATCACATTTGAGATGGTTATAGATTACTAATAGAGCATGGACATTACAGTCCATCAACACCTCCCGACTGTTATTATAGAATGTTTATCGATGTAATTAGCAATTCTATAGAGAAGGCTATTAATAAAAAAATTGTGCCCACATAAGAGGGGTATATAACAGTTGGTGGGATATGTTGTTTGTAACTTGAACTTGTATCGAAACTTGAGCACATTAAAGTAATCACTAAATTTGTTGGTCGACCTTTTATGTCATATAAAATTTTTATGTCGGTTATGTAATCAACAAAGCCTTAATATATTAATATAACTCATAGTTGTAGGAGGAAAAATAAAAAATTGTGTGTGCGCACATTATAATTCTTTATTATTTGATGGTTTACCCAACATTTTATAAGTTATTTCATATAGTTTACAAAAAAATGATTGTATTTTAAAATTACCAAGCATAAATATGATCTTATTATTATAAAACTTAACCACTACATATAAATATTGGTGACAATATAAAAATTAAGTTGTTATTTGACATTAGTTTTTATATTTCAAGTATAATATTTTATTTATTTTTTAAGAAAGAAAATAATATAAAATAACTTTTTTAATAATATTTTTTTAAAGATTAAAAAAAACATAAAAAAAATTAGTGATATAATAGATTAAAAGGAAATCCCTATAAAAATAACCCTGTAAAAATTAACTCTAAAACCCCAAGAGAATGGGGAAAACTTAAAACAAACCTACTTTCTTTTCACACCAATTTAAAAATGACCCGTAGATATTAGATTCTTAATTGTGTCAAGAAATATTTAATAAAATAACTTACTTAATCTTTTTAATATGGTTGTATTAATTAACTAAGTTAAATAAAAACTTATTAGTTGGCAACTTGTTTAATTAGTGAACCAAAAATTTAGGTCAAGGTTAAGGAATCATCATTATTTAAACTATGTTTATATTTTAATAATTTAAACCATAACACCAAATTAACTTTAGTTAAACTCGAATAAGATTAAACATCATGATTTCATATGAAATGAATTGGATTTAAAAAAATCAATGAATCATTAAAAATTACTAGACAAAATCATAACTTGAATTTTATATATATTAATTTCATATATAAAATGAATTGAATTAAAAAAAAATCAATGAATCATTGAAAATTGCTAGACAAAAGCACAACTTAAATATTATATATAATGGATTAAAGGTGATAAATTTTTTTTATCAAATACATTGATTAGAGAATTTGTTAATATGATGCATGAAAGTAGTAGCAACAATAATCCAAACTCAGATGACGGATGTTTAATCAAAGAAAGAGGTGAATGGGAAAATCTTCTTGATAAAATTAGGTATATTTCGATCAATAATTGGTTTGTTAATAGATGGTATAACTCCCATGCACAAGTAATCAAAGAAATTCATTATATTATGAGAAGAGGTATGGGATTACCATCTTACATCTAAATTAGGTTTTGAATACTCTCCAGTTTGGATTGAATTAGAAACACTTTTCAAAGTCAATTTTTGCATCATGGATTATAGAGATATAGAATGGATTATAATAGAAAAGTGAAGATTGAAGAGACTTTGTTTTGTGGGATATGTGAATAGAATAGAATTTGCAATAGTGCATTTTGAAAGACATGCCTTACAATATGGTTGGAAACTTAATCCTCCATTAAATCAGTTTTTTGACGAAATCAAACCAAAAACAAAATGAAGACTGGAAAGAGTAATGAAAAAATATTTGATGGATCTTGATTGGTACGAAATACCTAAGATTGAGTTCTATTGTTTAAAATAAAATCCCAAATCAAAAATGAAATATGGAAAAATTGTGATCATCCATGCCCCTGTTACTAATAGGTTTGAACGGAATAGAATTGAATATATTCATTTTCGATATCATTTTTAATTTCAAATTAGATCATGAAAATGATCCCAAAGAAATTTTTAGTGATAATATTTTCCCATCGATAATTCCAGAATAACAACAAAAAGACCATTAACATGTGTCAATAATCTTACACGTAAGAAAGGACTTACAATTCAAAGATCCTAATTCAATTCCTAAATTCTTGATGTTACTCAAAATTAACTTACATGATTGAGACAAGTCCACCATCTGACATTGGTGTAGAATGATATTTGTTTTGCCAGATGATTACTATGATTAATTTCATGTAAGGTTAATTTTCTTGACATGGACATATGTAATGCAAATTACAAAGATAAGGGTATGAAGTGCTTCTCATTAGAAGACAAATCAGGCGAACACATGTTGAAGTGCATTGGGCCTAACTACCCACTTATTTGAAACAATGCTCCCACTAAGTTCCAAAGGTTTTACTTTCTGGGAAATCACTAACAATGTTTTAGAGAATTTTATTTCTAATGGTACTCCACCATGGGAAATCACTAACAATGCTTTAGAGAATTTTATTTCTAATAGTACTTCACCATGCTTGATTTTAATTAGTGCTTCTATAGGTTAGTTTTGAAGTCCAACTTTGAAGTCATAATAATAATAATAATAATAATAATAATAATAATAATAATAATAATAATAATAAGTTGGAAATAACAAAGGTGTATGCCCTTAACAAACTTCATAAGTACTATGTTAATCATTAACAGACTTCATAAGCACTATGTTAATCAAAAATCTTGTGTTGTTTTAAGTTCATGTAATATCCTATATCTATGATTAATATATGAAAGACTCGTGTAAGCGCACTTTAATAAATTGGAGTGTGTGTATGTGTGTGTGGGTGTGTGTATGAGAAATATATAGGTTTTATATGATATTAAATTTGCGTGGATGGTATAGAACATGTGTAAATTATTATCTCGTCCATATTTTTATAAGATCGTAGTGTTAATTCCTAGGAGACATTCAAGGGCAAACAATTGTTAGGATGGGTAAATTAAGGATACTTAGAGATAGAGTCATGAAATTTGGGATGTGAGTACTAACTGATAGGAAAAATATTAATTAGTCTCACTATGACTCAACAACTTACTAAGTTTGGATGCGTTAAGGTGGATTTGTTAAATCTAGACTTATGGTCATAAGCAGTGTATAAATTAGGAATGTACTTATTCATGTTTTAGTTCACTATCATACTTTCATCATGCTGCATGGAATAGCTAAAATATTAACTCACTTACATATTAGCCTCTTTATTGTCATCAGATTCATATCTTTCTCATGAACGGTAAGGCCACTCCCAATGGATGAGAGGTGTGCGAAGGATCCAAAAAGAAGTTGTGTTTGGAAGTAAAACCCTCTATGATACTCTCCCACTTTACATCTTATACAGTCAATTACTGACTTCAGTGATGATTTCCTGCTTCTTATTTGTGTGAAAGAAACAATTTATTGATTATCTTTGCATTGTATTGTATTTATTCCAGAAAAGATGTATTCACATGATGCACTACTGCTAGAGATGTAATTATGAGGATTTTGAACGATGTAACTAGAACTGAGCCATTATCTTGTGTTGTAATTTTGAAATATAATTTATGAATGTTTACAAATCTTTATTGAGCAAATGGATAATTATTATACTAGAATATATGTTATATGAAATTGTACTTAAAATAGAATATATGAATTAATGATAGGTATTATTAAACTTAATCAAATGTGATGTGTTGTATTTTTATAATTACTTCTTATCATTTGTAATTAATAATGTATAATAGAATCACCAATGAGATGTGGGTGAGTTGGTAAAGTGGTTTGGTTGTTTCGAGCCCTATTCAAATTCAAATCTCATTATGGTATAAGAGGCTGGATATGGCCTTCATTGGTATTCTTGAATTGGTTGTAGCTATTGTTTGTTTTCTCAGATTGGTTGTTTGTATTTGTTGGTATTCTTTAACCAATTATGACCATTGTTGGTATTCTAAGACTAGTTGTGGTCGTTGTTGATATATCTAATATATGTGATAAATGATCACTTAGAAATTTGGGCCCTCAATTGTATCCCAAACCGATTTATAACTCCGATAAAAAACAAACATCTCTTAAAATATATATATATATAATAAAATCTAAAATATTTAAAAAAACTTTCAAATTTCTTTTTTTTCTTTTTCACCTTCAAAATTCTTATATTAAAATTGTTAATCAATACAATATACAATATTTCCAAAATTAATATCTTTAAAAAAAATCAAATATAATTATTTATACTAATTCTTATGCATGCCTTTTTTATCACATCACACTAACATCACTTTAGTGAATGATATTTCCATAATAAATTACAAGTCATATTGGGAATAAGGCAATTGCCTTAATGTAACACATGTTCCTCCCTCCAATATACAAACTAACATCACTAATGAATGCTTTTGACATTTTTTTTAAATGTATAATTACAAAATGCCTTTTATAATGTATGCAATGTGCAATGGTAAATCTCCTTCCCATTAAACTTTTCAGATATATATTTGTGAAAAAATATAAAATAAAATAATTTTTTAATGGTTGATGAGATGCGGGTGTATGTTAAATAGTTTGATTTATGTTCAATTTAAATCAGAATCAAATTTTGTTATGATATATTAAATCGATGATAATCGTTAATAATATTATTTAAATTGATAATGATAAAATTAATGATGTTGATATTGATTATATACGATTTGTAAAGAATCTGAACCTCCTTTGTCAACATTAATCAAAATCCATTTCACTTCATAACTCCTATCTCTACAAAAACATTTAGCCTTATAATAAATTGTTTGAAAAAAAAAAAAAATCAATAATAAATTATTTATTTTTTATCATTATAATGTTGAAGATGTGCGTCGGAGTTGGCCTAATGGTAAAGAACATGTGCCCCTGGAAGGGAGGTCACAGGGTCAAACCCTGCAGGAGTTAGAGATTGCACGCCTCATATTTGTAGCACAGTAAGGTGCCTCCCCACAATGAAAATATGAGGTGGTCCCATATGCTGGACATACCTTATAAACCATAACCAAAACATTAATTAGCATCGTGAATCTTAAAAACTATATTATTATTATTATTACCCCGAAATACCGTGCATTCTCAATATATATTCCCAACGTACGTGCATGATAATAATATGGCTAAGGGTGTACCGTTTTTAGGAGCCAATCTCAAAATGGATACGTTGAATGAAAATTCTTCATAAAAACATTAATAAAAATCTGTTAACTACGAGGAGGGCTGTAAACCTACGTCGCGGGATCGAATCTTTCGAGTAAAATAGCCCTCACGTTCGCTCTATGTAAATAGCAACTACTAGTCTCCTCCTCAACCATCTCAAATTATGAGATTCTCATTTACCCACCATGAGCGAACAAAAACATAACTACTTCGAAAAGGACCTTCCCTTTGCTTTTTCAACCAGCCTTGGTTTATGTTTTCTTCTAAATTATTGAAAAAGTACTTTCAATTAATCATACGTGACATTTATTTCTCGTATAAAAATGAGTGAGTTAGCCTCCCACCTCAAAAGAAGCTATTGACTAGAGTGGTATTGTACCTTCTATTAATCATATATAAAAATTGTCATATAATGAATTAACTTCACACCTTGAAGATATATATATATATATTGATTGGATGAAGTAAATTATAAGAATATATATTATATAGAGTTTTATTCTCTTAACATATTTAAATATATTGCAGTAAGTATATTTTAAATAAGAATTTGTAAGAGAAAAAGGAGGCAAAAGGTTTAATAATAGGTGTGAGACGTCCAAGAGAAAGAAGAAGGATAAGTCGCAGAGTTGGAGGCCACTCGAAAAGGGTAAGATAAACTTGAATTTTAACGAGGCCTCAAAAGGTAATCTTGGTCCAACAGAGGCAAGTGAGGTGTTCCAAGACAGTGAAAGGCAACCCTTATTAATTTTTGTATAAACAATAAGAATCGAGTCTAAAAATGTCGCTGAAGTAAGAGCAACTTAATTAGGATTGCAAATAGCGAAAACATATGGATGGAAGGAGCTCAGTATCGAAGGAGATTCGTAAATAGTGATTAACGCTCTCATTTCATGGGGAATAAAGGCTTGGAGAATTAGGACAATCTTTCAAGATATACAGACAATTAATAATAAGTGTGGGTCGGTAGGTTTAAGCATATAAAGAGAGAAGGTAATGTGGTAGCAGAATGGGGTGCTAATGAAGTGATACATCTCAGGGAGAAGGAGAGAGTCATATATAAGGAATGGTTAGATGTTTCCCTGAATGAGGTTCGCATCTTGATAACTAGATATTTGAGAAGCTTACTAGAATCAAAGATAGAGAAAGAGTAAGGTAGGGAAGGAAATGTCAAGTGTTGGAAGTAAGAGAACTAGTGAGATCTATAGTCCCATAGTGTGGTCATACCCATGAACAAAGTTTAGCTCGCAGCATATCCACACCTATGAGAATGATTTGTGAAGGTGGTTTATAGTAATTGATAGAGGCAAGGGATATCTAGATAAATCTTATGGAGAGAGAGAGTCATCTTTATGAAGCAATCATAAAGATGTGTGAGAAGAAGGATGATTCATAGGGATTAATGATTAGTTTGCATTGAGAGTTGGGAGATATCATTTTAAGGTGGTGGATGAGGACATGAGAGTGAACCCAACCATCAATCAACAGTGTGGCAGAATTAGATGCAAGAGCCCTGAATAGCTGACAATTGTGAAAAAGAAGCATGGACAGAAGAAAGAGGTTGAAACAAGAGGAGGGTTGTTAGGGTAGGAAGAAATTAGGAGAGAGGGTAACTTCAGTGCATTGGATGACATGGGAGGTAGTAGTTTACTCCTTCTCCAAGAACATTGACAAGGAAATAAAGAATCCATTCATGAGGATATGGATGAAGAAGATGTGGGAAGCAACCACAGGAATGGAGGTGGAAGGTCATGATATTCCAAAGCTAATGAAGGTCTTTATGCTAGACTCTAAGCAGTCTCTCGGTAGAAGTAATGTTTTTGATGTTACCCAAGCTATCATAAGGCAAATCTACTTTCAAACACAGGGGGGTCCTTTTCTCTACATAAGGAACACCTAGACATTGACATTGTCATGCACATAATGCGGTTGGAAGCAGTTGAACATAATCATGCAATTATGGATGGTATGGTGAAACTGCAGAGTAGCCTAGCCTTTGTGGTGAAGAGATTGGAACCAACCTTCCAAAGGAATGTATCTTCGTTCCCATAAGATGCTATGATGTGGAAGATGAGGATGCAAGGGAAGTAGTACAGGGTTTGGAAAGCGAAGCAAGCTTGAAAGCAAGAGAAAAGTCCAAGGTTACAAAAGCAGTACCAACTGGTATGGAGGTTATCCTTATAGACTGATATAGAATGCAGGTTTCAATACCAAATGTAAGAAATGCTTAAGATGAATAGTAATAGAGAGTCGGTCTTTTTGGCATGCTATGTTATTATCCCTAAGGGGCGTTGTACTTGTACCTATTAATATGATGAATATAAGTCGTATGTTTTTGGAATTATAGTTGGTTGTGTGTTTTTTTATCCCCTTCCAGCAAATACTATCTCACTATCAGTCTGGAGGGGTCTGAATCGATCTTTGTCATTGGGGTAATCCCCCATACTATTCTTCAATTACTTTTTTTGCTCTAGGAAAGTGCACTAGTTAAAGTAGAAAAAAAAAGAAAAGGAGGTGAAGCAAAAAAAGTAGTTGATATCTTTTCTAATGGATTTCTTCGGGTTTTTGAATTTGGGTTGAAGAAAGGAGTATGAAGTTGAACCTTGAAACAAAAGAGTTGTAGTCATGTAACTCTTAAGGTGACCAACTTTATGTTGGGTCATTTCTTTGATGAATAAATATCCTCACAATAAATAAGATTTTGTAGAGAGATTTGATTTTCTCTAGAAAGGAGTAAACCTTACATATCTCATAAATATGGGGTGGTGTAATAGAGCGAGTTGTTTAGTTTTATTTTTGATCTTAAATTTGATGTTTATTTAACTATCATATGTCAATTTCGACATTAAAATTGACTTCTATTTTACTGTCACCTAGAATTTTATTTCCTTTTGTTGGGAGAAGTCAATCACAAAATTCTAATATATTGGCCATACGGTGGAGTTTCGAGCTCCTTATTTATCTTGGAATTTCTTTTCCAACCCAATACATCAACTTAGCCGATAGAAATAATTATCACTAATCAATATAAAATTGGACGAGAAGATAATGAAATCATTAATACATATGATATATGAAAAATTCAAGATAAAAATCTCAAAATCGATATCTCTCAACATTTTTGAAATAAATATATTTAAAATATTTATACTAATATATTTCACACCTATTCACAAAATATTTCAATTATTTTAAATTTTTATAAACGATTTATATAAGTATATTTTGGGGAAGAAAATAATTAACACGAAACAAAACATGCATATAATTAACCCAAAAGAAATCTTTAAAAAAAAAAAATACAAATATACTTAATAATAATAATATATTTATCTCTGAAGCGATATGAATTGGTCACTGTTCGATTCTAAAATTGTACTTTATATCGTGGGCACATTAGGTGGTGTATAAATTGGCGAAGTTATCTCAAATCAATTTCATCCATACACAAATATCGCTTATCCCAGCGAACAAGTCAAGTCTAACAAGTTGGAGATTAACTATAGATAACTTATCAGTTCAGGCCTAGTCTAAGGAAAGGTCAAAACAAAAAGTTTAAGGAAATTCATTTAAACCATACATTATAAAAGTGTATTTGCATGATGTTTAAAATTGACGTGATGAACATTATTTAAGTTATATAGTAATGTTTTGCGATTCAATTATGTGATTGTTTTTAAATCAATGTTTTAAATCACATTTAGTAATATTTTATTAAAAAAAATGATTAGTTATTTAAGTTATATAATATTGTTTTATGATTCAATTATGTGGTTGTTTTTAGATTAATATTTCAAATCACATTATGTGATCTTTCACGAAAAAGACTCTGATTGTTTTTAGATCAATATTTTAAATCACATTCTGTGATATCTCATTAAGAAGAATGATTAGTTATTTGAGTTATATAGTAGTGTTTTAGGATTCAATTATGTCATTATTTTTAGATCGATATTTCAAATCACATTTTGATCTCTCATCAAGAAAAATGATCCATTCTAAAGAATGATTTAATCATATTCTTATGATGATAAGTCACATAATATGATCTGAAATATCAATATAAAAAAACATACAATTAAACTTAAAAATATTACAAATCACAGAGAAAAATGATCTGTACTAAAAAATAATCTAAACATGCTTCTCTCCCAAATGATAATCACAAATTGTAATCTAAACACAGTCACACAATTAAACCTAAAACTATTATTATATTTTAAATAGATTGCAAAAATATTATTATTATTATTATTAAATTTTTAAAAGTTTTTACAACTCATCTTAATTTAAAGTTGTTTAATTTTATTAATTACAACAATGATACAATATACAATTGACTTCTTTAAGAGTCTCAATACAAATCTTTTTTTTTTAATTCAATTTTAAATTCTTTTTATCCACTTCCATATAATTATTAAAATGAAACCACACAACATATTCAATTATTCGATACATTTAATAAACCTATTTAGAATGAAACCCCACAACATTAACAGAAATCGTATTGAAACAACTAAAAAATGGTAGGAAAATGAGTTGGTCTGCGGTTCGATTCTCATACGGTACTCATCATACAAAAATATCGGCAAACAGCCATAAAACAAACCAGTTGGTAGTAGATACGTGCAGTGGTAACGCAGTACAGAAAAATCTTATATGAAATGATAGTTCATTTCCAAAAGTACACATTACAAAAACCATATTTGCAGCCAGAATTCAGCGGTCCCCACTTCAAATACAACTGCATTTATTTCCAAAGTTTAGTGCAAAGGAGTGGAACAATGTCTCTCTGTTCTGTGATTGTTGCAGCCAGATTTTATATATTGTGATGATGGTATGTTATAATTGTTATGAAATTTAAGCGAAAACATAAATTTTATTAGATAATAGAATAAAAAAATTGTCTAATATAGAAATTAACTTTAAAATTACTGTCATCAATCTTAAAATTATATCACATAATTCAATGCAATGCAAAAACAGTTATACAAATTTACTCCTGTCATCAATCTTAAAATCATATCACATAATTCAATGCAATGCAAAAACAGCACCATAGAAAATGATGGCTCTCAATTTCCATACATAACAGTATTGTAAGCGAGTAGGACAACTAAATAAACTTTAAAATTCAGATATTGAATTAAAAAGCTTCAAAGGGGGTTAAAAATAATCTGAGAGTAGGTGGAGGATACCCCAAAGAGAAGCGCATCCGTGAGGGCGGTTTTCATATAAAAAAGTCAAAGAAAAGACAATTCCCACGGAACCGAAAAACTACCACGGCAGCCCGAGAAAGTACAGAGCACTTTTTTTCCCGTCAGATTGCATTGCAGGCATAAAAATCAATGCAAGAGCGGCAATTGCAGTCCTTGAATAGACAGACATTACAGCCCAAACAGACGCAGAAGCAGCAGCCCTCACAGCCTGGCGCCTTGGGACACCCCCTGTGCGCCTTCCGGCTGGCGGCCCTTTCTTCCTCCAATTCGCACCCGATTTTCTCGTAGGGAAAATCGCCGCAAACCCAATTGGGATCGTTGGCGGCATTGTGGTGGAGGCGGCACTCGTCCCTGTCGCGCCGCTTGAAGCGGCGCTCCTTCCCGCAGGCGGCGCAGCGCAGGAACTCGTCGCGGTGGGCGATCTTGGCCCCCCCGCGGCGGCCCTTGGTGACATGGTAGGCCAGCAGGTCCGTCTTGCAGAGGGGGACTTTCTTGTTGTGCTTGAGCACCCAGATGTTGTTCTTCCATTTCTTGGAGCGGTTGCCGGCGTGCTTCTCGAAAGCGGGAGGTTTCATGGTGCCCTCGTCGCAGCAGCCACCAGGGGAGCACTCGCAGGCAACGATCTCGAACACGCCGCCCTCGCTAATTCTCAGGCGGGCCACGGCGTCGCCATATTTGGCGCTGGTGCAGCCGCAAGTCATTTCGATGAACCCTCTTCCCTTCTTCAGCCCCGCCAGGCCCACAAGGTGCTCCTCCTTAAAAACGCCGCCATCATCTCTCCCTTTCCCCTCCTGCATGCTTTCGACCCCACCCCACATTCCGCTCCGCCTCGACCTGCAACCGCAGGGGAATAACCAGAAAAAAAATCAAAGAGGACGAAAGAAACAACAGCAACAGCCCCTCTGGGTCGTTTTAACCCGGCCGGCTTTTATATCCGCTACTCTCAGCCGGTCCAAATCGTGATTTGCCAGACGTTTCCAATTCACTGGATACCCCTTTATTTATTTATTTCGTTTCTCCTCCACTTTTCCTAATTATTAAACTTCCCCGAATCCCTCGATCACGCCCCTCGCCCCAAATCCCAAGTTCGGATAAATTTTGCCAGCGTGTCCCAAACGTATATTCGGGTTACTTCCGAGTATTTAAATTGCGGTCCCATGGTGCTACTCTGACACTTTTTTGATTGAGAATTTTGGAATCACATACATATGAGCGTTCTTTTAGTTAAGTAGTGACGATTAGGAGTGTTTAATTTGTCAAAGTTATTTAAGGAATAATTGTGAATTTAATTCGTGTTATTTTTTATTTTAAAAATTTAGAAAGATTTATGTTTTGGCAACAAATCATTATCTTCACTAATTGGATTACAACCCTTTTAATTAATGTTTTTTTTTTTTTTTTTTTTTTGGGGATATTTTTGAAGGTATTAAATGGAATTTGTTGAATTAAATAGAATGTTCGCATCTCTACTCATATTTCAGAAATAAATATTAGTCAAATTACAATTCTGCGTAAGCATACATCTACATCAGTGAGCTTCTTTAGTTAAGCAACCAGGGGCTAAGTAACCAGGGGTAAGGGGCATGCACGTTGTCAAAATCACTCAAGGCATGATCTTGGCCTTAACCGCTTGACTCTTCGTGTCAATTATCTAAAGAGATGTTTACCTTGGTGGATGGAATAAGCAATCATCGTCTTCCCCAATTAGACTACAAACCTTTTGATAGTGTGTACACCTATTTTGATTGTGGCGGTTGTTTCATCAATGGTTTCTCTCTTTTTTCACTCTATAAGGGGCTCAGACTTTTCCACTCTAATATTAAGGGTTGAGGAGTTTAATTTCGTCTTATGATATCAAGTTTTATATTTAATAAGAATTAATTCTTATATTAGATTTGATAGTAATTGTGGGAAAATAATAATTATTGTTGTTGTTGTTGCTGTTGTTAGTGGGAAACGTTTTTGAGCCAAAGTTATGACCCAGTGGGGAGGGTTTTGAAAAGGTATCCAACCCTATACAAGTCACAAAAAATAGATTAACATCATCAAAAAAAATATAACTGTGCACCACAACAACAAACGAAAGGCAACAACATAATAGACAAAAAACAACTACACAATGAATATAGCACCTTGCATGGCAACGAAACTCTATCAAACACAAAAAAATCCAAGAAACCATCTCTTGATAGCGTAAAACATAATATTAACAGGGAAAACGCTGAGGAGTCGCTGGAGTGAATCATTCGTTGAGATGTAACTAATAGAAACCAATCGATATTAGAAATTAATTCTAATAGGTAACTAGCTTCCTCCCTTGGCGGGCGAGAAAGTCATCTAGAGTCCGTTGTGAAGTAATACTTACCAGTTCCTCTGCATCCACCCTTAGTCTCTCAGCGTTTGATCTTTGCCCCTTCCTTTTGATCGAGGAGGCCGGAACAAAACTCGTCTCATTAAGATGAGAAGAAGAAGCAACCTCCACCCTAAAAAGAGGACTTAGAGTCTCAGCAACAACAGGGACATCTCTCAGAAGATCATCTTGCTTGGGAGAAGATAATCTAGCAATGTCTCGGAAGTAGAAGGTTCCAACATACGGTAGAAAATGTCATGATTTTGCCAAATGAAGTCGTGGTCAAGGGAACCCTCCTCCTTCCAAACCAAACAAATAAGGGAGGAAGAATGACGTATACCCTTGGCAAGACACCTAGAAGCACGATGTCCCAAGTGATCGCAATGAAAGCACCTAAGTAGAAGGCCCTTATAATTAAGGCACTGGATCTAAGCCCCACGAGAAGAAATCAACTTGACCAAATGAAAAATAGGCTTTGAGAGATGTACAATAGCACAAGCCCTAACAAATCTGCGATCCAAGGAATTACCATCAAGCTTGACAAAAAATCCCACCCGATTGATTAATCAACAATTCGATATGTTCCTCTTTCCTCACAAAAAGAGGAATGTTATATAATCTTATTCAAAAAGGGGCCACTGAAATAACCGTCTCTGTGGAGTTAAAAAAAGGAGTCCGCAAGCAAAGAAAAATCTTAAACTTCCCAAAAAACTACGATCCTAATGTCTAGACAAAATCTCTATCGAAAAAGCATTAAAAAGTGATCTGAAAAAAACGGGCACTAAATAATCACTATACATTTCAAAATCTTTGTTAATAAAAAATAATTCTTTTATTTGTATAACTATTACTCGTAAAAATTATTTGGATAATGATTAATACATATAAAATATAAAATCTTATTAAAAAAAAATTCCTAAAAAATATTTCCGAGCACATCGTTTAGAAACCAAACAACTACATTAATAAACCAATAACCTCGATAGGTTAACATCCTTTTCTATTATTCTCATACGACACAAAGTCAAGTGATTCTCATGTGGAGCATTTTATGTATGCTTTTACGCAAATCCTTTCAAATAAGAGTTTGTTCAACCAAACTATTGGTACGTGGCATATTATGATTTAATTAAATATTTATTTATTAGAGTGGCTTGAAAGCTTTTTGGGTCCCATTTTTACGTCCATGTGCAAGCATATAAGAAAGGACGTATTTTTATCGGCTTTCACCACTTATAATATATATTTTGAACTCTAGTCCCCACATTAATATGTTTAACATTTTTTCTCTCTCTTTTATTAACTTTGTACACATCTTAAAATTACTTTTTTATTAATTATTAAATTGCATAATTTTAAGGGTAATTAAATGTTTGTATGTTTCTCATTTTCTAATGATTCTCATATTTTCTATCAATTTCTCTCAATTCTTTTCAAGTGGTTTTTTATCGTTTTTTTTTTTTTTAACGTAAGGTTTACATAAAAACGTCATTAATGTCATTGAGTGTATCATGAATGTTAATGATATTTTTAGGTTTTTGATGTGGTTTCTTTTGATTATCGTACACATAATTTTTTATTTTATCTTTTTCGATTGTTTGATGTCAGTTTTTATATCAATAATTTTAATTTGAAATTAATTTATTTGTAGATACACAAATATTATAAATCATTTAAAAGAATTTCAAAATGAATTTATTGAGTATTTAGATGTATTTTAAAGAGATCAAACAATTATTATCATTCTAACACACAGTCAATTATTAGCATTGTTATACACAAGTATATGTTAGATAATTTTTTGAGGAAGGATACACATCGCACAATGCTAAGGTTTTGTATGTTATTAGAATTATTTTAACTATACAAGTTTGATCTTTTCGATATTATTATTGTCTAGAGCCTTGATAATTAGATGATACTTACAAATTCAAGTAACCTTCAACACATGAGCCCCAAAACACATTGTTTTCCTCAAGTTTCAAATATCGCTGCCAATCCAAAGCAATGAGAAGAAATTTATCTTACAGGGTCTCAAAGTTGCAACACATAAAACTGAGTGAAGTTATTAAAGATTAGGATCAAGCAAATGTAATCATCAAATCAATTTTAGCATGTATGTTATTTGCCTAGAGTATCATGAACACTTTGTACGCTATAAAGAACATCATTAATACTTTGAACATCCATCTCTTTATTGTCAAATTTATTAGCAAAATCAGTGTCACTTCTAAGCACACATTACCATTGTTAGATCTAGACAATTATCATTAGATCTCGCAAGATTCAAAATACACTTCTAAACCTTGCACATGACCACCTCTCTCTTATTTTAATAGTAATTAATTGAGTTTGATTTATGTATCACATGTTTATTTAGATTACTTGAAAGTAATTGGATATTTATGTGGCAATTAAATTGTAATCAATTTGTCTACATTACCTTATCATCTATTTAAGGTGTTTGTAAATTTTGTGAATCTATGCTTATAAATTTGTTTCGAAGAAAGTAGTCTATCTCACTAATTAAGACATTTTTTTTGGATTTTTAATATAGTTTTTTCTATTAAAAGGTTTCTTATTGATTAATAATTTCATTATCTTTTATGCAAATTTCATGTTGATTGGTGATAGATGGCCTCAAATTAACTACACTATTATATGATTTTTAAAAAAAATGACTTCAAATTCTTTTGTATGCCAAAAACATCTCAATTTTTTAATTGAAAGAAGAAAAATTAACAAGTGTAACAATCAAATAGATATCTAATTTAAAATTGATATTTTTATTAACTTCTCAAACAACTACACTCACTCCGATCATTTATCCTACATAGAAAACTCTACTACTCCAATTCCTACTTTAAGAATTTTATAAATTTAAAAATTTAACCAAAAAATTATATCAAAAGATTAGATGCCCCTGATTTGGTTTTTGATAGATCGCAAAGGACAATGGATGACTTTCTCTTTCGAAGACGCAGAAGAATCTTGAACTTTGTATAATTCTTCAATCTCTTAATTGGCCCTTGAGGGAAGAAGGCCATTTTCTGTCAACTTATTTTCTGTAGTTTTCATTGATGTTTCGCTGATAACCAATAGTTACCCTGCGAGCAACCTATTATTTAACAGAAGATTGTATCCGTTGCTTTTTAATCGCTATAACCTTATTGACTCATTAAAATTATAATATAACAATTAAGTAACTAAATTTATATAATAAGAACAATTTAAGTTTAAGTCTCACCAATAAGTAAAATGCCCTAGAACAAAGAAACCCTAAAATCCACATGAGAGTAAAGTACCGTGACCTTTATATACACATAATATATACATATGGAGTGATGGGACCATTGTCGTGTTCACAAAATCATTGGGGACAGATGTCTGATAAATAGACACTCGACTTTTGTACTACGGCCGGTTGGTGTCCGTGTTGGTTTATTATTAAATATTAAATAATTTTAGCATTGACATCATTACGGTACATTATATTGTCTAAAGAATCGGGTTCGAGTCACATCCCGATTGTATTTACCACGTTAAATTTGATTGCCGTATGGCCGTTTTTAAGAGGCTGTGTACTACTTACTAATAAGCAAAGCTGAAATTTTAGGCAGGCTGTAAATAATTATAAAGTAAATAGATTTGGAAAAAGTTGTGTGCATTTTCTCTGATCGATGTGTTTTTATTTTTGATGATGATTTAAGATGGGTGATTCGACTTTTTATTTTTGATGATGAATTGTGAATGGTAATTTTTGATAATAAATCAGAAATAGTGGTTTGAATTTTTATCTTTCATGGTAAATTATAGATATCGATTTAAGTTTTTATTTTTCATGATGAATTAAATAATGATTCGAAATGTGTTGATCAGAAAAAATACATTAATTTTTTTCAATTTTTTTTTTACTCGAATTATTAAAATGTAATAACATGAAAACTCTTAATTTTACAATTTTTAAAAAAGATTATAATAAAATATATTTAAATTTTGATGCACTTTCTTTATCAATAAACTCTCCCAGCGTTTGAATTGAAGTGCAATATTGAATGGATAACTAGTTGATAAAAAAAATTATCGGGTAGAGAGCGTCGACCGTCAAAATTAATTTTAAATTAGCATTTGAGCCTTTGTGTTCACGACTTTAGTGAATTTTTTAGTATTTGAAGGATAATGTGGAATAAATAATTGTCATAACTTTTTTTTTATAGTTATTGGTTTTGGTGGAGTCCTTATCTTATATGCTTTTGACTAGAGCTCCAACTGATTTAGGATACAATCGGAAGCTCATATTCTCAAATGATCATCTATCACAAGTACTATAATTATCAACAACGGCCACAACTAGTTTGAGAATACCAATGAACAACCATAACTGGTACAAGAATACTATAAATGGCCATAACCGATCTAAGAATACTAACAATCAACCACAACTAGCGCAAGAATACCAATGATTGGCCACAACCGATCTCCAATACCATACTGAAATTTGAACCTAGGTGGTCCTTGTAGCAACCAAGTCACTTTACCAACTCACGCCACATCTCATCAATGACCATTATAAATTTTTAATTGAAATATAAGATTGATCATTAAATTCAATTGTTGCCATTTTAATATTGAGTACAAATTTTAATATATAATTATTTAGTAGTTGTATATGTTTTTTTTTAAATATTTAATATTTTTTTAGATAGGTATTTTATTTTTGATCGAAGTTTCATTCGATCTAGGATATAATTGGGAGCTCAGATCTATCACAAATATCAAAATTACCAGCAATGATTACAACCGATTCGAGACTAACAAACAACGATAACCAGTTTGAGAATACCAACAATCGACCACAACTTGCCCAAGAATACCAACAATTGGCCATAACCAACCTAACTGAGAATGTCAATGATCGGCCACAACCATATGAGAATACCAACAATTGGCCACAACCAACCTAACCGAGAATGTCAATGATCGGCCACAACCATCTGAGAATACCAACGATTGACCACAACCTAGCCTAATTGAGAATACCAATGACCAGCCACAACCAACCTAAAAGTACCATACTGAGATTTGAACCTAGATAGTGCTCAAAACAACCAAGTCACTTTATGAACTTATCCACATCTCATCAGTTTAAATATTTAATATTAGTAATATAAATATTTATTTATTTGAAAAATATTTATAAACGTTAATTAATTTTATTAATTTTTGTAAGATTTTTTTGATTAATTGATGATAGATAACCTCAATTTAATTAGATTATTATTTTAAATTTGAAAAAAAAATCTTAAAAAAAAATAAGAAGCTCCAAATTCTATTACTATATGTAAAAAATATTATAATTTATATTATAATGATAAAATAAACATCAAAATTAAGATCATTTATTATACATTCACAAAAGTTAGAGCGTACCACCAACCCCACAACTATTATATGATGCCTATGAGTGTAATTAAACTTACGCTTTTCAGAGTACCCAATATTAAAATTTAATCACTTATATTATTGTTATAAGTAATCTTCATGTAAGAAAAAATCATATTATGTGTTACTCATCCAGCCAAATGTTGAATGATGTGATCCTATATAATGTCTCGTATAGATTGTTAAAAATAAAATATTTATTGTATAAAATCTAAATTTAAATTCGAATAAAAGTGCCCCATAAGGTATATGTTAAAAAAAATTGATCTTTCAAAATTAATTATGTCGGAGGCATTTTTATTGAGAGGTGAACACCAAAGATTTATTTGATTTTTAAAATATTCGAATAACCTGACTTAACTTTGTACGACAATGTATCCTTTATTATCAATAATGTCCTCATCTAATAGTGAATAATATGACAAAGATATAAGATTGAAGAACAAACAATATTCATAGTCATGCTTTTATTTGAGTTCCAAGAGTTATTTTAATTTAGTAAGGGGGATTCAAAGAGCAATTTTTATAAACACTCCTTTAAATAATGTGGTGTGACCTTTTGTCAATTCAAGATTTATGATCTCCTTTAACTAAAGTATTTGAATAGTTGAAACCAATATGACCTCTTTCAAGTAAGAAACCAATATAACTTCTTTTAAGCAAGATAAACATTTAATATAATATAAACTGATATTATATCAATCAAAAGTTTGGATATTAGTTTTAATTTTAGAATTGTAAGGAGAAAAATAAATTGGAATTAAAAATAACTAGTTGACATTTTGTTCGGAAGTGAAATCAATTTTGGAGCTAGCGACTAAGAAGTGGGTGAAATTGGTGCATAGTCTTCACCAACATGCATCATATTGAATGGTATTTAAAGTTGTTTAAACCGCCTTGATAATCTATATATGATTTTGAATCATGTAATGTTTAGTTTATTCGGTAGGATTGTTGGTATGCACTTGGAAGTTGATGTAACAAGCACTAAAGTTGATGCATCAAGCATTGAAATTGATGCAACAAATACTAAAGAGCTTGGGATTTGATAATAAGGTAGCATTCTCCTTTCAACAACTACTAGATGTTTAGTTTTCATTGATTGCGAGCACCATATTACATTGAATAATCATAGCTCACAATTTTTATAAACACTCCTTTAAATAATGTGGCATGACCTTTTGTCGATTCAAGATTTATGATCTCCTTTAACCAAAGTATTCAAATATTTGAAACCAATACGACCTCCTTCAAGTAGGACACTAATACTCCCTCCTTCAAGCATGATAAACATTCAATATAATATAAACCAAGATCATATCAATTGAAAGTCCGAATATTAGTTTTAATTTCATAATTGTACAGAGAAGAACAAATTGGAATTAAACATATCTTGTCAACATTTTGTGCAAAAGGGAAATTATTTCTAGAGCCAGTAACTAAGAAGCGGGTGAAATCAGTGCAAAGTCTTCATCATCATGCATCATATTGAATGTTATTTAAAGTTGTTTAAACTGCCTTGATAGTCTATATATGCTTTTGAATCACGTTTTGTTTAGTTTATTCTACAGTATTGTTAGTATGCACTTGGAAGTTGATGTAGCAAGCACTGAAGTTGACACAACAAGTAACAACGTTCATGCAATAAGCACTGAAGAGCTTGGAATTTGATAACATGTTAACATTCTCCCTTTGTTGTTTTATATCTTCAATAGCTATTATATGTTTAATTTCCATTGATTGCTAGCAATGTATTACACTAAAATAGTTTCCATTCTCACTTTATTGTGCTCTATTTGCCAGATTTTGGCAAATATAAATATAAACTATGTCTAGTGTGAGCCATAGCCATTACTTTTGATGCCAAAACTATGGATATTTGTGGGAGGATTACATTGGGAAAGCATTTAGGGATATAAATTTCAAACCAATAAGAACTTATAAAGATCATAGGGATGATAATTTATCTTTTAGCTAAAATCTATAAACCTAACAAGATTACAAAGATTTAGTTTGCTAAATCAATTATTACCTGGTTCCACCCAAAATACTTTAAAGAAATTATATATTTTTGGTAAACTCAAAAAAGGCTTTCTAGTATTATGAACAATTCCATGATTACCTGGTTCTACTTAGAAGACTAAAGAAATTTTATGTTTTTGGTAAACTCGGAAGAGGCTTTCTAACATTATGAGAAATATTTTCCATCTATATTAAAATAGGATGAAATTAATCTTTTGACATGGAAGGATTCATACTTTAATATTCTTAGATGAAAGAACAAGTTGATCTGAAAAATAAAAATGACGTTAGACAATAGATACTAGAAAATCCTAACAAAATAAAAAGTCATAATGATTCTAGACATGAAAATAAAAAAAGAATTTCAATAAAATCCAAGATCAAAATTAAGTTATAAATAAAATGGATATAAGACATGTATACATTACACCATCACCCAAACATGGTAAAGCCTGAAGAGTAGTGATACAAATTCACATGGTTGTTTTAATACTGGTCAGTAAAACCAAACTTGAATCAATTCCTAATTCATTAGTATGTACAATACACACATTTTTGGTGATGATATTTATAAGAGTTGCTAGTGAATATGGTTCATATATTGTTTGGATCATGACAATAACCAGTAGTTCAGGGTAATGACCCCAATATTGTAGGGATTTTTTAGCATTGTAAATGGACGTCACTAGAAATAAGGATAGATGTCTAGAAATCATGTTTATCAAAAGAAGAATAATCTTAGAGCTAACATATATATTTTAAAGTATCTAAGATTTGGCACTAAATTTCTTCTGTCTCATGATTGTTTTTAAAGGGTGATGTTCTCGAGTTGTGAAATGAATAAGAATAAGGATTTATATATGATATATTTGGTGATCAAATCCATGATACCAAAATATATACTACTTTTAGTGTTGCTACTATTTCCTTCTCAACACCCATCGTTGTTGCATTTGGCCAATGAGACAAAGCCATTTCATGTTTTTTCTCTAAAATGTCCAAATTTCTCCAAATAGTGTAAAACAATCTACAACATCCAAATAATTTGCATTTACAACAATTCTAACAAAATTTCAACCTTTAAAACTCTTACCACTTGAAAAGTCGTTTCGTACTCAAATTTTCAAGTTTAATACTTGATTTTTGAGGTTTAGTTTGATTGTCCCATTACAACAAACACTTAAAGAAGCAAAACTATGACAAATAAAGTTGTATCAAACCAACATAGAAATATAAATATAAAAATAAAAAACAACGAATTCATGGTGGTCGCCACTACCCACCTAGTTTGCATGCCCATCCTTCGAAAGTATGAGAGGGTGAAGGAGTCTACACCTACTCTACCACAATGTCAGCGCGTTACATTATGATAAGTCAAAAAATTATATGTAGATAATAAGTGGACTATATTTTTAATGGATACATGCTCTTTAACAATTGACTATATTTTTTTTTATTGAAATTAGTAGTTCATATAGATTAACTTATGTTATGGTTCCATATGCTAATATATAAATATAAAACATTGTTTCATTTAGTTAAGGAAATAATCAAATCAACACCTGCTATTTTCTTTAATAAATACATGATCTTTAATGATTGATTATACTTTTTATTGAAATTAGTAGTTTATATAAAATTAACTTATATTATTGTTCCATATGTTAATATATAAAAATAAAATATTATTTTTGATATTATTTCATTTAATTAAAGAAATAATCAACACATGTTATTTAGTTTGTTGAAACTAAGTTCTTTATTCAACCATAAGATTTAAATACAATTCATCTTCAAAAGTTTGTATTTTATGTATGCATATTTCATCTATAATATCTAATCAAAGACTTACGGTATAAGTTTATATTAGTAAATGAGTACAATTATAAATATATTAAGATTCTAATCGTTTTGAAAAGTCATCAATAAAACAAATTCTAATTAATAGTGAATCGCTTCAATTCATGATACCACATTTTATACCACTTGCATGTATTTCCTTCAATGTTCAATCCATCAAGAGAAAGTGATTCATCATCTCATGGGGTAGGGTTTTAAAAAAAAGGATGCTTCATCTAGTTTAGAGAACCTATAGCATAAAGATTGTGATAGACCTCCAACTTTGTTTTCTTGCATATATAGAAATCCTTTTTTTTTGGTTATATTTTAAATTTCTATACATACTTCAAGTTTCATTTTGGATTGGAATTTTGTCTTAAGTAATTGTGAGGATAGTTTTTTAAATTAATACATAACTATTAAAATAAAAAATAATTAATATTTTTTAAATTTTTCATTAAAATTAAAAAAAAATATTATTATGAGAATACTATAATCAATATATTATTTTCTAAATGTATACATATTATCTCACAATGATATACATATTTGGTTAAGTAATTTATGTATATGATCTTTGATAAATTATTATTTCTTAATTGTCTTAATATTGGTGAGCGGTTCTTTTTTGACTATTTTTTATAAGGGGAACTTTTGAAGATTGCTGGGGAACAATGCCACTTGAAGAGTCAACTTCCAATGGCAAAGGAGACTCAAACATGGGACCTATTGGGTAAAGCCCACCTTCTTTACCGTTGAGTCACCACCACAAAGGCTTCCTTAATTGTCATCACATTTTAAAATAAATATTAGTTGCAATTCTCTCATTTAATATATACTATTTGGCTTCATTTTATCAATTTGTTTCTTAGAGATTGGGCTTCCGGTTGTGCCCCAACATCGGTTTGAAGCTCTAAATTCTATAAAATCTTCTTTCTTTCCAATTTATAGCTTCGACTCAAAAACGCTTTTCTAGTTCATAGATCCAGCTCAAAAACATTTTTTCGGTTTATAGCTCCAACTCAAAAGCACTTTTCCAGTTCATATCTCCAGATTCTATAAAAGTATTTACCAATAATAATAAAAAACATATACTACTTGGCTTCATTGCCCTCATTTAACATTTGTGTTTCAATTTGTTTATGAGTAAACATTCCTCATAATGGATGATGTATAGTTCTCAATTTCTTGGGTGTTCAATATGTGCAGTGAAATTAATTTCTTGGTTATTATAAGTAATTTATTTTTAGATTTCTACGTATATCGAGATGAAGCATATGTATTAAAAAGTTTCACCAATATGATATTATGCTCTTTGTACCTTAAGTTAATGTATGCCATTACATCATGCTTCTCCAAATATAACATTTAACGTGGTATCCAGAGAATGATATTGAACATATAGAAGGAAAAATGAACAAATTAATAGATTTTCTATCATGTAAGCATAATCCATGGCATAAGCTTGTTACAATGATTACTCATACTGACTCAAATAATATTTGGCATCAATACCAATATGTGCATTCAAATCATTTCAGATCAATTGATATTTTAGCAAAATAACTTCTTAGAAAAAGGTTTACATAAAGGAACAATTTAACTAGACAATCATATGAAGCTTCTTAGGCTATATCTACTTATGATGTTGGACAATGCAATGCTTATAGAAATTTGATTGGAAATCAATATTGTAATGTCGTGATAAAAAAAATTAACAGATATGTACCACCCAGTTACCATGCCAGAAAAATAATAGATTGGTGGGTTCAGTGACCCTGGAGATTAGAATTTAAGTTTAATTTTGAATTTGGTTATGATTAGATAAATTTTGAATATGATCAGTATGATTTTCATAACTCAAATGAATTTTTTGTTTATCTATATGATTTTTTTATTGAATATCTTCTAAAAAAACATTAAAATAAATAAAAGTATCAACTTCCCCTTCACTCAATAATTAATTTATTTATTTAAAAAAAATGATAAATAAACTTTTGATATGATTTTACTCATAAGGTATGACTATTCCATCCACTTTTTTATATAATTAACGTTGTACTATATTTTATTTGATTAATATATAAACACTCTTCAATTAAAAAAATAAGAAACTCCATCCAATATAAATTACCTTACCCCTTTGAAACAATTACAAACTTAAATTTAAAACTCCATAAAACATGCGTGAGAAATTGTTATCCCTTAAAACTCATAAAATAAACATAAAACCTATTTAATATAAAACCTTTGTTACTTATCCAACAAGTTGCTATGTAAAAATATACATAATGTAAATATAATAATATGTTCTATTAAAGTGTAAAAGGAAAATTCTTAATCATAAAAAAAATTAAACGTGAATAGAGATTTTTTTTTTTTTTTTTTTTGTTTTCCCATAAAATGTGTTAAATTTTTTTTAATCATTAGTTAATTTTTATTTTTTTTTTAAATTTTAATCATAAAATTTAAAACTATAAATGTCCTTTTAAAAAAAATGAATACTGAGTTAATTAAGAGACCAAGTGGTGTAAATGAGGATATTTTATTAAATATGGAAATGACAATCCCTTGAAATTGGAAGAGATCAATATGATATGATTTGTTTAAATTTAATTTAATATATTGATAAAGGATTAGTTTAATAGTTTAAGAAAAGTCCCAAATAAATTTACTTCTAACAAATAATAATATTAATATTAATAGTAAAGATGGCTTTTGATTAAAAATTTGACATGGTTTATTTAAAAATCATCATTACTATTATAGATTTTGAAACATAAAAACTTTAATAATATTAATATTAAATTAAATAATATTCAGTTTCAATAAAAAATTATGTAATATTAAATTTAAATTTAAATAATTAATTATAAGATATAAAGTAAAATTAAATCTTAGTTAAAAATAAAAGACTTCAAGTGAGAGGCAGTGATGGCAGCAGAGGTGATGGACTTAGCATAATGTGGTAGGTAAGAAAATTTGTGACTAAAGGAGAAGCTCAGGGCATCAAAGCAGGGGTTTGGTTCAAGCATGGAGGGGCAGAGGGTTTTAAAAGGTCAAGCAAGCAATCTGTTTAGTGGACATGTAGGAGATGAGGACAAAAGTGAGGAGAAGAGTGGAGTAGGTTTTGGGCCAAGTCCGGTGGAGCGTGGGTCTTCAGCCAAGTGCTTTAGAGGCAAGGGTTGGTATAAATTTCAAGATTCGATTCAATTTTTTTTGACTTATGAGTAGTTGGAATCAAGGTTTGGTCCTCCTGAGGTTTATTTACGACAGAACCAATTGGATGTTAATACTGGCCCATCAAAAGGAGTGCCCTCTCAGGAGGAGAGAGAAGCTGAAATTCCAAAAGAAGAGGCTAGGGTTTCAAAGGCTTTAGTGTATTTATGTTGTATTAACAACTTCAATCCATTTCATAGCTACATATTATTTTGAAAAGAAGCTATCATCAAGGTTCACCCTGGTTCAAACCCTATTCTAGTTCCTAGAAATTAGGTTCCTTCAAAAAAATCCCCAGTGAAGGAAATAGCTTATAAGGAGGGTGTTAAGGGGAATTCAAAAGCAACTTTTTCCCAATATAAGGCTCCAGAAACAACTTTCTTAGGTGATGTTCCATTAATTTTTTTTGATATTTCTCCCATTTTGGATTTAATAGATTATGAGCTTGCAGTTTTGGTGTGGAAAAGAGAAACAAATATTTGATTGGCAGATGTGTTGGGAAATTGCCGTCATGGGAAGTGCTTCAGCAATGGGTGGTAGGATCCTGGGCTTTGTTGAAATCTCTTTATATCTCCATGTTGTCAAATGGTTTCTTCTTGTTGCAATTTTTTTCGATGAAAGATAGAGATTTTGTGTGGATAAATGGATCTTGGTTTATAGGTAATCAGGGTGTGTTTTTTTACCCATGGGCTCCATTCTTTGATCTACATTCGTCGGTTATTTCGCAAGCCTCGGTATGGGTAAGATTTTATAATCTTCCCTTCACATTGCATGATCCTGGTCTTTTCAAAATACTGGTGAGTAAATTGGGAATCTTTGTTAAAGTTGATGAATCCATAGGATCTAATCATAATTTTATCAGGTTGTGTATAATGGTAGATTTATCAAAACCTCTGCATCATTTTGTTAAAATATCTTGTTTCCATGGAGTGTGATCTCAATTTTTATCTTTGAAGGTCTCTCATTTAGATGCTTCAAATGTAATAAATTAGACCATAAGATTGCCACCTATCCCAAGAAGGATTTTAAAGGTTCCCATGCTAAGATTGTGCAGAATTGGGTTAGAAAGATTGGTTGTCCGAATTGAGATCTGGTTCATAGTTTGTTTTTTGCAACGAAATCCAAATCAATTGCGGTTCCATCTTTGGGAGCCTTTTAGGAGGATTAACAACATCCTCAAAAGATTGAGGTTTTGACAACTGTAGAGGATCTGTTTGATGTGGAGTTAGGGAAACCTTCTTCTTTTACGCTGGGAAAGGAAGCAAATGTTTTGAAATTTGGGCCAGAGGAGTTGGATAAAAAATTTCCTATAGTGGATAGCCCCTTAGAGAAGGAAATCTTAGAGGAGAGGGATGGTGGGAGGAAGAAGAGGAAGAGCTAACAAGTAGGGATTATTTGTCTATTTCTCAGAAAGAAAGTACGTTAAAGACTACCAACTATGGTCTGAAAGGGAAAAGAGGAAGGAAAATGAAAATAGAAAGGTTATAGCTGGATGCTCAGAATTCTATCAACAGTGGCACCCAATGGACCATGGAATCATTGATGTCCACTAGAGCCAGATGATTGCAAATAACAAAAGGATGATTTGAAGTCTGGAATCTTGATGTTTTTATTGTTTTTTACTAAAGAAAGTAATGTTTCTTGCTTGGTTGTTAGCTTAGGTGTTTAATTACCATTTGGAACCTAGTTTTGACCTATGGATCCTCACTATTTTGTTGGGATTTTAAAGGTGAATAGATACACTCCTTTTTTTGGGTTTAAATCTTTTTGGGAAATCGGACCACCTGCGGTGTTCCAAAACTGATTTTGGCTCCGATCAAAAGTTGAAGTGGGGCAGGGACCCTTTTAACCTTGACATCGAGCTTTTAAAAAAAAACTAAATCTTATTTAATTAAATATTTTTAAATAAAATAATATTATTTATATTAAATTTAATTAATAAAAAATCATAAAAATGAAATGTGGGTGAATTGGTTAAAATATCTTAATACTATCCAATTCTCGTTCATTTAAAATTTACACATAATCTAAAAAATTTAAAAAATAAAATAATTAAAAATATAATTACTACTCATAAAATCTATAAATTTTAGTATTAACTAAATTTCCAAAGATTGATCACATGTTTGAAACTCGTACATTTGAAAATGCCACAATATTACCATCAAAATAAATGTTAAAAGTTTTATCTTTCCCATTCGTAATAACCAAGTTTTATATACGAATGTCACATGAAAATGAGATGTTGATAATTTATCTTCTCATTCAAAGTCTAAGGTTGGTTGTTCATCATTTTCCCAAATTCTTTTTCATTGTCATGTCCGAATTTGTTTTGCACGTAACTTCATTTTTCGCCCAAAGACCTTATACTAGTCGGTATAATAAGACATTAGGTTTGGTTAAGGTTGGTTAAAAAATCAAATCTCAGTGAAGAAATTTAGGTCAACATGTGTAACTTGTGGGTAGGGTCTAGGCTGGTCTTAATCTCAACTTTATCCCAAAGGGCATCAACTGCAATCCATAAACTTTTATGCCATTTTGTCATTAGTTTACATTAAATTATGTGAAAGTGTTTAGTGATATTTGGGCACTGGGGATTGTCCATGGGAAGCAAGTTGAAGATGTTTGTCATCTTATAGTTGAAGTGGTTAAAGAGAAAAAACTCTTCTAAATTTAAATTTTAATGGTTGTTTTATTATATGCTGACGGTAATTTTAATATCTTTCAGATTTAGTTGGTTTCTTAGATATAGTGAATTATGAAAAAAAAGTTGATCTTTCTATTTTTTTTTTATAAAAAATGATTTAAAATTGTCTTTAATAATATCAACGTTCACAATCTTTTGACTCTTCCCCACATAATTTAAAGAGGATGCAATATCACAACTTACTTTCACAATCCTTGGGCTCTTCCTAACCGAATCCAATAATAGATAGTGGTCCATGAAGGATGCTAATCATTAGAGACCATCAAAGGAATGGTCATTCATCAACTTGACATGATGCGGAGCCGATTATCTAAGAGTGCCCTTAAGGCACATTGAGATAATTAACCTTGCAGGGATTTGGATACTAATGATAGAGAAAACATGAGATACCACATTCGGAGATATTTAAAGTCTCAACATAGAAGATAACGTGAGCTTCTTATAAAGAGAAATCTAGCATATACAATTCACCTTTGCAACGAATATTTTGGGATCGTTGAGTTTATGAGAGTACAATGTAATACCAACACATTGAGAGGATTATATCAAAGAATTGTGGTATACAAAGTTTCATACAAGATTTTTACATCATTTCAATTGTAGAGAACGAGTTCAAAAAACCTTGGATCAAATGGAAGAAACTTTATGTTAGGAATTGATCCAAAGTAAATAAAATAATAACAATGAAAATACATTTCAAAGTCATACAAAGGAACTGGAAGGTTAAAGGCCACACTTTGCCTTTGGTTTCTACAATGAATTTGAAAGGAGTTGTAAAAAAAATAAAAATTATATATATGTGTACATTAATGAAATAATAAGCAAGAAAGCAAGATGAGAGCTTGGTTTTGATGCATATACAATACATCATTTTAACAGTTTAAATTTATATTTAAAGTTACCTTTAAGTGATAAAGAAAGAAATTTTGAATTCTAAATTTCATCATTAAAGTTAGATATAAAGTCAAACCAATGAATTTAGATTGTCATTAAGTCCGTCTCTATTGTACACTATATATAATGGCACCTTAAAGTCACCTTAGTGACAAGCCTTAATGTTACCCTACTTAGTGATGTTAAGGTCCATCACTAAGGTGACATTAGGGCCCATCACTAAAGTAACATTAGGGCATGTCACTAAGATGACTTTAAAGTCCATCACTAAGGTAAATTTAAGATTTGTCACTAAGGTAACATTAAGGGTTGCCACTAAGTCCAACTTTAAGTGTGATAGTAAGTTTGACTTAAAGGTGTCATTAAGTTCAACACTAAATTTGATTTAAAGATCACATTAATTTTGACACTACATCTAAATTTAAGTGTAACACTAGGTCAACTTAACTTAAAGTATAATTTTCACACAACTTTAATTTTTGAAATTATATTAAAAATATTAATTTTTAGTTAATTAAAATTATTAATTATAGAATAATTTTATCTTTTTATGTAATTATAATTATTATAAGTATAATTATATAATTATAATACCAATGTTAATTTTCACACTATACATAAATATGAATAATGAGAATAATAATCTCTAATTGTGACATTATTCATAAAAATTAATCATGTGAATAATAATATTTAATTCTGACACTATAATTAAATTTGAATGCAGTGACTAGATAATAAAATAAATTATATAAGTAAACATGTAACCACATAATAATAAATTAGACAACATAATAAATTAAGAAAATAATAAAGTGAAATTCATAATAATATAATCATAATGTAAAAGGATTAGTCATAATTGACCCCAAATATCATGATCATAAGGGTCCTCTACATCATCCCATCCCCATCACACACCTCACTAGCATCTGGGCAACCATCATCACTCCTCGTCAGCAGCCCCATTGCCATAAGTAGGTTAAGACCCACACACATCTTATGAAGTAACAAAACCTAATAGTATTCAACATTCCATTTATAATTAGAACTATTATTCCAATTCAAATCTTGGTTGATTCGATGCTTCACAAAATGTAACAAAAAAACTATTAAAAATATCAATAAATAAAACTATAAAACACAAAAAAGTAAAACTATATATTCTATAAATAAACTCCAAGTATATATATTTTATAATCAATGTAAAAAGTGTACATGTTTTGGTTGGTATCCGTTCATTATGTTTTCCTTTTACAGATAAACATATATAAAAGTATGGATGTGCTCCTCGTACCAAAATTTTGAACTATTTTTGGTTTAAGGGATAAATATACATGCATAATAAGCTAAAGCAAAGACACAATATAAATCTATCTAATTACACAGTTTAAAATAGTTTTCAAATATGAACTATGCCTAAAATTAGTACAACTAGACAATTGAACAAGTAATGAAAATGAACAAGAGACAAAAGAGATGAAAACTGACACATCTGTGCATTGTTCTATAGATCTGAGAATGGAGAAAAGATCTTGAAGTTCACTGATAAGAAATAATACAATTTGGATTTGATTTAAAAAAGATAGAATTGGTAGGGCATTGATTCTGACTTAAACAAAATCAATAAAGCATCAATTATGACCCACTATTCTTGCCAATTCTATGTTTGCTTGTCAATTGTGTCCTTTGTGGCTTTTAAGTCTCTGTAACTTTCTAGGTAGATGTGTATGGGATAATGAACATTGCTTTAACTTCACTTTGTGATTTTCTCACTAATATTTCTTGATTTGGCTTCTTCTTCTCTTTGACTTAATTTTATATAATGTGTTGCAAGATGAATAATAATATTCAAGGCTTGTTGGTTTGAGAAACCTCTTGAGGAGTTGCAGCTATATGTCCCACATGCTTGGAATCAAAGCCAATGTAATTCTAATGTGAGTAAGTGTAATCCCAACCTAAATGAGAGATGTAACTTCACCTTCTCTTCCTAGATAATCAAGTGCACCTATATGGGCATTCACCCAGTTCTTATTTTGATACAAGTATGCCATTAATACCTTTGAACTTTCTTAAAAAGTATTGCAAAGTATAAATATGTAATTTTTAGTGTGCCTAGGACTCTATTCCTCTTGATATTTTTTATTGACGTGCCTCTAAGATACTTTGTATATATGGAACTCCTAAGTTTGAATTTAAAATATATTGCTATGCAATCCGAACAAGAAAAAGTTAGAAAACCAACAATCATGGGTCCACACATTGAAAAGAGGAGCTAAGGGGTAGAAAGGCCCACAACATAGAAAGGAGCATAATTGACAGACCTTTGATTATGTCCCAAAAGTAGAAAAGTTAGGACATGATTAGAGACAACATGCAAGCACTTATTAAAAAAAGAAGATAGAGAAAAAATAATAAAGAGAATAACATGGGACCACCAAGAGAAGAACAGGGAGATAAAAAAATTAATGAAAAAGTGCCACTAAGACCCTAGTTCGAACCAATGCTTAATTTCCACAAAACAAAACTACAAACATTACAATAATAAGTCTTGCACCAAAATTAGGTGTCTACATAATGTTCCACATTAATGTATGTGTGTGTGAAGCATGCGTGCATCAAAGTAAATAAAATTGAACACATATCCACACATACCTAATGAATAAAAGGATGAATCATCCAAATTATGGATTGTGGGTACACCCACAATTTAATATAAGTAAATCTAGTGTACATGAAAGTAAAAGACAATGTCAACAAGTAGTCAATGTCTTGATAAATCAATGATAATATATTAAATTGAAATGTGAGCATAGGAATGAATACATCTAGTGGTATAGTAATAATTTTTCTGCTCCTTGGTAACTGAAACTAAAAACAAAATTTTCCCATGTACTTAATAAGTTTTAGAGTGATTTCTGTCAACTCAAGTCTACTTCTTGATCAAGGAAGTATATTTTTAGCACTTTTATGTTCATCATGGTCTTTGTAAAGGTTTTTATCCATTCCAGGCCTTATAAAATTCTTTGTGTATGTAATAACTCAAATATTATTTGCAATATTAGGATATATTCCCCCTTTTGAAGTGATAAATTAGTACATGTTCTTAAAAATCACTAATCTCAAATCAAGGAGTAATGCACATCACATGTTATCTTGTAATATAGCTGAAGTTGTTAAAATAATTTGAAACTACTTTGTCGACCATGCATGAAACTATAAAAGGAAATAATCGTGTAAATCTAGATTGTAATGCATGTAAAGGTATCGTGCAAAATTTTCAATTTTATGTGATAATGCATGTTTTCTATCTCTTTTATCTAAAACCCCAATTGTGTGACCACAAGATACTTTCAAAATGGGTTAGTGTTTTGGGTTGGACCACCCCAACCACTCCTCATTGAATCGTTGAGCATTGCCTATGTTCTAATACTCCAAAAAAATCTCAAATCGCACATAGTTCTTCCACTTAGGTGAGTGTGTAAATGTGTAAAATCATGAACAATCTAGAATGTCTATGATCTTTGACATTTAACACTATGCAACTTTGACCTCTTTATATTCAAATTTGGCTATATGGACTACTCTAGGGATGCTCCTTGAATATTTAATAGGTGTATATGCCTTTTGAAATATAGTTGGCAACATTGTCTTATATGTCTATGCATTTTATGTTTATTTAATTTCAGATTCTAAGACTTACACTTACAAAGGCAATCTAGGTGAAAAAGTTAGCAAGCCTATTTTTGCAAGGTTACATTTTTATAGGGTTAATATTAGAATTTGTAATAGGGTTTCACAACTTTATTGCAATTTACCTCAAGGATGTTCAACTTACTTTTTAATTATTTCAAAATATTTTAAATAAATCTAGGCACTTGTTTATTCAATAATTTTATATTTATTTTATTTTTTTCATTCAATAGGTATAAATTCTAAGAAAATGATTTCCATTGGTTTTCCTAAGAAGGATAAAAGACACATATCACTTGTTGATTCATTTTCTATCCCTCAAGATTATCATAAAAAATGTCATTCCTAAAATGAATATTTTAATGTTCATCCACATGAAGAAAAATATGAATCAAATGGAGAATAAATTTAGGAAGAGGAACAAGAATCAAAGAAATAGAAAATGACATTTGAGTCCAAATGGAAAATAATATTTCCATGGTATTATGCTATAAAATATTGCAATGGATTTGAAAGGATAAAGTGTTAATTAAACACATACTATAAATAGATTACGCTACAGGAATCTAAGTGGTGATCATAAAAAATACTCTAAGTGTGATAATAATAAATAAGCACATGACATCTAATCATCACTAATCACTATCAATATATGAAGCACATCATAATACACCATAGAAAGTAATTATAAATAGCCAATCACTACTGGAACAATACACAACCATTACTGTCAATTCACAATAAATAGATAATTACAACCCTTCATGATAATATTTCTAATAATAAATACAATATAATACAATGTACATAAATAAGATACATGGCTCTCTGGAGCATTAGTTCTCTGAACTCTCCAGTATTTGTGGTAATCTCAAGTGTCATCTCAAAATTAGTATTTTTATGAGAAATGAGAGCATTCTCTTATCACTTTTCTACAGCATGGACCAATGATCCCCCGTACTAATCCCATCAGATAATGGCCCTCCCTTCATGGATGAGTAGATAGTGATGGCGTAAGAATCTAAAAAGATAAGTAAGTACCCATGTGTTGTATGATTTTTAAATAAAACATGTGTATCATATAAAACTCATTTTATTGCAAGATATTGCACAAACATGTAAATTATACTCATGAAATGATAATGTATCACTAAACATACTTTAGCCAAAATTTTCAATAATAATAAATAATAACAATCTATAAATCAATCAAATTCATACACACTACTTGATCATATTGCTTTCATCTAACATTTTGATGCTAGTAAGCCAGTGAAGTTAGTCTCACTCCTTACTCAATATCAACAAAACAAGATTGGTCAAACATAATTTAACCATAAGATTCATACAATTTACATCTTACTAACAATTATATCACATACATACTAAACATATGAGTAATTAAAACATACATTTATTCTATCAAAAGTATGAATGAATATTATATTATTATCTATCTCATACTAGAAATAATGATTATAGTTTATACCATCCGAGTAAAATACATATTTAAATGCAGATTCTAACTATCACAATTAATTTTCAAACATACGACACTTTATGATAACCTATATTACCATAGTTTAGTATTCTAAAACATAACTACTAATTTTCACAATCATTCATAATAAAATAGTCATAAATATATGGAAACATATGCTTCTATTCAAATAACTAGATATAACAAAGCAAGTCACACTTTTCATGAAACACATAATATTCTATCCTAGCATTCATTATACTCTCAAGAGTTGTATGCATGAATAACTAAGATTCTATTTTATAGAAATCTATAATATAGTTTCAACCACCTATTAAAGTATAATTAGTAGTACACACCTCTATGTACATGTATATAATATTCATAGAAATAACAAACATGCATATATTTAATCAGTCAAATATTGGTGTGAGTCTAGACATAACAATTATAGTATGTACCATTTGAGTATAACATACATTTATACTGTAATACTCTATGACATCCCATACTATCATAGTTCATTATTTATACACACAACTACATAATTATGAATAACCAGTCATACAATTCTAAGAAACAAATGCCACAAATTCATAAATAATAATTCAGCAAGTATAAGTTTATACCACCTAGGTATACCCTAAAGTTAAACTACATACTACTATAACTTATAGGGACACATCATGATGCACTATTATATGCTATAACACTTGTACATATTAACACTCTCATATTATGTTCCACATACAAGTGTTCAATGTTGAATATATATAAACTAACAGTCAGTCATAACTTTTCCATAGAGTCAGGTAACATACAACTAAGTTAAACTATAAAATTTTAAATAACTTAATTCTATTTATAGAGATTGCTTTATTATGGTTATAATTATAGTTTTTTGGACACTTTAAGACTCAATATAACCACTCATTTAGCTACAAGCTTAGGCATATGATCCAATATATCTATATGTGTAATATTTTCATATGGTTGCTTAAGTCCATGAATAAATATGTTTCCTATAAATGAATAACTATACAACATAATATGTACCGTATATAAACACACAAATGATATATGAATACTATATCAATGGACAACTATATTCTTAAGTCAAGGACTCTGTGTGATTTTAAAAATCTTTATACAATCTTGATCACAAATATATTGATAATTTAATAAGGTAAGGGATTCAATAGCCTAATACTCCATAATTTTATCCCTACTTAAATGGTTTTTTCAATTATTTTATATTTGTCCACAAAACTTAGAGGCATACAACCTAGTATACCCATATATGTTATATTCTCATAATAACTCTTATAACATCAGGTGGAAATATTTTTTTAAAATATAAATACATGATCAACAACATATGAGGACATAGTTAAATGATATTAAAAGTCTTTTAATGGTTCCCCATCAATTATTTGGTCAATATAGCCTTTTTCATAGTTCTAGTAGTATAGCCGCCCATTTAGCTATAATAACGAGCCAGTGTCTTCACCACATGACTCAATTATGAATCACTCTTCACTTTTGTTATCTATTATTTCTTTATATACTAGCATTTCTAGCATTATATCTTCCGTATATATTATATCTTCACTCTGAAATATTGATTATATTTTTGTCATAATTTTTTTATATAAATCTTTTAATTATATACTAGAATATAATGCATGGTCCTATTGTATGTTCAACTATAATACTTAACCAGCCATCAAAGCTTACTTGAGGTTCATAGCTAAATCTTAGAGAGTACTTGTGCTAACAACACAACTCAGTTTGAAACCATAATACAAAAATTTGAGGCAAAAATAAAGTTTCACCCAACATTCGATCTTGCATTAAAGAGGAAACATAGTTTCCTTCATACATTTACCAATTATTTCACAACTGGAGCATACAAAGCATTCCAACATTGATTGTGGAACAAGGGGGGAAATACAATGTGGTAATCTATAGTTTGATTAAATATAGTATTTATCTTATTCTTAGATTGCCACAGATAATATTATTTATGTGGTAACCATGTACATATTTTATAGTTCAATTAAATATATTTATCTTATTACATGTAATTATAATCTATAGTATTTTATAATCAAACTATAAACATAGATTGCCACATGAAATATAATATTTAATACAATGTTTCCTTTGTTTTGATTTGTTTTCCCACATAGGCACTCAAAGAATACCCTTCCCCCCAATGATAACTAAATTTTGGTTATACTTATAAACTCATTCATTAAAAACTCCTCAACATAATGTAATGAGTAGCGGTGATCTGATGATAATGTATGACTGTCTTTATCCACGAAGTCATTGCACACAAAATGAAGTCATTGCCCACTTTTCTAAGTCGCTAAAACATAGTTATGATGTCTATAACATATACTTAAGTTCATTGTCCACTTAAATCTTTAGAGTTACAGGGAACGATTTACCAAGAACCATCAATTCATTGCAATACTTGTATGTCTATAGGAAGTATATGTAACAATAGCAGTTACTATGTATGCAGCTTAATATGTATGCATAAATCATTGCAATACCGTTATTATATATGTAGTTTAATATGTATTTTTGACTTGATGTGGCTTGATTTATTTGCAACTTAATATTTTAATAGTAATGGCTACTATGTATGGATAAATCGCTAAAAATCAAATCATAGTGTTGCATACTATTCTTAACAAATACTCAGAGTTAACTCACTGAGGTTCATAGGTAAATCACTACAAATTTCATATTAATACTATTAAAAAAAGAGCAATTATTCAATAAGTCATTGCTTATTAGGGACATTTTTACTGCAAATGAATATATATACACTCAGTAGATCATTACACTGATAATTGACTTATATACATACATATATGGTGCACAAATATCTCGTATTTAACTAATTACATAGTCCAATTAACAGACATAATTTTAATGCTTTGCCTACCTGACAGACTGTGCTTAAGATCTTTTTGGTTTAACTTCTCTCCAAAATCTCTTCCAACGCCTCCTTTGTATATAACTTACGTGTAAATTTTGCCTCCTCTTTTATTTAATATCCTCCCTCCTTTTTCTCATGCCACGCCCCTTCTATATCCTCCTTAAAAGTAAAGCACAACTTTGTTTTTAAGAGTTTTTAGTTTTTTTAAATATTTTATTAATTTTTTACTTTTATTTTTCCTATATTTACACATTCCATTTCTCTTTATCTTTTTTATTATTTTTTTGATTTTCTTATCTTTTTTTCCATTTTTTCTTGTCAATAGGAAATTCTTGAATTTTTTATTCATTTTAACATTAATTATAAAAACTAGTAAATTTACTAAGCATTCCATAATGTCATGATGGATTAATTAAATCAACAAATCTGAATTACATCTAATTTTGCTAATATCTAAAATATTAATATGCAAATGCCATGCAAGACAATTTCTAAACAACTATTAAATTATGCTAGAAAATCATGAGCAAACACCTATCTAATACAAGTGGAAATAAACACACTATGCTAACCATTTTTATAATGCATTCTAACATGTGCTAACTATTGTAGTGTGTGCAGAGTTCTATACAGTTTTCATATCATCCTATGACATCTCCATCTATGTCACCCTCTCTGATGATGCTTTCCCTCCATCATGCTCTGATGGATGAGTTTTTATATGTCAACCTTACAACAAACAGGTAGTTAGATCATTACATCATGATATATATACATCATAATTTATATCTAAAATAATAATCAATATGTTTGTAATGTAAACACATACACTACAACTAGCTCATAGCAATATAAATATGTAATCTAAGCAATATCCTACTATCCTATAACATCATATATCTTATGCTTAGTAAAAAATAACCAAATTAAATTTGTCAACTATAAATATTCATGGATAATTAAGTGGATTTGCCTAGCGAGGAATCATGATGTAACATCCATCCCCTTAAAGCTAGTTATTATCCCAGATGACTCTTATTCAAACATAGCTTCTGAACTAAGAACATTATTTAGTAGAGAAATAACATAGTATAAAGTATCAAATCAAGCAAATAAATTTGAAATTACTTGTAGAGCTCATTTTAGTTCTCTCAAGTAGCACTACTCTCAGAGTATTGGTTATACAAGACCTTGAACTATACCATTTCTCTATTATGAAAATAAGTTTTGTGAGTGTCACTGACTCTGAATGATTCTATTGTGACCACCTCATGGTCCATAACTGACAAGACAAGTCTATAAACTACCTGAGTGAAAGTTTCACTGACTTTCTAAAAAAACACATGAGATTATCAAAAAATTCAAAAGAAATGGCCAAAAAGAGTTTCACAAAACCTTTCAGTCCCCTTTACACATCTCTTTAACTTAGAGATTGTATTTCTCATTCTGGAGAAAAGTATTTAGATAACCTAACAAGAATGATGTGTATAAATTAATACTGTCATTACTTTATGTATCTCCTGATAAGTATAACATGTTAATACTACCACTACTCCACAAATTTCCTAACAAGTATGATGATGAATAGGAACTATAAATACTATATTTCCAATGTATACAAAATTAAAGAATAAACATCCCATCGTATACATGTGTATGGTAATATGATTGAATTTGACAAGTTCATCTATCAAATCCTGGATTCGACAAGTCCATCTATCATATCCAAACTCAGTACCTATCAAATCAATATGAGGCTAAGTAGGATCCACTCCTATCACTTAGTACTCAAGTTCCTAATTCACCATTATTCCCTTAGGTCTCCATGATCTAATGATCTAAAAAATGTACACAAGGTTAAATGAATCATAATTCTATATTAATAGATCATAGAAAGTAATAATATGTGATTAAAAAAAAATTATATGTACCAACATACATATAATAAAAATCATACAATCATTCTGTAATTATATTAAGTTTCCATTAGCCATACATAACTTGTATCATATTTCACAACTTAACCTATAGTGTTATATTCATAGTTAAGAGGAAATAATGTCAAAATTAACATAACATAAAAAAGGTCAAGGATCACATTGTCCTTACAACCTTATAAAGGTAACAAGTGAGACAATGTCTCCCTGCTTGCTTGGCTAGTACTCAATAAGCTACAATTTTTTTTATCTCAACCCTTTTGGACTAACAAGATGTTCCTCACATCCTATACCCTATTTGCTCCTGATAAAAGATACACAAATAAATCTTCAAAACAACATCATTTAAGCAAAAAGAGAATAATATCAATCAAATCAAGGGTATATAATAACATAACAATTATAATCAACTTATATTGCTTAATCTAGAACCAATATAAGTTCAAGGTTTGCCACTCCATATGGTCTAAGTTCACAAGATTAGATAAATTAGTGACTTTAAAAGGTCACAAGTGAAAAAATAGAGAATTAACATCTCAACAATAAAATTCTTAAATACCTTCACATGGTAAGAATAAAACACTACAACTTAAGTTGCCAAAATCACTATATACTTACCAAATTTGTAAGAGTAGTATCATAACCTAATTCCACAAATAGAATTAAAATAATCATCCATATAAACACATCAATCCATCTAATTATACAACTTCTATCTCAAAAAAAAAAAAGACACTATCCTATGATCTCAAGGGAGTATGGTCAAAACAACATTTCAGTAACAAATTTCAATATCATAAATTTAAGAATCCTCTTAGGGGCTTGTAATGATGTCAAAGGAAAGTGGCGTATTGAAAACTCATCTCTATGCCCAATATGAGAGATGATACTTCTTCCTAATCCACATAAACATAAGGGTGCCAATACAAAACAAACTCCAAACACATAGAAATTCTTACCCAAGACATCTACACTTTACGACAAGAAAATTTCCACCACACTAGGTGGTACCAAACTAAGAATGGTCTTATAAGATTTTCCACTCCTAAGATTAGTACATATAAGACACAAAACTAAAGCACATATACCTATGTGAGAAACATAACATGCTTTCTAAACACTCACAACACAAAACACAAATGACAAAAGTGACTTGGTTACCAAGAAAGATGTAATCATACTCAAAGTGTTCGATCTAATTGATCAAACAATATGGTAGGAATCTCTTTTTCATAACTTATGAACTTTGCTAAGTAATCACCGCCTCAAACCTCATATACAATCATCACCATAGAGACACACGATAAACCAACCCTTTAACAACTCTAAGGGGGTACAATTTCTCTTAAGGTACACACTCAATGTACCACACCCATTTCAATATTCTCTTTTTTAATAAACAAAAAGATATGAAAATGCTAATGGACTCATTAGGTCCTAGAGTTCAAGCCACGTCTCTGATACCACATGTAGCAACCCTATTGGGCTCTACCTAGAAATACATAATTTTTTTAATTAAACACATAAAATATAAATAGATTACACTACGAGATTCTAAACAATGATCATACAAAATGCTCTAAGTATGATAACAATAAATAAGCACATGACATATAACCATAATTGATCACTATCAATATATGAAACACATCATAATACAACATAGAAAGTAATTACAAATAGCCATCCATTGCTAGTGCAATACACAACCACTACTATCAATCCATAATAGATAGGTAATTATAACTCTTCATGATAATGTTTCCAATAATAAATACAATATAATATAATATACATAAATAAGATACATGGCTCTCTGGAGCATGAGTTCCTTGTACTCTTTAGTATTTGTGGTAATCTCAAGTGTCATCTCAAAAGTAGTACTGATGTGGGGAGGGAGAGCATCATCTGAGCACTTTTTCACACCAATCACGGACCAATGATCCCATACACTAATCCCATCAGGGAATGACCCTTTACGAATGAGTAAATAATGACAACATGAGAATCCAAAGAGATAATCAAGTACCTATGTGGTGTATAATTTTTAAAACTAAATATGCACTGTATCATAGAAAATCTGTTCTATTGTAAGATATTGCATAAACATGTAAATCATACTCATGAAATGATAATGTCTCACTAAACATACTTTAGCCAAAAATTTTAAAAATAATAAATAATTTTTATCTATAGATCAATCAAATTCATACACACCACTTGATTGGATTACTTTTAACTGAAATTGTGATGCTAGTAAGCCATTCAATTCCATCTCACTCCTTACTCAGTATTAGCAAAGTGAGATTCGTCAAACATAATTTAACCATAAGATTCATATAATTTACATCCAACTATCAATCATGTCACATAACATGCTAAATATAAGAGTAATCAAAACATATATTTATTCTATCAAATGTATGAATGAATCTTACATTATTATTTATCTCATACTAGAAATAATGACTACAATTTATACCATCCAAGTAAAATACACATTTAACTACAGATTCCAACTACCATAATTAGTTTCTAAATATACTACGCCTTATGATAACCCATATTACCATAGTTTAGTATTCTAAGATATAACTACTATTTTCTAAAATAAGTCATAGTAAAGTAGTCATAAATATATGGAAATATAAGCTTTTATTCAAATAACTAGATATAACAAAGCAAGTCACAGTTTCCATGAAACACATAATATTCTATCCTAATATTTGTTATACTCTCAGGAGTTGTATGCATGCATAACTAAGATTATATTTTACAAAAATATATAATATAGTTTCAACCACCTATTAAACTATGATTAGTAGTACATATCTCTATGTACATGCATATATTATTCATAGAAATAATCAACACGTATATATTTCATCAGTCAAACATAGGTGTGAGTTTAGACTTAACAATTATAGTTTATACCACCTGGATATAATATATATTTATAGTGCAGTACTTTATCACATCTCATACTATCATAGTTCATCATTTATGAACAAAACTACACAATTATGAATAATCAATTTTGCAATTCTAATAAACAAATGGTCTAAACTCATAATTAATAATCCAAGAAGTACATGTTTATACCACCTAGGTATACCTTACGATTAAACTGCATACTACTATAACTTATAGGTACACATCATGATGGCTTTTATATATATATACTTGTATATATTAACACTCTTATATTATGTTTGGCACATAAGTATTCAATGCTGAATATATATAAACTAACAATCAGTCATAACCTTTCCAAAGAGTTAGGTAACATTCAACCAAGTTATACTATAATATTTTAAATAACTTAAATGTATTTCTAGAGACTATTTTTTTATGGTTATAATTATGGTTCTTTAGACACCTTAAGACTCAATATAACTACCCATTTAGCTACAAGCTTAGACATATGACCCACACCTATATATGTAATATTTTCATATGGTTGCTTAAGTCCATGAATAAATATGTTTCTTATATATTAATAAATGTACAACATAATATGTATCGTATATAAACACACAAATGATATACAAATATTATATCAATGGGCAACTATATTCTTAAGTCAAGGACTCCATGTGATTTTAACAATCTTTATACAATTTTGATCACAAATATATTAATGATTTAATAAGGTAAAGGATTCAATAACCTAATACTCCTCCATAATTTTATCCCTAATTAAATAGTTTTCCTAATTGTTTTATATATATCCATAAAAGTTAGAGGCATACAACTCGATATATCCATATATGTTATATTCTCCTAATAACTCTTATAACATCAGGTAGAAATCTTTCCTTTAAGTATAAATACATGATCAATAACATATGAGGATATGGTTAAATGATATTAAAAGTCTTTTTATGGTTCTCCAACAATTATTTGGTCAATATAACCTTTTCCACAGTTCTAGTAGTATAGCCGTCCAATTAGCTATAATAACAAGCCATTATCTTCACCACACGGCTCAATTATGAATTGCTCTTCACTTTTATTATCTATTATTTCTTTATATACTAGCATTTTTAGCATTATATCTTCTATATATATTATATCTTCACTCTGAAATATTGATTATATTTCTAGCATAAAAATATTATAACTATATACTAGAATATAATGCATGGTCCTATTGCATGGTCAACTATAATACTTAACCAACCATTAGAGCTTACTTAAGGTTCATAGCTAAATCTTAGAGAGTACTTGGGATGGCGACACAACTAGATTTCAAACTGTAATACAAAAATCCGAGGCAAAAATAAAGTTCCACCCAACATTTGACTTTGCAATAAAGAGGAAACATAGTTTCCTTCATACATTTACCAATTCTTTCACAACTTGAGCACACATATCATTCCAACATTGATTGTAGAATAAAGGGGAATACAATGTGGTAATCTATGGTTCGATTAAATATTTTATAATTTAATTAAATATAGTATTTATCTTATTCTTAGATTGCCACAAATAATCTTATTTATGTGGTAATCATGTGCATATTTTATAGTTTGATTAAATATATTTTATCTTATTACATGTAATTATAATCTATAGTATTTTATAATCGAACTATAAACATAGATTTCCATAAGATATATAATATTTAATATAATGTTTCCTTTCTTTTGACTTGTTTTCCCATATAGGCACTCAAAGAACACCCTTCCCCCCAACGATAACTAAATCCTAGTTATACTTATAAACTCATTCATTAAAAACTCCTTAACATAATATAATGAATAGTAGTGATCTGATGATAATGTATGATGGTCTTTATCCACTCTTATTATGCTACAAATATTACAATCTCTCTTTAGGACATTCTTGGTAACAAATACTAGATTTGGGGTACGATGATCTTATAATTCTATTACTCTTTTGTCAATATATAAACACCTACACATTGACAAAAATCATTACAAGCCAAATAATAATATACAGTTATCATCTTAAACATTATCCCTTATTGTTTTTAAATTGTTGCACTACCATTTTAAGTCATTATCTAGTTAAAATTAAGTCGCTACAGACAAAATAAAGTTGTTGCAGATAAAATAAAGTCATTGTACATAAAATGAAGTCATTGTCCACTTTTCTAAGTCATTATAACATAGTCATGACATTTGTAGCATATAATTGAGTTTTTTGTCCACTTAGCATCTTTAGATTTACAAGGAATGAGTTACCAAGAACCATCAAATCGATGCAATACTTGTATTTATATAAGAAGTATATATAACAATAACGATTACTATGTATGTAGCTTAATATGTATGAATAAATCATTACAATACCATTACTATATATGTAGCTTAATATGTACTTTTGACTTGATGTGGCTTTTATATGTAGCTTAATATTTTAATAGTAACAGTTACTATGTATGCATAAATCAATGAAAATCAAATCATAGCACTGAATACTATTCCTAATAGATACTTGGAGTTAATTCATTGAGGTTCATAGGTAAATTGCTGTAACTTTCATACTAATACTGTTAAAAAAAAGGAATCATTATTCAATAAGTCGCTGCCTATCAGGGATGTTTTTACTGCAGGTAAATGTATTACACTGGAAATTGGCTTATATACATACATATATGGTGCACAAATATCTCCTATTTAACTAATTACATAGTCCAATTAATAGACAAAATTTTAATGCTTTGCCTGCCTGATAGACTGTGCTTGAGATTTTATTGGTTTAACTTCTCTCCAAAATCTCCTCCAATGCCTCCTCTATGTATAACTTCTATGTAAATTTTACTTCCTCTTTTCTTCAGTATCCTCCCTCCTTTGTCTTGTGCTACACCCCTTCTATATCCTCCTTAAGAGTAAAGCATAGCTTTGATTTTAAGAGTTTTTAGTTTTTTAAATTAATATTTTATTAATTTATTACATTTGTTTTTCCTATATTTACACATTCCATTTCTCTTTATCTTTTTTATTGTTTTTTTATTTTCTTATCTTTTATCTATTTTTTCTTCTCAATAGGAAATTCTTGGATTTATTTATTTATTTTAACATTAATTATAAAAAATAGTAAATTTACTAATTTAATTAGCATTCCCTAATGTCATGATGGATTAATTAAATCAACAAATCCAAATTACATCTAATTATGTTAATCTCCAAAACATTAATACGCAAATGGCACACGAGATGATTTTTAAATAACTATTAAAATATGCTAGCAAATCATGAGAAAACAACTATCTAATGCAAGTAGAATTAAATACACTATGCTATTTATTTTTATAATGCATTCTAACATGCGCTAACTACTATGGTGTATATAAATTTTTAGCTAGTTTTTCTATCATCCTCTGACATATCCATCTACATCACCCTCTCTGATGATGCTCTCCCTCTATTATACTCTGAGGGATGAGTTCTCCTTCATCAAACTCATAAAAAATAGGTAATTAAATCATTACATCATGATATACATAGATCATCATTTACAATTAAAATAACAATCAACATGTTCATAATGTAAACACATACATGAAAGATAGTTCATAGTAATGTAAACATGTAATCTAAGAAATATACTTTTATCCCATAACAACATATATCTCAATCCTAGTAAAAAAATAATCACATTAAATTTGTCAACTATAAATATCTATGGATAATTAAGTGGGTTTATCTTGCGAAGAATCAGGATGTAACACCATTCGTTAAAGATGAAAGTACCACCCTTTAAGTTAGATATCTAAGAACCCATGCATAATCAAGGCCTCATAAATTTACTTTAAAAATATTGAAGGGAGAAAGAAAATGAACTAGTATTCCAACTATCAAACATGTGAAACTAATGGTAGATGTTGAGGAGAGAATCATATCAGTGATTGAAAATATGTATCATGTTTCTACATATGATTTACCTTTAGAGCTCTATAATTTAATTTGTGACGGAAACATGTGTAAATGCACTCCACACATATTCCAACAAATGAGTACTTTGCATACACAAATACGACATATAAGAAAGAGATTCTACAAGCTACGAAGGAGGTATATTGAATTTTTTTAAAAAATGATATTTTTTGTAGTCTGTTTTACTCAATTTTAGCTAATGAAATTACTAATCAGACTATGGAACAACATTTGATAGTTTATATTACATATTTCATAAATGAAGAGGTCAATGTGTAACAAAATTTATGTCTCCTTCAAATAAAGGATAGAGAAACTCAATCTATGTATGATTTCATGATAACTCTTTTAGCAAAGATGGATTTATCCTTGATAAAATTAGCTAGATTTGGCTCTGATAGGGCTTCTACTCTGAGGGGTATCCATGAAGGTTTATCTACTAAGCTTCATCTAGATGCTCCTCAGTTATCAAATATTCATTGCATAGTTCATCAAGAAACATTAGTAACAAATGATGCTTCATCTTTTTTTTTTAGAGATATAATTTATTAACAAATTTGCAAACAAAGTTTATTCATGGCTTGGGAAATATGATAAAAAACATGGACCATTAAGAGAGCTAATGGAGTCATTTAAAATTATTAGGTTACAGGGGTTGAAAATTTATCAAATTAGGTGGATATATAGAGGAAAGGTCATGGAAAGGCTTGTCAAAATCATATCTGCTTTGTTGAAATAATGGGAGTTAGAGGAGAAAAAATGTATGATTTGGAAATATTTTTTCAAGTAAAAATTTGCATCCATTTATTTGTATACATGCTTATTAAGTTAAATAAAAAATCCAAGAGGATCATGTTAAAATTAATTCCATTGGCACTACTTTAAATATTACTATTGACATGCTTAATAAAAGATTTAAAAGAGACATATTAGGGATATGTACAATACATACATCATCTTTTTTAAATAGAGTACAAGGAGGAACTCTTGAGTATACAAATGTAACAAGTATGAAACATGTACATGCATTGAGATTTGAGATTTTTTATAACTCACAAATATTAGGGACACTCGATGATTGCATTGTATTGGAAAAATGTTTTATAGTGAAGCTTATTAATTCTCTAGATATAAGGTTCACAAATTTACCTATATTTAATGATGCTAAGTTTTTCAGTCCTCATAATTATTAAAAAAAATATGGTTAACATGTTTATGTGAAAAAATTAGTGTTGGGAACTCACCTATTATGGATACTATCAAATGTTTAGGTGAGATGGAATAATGCTTTTATACTATTTATAAATTGTACCCAAAAAAACATATGTTTGGAGCATGAGATCTATGTGGGGGAGAACCTAAATGGTTTGAAAGGTTTACATGTTTAATGCAGCTATGGCAAGATAATCTTATTAATTTAGCGAGCACATCAATATGTGGAAGAGGTTTCTCAAAGTTAAACAAGATAAAGAATAATGATAGATCTAGACTTTCTTTGAATACATTGAATATGTTAATGTTTCTCTCCCTTTGTGTACCTCATACTCCAAATGAGGTAGATTGAAATGTTATTTATGATGCATTGAAGCATATAAAAATGCAAAAGCCTCTTCCACTAGACCAATAGATCCATTAGTAAAATAATTTAGAATAGAAGAAGAGAACATAACAAAAACACAACAACAATTGTAGTCTTAGAAGGAAACTTTTGAATAATTTTTTTAACCAGCTATATAAATTAAAGACATATATATTTTATTTTTGTGTGTTTGAATATTTATTACCTTCACTGAGGAGCATCTAGATATTTTCAGTATTTTTAGTTGGTATAATAAATTAGTTGCTATCAGAGCATAATGTTTTTAATTTATTACCAACTAATTTGAATTAGAGATACTGCCATTTGCATTTATCTCTAACAAGTTGGTATCAGAGTAACAAATCGCTAATATTTTTACTAAGGCATTAAAGAAAGTTTTGAATGTCTAAAAGATAATTTGGTGTCATGAAGGAAGCAAAAACAGCTCTAGAGTGTTTATTCATGCAACTCCTGGGCTCTAGAGTCCATACATATCTAGTTCTAGAGTCACACAACCAGCTCCAGAGTCACACATGAAGCTTTGGAGTCCATACAAAAGCAGCTACAGAGTTACACAAGGAGTTTCAGAGCTAATATAAAAATAACTCTAGAGTTACACAGGTAGTTTTGGAGTACATCTAAAAATAGTTCTTAAGTCACATAGGGAGCTCTTGAGTACATATAAAAATAGCTCTCTCGAGTCATATAGGGAACTTCAAAGTATTTTCACAAGTGGAGAAACGATCTATAGAACATGGTGACAATCTCAAGATTAAGGGTGTGTTAAAATATTAATCTTGAATTGGACATTTTGATTTCACCTAACTCTGACATTTTGAAATCCTAATGAAATATAAATCTTGCATCCATCTATAACATTAAATGTTGTTTGTGTTGAATGAATGAAATGACAAATATGACAACAATTGATTTTGATTAAGAGCACAAATATTTTAAAAAAATTCTCCAACAAATTTCTATTAGAACATACTATTTTTGATTTTATTGCCAACTAATTTGCAATAGAGTTGCTCCCATTTTCATTTATCTCCACCAAATTCTTGCTCCCAAGTGTTACAGGCAACCAGTGAGTGCTACAGCTAGCTCTAGAGTGTTCACATAGGTAGCACCCGAGCACTATAACCAACTCTTGAGTGTTCACACAAGCAGCTCGTAAGAACTACACCTAATGCCTAAGTGCTACAATGAGCTCCCAATTGTTACACCCAATGCTTGAGTGCCACAACAAGCTATCGAGTGTTTACATAGACAACATTGAAGTGATACAACTAGCTCCCAAGTGCTACAGATAGCTCTTGAGTGGTACACCAAGCTCCCAAGTATTTTTTAAGTTTTTTGATTGCTTGCTTTTGGTCTTATTCCAAAGGCAGAGGAAGGGCCCACTCAACCTAAGGAAGAACATATATTTTAGTGACTAAAATTTTAAAAAAATATTTTATTTAACATACTTTTAGTGCCTTGTGTATATAATTACTCTTATTAATGGAAGAGCAATTATTTCTTATAAATTTTCATCAAGGAAGGGTTAGATGAATAAATACTCTTCAACTTAAAATTAAGGCCAACCCTTCAAATTTGATCATTACCTCTAAATTTTATTAAGATAATTTGTTTAGACTTAACAAAATTATATATATATATATATATATATATAAATAATGATGATCATTATAAATAAAATGCTCAATATTAATAAAAAATAGTGAAGGTTACAAAGTAAGGTGACCAATAGGTATGCATGACCCAAACTTCATATCAAAAGAAAATATCAATTTAACATACTTTTAGTGACTTGTGTATATAATTACTCTTATTAATTGAAGAGCAATTATTTCTTATAAATTTTCATCAAGGAAGGGTTGGATGAATAAATACTCTTCAACTTAAAATTAAGGCTAACCCTTCAAATTTGATCACTGCCTCTAAATTTTCTTAAGATAATTTGTAACCTTCACTATTTTTTATTAATATTGAGCATTTTATTTATAATGATCATATATATATATATATATATATATATATATATGATCATTATAAATAAAATGCTCAATATTAATAAAAAATAGTGAAGGTTACAAAGTAAGGTGACCAATAGGTATGCACGACCCAGACTTCATACCAATAGAAAATATCAACTCAACAACAACTAGTCTTCAAAAATCTCTTGCTATCCAAGTAGAGTTAAGCAAATAAAAAAATAATAACCACACCAAGATCAAAATTTATGGGTAAACCTCAGCGAACCACCCACAAGTTCAAGGTCATAACATATTTTTTTGTCTTTATTCTTTTTAACCTCTGTCCAGAGCTCTTGATGAGGATCAACAATGACCATCTATAGCTAAGGTTCAACTAGGACTTAATCCTTATCAGACTCAGAAGTTTTAGATTCATGTGATCTCTTGATTCCTCCACCTATAATATTATTTGAAAATGACACTTTGTATGAGGAAGTTCCTTAAATATATATTTTAATTATTTGATGACAATAAAAAATTGAAATTCTTAAACCTCCATTTTAATTGTTTATTATTGGTTTTCTTTTAAAAAAATTTCATTTCTATTTAAAGTTTTAAGTTTTTTTGGGTAAGAATAAAAAAAGCAAATTGTGATTATGATTGATATTCTCCTAACATATCTCGTCTTTGTGTCTTTCAATTTCTAAAAGATAAAATATTAAATTAATTCTTTGAATTCATTAAAATTTCCTTATTATATTTCCTCTGACAAATTCATTACTTAAATTTTACCTCTTTAAAATCATCTTTCCTTATCACTTGGGTGGTGTTCTTTGATAATTTATATTATCAACAAATACATAATTACATAATAAATGGCTATATTGATAATAAATCCCCCTAAAAGTTAATAAATATGAACATTTTCCAAATCTATGCTCCTAATCTATGCTTGTACCCATTAATAGTCATTCATATTAAAAGTTATTAATTCTAAAAGTGGTCCAAAAGTGGTTCCCTGGGATATAGTTTGATACAAATTCTTGTAAAAGCTATATAAGTTTGTTATCATGTAGTATTTATTATAACTATATATTCTCTAAGAGATTAGTTATTCTTTAAAAATATTAAGGTAAGATGTACAATATCAAAATATATTTAAAATTCTCTCTCTCAATTATAATTTAATGCTTATTCTCTAAAAGTCTCCCCAGCTCCAATATTTTTGTAAATATAAACCATTTTCTAAAACATTTTGCCAATCTTAAATGTTTTTAAAACTTAAAAAAAATTTAAAAATATGATTGGAAGATTCAACATCTTTTAATAATATTAATAATAATAATAATAATAATAATAATAATAAAATTGATCATGCATAAATAGATTAAAGATTACTATTTTGTATTGTTATGAAAGATTAAAGATTACTTGGTTTTTTAAAATTCATTGCCATTTTAAAAAAAAAATTAGAAAGTTTAAAGTATTGTTAGGAATGACATAAAAACTACGATCCTATACGAAAGAAGGTTTCAAGGCGGAGATCGATCTCTCCTTAGAAGACAAATTTAGTCTTTTATTAAAAATAATTTATATCTTTCATTTTTTACCTTTCAATATTAAATTTTAAATACCGCCTTGTATATCGTTCCATTTAAAATACTCCTCTTTTTATTATATATTTTAAATATTTATTTTCTTAATGATATTCTTCATACACATTTTTATTTCTATCTTTTATATATTCATTGAATCATCCCATATCTATTACGTAGCCATTTATAAAATGAGTTTGATAATTAATTAAATTTAAAATTATTCAAGGGTAATTAGTTCATATGAATAGAGGGCATTCTTTTAAATTCACATTAAGAAAGAGTGAAAATATTAAAACTTGAAAGGAGAATCACTTTGTTAGGGTTTTGTGGTTTGTATTTTCTTACTTATATCTTTTGTCTATTTTGTTCATACCATTAATCTTGTGGGATTTTCTAGTGTTGCAATGCATTAACTGTGGTTGGTGCACCACCCTTTGGACAGGTACATCCTTTCTCTACTATATCTGTTGATGTAGGAGTCAGAGTTAATGGTGGCCAAGTGAGCTCGAAAGTTTGTTCCAAAGGTATACGATGAGCTAATCTCTCAGCTCCCCTCCACTCCGACGGTAAGTATTCATGTTGTTGCTATTGAGCATCGTTACAAGTGGTATGCAAATTGTTATGTCATTGTTTATTTTATTGGTTGAATCCCCTCGAAATATTATCTCCATAATTGGCTCCACAACCATTGGGAGCCGCTGGGTGTCTATGTCTTTGGAATCCAAAACCTTACCAAAGGTTTTTTCTTGTTTACCTTTAAGAAGTCCTCCGAGACGCAACCGATTATTGAGAAATCCAATGTTTGGTTCCTTCGCAACCAACTTATGATTCTATCTGCCTAATCTCATGATTTTAAAGTTTTTGAAAATGCCACCCTTTGTGTCCCTGTCTGGGTTGAGCTTCCCTAGTCTACCAGTACACCTTTGGGATTTTATACCCCAAATCATCGATCCCATAAGGTGTGTGTTTACGGTTGAACTAGATAGGTGGTTCTCCTCTTGCCGTAATAAGTGAGTATATGTGGAGGTTGACCTCTCCAAGGAGCTGAAGGAATTCATTGAAATCCAAGTCAAGGAAACCTAGTGGTCACAAAAGGTTGTTCATTTCAACCTTCCCAACACTTGCATTTGTTGTCAGGCTTCAGACCACTACATCAAGGATTGTCCTTGTATGGGTCATCCCAAGCCTCCTCAGTTGTCTCCTTAGACCGAGAAGCCCAAACTAACAGACCAAGGTGATGGTTAGACCACAATACCCCCTAAATGGTTGTCAGGCCTTAAGCCATAAAACATACCCTAGCCACCACCTTAAGAGGATTTTCCTTTAGTTATCACACCCTCTTAGGGGACTTCTCTACCACCCCCTACCACTCTAGTTCCTTCCAAACCACATAACATTTCTTTGATTTCCTAGAATATCAGGATACCTGTGGTTGAGGTTCTCTCAACTAGTGGCTCATTCTGTCGATGGTATCGTAGCCCACCTCACGGGGGTATAGACTCTCCTCATGAGGAACATGATGCCAAATGCTAGTTCATTGTGGTTGGCAAAATTTCATGCCCTCACCAACATAATATATAATGTTGGTAGGTTTTGAGGATGGGCAAGGGGAACTTCAAATGGATGACCCTTCCCTATGAATGTAATATCATGGAATGTTAGGGGTCTTATAAAATCTACCCATAAATACTCTATGCATGTTGCATGCCAACAAATTAGTTTTCTAGATATTATCTATCAGTAGGAAGTTAAAGTATCTGGCTTTCTCCTCTAAGCATCCTTGCAAAGCATTTAGCCTAACACCACCTAGATCACCACCTTGCATGAGGCAAGATGTGGTGGTGCTTGTATTTTAGTTACCCCTAATGTTTCTCCTAGCATCCTTGCCATGGGGGAGGATCCATCACATCAGGCAATATGGGTTAATTTTGACATTGATGGCCATTCATTTGGCATTCTCAACATCTATGATTGTAATGATGGCCCTAATCGCTCCCTACTTTGGTGATCTTTGGAAGACAAACTACCTTTTGCCACATGGGGAATGTGTGGTAACTTCAATATGATTGAACACCCCCAAGACAAGGCTAGGGCCCTCCCTATGTGTTGGTGAATGCAAGGCTTGGTATTATTTCAAAAATAAATGGGGGTTGGCAGACCCTATCCTCTGATGACAGATAATTAACCCCACATCTTACTTTATGTGGTCCAACTACCAATCTGGGGACCATTACATGCTCAAATGGATTTGACCATTTTATGATGTTAGAGCAAAATATTTTTTCCTTTTCTAGGATTGATGGCCAACCTATTAACATCCACTAAAGTATTATTTTATCAGACCACTCACCTATTTCTTGCAAAGTGGAATGAACCTTTGGGTAGTACAATGTGACATGTAATTAGTTTATTCTTAATACTTCCATGATGAATCTGCTAGTATCATCCAACTCATCCAATAGATCTATAACCTAGCCCCATGACCCCCATATGCCGCCAATTGGATTAAATGGTGGAATGAGGCCATTTTGCGTACCACCTCCTTCCTCCACCACCATGGCAAACATGTCACATAGATTCACAAGTGCTCAAGGGAGGCCATGCTCAATGAGTTGAAATAGGTCTCCAACTCCATCTAAAGTGATCCTTTCAATGTGAAGTTGCAACGGCTGGCTGCCTCCATCAAACACCACCTCAAGGTGGTGGATAGCCATACGGCTAGAGGCACCTAACTTCACACTCAACCACATTGGCTCAAAATTAGTGACAAAGCCTCTAAGGATTTATTCTAAGTGTTGAAAGCCAAGCAAGCTCATAATCAAATTAAAGCCATTCAAGTGGTTCAATCCCAACTTATCTCCTAGTCTAATATCTGTTTGACCTTTCTTGAGCATTACAAGTTAGTTTTCTAAGCCTAACCTTTCATGACTAAGTAGTGAAAATCTTTTCATAATTGCTTTGATGTGGTGCCTCACAAGCTCAAGCCAACTGAATAGTGGCTTTATGATGCCCCATTTACCTTGCAAGAGTTTATAGAGGCTTTGAGCTATATGAGCAATGATAAAGACCCTATCCTCAATGGCTTCCCTTGTGAATTTTACAAAGCCACTTAGAAGTTTACTGGACCCAACTTGCTGCAAGTCTATAAAGAAGCCTTATGGAATTAGTCTCTTAAACCCATGATCAATCAAGTTAATATCAAATTCACTCCCAAAACTAAAAATCATGAGCTTCTTAATAGTTGGAGGTCGATAACCTTGCTCAATGTCTCTTACGAGATTATTGCGAAAGCTCTCACCAACCGCATTCACTTATCCTACCTACCATTGTTAGACCAGAGTAAACATGATTTATTAGAGGACAATATGTTTTGGATAACCTTATTACGATTTGGGAGGGCATCGCTTGGGTCGACTCCTCTCTTTAGAGATCTATTTTTCTTAAATCAGACTTTGAAAATGCTTATGACAAAATTGAGTAATAATTTATTCTTGCCATGCTCAAGTCTCTCGACTTTGGCCCCTATTTCATTTATGCAGTACAAACTTTGCATCATGATGCCTCAACCTACCTCACTATAAATGGGCATCAAACTGTGGAGATCGAGCTCCAAAATTCTATTGCTAAGGTTGTCCCCTTACTCCTATTAGGAATAAGTGATTAATTATGCAATAAAATATATAACACATAATTCATTCCTCAGAATCACAGCAGTAAAGACATATGAAAGAAAATTCAAATCTAAGCAAATACACACATAACACCAATATAATGTGGTTCACCCAATGTGGGCTACGTCTACCAAGAAACTCTCAAATATATTATAAACAAGAGTATAAGACAACTCTCAACAAGAACCTCCTATAGAGACAACTTTCTCCAACCTGAATTCACACTAAAATTCCAAAGATGCTAAGCCACACCGACCGAAGAGATAATTACAGAGCTTAAAATGAGATGCAAATTACAATGAATAATGTGTTACCCCTCACCCCTATTTATACTTTTCAAAATCCCTTGAAAAATGTGCCATAACCATAGAGATAACATTATCCCCACAAAATAAGGCAAAAAAATGAGGGAGATTTCAACCACATAATCCCCTGATTCTCTCAACACCTTTAAATCATACCCACTTCCCAAGAATGTACCAAAAATAAGGGAAGTCATCAAAATTCATCCCACCATTGTAAAAAGTAAATATTTCATGTTAACAATGTCTCGGTAACTTTATTTTTACCTTAGGGTTGAAATGAACTCCATATTCAACAATCTCCCACTTGGAGTTTGTTTCCCCTTGAACAAAGTTTAAATCTCCTCCATAATACTCATGAAGACCAACCAAAGCTAAACATAACCTAAAATTCTCCAATGTGACTACTTTAATCATCATATCTTTAGGATTTTGGCTCATATGTATCTTCTCTAGCTTCACCATGTTTTCCTCCAAAGCTGTCCTAATGAAATGATACCACAACTGTATGTGCTTTATCCTCGAGTGGAAAGTTGAGTTCTTGGCTAAATGTATAACACTCTGACTATCACTATGTAATTCTCCAACTTCTTGCTTATGCCCTAACTCATTAAGTAATAGTCATAACTAAATCATCTCCTTGCTAGCCTCTATAGCAACAACATACTCAACCTCTATGGTTGATAAAGCCACAACCTTCTGTATCTGAGAAATCCAATTAACTATTGTATCCTCGCTAGTAAATACATAACCTATCATATTCCTCCTGCTATCAACATCCCCAACCATATATGAGTCCACATAACCATGCAAAGTGGTGTATGATCCACTAAAGCACAATGCTTATTGGCCCAAATTCTAATGGAAATAATAAAAAAATTACATTATGACAAAAAAAATTTACACCAAAATTGTAATGTATTATTTCTCGAATCAATATTTACAAAGCATGTGAAAATATTTATAAGTTTTTCATAGGTGGTTACGGGTTAAAACTAAGTTTCTCGTGAACCAACAATTTATTTAAAACAAAGCATAAAAGTAAATTAAATACAAACTATACTAACTAAATATTAATATAATAAAATAAACTAACTTTGGATCATTAAATGATCCAAAAAACTCTCCCTTGATCCAAAGGGGTATAGAAATATTAGAGCAAAGTCATCTAAGTAGACTCTGCTAAAACTACAATTGGTACACTATGCATCCTAGACTGATCCACACCCCGATCATCCCTACACTACAGTAGAACATGATAACACACTATCCAACTACATCAATCCTCATATAGAATCCATCCAACAAGTGACTTTCCTCTGTACTGTGTATGACACATCTCAAAGTGATGCCCAACAATGCCAACATCTCCCTTAGGCCTTTGCTCAGTACTAACAATGCTAGCAACACAATGCTGACTCAAACTGCACATCACGGATGACTGATCGAAAAACTAATATGCAATATCTTATCCCCCTATAAAGTGAGAGGTGAGAAGCTATGCAACAAATAAACTAAGTACAAATCACTAAAATGCTCCACATCAAAGATCATATCATCACTACATCTATCAAAGCAAAGTACACAAGCCAAAAAATACTACTACATCAAATCCCAATCTTGAGCCTAGTAGCTCTCACAAGATGGATGTGTCATATATAGTCATCCACTATGGAGAAAACAACTTCATAGTCATCCCATCTATCAGAAGAAGATGTAGAAGAATATCCAGAAGAGTGACTGGAGTGATTAATAATGTTTGCTTCTACCTTCTGTCGATGTCGAGAGGACCTCATTTTGGAGGGGCACTCTGTAGAAAGATGTCCTATAACACCAAAATTGTAGCATATTCTTTCACCTTCACTGAAACAAGAGGAAGAATAACCACACGAAGAAGAATGCATGTGCTTGTGTCCTTGTGAATGTTTGTGGTGATGCTCATGCTCTGGAGAACTAGAATGTTGTCTATGCTTTGAAGAGACTGAATGTTCTCTACGTCCAAAATGATGCTTATACCTAGAAGTGTGCCTGATAAAGTGTTTTTGTTTCTCTTTGTGTCTTCTATTGGGATCATATAATGGATTTCCTGTTTTGGTATAATAAACATCCTCAATAGATATTTATTTATTTTTTGCAAATTATCTCTCATGTTGAGTGACCAACTCACAAATTGAATCAAATGTAGATTTGTTAAACTTATCACTAAGCTGTAATATCTCTAGAAAGTTCCTATAGCTTGGGCTAAGGCCATTATAAACAATATAAATGAGCATTTCATCATCAAATTTTTCACTAGTAGTGCCATATTCTTATTTCAAATTCTTAATACATGACACATATTCTGAAACATCTTCATCATCAATGAGTTTCGTGTTAAGCAACTGCACAAGGAGATAAATTTTCTTGTAAGCAGGTTATTTATCATAGAAGTCTTTTAGAGATTTCCATGCTTTCCAATCTTTATATTTAATCACCTTTATGTGAATTATGACTTGTGCACTGCAAGTGGATTTTAACAATGCAAGAGCTCCCCTGTCACGTTTGTGAAATTCTATAAGTTTTATGTCTTCAATGGGAAATGTTGGTTATTTTTCAATAACATCCCATAAGTCATTGAAGATTAATGTGTTTTCCATGTTCATTGACCATTCTTTATAGTTCTTAGGAGTCAGGCATCTAGTGTCAGAAATGAGGCTCACAATTTTAGCCATGATGCAGAAAAATAAGGAATGCTATCGAGGTTTTGCCTTTACCTTCAAAATAGATTATATTTTACAAATGATCCTAGAACTTGTGATATACTATATGTTCTTCAATAATACAAGCATAATGAAACAGGGAAAAAATTACATTTTGAAGGTGTCAGTTTCAACCAAAAATGCACCTTAATACATCATTTGTAATACATTTGTGTGCAAAAAACATACAAGGAAGCTCTAAAATAAAAATTTAATCATTCCAATGTATCCAAAATGTTACAAACCATAAAGATCCCCTGGTCACACGAACACCTTCGTACAAAAATTGTGACTCAACAAAGAAATCCACAAGTATCACAAATGCACTCGATTTACATCCTTATATCTCCAAGTACAAAAGGAATATTCTTCCAAAAAAGGAGATTTGAACTCTACACCTCTTTGTTACAAATCTTTACCCAAAATAAACCCTTCCAAGTGCTCTATGAACATTTACAAGTCTATAAAGAGAGAATCTTATATATAAAACTGATTTTTGCTCTATGAATAATTTAAAAAAAAATTATTACATGGCTTGTAAAATCTGATTCATCTGGGAAATTAATTCTAAGTAAAAAATTAAATCCTTTATCTTGCTTTTGATGGGACCCACTGAAACCCCAAATTTATGATTAAGCTTTATGAAAATTTTACCAAATATATATATATTTTTATATTTTTCTAGATTTCCAATGCCAAGCTCACACAGGGAATGCCATGGCTGCCCAAAAAATTTCTAAAACCTTCAATCCTCAACACCAGGTCATACAATTCCATACAAGGACGAACTATGCAAGTTTTTGGACTATTTTAGATTTTTAAAAAAGAATTTTGATCAGGAAAATGAATTTTTTGAAGTGTTGAGGCATTGTGGAGGTCGTACCAGGAAAAATAGAAGCTTAAAAACCTTTACTGGTTTCTTAGAATGATGTTTCAGGGATAAAAGTCTCAGTTCGATAGTTAAATGCAACATATACAACTCAGATTTAAGCCATTAATTTACACAGGCTGTACATATGCAGATATGGGCCGTACATATGACTATTTGGCATTAAAAAAGGGTTTGTAAAACAAACATTGATCAAGTTTCAGTCTTCAAAATCATTCTACAATGCTTAAAATGCAGGATTTGAGTTCAGAGATGTGGAGGAAGAGCCTTCCAAGAACATGGCCGTACAACACAAACTTATTACCATGCACATCAAAATAAAATATTTAAAAAAAATTAAATATTTTAATAATGTTTCAAAAATATTAACCTTAGACCATAGTTCTTAGGCACACCTTATACCACATGTATTTTCCAGAATTGACTTCATATGAGGCTTCTTTATTTCACTCAAATGAAGTTTTCACAATGCCTTTCACCCAGATTCACTATGCTCCCGATTACCAAGCTCTGATACCACTATTGGCCTAGATTCCAATGAAAAAAAATAAAAAATTACATTATGACAAAAAAATTTACACCAAAATTGTATTGTATTATTTCTTGAATCAATATTTACAAAGCACGTGAAAAACTTTATAGGCTTTTCACGGGTAGTTACGGGTTAAAACTAACTTTTTCGTGAACCAAAAATTTATTTAAAATAAAACATAAAAGTAAATTAAATACAAACTATAATAATTAAATATTAATCTAACAAAATAAACTAACTTTGGATCATTAAATGACCCAACAATGTTGTACCCATGGTTCCTCTCAAATATTGAAGAATCCACTTCACTGCTTGCTAGTGCTCATAACCTGGATTACTCATGTACCTAATTACTACTCCCACTGCATGGGAAATATCTGACCTAGTATAAACCATAACATACATCAGGATACCAACCACCGATGAGTAAGGTACCTTGGACATCTTAGCTTTTCTTCATCTATCTTGGGACACTGCTCCTTTGATAATCTAAAATGGCCTACCAAAGGAGTCCCAACTAGTTTAGCATCTTGCATACTAAACCTCTCCAAAAATTTCTTCATGTACTCTTCCTAGGATAAGATCAACTTCCTCTCATTCCTATCCTGAGTTATCCTCATACCAAGGATTTACTTCGCTATACCCAAATCCTTCATAGAAAAGGAATCACCAAGCTGCTTTTTGAGTATTTGAATATGTTGCATATTCTTTCTTGTAACCAACATGTCATCTACATACAAGTATATGATAATATAATTACCATCCTCAAATCTCTTGACATACATGCAATGGTCAGAATGACACCTGGAGTAACCCTGTTCTAACATAAAATTGTCAAACTTCTTATACCATTACCGTGGAGCTTGTTTCACGCCATACAAGCTCTTCTTTAGTCTGCACACCAATTTCTCCTTTCCTTTGACCTCATAATCCCATGGCTGCTCCATATATAATTCCTCCTCCAAATCATCATGAAAGGAATGTAGTCTTCACATCTAATTGTTTTAAGTGCAAATCCTCTATTGCAACTATACCAGACACAGTTCTAATATAAGTCATCTTTATAATAGGAGAAAAAATTTCATCAAAATCAATACCTTTCTTTTGTACAAACCCCTTAACCACCAACCAAGCCTTGTACCTTTTCCTTCCTCCATCATCTTCTTTGATTTTGTATACCTACTTGTTCTGCAATGCTCTCTTACCCTTGGGTAGCTTCACTAAATCGTACATTTGGTTCTCCATGAGAGAACTATGGTCCTCTTCCATGGCTTGCTCCCACTTCTCCCTAGCATTCACCTACATTGCTTCCTCAAAACATTCTAGTTCTCCACTGTTAGTAAGTAAAAAATAAATCAAAGATGGTGAAAAACATTTAGGAGTTTTTCTTAACCTAGAAGATCTCGTTACTACAGGAGTTTGGGGTTCCTGAGTAGGAGATTCCTGAACTATCTCCTTGGACACCTTACCATTCTTAATATCATCCAACACTATGTACTATTTTTGTTCCTATTTTTGCAACTGATCCTTAAACATGACTTTTTATTTAAAGACAACATCCCTAGACCGAAATATTTTCTTGTCTCTAAGACTCCAAACCCGAAAACCAAAGTCATCCTCACCATAACCAATAAAGGTGCATCTTTCAGACTTAGCTTTTAACTTGGTCCTATCTTTCTTGGGAACATGAACTAATGCCTCACATTCAAAGACACTAAGAAAAGAATAATTAACTTTCTTACTAGACCAAGCTTCCTCGTTATGCCTCCATCCAAAGGCACTGAAGGTCCTCTATTAATCAGATGTACTGCTGTGTTCACTGCTTCTGCCCAAAACATTAGGGGAAACCCTACATGAAACCTCATGCTCCTAACATGCTCCATGATTGTCCTACTCATCTTCTCTGACACTCCATTCTCTTGTGGTGTCGCTGGAACCATCCTTTGCCTACAAATTCCTTTCTATGAACAATAATCATCAAAGGCTTTTCTACAATACTCACCTCCATTGTCTGACCTGAGACATTTCAACTTGAGACCCGTTTCATTCTCAACTAAAGCTTTCCATATTTTAATGTTTAAAATACATCAGACTTCTTCTTAATGCAATAAACCCAAACTTTCTTAGTTGCATCATCAATAAATGTAACATAATAATTTGAACCACCAATAGATACTTGAGCTTGCCCCCATACATCCAAGTGAACCAACTCTAACTTATTTTACTTATTTTTAGGTCCAACCCTCAGGAACTTAACTCAATTTTGATTTCCATACACACAATCATCGCAAATATTCAAATCAACCTATTTTAATTTGAGCAACTTGTATTTCAAGATCTCCATGACCTTTTGGCTCATATGATCAAGCCTGTAGTGTCACAAAGTTGCATCTCCATTTGTAGTAACTAAATTATAGTGATCAACACTACTAGTAAAATACAAAGTGCCAACTTTCTTACCTCTCACAACCACAAGAACACCCTTGGTAACTTTCTAAGAGTCTACTGTAAACAACACCAAACAACCCTCACTATCCAACTGCCCCATTGATATTAAATTCCACCTAAACTATGGAACATGTCTAACATATTTTAGTAGCCATGTGTTTCCATTCTACATATTCACCTAAACACAACCTTTCCCTACTTTATTGCATGGTTCATCATCACCAAGATAAACATGTCCAAAATCTTCTTGAACATAATCTGTAAAATGATGCTTATGTGGGGTGGCATGAAAAAAAGCCCTTGAATCTAATAACCAAGATTTAGAAATATTATCCAAGGAAAGAATTAAAACATCTCGACTAACAGTACCTATAGTCATATTTACCTCCTTGGTCTCCTCATGTTTGGTCTTCTTGTCCTAAAGTTCCCAACATTCCTTCTTTGTGTGTCCACTTTTCCCACAGTGCCAATACACCATCTTGGCTCTAGATTTATATCTTCCTCAACCCTTTGACTTTCCATGATTTCCTTTACTTCTATCCTTTTGGCTCCCTCTAGTCTCCATTTTCAAAACATTCCTTGAATATGATTCCCTAGTGCTCTTCCTTCATATTTCCTCGCTAAAAATCACACCTATAACATCCTCAATCTTTAAACTTCCCTTAGCAGGGATGGCAATACTCACAGCCATAATTAGGCTATCCCAACTATCATGTAAGGAGCACAAAATCAATAAAGTTTTAACTTCATCTTCAAATTTAATAGCAATAGAAGTTAACATACTCACAACTGTATTAAAATCATTCAAATGATTAGCTACATAACCATTTTTAGACATTTTCATATTAAATAACCTTTTCATCAAAAATATTTTATTAGAGGCAAAGAGTTTTTCATATAACTCCCGTAATTTCTTCATCAGACCCAATGTGGTCATCTTCTTTGAAATATTGAAGGCAACTGAAGATGCAAGGCACAATCGTATAGCTCCCAGTGCTTTTCTATCAAGCAAATTCTAATATGCTTGATTCATACTTGAAGGTTGGCCTATTTTCCCCATCAAAGGGAGATGAAGATCCTTCTAAAATAAATAATCCTCCATTTGCATCTTCCACAATTTAAAATTTTGCCCATTGAATTTTTCAACTTTAGGTCTGCCATTATCTACCATAGCTCCCATTCAAGCTAATATCTTTCCCTATGATTCACCACTTTAGCAAAACTAATAAAGCTAGCTTTGATACCTATTGTTAAGAATAAGTGATTAATTATGAAATAAAATATATAACATGGAATTCATTCCTTAGAATCATAGCAACAGAGACATATGAAATAAAATTCAAATCTAACCAAATACATACATAAACACCGATATATGGTTCAGCCAATGTGGGCTACGTCCAACAAGAAGCTCTCAATAATATTATAAACAAGAGTAAAATATAACTCTCAACAATAAACTCTTATAGAGATAAATTTTTACAGCCTGAATTCACACCAAAATTTTCAAGATGCTAAGCCATACCTCAAACCTGATCACACCAACTGAAGAGAGAATTACAAAGCTCAAAATGAGATGCAAATTGCAATGAATAATGTGTTACCCCTCACCCCTATTTATAATTTTCAAAATCCCTTGAAAAATGCACCATAACCATAGAGATAACCATATCCCCACAAAATAAGGAAAAAAAATAAGGGAGGCTTCAACCACATAATCCCCCAATTCTCTCAACACCTTTAAATCATACCCATTTTCCAAAACATGCCATATATAGGGGAAGTGGTTAAAATTCATCTCACCATTATAAAAGGTAAATATTTCATGTTAAAAATGTCTCGGTAACTTTATTTTTACCCTAGGGTTGAAATGGACTCCATATTCAAAACTCCAACGCTTTGTGTTATACGTTGAAGCCTTGGGCTAGCTATTGATTCCAAAGCTTCTCAAGGGCTCATTCATAACATTGTTTTGCTCGATTGTAGATCTCAACTCATCAATGGCCACTTTTTAGATGACACCTTCCTCATGCTTGAAGAACAAGAGACCACTTTTAATGAAGTTATTCAATGCCTAGACATTTTTTATTTGGCTTCTGGCTCCAGCCTTCAATGGAGGAAAACTTAGTGTTTTTGATAAAGCATGATGCTTAACCCTGAGTGGATTAAGAAATTTAATTGATAGTGGATTGCTCGGGGGGAACAATTTAAGTTCTTGGGCATCCCCTTTGCTTTTGACAACTTTTTGGCTGAGCTTTGGCAATATGTCCTCAATAGGATTGAAAGGAAGATTATGTATTAGATTACTAAGCCCTTATCTCTCGTAGGAAGTTCTATATTTACGCCAAGATCTTGGTTACCACACATGTTTACTATTCCTTCTACTGGGCTCCCTCTAAATCCTCTTGTGATAGTCTGGCCAAGCTTCTCATAGATTTCCTCTGAGCCAATTCTAACAGGGCTTAGAGATTTCATCAGGTGCCCTGGGATATATATTGCCTCCCTCATGATAAAGGTGGCATGGATATCACTGACACCTATGGAAAAAGTATGGCCTTGTGTGTTAAGTACGTTGTTTGGGATATTGAGGGTAATGGATCTTGGAAAATTCTTCTCTGACATTATATCTCTTCAGGCTCTCCCTATAAGAAACTATTTGGTAGAATATTGGATGTCAATCCCTCATACTACTGTGCCTATTAGATTACTAGCTCCTTTGCAGTCAAACGTATATGGAAGCACTTTGAAGTAGTCAAACCCCACTTGAAGTAGGTAGGGGATGGTTTTTGCATAGGCTTTATCTTTTACTGACCCTATCTTATGGTGGTCTCTTATTCTTAAAGTGACTTTCCTCACGCTTGAAGAATAAGAGGCCACTTTTAATGAAGCTATTCAATGCCTAGATATTTTTTGTTTGGCTTTCGACTCCAGCCTTCAATGGAAGAAAACCCAATGTTTTTGACAAAGCACGATGCCTATCCCTAAGTGGCTTAGGAAATTTAATTGATAGTGGATTGCTCAAGGGGAACAATTCAAGTTCTTGGGCATCCCCTTTGATTTTGACATCTTTTTGGCTGAGCTTTGGTAATATGTCCTCAACATGATTGAAAGGAAGATTGTGTATTAGATCATTAAGCCCCTATCTCTCGTGGGAAGTTCTAGATTTGCACCAAGATCTTGGTTGGCACACATGTTTACTATTCCTTTTACTGGGATCCCTCCAAAGCCTCTTGTGATAGTTTGGCCAAGCTTCTCATAGATTTCCTTTGAGCCAATTCTAACAGGGTTAAGAGATTTCATCAGGTGTCCTGGGATATTTGTTGTCTCCGTCATGATAAAGGTGACATGGGTATCACTGACAACTATGGGAAAAATATGGCCTTGTGTGCTAAGTATGTTTTTAGGGATATTGAGGGCAATGAATCTTGAAAAATTCTTCTCTGACATTGTATCTCTTCAGGCTTTCCCTATGAAAAACTATTTGGCAGAATATTGGCTTTCAATCCCTCCTCATCACTACTGTGCCTATTAAGATTACTGGCTTCTTTGTAGTCAAAAGTATATGGAAGGGTTTCAAAGCAGTCAAACCCCACTTGAAGTGGGTAGAGGATGGTTTCTGCATAGGGTTATCTTTTAGTGACCATATCTTATGGCGGTCTCCTATTCTTAATAATTCTTCCATTCCCCTGTCTTAATTACTTGGTATTAAAGCTATGTGATTATTCCACAAAATAATTCGTAGTATCCATGATTTTGTTACCTCCAGAGACTAGATTACTTGACCTAGTTTGAAAAACAAGTTTTAATTAAATAATGTGGACTTACCTTCCATCCTTCGCATTCAATAATTGCTCCCTGATGTTATGTTGCATAAGCTTAGCATGTAGCCTCCTAAGGCCTGGTGGAAAGAGTAGAGATGGAATTGTGATACACACTTTAAAAGCTACTCTCTTGGGCTTCTTTATCAAATGATGAATCTATTCTCTCTAGCTCTTGCCAAGCTCAATAGGTGTTGGGGCCTTCAGTGCTCTCCCAAGACTTGGCTCACTCGTTTAGATTGTGTGTAGCACCTTGGTCTGGAGCCCAAGATACCTCATTTTTTTTGGTGTTTAATTTACCAAGGACTCCTCCTCGGTGAGAGGTTGCTCCACCTCCTCATTCCCTAACCCTTTTGTCCAACTTGCAAGTGACCAAAATCTTTTAAATATCTATTTTGGTTTTGTTCTAAAACTCAGTATGTCTAGTAATGGATTCATTCATTATTCTAGCCTTATCACCCTAACCCTTTCTCATGGCATTAGATATTTTTTGAGGATTTTTCTAATTGGCCAACCTCTAATACCTTTCTTTGATAATTCTTTCATGCTATCATCCTCTTTTAGCTTTAGAAAGCCATGAATAATACTATTTTTAATCATAAGGCCTGTGGAATTTTATTTTTTGTTAATAAAAAGGCTGCTATTATTTCATTAGTTTATTTGTAAATTCAAGCATAAGTTGAGAAGATGGCGTTGGACCTTTTCCACTTACAGGAGATCCTCGACCACTGGGGCAATGCCCCTTTCATTATGAGCAGAGTTTTGCCAGACAACCCACCCTGTGGTCCACCGCCACTTCCTCCCAGGAGGCATAGAAGCAGAAGTCAGACCTGAAGTAGGAGCCACTTTTATCCTTGCCCTCCCTCAGGGGGTCGTTGGAGTTCTCATGGTAACTCTGATGTTGGTCCTTCATAGTGGTCTTTGGCAGGCACTATTGTTCACATACAACCCACTGATGGTTGACCTATCACTATTCATGATGACCCCCTAGATAACTAGACTACTCTAGAGTTTTTTGACATGGAATTCCCTGCTTGGTTGGCACTTCTCAAGGATGATCTTCTACCTCTGCCTCATGGGGAAGCGACCTATGCTGAATATTTTATTATCTAGGTATTTGGAGTTGCTTTCACCATGCCTTGACTGACTGATTTTGTTATTTTGACCCAGTTTTATCATCCAACGTGGAGTTTGAGTTGTGATTTATCTAGCTACATTACTTTGTAACCTTTTGTAATAATAATTATTTATTTAATATAATGTGAAGTGTAGTAGTAAAATATTAAAACTTATGCATAAGATTACAATAAATCAAAAGTATAATCATTAATTAATCTTAAAATGTATTTATATTGCACATTCTTCATTAATGTCTCTATTAAGCCTTCACAAGGTGTTCATGTATATATGTATGTATATAAGTTTAAAATAATAAATGCATAAGAAATTTTATGTTTTTAGAGTCCATACAAATATACATAAAACTTTTGAAAGTATTTTATGTATTTTTTAGTTTAATATTTCCGATTACTACTTCTGATTCATCAAAATTCTCTCACTTGATAATGTATCTTGATACAAAATGTTGAATTAAAAACGAGGTCCACAATGTTTCAAAAACCTTTATATATTATATAGTAAATACAATTTATTAAATTACTATTTAATTATTAATAGAAAAATATTTTTCATTTAACTAATATATTGTTTAACACTAGTTACACATGATTCTTTATTTAAACCTCCTAATACAAAATAATATATGGATTTATTTTTTTATCAATATTAATAATTTATTGATGAATATAATAAAAATAAATTTAATATTTTTATTATTATTTTAATTAAATATTATTAATTAATTTTATTGAAAATATCTATTTATATCAAACTTTAACCAATATTGGATATGATTTTTTTTTTAAAAATTGCCTGGACGGAAAGTAAGAATAGTAATATTGAAGTGCATCACGTAACATATGCTTAGTGTCCTTAGTTTGGCCGACAACACAACTGAAAAAAAATGCTAATAATTTTAGATAAGTGTTGTTTGTTTTCATCTTTCTCATTCTTGTCCTCACGTATAACATTCATGCTTTTCATGATATCATGCATTATTGCCTTTGCCACAAACTTATTGCTAAAACCATACAATATAATCCTAATAAACCCTACCAAATTTGTACTTTAAACAAAATATCAGATGGAGACTATTATTATAAGGGTAAGTAATCTTTCCCATTATTATCCTTACATAGAACTTTATGCAGTATTGCCTTCAATGGCATTTCCATCCTTCAAAACATACGTAATGTTAGAAGGGCAAAAATCACCATTAAATTAGAAATATTTTATTTTACAAATGCATGAATTACTATATGATTGAGCCAAATAAATGAAGTATCATGCACATATGTTTCTTTCATTTTTTTAATTTTAAAATGGTCTCTTGATTTTTATTTCATGTTAATTTGTTTATGTTTTCTATAGTTATTTATGTAGAGATTAGTTGGTGTAAATGGAATATTGATCAATTTTAAAGTTTGAACCCTTTTACTTAGTTTTCTAGTATAGCCTCCAATTAATCGAACATTCAATTATCTTCTCAATATGTTTTTAGTAGTTTCTTTTTTTCTTTCTCTTTAACAAAATGGGCCCATCAAACTCTTTTTGCCTTTTACATTTATATTCATCACAAATCGACACACATGTTAATATTTTTAAATTTGAATTCAAAATTATTTATAAAAAGATAAGTGTTGTAATTTATTTATACTAATATGCATATTTAATATACACTTATCATTAAGTAATATTTTGCTGATATATGAGATGCATATTATATTAGTCTAAATTTTTTAACAATTTTATTATGATAAATTTCATATAAACATGGTAGATCTAGAGTAAATTGATAAAGCAAAGTATATATGTCAATTATACACAACACATAAATTAAGTAGAAAAACCTTCATTGGAGATAAAAAACCCACAATGATTATTCAATGTTGAAACTATTCGCCCAACACATAAAATCTTCTCAATCTCACTTCTTCAAAAAATAGCTCCACAAAAACTTTGTTCACCTAGAAATATATCGAGTTGCAATGAATTTACAATAAAGGTAAGACCTTATTTATAATATTAAATAAGGGAGGTGACCATTATGAAATAATGGTTCCATCCATCCCGATAAAGCCAATTAATTAAAACACTTGGTAGGTATTAAATAATTATAATAATATTATTTATTTTCACGAGGTTTTCACCTCATGTAATAAATAATATATTATTATTTAATTAATTAATTATCAATGTAAGCTGAGGGTTAATAATTACCATTTAGACATTAATTGCTCAAATACCCCTCCTTAATGTTAAGTGGGGATAAATGTCATAGTCACATTTTTTATTTTTTTTTTTAATTTTTTATTTATTTTATTTTATTTTATAGTATGTACACAATAAAAGGATTTAAAAACTTTCATCATGCCAAACACTACCTTTTGAAACAAAATAAATTATAATCTATAAACTACTCAAAATTAAGTTTAGGTTAGCATAATCGTGAGACTTCATCTCATAGTTTCTCATAGATAATCACTACGCATATTTGGATCTTTTTATAACATAAGGACTTCCATTATAAAGTATGTTTTTAATGTATTAGGATACAAAAATAATTTTTTAACAAGAAATTTACTTAAATCACATAAATTTCATTCGAAATTTATAATACTTTACAATGAGAATCAGTATAGAAAAATAGAAGAAACACATAGCTGTTAGGAAGTGGCACTGTCATGCACACTCTCTCTAATTGATAATTTTAAGAGGCCCAATATTGCACAAAACTGACAAAATTTGATAGCACCAATTCACTTGTTCATTCGTATGATAGAACTACAGATCAAATATCACCATTGAGGACTTTCTCTCAAATAAAATGCATATGAATTTAAATATTATTAAATTATTGATGTTGTGCAAATACACAAAACTTAAAAAATATCTAAAAATAGATTTATGATAGCTTAATATGGTTAGCATTACAATAACCACATACATAACAATATGACATATGTTTTTCTATGGTAAAACACATTTAAAAATAATCATGTCATATTTTATTCAAACAAGTTCACTACTTTGATTATAAAGTTAGTCAAAAAAATATAAATTATTGTATGCAGTTCATTATTGGACGTCTTCAATATTGACAAGATGAGTGTTCCCAACTGTGATATGATACACATACAATAATTTACTAATAATATGAAACTAAGTTTAACCAAATATTAGATATCCTATTAGTAATAACTCATTTTATCATTTGAGTTTTATTTAAAAAAAATTCAAGTTTAATATGCTTCAACAAAAGATTGAGGTATAATATCTCATACATCAAATATGGATAATTTTAACATGAAATATCATCATCCGATCAAACAGATATGAGATTAAAACAAATAAGTTTAGATATGTATGAATAAAATGCTTAGTAAATTAAATGATGAAGAGTTAATAATACAAACTCCATTTACACTTTACATTTTTTAACATATCTTATTATCAAACAAAACATATAAGGATGTTAGCATAAACACTCAAATGATAAAACAATCAAATGATAGCATGTAAGCAATTGAAATACAAAAGATTCAAACTCACTGAACATGATCTTCTTACCAAATATAACAATTAAAATATGGTCATTTTGTCAAATTAAGCATGATGTTATGCATGCATAATATATTTCAATGCTAATTGAATTGAAAATAATAATAATATCTATATATTTTCTTTGATTTATCATTTAAGACAAATATATTTTTTGTAATATAATTGTAATATGTTATTTTCAAGAATCAATACTAAATCATTTTACTTACAAATACAATGTAGATAAGACATTATCGATATAATCAGTATCTTTAAAGTAACAACAAAATAGTTATATCAAAATAAATGAAATGCCATGTGCATACATGTATTTTTGATGTACAAAAATAAAAAGATCAAAAAGGAATTCTATTTAGTGTATACACATTAGTATTCATAGTTTTAGCCCATAAAAATTTAGGAACATTTATAGATTATAACATTATTCTAGTCATTTCTATGATGGTGTGGTTTTTCCTTTCAGCAATACCATTTTGCTGAGAGGAATGAGGAGTTGTTAATTTTATTTTAATACCACAACTAATGTAAAAAAAATTAAACTCTTTACTAACATATTCATCATCATTATCAGTTTTTAATCTCTTAATAAAAAAATCAAATGCATTTTCAACACTAGCTTTACATTTATTGGATTTAGACAACACATCAAATTTATTTTTAATTAAAAAAACTAGATCACTCTAGTGTAATAATCAATAAAATTAATAGAATAAAAAGAATCATTAAGAGATACAAATTTAAGATACCCTACAACATCACTATGAGTCAATTCTAAAGGAAGAGAGGAATTTGTATCATGATTCTTGTGAAAAGGGTTAGTATGTTGATTATCATGTAAGCAATCCCCATAAGTTTTATGATGAAAAGGCATAGAAGGAAGTTCAACAATAAGATTATTTATAGACATATCATGTAAACTTATAAAATTAATGTCATAATCTTTCATGCCATAATTGAGATTCATTCTTACTATACAATGAAAGAAAACATGCAAAAGAATAAGATGAGATATATCAACCATTCTTTTAAACACCTTTAACAATCAAGAAACTAGATTAATTTCTAATGGACTAGCTATATTTAAATAATGTTACAATGAAATTGTTATTTTTAAGTTGAAGAAAAAGATATATAACTCTTTTAAAGCTTAGGTACATAGAAAATACCATTTATAGTAACAACATTTAAAAATTTTACTTTTTTCTATTTAGTTACTTGTAAAAATGAATTATCTCTTAAGTAAATTATTTCAAATATATCTCTAGAATCACATATAATATTAGATAAGCAATTCAAATGGTGTGATGCATCATTATCTAAAATCCACTCATTTTCATTTGAAACAAATAAAGCGACATATAAAGCAATAACATTCTGATTTTGATTAAGATTTTGATTCTTCTGCTTATTTTGATTATATTTGTTCCCTTCGTTATTTTTATAAGATTGATTGTTAATTATATCCTTATTTTTAAAAGATTGATTGTTAATTCTATCCTTATTTTTATAATAGGTTCCCTTCTATGACCAAATTTACCACATAGATTGTAATTTTTATTAAACTCAAGTGTACAATTTTTATTATCATATTTTTTGTTCTCGTTTGAGCCAAAAGTATAATTAAGGTTACATTTCTAGTTCCTTTATTATCAAAAATAATATTTAAGGTGAGATGTTCTTAATAGACATTTTATTTAAAATCAAAATTGATCATAACTTGCTCTTCTTGAATCAGGAAAGTAGACAATGTGGTAATGTTAGGGATATATTGCTTAGTTTGATACTTAGAATTCAAAATTAAAATATTTTTAAAAAAATTTGCATGAATATTTCACTGAATGATAAAATAAAATAATTGATCCTGAATTAGATTACAATTATATCTATCTAACCGAGCTTTAATATTTTTAATTTTAACAAAAAAATTCATACTTTTTCATCACCTTTTATAGGTATAGTTAGCAATTCAAAGATTAACTTAATAATCTTTAAGAGATGAGTGACCTCATGTATGGATTCAAGGAGTTTAAAAGCATCTTTAGGAGACTCCTAATTATCAATATAGAGAAAGAATTCATCTTTAACATTCCATAAAATAATGAACATAACTTTCTATAATTTATGTTAAAATGCATTGGTAAGCTTAAGGGTCATATATTATCGAGAAGGGACTTTTTTAGTTCTAATGACAATATTCTACAACTTAAGTGCCATAAATTTAGCTTTAACATGAATTTTTTATATATTATAGTTATTTTCATTAAGCATTAGAGATTTATATTAAAAAAAAGAGATGAAGAAATAATGTTCTTTTAAATAAGTCAACAAATAAATACTTAAAATAAAAAAAGATAGTATGAATTTTAGCTTAATTTGATAGTACAACAAATTTAAAAGTGAACACATATAATAATTATTCAATTTAATGTTATAAAAAATAAAAAATTATGAAATATTGTGACAAAATAGGGTGTCGCAAGTGTCACAAAAATACACTAATATAAGAATAATTTTAAGAAAATAATATTTTTAATGAGTTTTAATACTATGTTTATAAAATAAAGTAAATCACAAGTGAGACTATGTTTAGTTACATAATTTAGATGCCAAATAATATAAAAAATTAATTTATAATTACATAAAATTAAGTGTCAAAAGAGTCGCACTCAGTACGACCACCTAGACACTATTATTAAAAAAATATAAAATTAATAGTAAGAAGTTTCAAAATATAAAATGGATCACTTAAATGTATCTGAAAGATGTCAAAACCTAAGAATCGATTGGTTACATGATTATGTTTGACAAAATATTTTCTAAGTCAAAAGTCAAAACAAGTTTGATAAATCAACTAAAATTTTAGATGCATAAAATATTGGTAAATATCCCACCACTTGGATCTATAGGGTAGAGCAATATTTTTTGTTTGCACAACACCTTATTTCGAGATAAGGCTCTTATAACCTCTTTTAACTTGGGTAAAGAAGTTATCAGTGGTTACAATAGTGTGAAAAATCTGATGTTATTATGTTATGGTTAAAATATGGTTCGATTTGGCCCAAATGCATATGAGGATTTCATGGGAGGCTAAAAAATTGTAGCACATTGGTATGAATGGGGATATCAAATGGATTTTAAAAAACTCACCAAAAAAATTGATAGATGACTTATTTAAAATTAATTTCATTAATAGCCTAAAAGAGGATGTTAGAGCCGAGGTGAAAATGTTAAAACCTTGGGATATGATTGTAGCCATTTGGTTAGCCAAGTTTACTAAATAAAAAATCATAATCCAACACAAATCTTCCAAATCCTCCCCCATTAGGAATTCCATGCCACCATAATTGACAACATTTCCACACTCGAGGGTTACATTTGTCGAAAGAGTGAAAAAGGTTGAGATGTAGCCCTGATGGGAAAAAGTATTATGTTACAACTATGATGACCAGTTCACACTAGGCCATCAATGTGTGCAACCAAAACTATAACTATTTGATGTAAAGTCACTTATAGAGGTTGACAAATGGGAAGATGCACCAAAAGACCCAAAAGATGAAAAGGAAGAAGCGCATGATATTAGGGAGGATCTCATGCGTAAATTTTCAATGCACACATTGGGTGGTGTCACCACTCATTAGACAATGAAGATAAAGTAGTACTTTTAAAAACATCTCCTCAAAATCCTTTTTGATTCTAGCAGTACACATAATGTCATTTATCCTTGGCTAACCAAATAAGTTAATTTTTATGTGGATCCTTGTTCAAGTTTTGAAGTCATGATAGCCAATGGTATAACCTAACCTTGTAATGAAAAATTCTGCAATGTTTCAATTTCAATAGGAGATTGTAATTTAAAATCAGACATATTTTTTGACATCTTGGAGGTTGTGACGTAGTTTTAGGAGCATATTGGCTTCAGACACTAAGTCCTATCCTACAAAACTTTTTAAAACTATGGATATAATTCACTAATAAAGGTAAAAAAACACATTTTAAAAAGATTTAATTAAAGATAAAAAAAAATATCATTAATTCTTGTTGAATGGATAATTTGTTAAAAAATGGATTTCATGGGATTGTTGTCTAGCTTTGTGTCGTCCAATTGAATAAATCATTTAATCTCAACTTAGCTAATAAAAATACGTACAATTATTTTAAAATTGAATATGCATTTTAAGTAAATCTACTTTTCAACCTCAACTTTTTAGGCTTACCCTTTTATTATTTGGAAATAAATAATATAATTTATCAATAAATTTTAATTAAAAAAATACAAAAATACGTATCAGATATGGATCAATGATCAAGTTATGCAATAAAAAATATTTTCTCGTCAATGGAGCAAAAATAAAAATGTTAGCAACCTTGGGAACATATTATGTGGGCATGAAACCTATAAATAATATAAGTTGTGGGGCGTCGGAATAATATTATCTGCGACTCGGGATTAGAGGGGAAGGGAAAGTGAGGGCCCTGTGAATTTAATAATTGGGAAATTTGCGGAAAATTTTGCGGAAAACAGTAAATGTATGGTGATTTGGACTGGTTGGGAGGAAAAGCCGTTCTCGTCCTGCCTTAAATTTTATCTTTGCAGCCGCAGAGTGCAGTGATTTTTATGCCTGCAATGACTGAGGGAATTTCTTTTCTCCCAGAATTATTATTGTTCTTCAACACATCATTCTCCCTTAATTTGTTACAGTTCTACCATTCTCCCTTAATTTGTTACAGTTCTACCATTCTCCCTTAATTTGTTACAGTTCTACCATTCTCCCTTAATTTGTTACAGTTCCACTCTGATCTTTCAAGTGCGACGAATGGCCAGCTCTTCTGTTGATTTTTTAAATATTTTTATCAGCATTTAAATCCTTTTATGCAGGTGGTAGGACAGGACTAGACTTCCTACCCCATAATTTTCTAATTAAGACACCAGATTTATTTAGAAGATGATAAATAGGGGTACCAAAGTTGAGATCTATTGATTTTTTCATGCAGCAGCTCTTAAGCTTTTTAAGAAAAACAAAAAAATCCTCAAAATTTTTAATTACTAAGATACATACTTTCATTTTCAAAATGAAATCATCTATCCAACAGCTTACATTAAACTCTAATTACCCTGCAATTTGGAAGTTCAAGTAGTACAATTCACAATTTATTCTCACTACCTTCATATAAAGACAGATCATCAGTTGTGTAATGTATGTCATATCTATTCTATGGAATCTGAAGTGGATGATTGTTTTGTGGTTATATATTCTTCAGTTTCAAAGTATTGTTAATTTTTAATGTTGTTTTTAGAATTTTTTAATAATTATATTTTTCTTCAGCTTTTAAAAGGTACGGTTTGTTATTTTACATAAATTTTATTAGATGATAGATTATGGGTGATGATTTGAAACATTTAGTGATAAAATTATACACAGTTTTTCAAATATTTAAATTACAATTATATAAACTGTGAAATTATAATTTTTTTATAAGAAATTTATTTGCATATTACTTAATATTGAAGAAATAAAATATTTTTTTTCATTCTCTGTTTCTTAATTTATTTACGGGATACTCATTATTGAGATAATACAATATTTTCTTTTATTTTCTGTTTCTTCTTTAAAGTTTAATAAGAAAAAATCTCATGAGATTGTAGATATAATAAACTCAATACTTTATTCAACAATGAAGAGATAAGATATTTTCTTTTTTTCATTTTTTATTTCTTCTTTAAAGTTTAATAAAAAACCATTTTATAATGAAATTGTAAAAATAATAAACTAATACTTTAAAAATTTAATAGAAAATAACTTTTCTTCGAATATTTTTAAAAGAACCAATCTCGTGAAGAAATTGTAGAAACTCAAAACTGAGAAAATAAAATATTTCTTTCATTCTCTCTGTTTCTTAATTAAAATTTTAAAAAAGCAACTTCATGAAGAGATTGTAGATATAACAAACTCTGAGCAAAATTGAAACGGGGTGGTTGATGAGTACGGTGGAAATTTGAGATGGTTGGCCTACAGTTACGATGGTACACCTTGTTGTAAGGGCCTTTTGCCTTAGAAAGATTCGATCCTTGGACGTGGGCAAAATTTGCAGGCCGTTTAATGAACCTGAAATACTTTTGTAACTATGGATTTTTTTTATTTTTAATATTTTTGAATTTTAATGAAAAGTACAACTATGGATTTTTTTAAATTTTTTTATTTTAAATACTTTTAAATTTTAATGGAAAGTAAAAATTGCAATATTAGAATTTATTGTCCCAGCATTGTCATACTGGAGCCATTCCACGGCCGCCTAATATGCAGGATCGGTAGTGCTAGGGGTTTAGATTGGATGGCCATAAGCCTCTATTTATTTTTTAATAATAAAATTTAATTTTTATATAAAATGAATTTGACAGAATGGAATTTTGTAGTTTTATATTTGATCATTTTATATAAAGTGATTGTTAATTTTATTTTTTATATTTAGATTTAAATGGACAAGGTTTGGTTACCTTTTATTATGTATAGGGTTTTTTTAATTATTGGAGAATGTTTTTTGTGTAGTTAGTAACGAATCTCTCATTTTTTAGCTCATTATTCTTTTCACAGGTGTGGGAGGAGGCTTCACCTCTCTTGTAATTAGAGGTTTTCGAAGTTGGAGGATGTCCTCTTCTCGCTCTTGCTAAATATATCTTTCGAGACACATTCATAAACGTAGAGACAGTGGTGGTGGGGGGAGGCGGTGGGAGGGGATCGAGGCCCTCTCTGCATGACAAATTCATATTCTTGAAGTTAACCTTCTCTCCTTCTTGCTAGGATTCACATATGCAAAATGATGCTAAAACTATCTAACACTTTGACGGTTGGGACCCTCTCCCTTTAGATGAAGATCCCTCGATCCAAGATCGTTGGGGAGGGAAGCCTTAGGGCCCTCCGTCTCTGCGTCGTCCTCTGATCGTCGAGTTTGCCACTATTGTTTAGTATGTTGCTTGATATTTGTGTTATTTCATTATTTTTTTTGATTGATGTGCATTTAAGTTAATTTGAAATTTGGAATGTGACTTTTCCACCCTTTTTTTGTATAACTAAAGTTCTATTATTAATTTTTTCTATTAATTTTTAAATTAATAGAAGTGATTTTCAATCTGAGGATACTATATAAATATTGTATATAATATTTTTACTGTAAATTATATTAATATTAATTAAATGTGTTTTTATGTATTCTTTTTTATTATTATGTTTTTATTTTAATATGATTTAATGGGATTTATTTTATTTTATTGGACTAATTCATTTTAGAATACTTTTTCTAGTTTCATATAATTTTACTAATAATTTCATATAATTTTATTGACTCTTTCTTATTCAATATGATTTTACTTGTGAAATATAACTCTTTCTACCAAATTTTTTAAAATATAAATAATATTATATTATATCATTTTTTATTAATATAAATAAAATTTTCAATCAAAAATATATTATCTATAATATTTTTAGTATAAATTATATTCAATAACTACAATTATCTTTAAAAAAATATAGAAACAGAATCAACCGACAAATTTAATCTACATTGATACATTATCTCAACGTGAAGCTAGGATTTTTTTCCCCCTCCATCGGCCAACGCTACATGAAGAATTAATTTGACGGCCTTATGGCTGTCAATCACTGTTTTTTTTATTCCGCCAAACGTACACACTCTTCCTACTCGAAAGATAAAAAGGAGATTATTTTATATTTCCAGTATTTATTTAGAAGGTATCAAATATATTTTAAATTATATATATATATATATATATATATATAATGGAGGTTGGAAAATTTGAAGATTTTTATGTTAAGAGGTACTTATTTTTTTAATAAATGCCCTTATTTTTAAGATGTATGATAATAACCATATTTTGAATCAGAGATTGTTTTTAGTTAAAAATTTAATTTTAAATGAAATTTACTAAATAATTGTTTAATTTTGATATATTTATTAATTATTGATGTTGATATTATTTATAAAAGAGAACAATTTTAAATTATATACAGAATGTAATTACAAAGAATTTTCAAAACATAAAAAAGGAAACAAAAAATAATATAATAAAAAATAAAAAATAAAAAAAATCTAACGTCACCATCAATTTGTATTAAAAATAAATAGATTATATTTAAATGTAACATAAATAACATAATTATTTTTAATTAAATACAATAAATATGCATAAAAAATTAATTAAGTTTAATTAATATTTCACAATATTTTAATAAAGTATTTACATAATGTTAGAGATAATTTGAATATTATGAGATTTGGTGATAAATGTAAGTATTCAATTCTTAATATCATTTGTGTTGAAATTGTCAATTTTATTCAAATTGCATTTAAATGCATAATTTGAGTCAAAATCATTTAAATGCATTAAATGGTTCGAGTTTACCATGTACAAGTGTCGATTTAGGCTAAAGTATCTCTAAATGAGGCAATACATTTTATGTGATTCCTAACTTTTCTCAAATCATTTCGAGTCAAAGTGATGATTTCGCATTTTGGTGCTTCGGATCACTCTTTTTCTTCTAATTCATATGCACATGTCACGTCCTTGTGTTATTTTGTGTCGGCAACGTCCTAAATAGGATCACGGTCTGTATGCATTTAACATTGCCTTCCAATTCCTCTCGAGTCAAATTACGACCCAATAATGACTTTTTGATCATTTTGATTAACTCTGCTCCAATTTCCAAAGAAATGCACTAAAATTGATTAATCTTGCTTAGACAAATTAAACCAAATTATGAGCCTAAGTAAGAATTCCATGGAGCAAACTGAATATTTCATTATTGGAAATTGATTTTTAATCCCTGCATCATCAAATGACATGATTAATAGGGTGGTATCCTTAAGCCATAAATGCAACAAATATCAAGTTTATGAGTACCCATGCCTCATTAATGCCTCTTCCTCGTAAATATTTATGAGGATATTTATGGATTAATTATGCAATGTTAGATTAACTCATGGTCAAACATCTTCATCTTGAGATGGACAGTCATGGTTAATCCTGATCAAATCCAAAATCCTATAAATAGAAGGGCATAAAACATCATTTTAAAGCTTAAATTGTGTAAAATTATAATGCAAGATTATCTCCATAATCTTTCTTTGTGTATTTTGATTAACATGTTTTATTTGCAATAGGATAGATTCATTTGATAGGCATAAATTTGATTATTTATCTTGAGCCTAGATTATGCATGGTGATCTTGAGATAATAGAGGAGCTTGGCATCTATTGTTGACAAAGACAAGAAAACCAAATCAAAGAGAAAAATATGCTTGGAGCCGATTTTGGATGGTGAAATCACTTGGGAAGGTAATATGTATATGTGTTTTCTTTCAGTTGCTTCTTATTGTCATTTGCAAACCCCGTTGAATAGGTTGGCCTAGATTGTTAGTTCTTATACATTCTTTGTGTTTTCATGACTAATGTTTGAACTAATCCTCTTTGTAATCCAACACTACAATAACCATTAGAATATGGTTGTATAAATGTGCACTTTGAAGTGACACTCACCATGCATATAAATATTAATGTGATCGAAGATTGGGGTATAGAGAATCATGAGCACTATAGATAAGTGTACAAAGTGTTGTGCATTGTCCTAATAGAGGACTAAAACACTTTGAAATTGATTTGACTACATGTCTATTTGGTTTGGATCTTCTATTCTTTCACTCTGAACAATGTATTAGGACACATTTAAACTGTAAAACACACATTCTTCTCCTTGCCCTAGATTGACAATAATATATGAAACTTAAGAAAACAAATGAATGTTTTGGGTCATGTGCTACAAGTTTGTTGGGTTTTAAATCATCATCAAATTAGTGCACTCATAAAGAATAAAAATATATCTAAAAATAGAAAATTATGTAATTGTAAATAATTCCAATGACAAAAAAACTTGGGTCATGTGCCAAAATTGTTGGGAAACATTTCAACTTTGAATGGATTTGTGCAATGGTAAATTGTGTGCAAGGGTGGTGTTGCTCAAGGTTGTTTTTGTAAGCACTAGTTGTGTAAGGTGTTTTGCATGTTGATTGCACAAGCATGGATGGTTGCATAGGCTTGCCTGGAGATTGTCTATGGTAGTTGCACAAAATTGCCAATGTGTGAGAATGATGGTATAGTTGTGTAGAGATATCTACGTAGTATCATCTCACTATGAAGGGTTACAAAGTTGAGCACAATGATTCAGTCGTAGTAAGGTAATGTGAGGAGTTATATAACATGCCAAGCAATGAAGGTAAATTGAAGGTGTTATGATACACTTGTCTAGTGTACATGTCAGATTGGAGGTGTGTGTGCAATGTCTTAATTGTGCTCTAACATAGATCTATTAAGGAGCATTACACAATGATTATTTTGGTTAATATAAGGTATGATGGTAGATTCCCATGGTGCGTATACATTACAAAGTGGGTGCAAAATATAGGCACGATACTTATTATAAATTGATGTATAGTTATAGGTGGTTAGTTGTGAGATGCATTATGCAATTAATTGCATGAATGGTGTGTGCATTTCAATATAAAACAAAGTGTTGTATGAAGGTTATAGAACCTTGCGACTTGTTGTAACATTGTAAAATGCTTTTATTTTATGCAATACTCAAGAAGGCTAACTTGTCAAGTTTTTTTACTCGAAAGGGTTTTCCAAGGGACATCTTGCATATTCCATGTGCTTGTTATTTATCTGAATGTTTAAGATTTGTTTAGCATAGATCTCCTCTTTATTATTGTATCATGCATAGGCCTTATCCCGAACATTTGGTATTTGAAATTGGTTATTTGCTTTCTAGAGGTTAAAATACCTTGCAATAAACAACTAACTAATTGGGAGTTCTGCATGGAAGAATCTTGTGCAAAGAAAATAATTGGAAGCACAAGAATTATGTAATTCAATGATCAACATTTGGAGTTAAATATGGAAGATCTCTCGGTAGATAGATCAATGTGTTGTTGTAGTAGACTCACCACCCATGAGAATGAAACTAGAAGAATGGGAGAAAGTTTATAGGAAAGCTAGAATCTCTACCAGGGTATGTTTGTCAGATTCAATGCTATTGAGTGTTTTAACTATAAATATCATGATGCTTCTTTGGGATAAGTTAGGAACATTGTACTAGGCCAACTCGCTAGTAAAAACACTAATCCTATGAAAGAAGTTATATTCATTGCAAATGAATGATGGTGACTTAGCTATAGAGCATCTAAATGCCTTTAACATTGTGTTAAGTTAATTATCATTTGTGGATGTCAAAATGGATGATGAAGAAATTTGTATCATGTTGTTGTTCTCTTTTATAGAATTTGGAAATAATCTATATATCGCTAGTACTATATTGGAGCTAAAATTGGAAAATGTAGTCCTATATCCATTATCAGAGTAGATGAGGTACAGGTCTATGGAAAACTATCAGACAAATGATACTTTGCCTATGCAAGGTCACTCATAAGAAAGAATCAAGCGAAATCCCGAGGACAAGTGTTCAAAGTGTAGTGGTAGATCTAAGACTCTAGGTAGAGCGAATATGCAGGATCGCTAGTACTAGGTGTTTAGATTGGATGGCCATAAGCCTCTATTTATTTTTTTTATAATAAAATTTATTTTTTATATAAAATGAATTTGATAGGATGAATTTTTTTAGTTTAATATTTGATCAATTTAAATAAAGTGATTGTTAATATTATTTTTCATATTCAAAGTTAAATGGATAAGGTTTGGTTAGAGGGTCATCATTTATAAGTTTTTTTTGGATTATTGGAGAATGTTTCTTGTATAGTTAGTAACGAGTCTTTGATTTCTCGTTTCGTTATTCTTTTTCTGGAGGTCGTAGGTGGAGAAGAGGCATCACCGTTCTCGTAACCCGAGGTTCTGAAGTTAGAGGAGCTCCTCTTCTCACTCTCGTTGGCCATCTCCTTCAAGAGGTTCTGACAGAGACAAAGATAGTAGTGGTGGTGGTGGTGGTGACAGCGGGGGGGGGGGGGGGGGGGGGGCGAGGCTTGGAGGCCCCTTTCGCAAGACAAATTTTTGCTTTTAGAGCTAGTCTTCTCTCCTTCCCGTAGGGTTCATAGAGGTAGAATGACGCTGAAACTATCTAGCACACTGATGGTTGGGACCCCCTCCTTGTAGATGAAGATCCCTTGATCCAGAATCACTAGGGAGGGAAGCCTCAAGGCCCTCCACCTCTGTCTCCTCCTCCAACGACCATGTTTGTAGTTGCTATTTAATGTATTCCTTGATGTTTGTATTATTTCATTATCTTTTTCTAATTGATGTGCACTTGAATTAATTTAATTGTGAGTATTCCTTGGGTTGTGACCAGTTATTTTGGACTTTGGTTTGAAATTCAAATTGTGAATTTTCCACCCATTTTTTTATATGACTAGCATTGTACTATTAATTTTTTTTTCAATAAAAAAATGATAATAATATATAAATATTGTATATAATATTTTAACTATAAATTAGTATTAACATTAGTTAAATATATTTTTATGTGTTCTTTTTTATTGTTATATATTTATGTCAATATGATTTAATGTTTTTTTTTGTTTTGTTGGACTAATTCATTTCAAGAGACTTTTTCTAGTTAAGTGTGATTCTATTGAGAGTTAGTATGATTTTGATAGCTTTTTTTAATGCAATATAATTTTACTTATGAAATATGATTCTTTCCACTCATTTTAATTTTTTTTTTAATAATATTATACCATATCTTTTTTATTAATATAAGTAAACTTTTTGATCAAAACATATTGATTATATTATTTTTATTATAAATTATATTCAATAAATAACATTATCTTTAAAAAAAATTTATCACAAACAAAATCAACCGTCAAATTTAGTCCATATTGATACATAATGTGGAGCTAGGATTTGTTTTCCCCTTTGTCGGCCACCACTTTTAGGGAGCAGGCTACAGGCAAAATTAATTTGACGGCCTTATAACTGTCAGTCACTGTTTTTGTGATTCCGCAAAACGTAGGCACTCTTCTTACTTTTGAAAGGCAAAAAGAAGATTATTTTGTATTTCCAGTATTTATTTAGAAGGTATTAAATATATTTTAAATTAATTAATTATATATATATATATATAGGTTTTGGAATTTTAAAAAAAAATATTTATCTATTTATTTTTTTTCGAAATTTAGTGGAAGCTAGAAATTTTGACAGATTTTTATGTTAATAAAATACTCTTATTTTTAAGAGGTATAATAATAACGTATTTTGAGTCTCAGATTGTTTTAATTTAAAATTTAATTTTGAATGAAATTTAATAATTTTTTTTTCAAGTTTAATATATTAATTAATTATTAATATTGATGTTATTTATAAAAGAGAAAATAATTTTAAATTATATACAAAACATAGTTACAAATAATCATTTTTTAAATAATAAACAATAGAAAATTAAATGCATAATAAGTATTTCCAAATTAAAAAAAAAAGTAAGAGAGTAATGTAATTAATAAAAATTAATAGTCAACATCATTAATTTGTATTAAAAATAAATGGATTATATTTAAATTTAATATAAAGAATATCATCATTTTTAATTAAATATAATAAATATGTACAAAAAATTAATTATGTTTAATTAATATTTCATGATATATTAATAAAATATTTACATAGAGTTAGAGATGTAATTTGAATATCATGAGATTTGGTGACAATTATTACAATATGATTGTATAAATGTGCACCTTGAAGTGAAAGTGGCCATATATAAAAATATTAAAGTGATCGAAGATTGATGTATAGAGCATCATGGGCATTGCAGATAAGTGTACAAAGCATCATGGGCACTGCAGATAAGTGTACAAAGCATCATGCACTATCCTAGATGACATACACCTCTAAAAGTTATTTGATTACTATGTTTGTCTCGTTTGGATCTTCACTTCCTTCACTCTAAACAATGCATTAGGACACATTTAACCTACAAAACATATATTCTTCTCCCTGCCTTAGATTGACAACAATACATGAAACTTACGGAAAAAATGAATGTTTTGGGTCATGCACTACAAGTTCATTAGGTTTTTAATCACCGGCTAATTAGTGCACTCGTGAAGAATAAAATTATATCAAAAAATATAAATTTGTGTAGTTGTAAATAATTTTAATCACAAAGAAAAGCTTGGTTCATGTGTCAAAATTGTTGGGAAACATTTCAACTTTGAATGGATTTGTGCAATGGTAAATAGTGTGCAAGGGTGGTGTTGCTCAAGGTTATTTGTGCAAGCACTAGTTGTGCAAGATGTTGTGCATGTTGATTGTCCAAGCATGGATGGTTGCATAGGCTTACATGGAGATTGTCTATGGTAGTTGCACAAGATTATCAGTGTGCAATAATGATGGTATGATTGTGTACTATGAAAGGTTGCGAAGTTGAGCACAATGATTGAGTTGTAATAAGGTCCTACGAGGACTTGTGTAACATGTCAAGAAATAGAGGTAAACTGAAGGTGTTATGATACACTTGTCTAGTGTACTTGTCAGACTGGTGGTGTGTGCACAATGTCTTAATGGTGATCTAACATAGAGATATTGAGGAGCATTACACAATGATCATTTTGGTTAGTATAAGTTGTGATTGCAGATTCCCATGGTGCATAAATGTTACAAAGTGGGAGCATGATATAGGCACGATACTTATTATAAATTTGATGCATAACTATAGGCGATTAGTTGTGAGATGCATGATGCAAGTAATTATATGAATAGTGTGTGCATTTTAATATATAATAAAGTTTTGTATGAAGGTTATAGAACCTTGCGACTTATTGTAACATTGTAAAATGGTTTTAGTTTATGTTATACTAAAAAAGGCTAACGTGTTGGGTTTTTTAACCCGAAAGGGTTTTCCCAGGTGAATTCCATGTGCTTGTTATTTCTCTAAATGTTTAAGATTTGTTTAGCATAACTTTCCTCTATATTATTTTATCATGCATAGGCCTTATCCCCAACATTTGGTATCAGAACTTGGTTATTAGCTTTGTAGAGGTTAAAATACCCTACAATAAACAACTAACTAATTGGGAGTTCTGCATGGAAGAAGCTTGTGCAAAGAAAATGTTTGGAAGCAAAAGAATTATGATATTCAATGGTCAACATTTGGAGTTAAAAATGGAAGATCTCTTGGTAGATAGAGATCAATGGGTTGTTGTAGCAGACACACCACCCATGAGAATGAAACTAGAAGAATGGGAGAAAGATTATAGGAAAGCTAGAAGCCCTATCAAGGTATGTTTGTCAGATTCAATGCTATTGAGTATGACTGGTGTCGTTAATCCATTAATTTAATCAACTCCTTGGTTGATGTTATTAAATCTAGGTCCAGTGTCCAAATGTTGTATGCAGTGAGGTGTACAACTGGTTGCTAAAAATTGTGTATTTTGAGGGGGTTTCAGATGCATCAACTAACTCTAGAGCTCTAATCTAATCAATTGGAATTAAATATATCTAAATTATTAAATAAACACACTTTGAAGAATCATAATGCCAAAAGTAACACACTTGCTTCAAGGAAAATGTTGATAATCAAGCACACTTACTAATAAAAAAAACACACTTTAATTTGATTGTAAAATTGAATTTGCTTGTACTAGGATTACATAATCGAATTTCCTTAAAAATATAATTGATTTTGAAAAAAAAAATGATAACAATGTTGTAAACAATAAAGTAAATGCACACAACTCAAAAGAGACATGTAGGTTAAACACACCACACTTTGCAATATAAATACCAATAACATAATTTAAATAATAAATGATATGAACACAAATAAATGACAACCTGAACCTTATATCCTTGGGTGAGTGGGCCCTTTCTCTCTATTAGACAAGATTTGAATCAACTCAGTCTTTATGGAACTTGAAAATATTCATTAATTTATGAAAATATTACAAAACATAGATCTGTTGTTATTACAATACTTTTGTTAACATTTACTAATTTTTCAAATTATTCTCTCTTAGAACAACAAGAATATGTTATCTTATACTTATAATGCTTTCTAACTATTATCCCAAAACAAATAAACAAACTAACATCCCAATAGGATCACAACTGTGATCCAACTTATTCACAAAATAAGAAAATGCATTACAACTACCTACATTCTAAGGAGAAACATTATCAAGTAAGGGAGGCGTAACTGCATGCATAGCTACAAGTTGGTTACATTAGTTTATCTTTGTTTCAGATCTAGTAACCCAAAACTCCTTTACAAATACAATGGCATTTTACAAATATGTCTATAAGAGGAAATACTATAAATAGAATGTTACAAAAAGTAAATGTATCCATGACTCAAAGAAATGACCCATAAACATCTCTGGAATGTTGCAATGTCATAAAAAATACCTTTGATAAGCTTTGAAAGATGGATGGAATGATTCTGAAGCTCTTTTCATGTATTCCGAAACTTCATGATGCATTCTGGAACCTGCTTGTAGCACTCTCGAGATTTACTATTGAACTCTGGAGCTCACTATCAAACTCTGGAGCTTTAATATCGAACTCCATATCTCTGTTGAAAAGCTTCATCATACTCTAGGGTTGTCTTTAAAGATTAATTCACTTTTCCAAAACTCTTAGCATTCGATTATATTATATTATCTCTTATGTACATACAAAACTGGAGAACTAACCATGCCAAAAGTTAGAACATAATGGTAAAAGTGAGAAACATAGACTCACACATACTATTTTAACCTTTTAGGGTTTTACTAGTGTAAATACTAAGTTTGATTAAAGGGTTGAGTAATCTAAATTAGTGAAATAATATGCAATAAATAGCCACTAATTTGTTTTAAAAATTGACTTACTTTGGCTTTCTAAAAATAGTAATAAATATGTGCAAATAAAGACTTATCTAAAAAACACATGACGTGGAAGATCTGAGTACTAAAAACTAGGATACAAACAGGTCTGAGTGTTGTCAACAAGATCTCTATGTCAGATCTTTCCCTAAATAGTAGTACCACACTTGGATAGTAGCACCATGTGCCTCTAGTGTCCTAACAATGGCAATGGTGTCCTCTATGCAGAACTGTTCCTAAATTTTGGGTGCACCTGTGCCTATGTTTCTAGGTTTTGTTCTTGCATGCATGAATTCTAAAACTCTGTATTTTGCCTGTAATAGTTGATTTATGTTGCTAACTCTAATATTACTTGCAATTAGGGCATACACTAAAAATATGTATTTGTTAGTAGGATAGTCTAGACATCCTCAACATCCCATTGTGAAGAGAGTTGCCTATATACCAATACTCTGAGGAGGGATCAAACTCGATGTAGTTCTTCCACCTAAGTGTTTGATGCAAGTGCAAGTGAATTCTATAATGATAGTAGTCTTAAATGCATTGAGTGTGTTTCAGATTAGAAATATTGAAAATTTGGGCTTAGGGTAGCTATACATGGTAGTATGTAGAAGTAAGGCAAAATAGGGATTAATAACCTTGATTTTGCTTAACTTGTTTCATGTTTGAATATGTATTTTGCATCTATTTCCCATAGGTCTAAAATTCATGTATTTATAGTGTTTTGTAGCTTGTGAAGATAATATAATGTGCTCAAGATGACCTTAGGAGGGTTTAACATTTAAAAATATCCATTCGAGAGAGTTAGGGTAAGGGACACTAGTGCCATATTGGGGACACTATAGCCATGTGACTCTCTTGTCTTTAATGTGGCCCTAATATTTAGAGGGTTGGCTAATGGGCATGAAGGACCAAGATATAGGAATAAAGCCATGTGACTATGTTTTACCTGACTAAGGATGATTGTGGTCCACACAAAGGTTGGAAAAGTGTGATAAAAGGATTTAGGATAGGTCTAAGGCCAAGCTAGGTATAGGTTGTCTCAAGTAGCACTCTTAGCACTCAAATACCAATTTTAGGTGATTACATCCCCTGCTTTATTTTATAAATGCAACAAAATGAAATAACTAGTATAAAGGAAAAAGAAGCGTACCTGGATTTACCTAAGAAGTGAAGCCTGCGTAGCTAAGTTTGAGTATGTGAAGCTAGGTTTGTGTATGTGAAGCATGATCCAAAACATGACCTACAATGAAATGTGCACAAATTAGTCCTTACTTAAGAGATATCAAAAATAAAATAATACACTGAATAAAGAAGTAACTAAGTAAAACTGAGTAAAGAGATGGGAAAGAGGAAAGGAACAAACACACCTTGTTATGTATGCAAATCAATGCATGGACCTGGTGATAATCTATGTGTGCGTGTACATAGTGATCAAATAATTAAATATATTGGACTAAGCTAATAGCTTGTTTAATTCTCATATGTGGGTAGCTAAAAAACTCAAGTAGGCTATAACTCCATCATTGCCCATCCATGTGTAGTATATGCATCTAAAATTAAACTGCATAAGGTGCTAAAAATATCTAAGTGGGTATATGTAAATGTGTATGTCAGCTCCATATCCACTCAGGTACATTAGGCAGATTCAAGCCACTTAAAAATGAAAACCACAATAGATGGAGTAAGGCATGAAATAGGTGACAACCTGGAATATAATATCAAGTGTATCCAACATATAGAATGACATGAAGTTTTCCATTTCATCTGATCAACCTATGTGTAATTGAGCATATGAAAACTATGTGTCATGCACATGCCCCAAATCTAATATATGAGTATTTTGATTCTAGACTGAGTTATAATAGTTGTATCTGAGTATCTAAACTAAATGTGGGAATGATCATGATGTGCATGATGCCCCCAATCTTAACAACTAGTGTACTATTCTAGCTAATTTGAAGTATCTTGAAATTGGGGCTACTAGATAGTAACACCATGTCTTGATAGTAGTGCCATGTGTCACTAGTGTCTCAATATGGGCACTAATGTCTGTCTTGTCTGAAATTTGAGTCACTAAACTACTTTTTGATTCTTTATTTTTTCTTATGTCTTACCTGTGTCTAATTTCTTGAAACTGAGCATGTGTGCTAAAAAATGATCTGTGAATGCAATGTAGGAACCTAATTTCTATGAAAAACCCATGTGAATTCCCCTTCTTTTGAGGTTAGTTGTTGACCTGTGCAAGAACTATCCTCAAAATAAATAGCTCTACAAAATGTGTTAGCTAGAGCATATATGATAACTACATGAAATCTAATATAATGTGCAAACATAACATCAAAATGTAAAACAATCTAAGCATAAGTATGTAATGTAAGATGTTTGTTTTGTCTAGTATTGCACAAGGGTGTTAAGATAGATATACTCAATGTGTATAATAGAAAATATGAGTAATTATCTAGGGAGATGGGGCATAATGTCTATCATGGCACGCAAATAGGAAGGATAAATGCATGAGGTCCCTCATGACATTAAAAATTGGTGTGTGTAACAATCAAGGATAAGTGTCATGGCCATGATGCATACAAGAAATCATACATAAAAAAATGAGGCATGTAAAAATAGGCCAAGGGGCCACAATACAAGGGACATGGGCACATGTCACTAAATCTGAGAAGAGAATACATATAGGGGCATGTTCAAATGTGCACATATGCAAATAAGAAGCAATTTAGCTTAGAGCCACATAGAAGGACATGTTCAAATGTCTACATACACAATAAAAAAATTACACACAAGGGACAAGGATAGATGTCCAAGGCATACATGAATGGAAGTGACGTAGAACCAAAAAATAATGGCATATTCATATGCCCTCAAATAGAAGAAGCATATAAAATACAATCAAGTCTAAAATTTGAAAGCTATAAATGAAAGCATGTTTGAATATAGTACAAATCTATGTAAGAGTGAGGATATACATATGTTAAGTCTAAACTAGTGATAGTCAGCAAAAAATATGAGTATGAGTAATAATGATCAATATCAAGATATAACAATGTTAAAATTAGAATGTATATAATGTAAGGATATAACCTAGTAATAGAAACTATGTATAATATGGCCCTAAGTGGATGGATGTATTAAATAAATAAACCTGGATCGGTGTATATGCCTCCAGTGGGTAGATGATAGCAAGTTTGAATCAATGTAGTGGACCTAAATCCTAGAAGTAATTTGTAAGTAATCGATAAGTAAAAGTGAAGCATATATGTATGATAAAATTGACTATACTAAGATAGCTAGCATATGTAATTTCTAGCAAGTATAAGAAATATAAACATAACAATGCATACAATCTATAAATTTTGTATTTTCTGAGTAATATTTGATTTTTTATTTATTTTGGAATGTTATATTATTTTTTAATTTTCTGGATATAATCTATGTACAAGCAAATGAAGATAAACTATGTGTAAGGAGAAAGATAAAAGAAAGCATGTACACTAGGGTAGGAACCATACTACTTGATGAGTCTCATGAGAAACTCACTATCACTATGACTAGTGTTAAATAAGGGAACTGTGATCATGCATGTTGTGTGAAAGAGTAACTGTGATCACATAATCACCATGTAGAGTAATCTATGTCTATATCTGCATGTGTATTGGTGATATGAATCTATGGCACTAACTGTGATGTCCTGTGAATTGTAAGAGTCTTAAAAACCCATATGGTATAAGAAGTTGTAGGTGACATAGGTGCCCTATGCTGAGAACCCCTAAAATCCAATAATACTGATCTTAGCATAAACTAAGTGGAGGAATGTCCTCTAGAATCTATGACATATCTCTAACGTAGGGGTCTCTCTAATAATGGCCTCTGTGGGAGAGTATGTGTACGTGTCAATACCGTAGGAGTAAACCTCACCTGTATTGGTAGCTCTACTAAACTCTATGATGTATGTAGAGAAACTATACTCTGAGATGTAATTGATAATTGTACAATATTTGGTAATGGTGCTGGAACTATAACTGGTGACTATGTTGGAGCTACTTGTGGGATGGGTAGAGGATACACATATGGGAAACCCTCAACTTTGACTACCTAATTTATGTGTATGAACTTCAGGCATCTATGCACTATATATGGGATGGTTTAGAGATATTATAACCATGTCCTACTCAATAACATATCAAATATGCCTATAATAGGTCCTATTAGGAATTGAGTGGCTATATGTGCTAGTCCAACTTGTAATAGAAGCACAATCTCCTCAATGGAGCTCTAAATATGAGCACTAAAACTAATAATGACTATATCTATGGGGAATATATCCTACTCTGAGTACCTAAATACTAAAAAAGTGTCATAGTGCACATGTTAATGCTTGACTCTTTGTCAACCATAACATTCTAGATAGGATGATGATCTATGTATGCTCATATAAAGAGTTCATGTAAATCTGTATCATCATAAAAAATATCTTACTCTGAGAATGTGATAAGTGGTATAGGTGGAACTATGGTATGGTATATAACAATAATATTATTTAATAGATGTGCATCCTCTATATCAATATGATATGAAGATGGTGGTGGATTTTCCTGATACGTGTAGTGAACACCTGATGTGTTCCCTACCTCATTTGTTGTGTACTTTGGAAAAGGATCTGAGAATATATTCAATGATTTATCTTTTGTTTACTGTGTTTTCAGTGTTTCTTTGGGTGTGCCCACATCAATAATATTAGCCTCAATTATATCTTGTATCTTATGCTTTAGGCTTATGCATTTGTTTATTGTATGGCCTGGTGCTCTATGATACTCACCTGATGCATTATAATCTTAGTTATTTGAAAGAGGTCATGTCATATCAACCTCTTTAATTGGAGGGATAGATATGACATTACATTTCAAGAGCTATTATAAAATTTGTGCTATTGACTTTGGAAGGTTGGTGAAGATTCAACATTGAGGAGTAGATGAAACCAATCTAGGAGATCGCTCAGAAGCTACGTTGACTATGACATTTTGATCACTCTTGTTCTCTATGGCTCTTACCTTCTATGGAGGTTTATTTGAAATCTTAATAATTGATTTTGATCCATTGGTATACTTGAATTTTTCCATTAATAGGAGCTTAAACTCTCTTTCTTTGACTGTGTGGCATAATTTTGTAAATGTAGGAAACTTCTTGAACAAGATAGCTTTATGTAATGATGGTAAAAGATTTTGTTTAAATATATCCTAAAGTTATTTATCTTCCATGGGGTGTTGAGCATTCTATATATCTCATATAAATTATCCATAAGTGTTACGTATTGGTTATATATTGCATTACATGTAATAGTTAAGGTCTCATCTAAGTAGGAAATGAGTGCAATTATCTTTTATTTGTATGTGATACGTTGTTGATTCTCTATATTTTTATTTGTGTCTAACTTAGATTAAATGAGTACAATTTTGCATATAGAGACACATATTTATGGTGGTATTTTTTTGAGAAGTCATCAAAAGTTTTGGCAACACCTTTTTGGCAATAGTTTTGAAGACTCAACATAGAACACAGTGAGCTACGAAGATCCTTTGTCGATCTTTGAAGATGCTCTATTGAGCTATGAGGATGATATATTAAAGCTCCAAATATCTACCAAGTAGTTTTGAAGATGTTTTATAGAAGCTTTAAAGATCCACCCAGGCACCTTTGAAGATGTTCTAGCAAAGCTTTGAAGACGTTCTGACTAAGCTTAAAAGACCTATCCAACCATGCTTTGAAGATGTCTAGCTACACTATGAAGATGCCCAATTGTAATCTATAGATTAATATAACAACTCCAAAGATATCTACTCTACATATATAGATTTTATCTATTTAGATATCTTATTTTAGACATTTCTATTCATAGTAATAGTTTAAAATGATCTGGATATAAATGTATTTCTATTTATTAAATCTGAACATAATCTTTTTAGATAATTATTAGTTATACTGGACCTATTGTTAGTTGAATTAGTTTCAATGCCTCCTACAAGCATGGGATCTGATTCCTAGATCTTCTATTTAGAATAAGAGGATTTTGCTATTTAGATCACTAGATTTTATATTATGAGAATGGTCATTGATATGTGATTTAAGTACATGTCTCCTTCTCATTCCAGAGTAATAGAGAATAAAGAAAATTAGGAAACATTCAAGTGTAATTTTTTATAAAAATTCATAGCATCTGTATATGTTCCTTTTGATAATGAATTATTAATAAAGTACAACATTCTATTCCACTACTGAGTTGAAGCTGATCCTGCTCTAAGGAAGGAACAAGGTCCCACTTCTCTCTGATGATCATGACAATTGGTATTTATAGATTATAGTTTAAAAGTGTATCTATTTTGATATAGTTATATTTCATTTTACTGCAAGTGTGATTTCCATTTTAATGCAAAGTGTGATTTTCATTTTAATACAAAGTGTGATTTCCATTTCAATGTAAAGTGTGATTTCCATTTTAACGTAAAGTGTGTTTCTTTTAATACAAGTGTTTTCATTAAATACAAATTTTATTTCAGTTCGATGCAATTGAATTTCCTTTATGCAAAGTGTGTCTTTCAATTATCATAAAAGTAAAGTTAATAGGAAAGTTTGTTGACTAAAAAAACTCATATCCATATTTAGAATCCGTCAGGAAGCAATCTAGGTGACAATAGGCAATCAACATTCTCACATTCTAAAATACAACACTGTCTTACCCACACAAACAAGTCAAGTGAGGACACTATAGTGTCTTATGTCAGATGTTTAAGTTCTAGATGTTGATGGTATGAATCAAAGAATCCTTTTACCAAAAAATGCCATAGGGGATATTTAGTTAGCAAAACTTTATAGACTTACCTTTTCTGCAAAATAGAATTAGAATATTGTTTTCTGCCCTTAAGATTTAGACATCAACAATAGAGTAAACACCCCCCCAAATAATGAACTATTAAATCAAATATTCAACATCTCATTGCATATAGCCTTGGAAACTGACCCTAGTAGAAAATGACACCTAATCCATTGATTGATTAAATTAAAGGTATAACGACAACCTATCATTTTTGGCATCATTTTCAGGGACTCTAATCGGTAATTAATAAGTTTTAGTGAGATTCTATATTAGAGCTATACAGGGAAAATTTAAAAACATTCATATACCCCAAAAATACAAAAATATTCAAGGACTCCTTAGATTTATGAACCACCTAAGAGATTATCAAGGATAGTTTATCTTTAAAGACTCCCAAATAAAACTAGAAGAGAGGATTCTCTCTTTGCTAGAAAGATCAGAAAGTGAAAGTAAGGAAATTGAAATCCGTATACAAAATTTTTCTAATTCCTCTTCTGAAAAAGGTTCATCCTCACAAACAGATCCTTCAAGAAGAATTATCTTCAGGTCATCTTCTCCCATAGGAAGAATTAATCCTGAAGATCCTCTTTTTAGAATAGATAGATTTGATCCACATGGTCTAAAAGAAGAATATCTAATCACCAACAAAGATTCTCTTCCTAAACCAGTAGACCATAGGTTGAGAACCCAAGAAGAGAACTTGAATTGGATTGATAACAAAAGTTGGGTAGAAAATATGGGAGACAATCATACACATGTAGAAAACCTTGATAGACAACTTTAATAGGATATATATTTTTTAATCCAATCATCTTAGGTGCTGATGACATAACCTCCATAGAAAATATCTCACCATCTATTTTATCTACTTTTAGAGGTAAATTCTTAGAGGATCTAGATTAGTTCCTCTTTGAATTTCAAGTTCTCTACCAAACATATGACTATGTCTTTGACAATTAGAAGTTGAAGTTATTCCCATCTACACTTAAAGATGCAGCCATGAGATGGTTCAAGGGCCTTGAGGGTAATTCTATAAGTACTTGGGAATAAATAGAAATTAAATTTATTGATAAATATCAAGACTATTGTAGAGTCAGAGAATGAAAAGAAGATTTTTTTCAAGATAAAACAAAATGAAGATGAAAAATTAGAAGATTACCTTGATAGGTTTATATTTGCCCATAAACAGAGTGGTTATCAACTCACAGAGGAGGTCCTCAAGATAATATTTCTTAAATTCCTAGATGATGATACACATGATGCTTTGAACTAAATGAGAAAGTGTGACATTGACAAGTTAACCTTTTATCTGATTTTAACATTATGTACTAACTATTCCAAGACAAGACCTAACATAAGAAAATCACCTGAAGTTGGCCAATTAATGAAAGAATTTTTTAATTTCAAAACAAATATTCTAGTATAATTAATAACCACATTAGATGGTCTCAAAACAAAGGCCAATGCCACCAATGCTGAATAATTTTTAATATATTATTTTAGATGTAGGCTTAAACATGTGATAAAAGATTGTCCTTTAGATAAAATAGAGGTATGTGGTATTTGTGACCTAGACCATGACACCAAGAACTTAAATTATCTTCCTACCATGAGAAAATAAGTAAAAAAAGTAGTACATATAGTTAAGGAAGTGAACTTTATCTAAAGACAAGGAAACTAGTACTCCTAACCTCAAAATCAATTTGGTCCAAGATTTTCTCCCAATCCATGGATGACACCATGGGTTGGAAAAATCACACCACAAATGTGGTGACCATGACCATAACCAAAACCATGGGGTACTCAAGAATGGATTCTAAAGATGTGGGGGATGCCTTAAAATTTTTCACAACCCTGGACATCGTAGTAAAAGCAACAACCACATTGGATACAATAGTCACCACCTCAATGGCTAAATCAATAATGGTCTTATAATCAAATGCAGATAAGGTTTCCTCCATAAAAAGCTTTGATGCCTTCACAACCTCAACCACCATCAATTGAGAAATAAGTTAACCAACCACAATTACCTTCCCAACTAGTGGCAAATCCTAAGAATAGGGAAAATACTCCTATTTTATGGAGATGATCAAGAATGTAGTGTTGCAAGTGGTTTAGCTGAGTATAATAACGTTCAACTTAGGTTAGAAAAGGTAGTATGATATTCACCCATTACCATAATTAAAATTACCAATAATGAAAATAGTTATGAGTCACCTATAGTCTAAGAACCAAATGAAGACAAGGTAGAAGCCACCACAACTCCAATCACACCAACCACAATTCAAGATCCCCCTATTGTTCTATTTCCTAAGAGACTTAAGGAAGAAAAACCTAGGGAGGGTTCTATATTAATGCAAGGATTAAGAGAGATGAAGATAAAAATTTCATTGTTAAGAGATATTAAAGATATTCCTAAATGAAATCAAATAATTAAAGGATTGTGCATCAAAGAACTAGATAGAAAGAAACAATATCCTAAAACAATTCAGGTAATTGGAAAAATTATTGATTTATTAGTAGGAAACATACTTGTTCCCAAATACAGACACCCTGACAGTCTTGTGATGACTATTACAATTTGGAACAAGCTCATACGAAATGTGATTGTAGATATGGGTGTTTCTATCAATTTAATGACTATCAAAATAGTAGAATCTTTATCCCTCACATGGCTTTAACCTACCACTATACTTTTGTAAATGGTAGATCAATCCACTACTGTGCCTAAAGGAACCATAGAAAATGTTTCAGTCACCATAAAATCATGGGAATACCTTGTAAATTTCATGATCCTTCAACCAAAAACCAAGATGTTAGGGTATCCAATTATTCTTGGAAGACCTTGGTTAGCTATAGTTGCAACATAAATTGACCGTAGATCTGGTAATATGACCATTTCTAATGGAATACATACTAAACAAATCTCCCTCTATCTGCCTGCTAGACCTTCAATAGATCTTTTTGAATAGATATGGGTGGATCTACCTAAACAAAATTAGAATAGTGTGTCTTTCTTAGCCATGGTTACTATAAAATAACATGTCCAAGAATTTGAGGAACAAATAACAAAAGATTTGGACCAAGATAACCTAGTTATGAAGTTTGACAATCTAGCTCCAATGTTTGATAGCCTAGCTCCAAAGTCTGAAAGCCTAACTCTAAAGACTGATAGCTTAGCTTTGAAGATTGATAGATTATCTCCAAAGACTAAAATATTAGTTCCAAAGACTAATAACTTAGCTTTGAAGATGAATAATTATGAATGGGAAGAATTTGGCTTCACTACTAAGAACCAAGACAATGTCATAAGTCCTCCAAACATGTTATCTAGTCTAAAAGATATCCAAAAATCCATCATTGACTGGGCTCAAGAGGGACATCATTCATTTTTAAATACTTTTCATTGTCAACTGACCAATTTGCTCTCCAAAAGTGAAACCTTTTACAAAGATGTCGCTACATTCACATGCTACTACTACATCCATGTCTATTGAATGTTTTGATGAGTGAATACAAGTAGGTAAATTCATTCATTCTAAATACTAAATAAATTGCAATTAATCTTGATAAACTATTTAAAATAAATAGTTAGTTAACTAACCAACACAAAATTAAAGTGTTTGATATATTGGTACAAAACATAAAATTCTTCACTTGAGATTACAGTGATATGAAAGGAATACATCCAAGTGTCTGTACCCATCACATTTACACTGAAGCTGTTAGACCAGTTAAATAACCACAATGGAGAATTAACCCAACCTTGAAAGAAATCATAAAGAATCATAAAGATAATGATAGAAAAACTATTGAAATTTGGTTTTATTTACCCCATATTCGATAGTCAACGGGTTTCACCTCTGGTTATTATACCTAAGAAGAATGGAAAATGGAGAGTCTGCATAGATTACAGAGAACTAAATAAAGCCACTATGAGAGATTATTTACCTTTGCCTTTTATCGATCAAGTTTTGGATAACTTGGTAGGAAAACAATACTTTTATTTCTTAGATGGGTTTAGTGGATAGAATCAAATCAGAATAGCCCCTGAAGATCAAGATAAAACTACATTTACCTGCCTCTAGGGAATATTTGCTTGTATAGTCCTTTTTAGATTGTACAATGAATTTGATACCTTTTAGAGAGAAGTGTTTGCCATATTTTTTGATCTTATAAATGATTGTGTGGAAGTATACATGGATAAATTCACTATACTTAGAAACACATTCGATAAAGCCTTAAGCAATTTAGATAAAGTGCTCATCAGATATGAAGAACACCAAGTATCTTTAAGTCATGAGAAGAGTTTAATAATAGTTGATGAAGGGATAGTCACATGACATCATATATATTCTCAAAGAATAAAAGTGGATCCCAAGAAGATTGAGGTAATTTATAGTCTCCCCATTCCTCAAACACAAACATATGTCAAAAGTTTTCTCAGTTATGCGGGATATTATAGAATATTTATTGAAGACTTTAGAAAAATAGTTGCATCTATGTTTTCCTTGATAACAAAAGATAATGAATTTGTATGGAATGATAAGTGTCAAGAAGTTTATAAAATATTAAAAAATAAACTTATGATTGCTTCAGTTTTGAAAGGACCTAATTGGGAACAACCTTTTCATATTTATACTAACACTTCCAATAATGCACTAGGGGTAGTTCCAAGACAAATAAATGAGTAAGAAAAAATGTATGCCATTTATTATATCAATAAAAATACTACTCCCATAGAGAAAAACTACACTACAATATAAAAATAATTTTTTGATATTGTTTATTATGTAAACAAGTTTAGACAATACATTACTAGTTATTATGTATTTATTTATATAAATCATCCAGTTATTAAGTACTTAATGAATAAATTGGTAGTAGGTGGTAGAATTATTAGATGGATACTACTTTTACAAGAATTTGACATTACCATTATAGAAAAACTTGGAAAGTATAATATTTTTGATGACTTTTTATCTAGATTGATCACTACAAGTGAAGATGAACCTTTGGAGGATTCTCTTATAGATGAACAGCTATTTTTTACATATACATACTCCCCATGGTTTGCAAACATGACAAATTTATTGGAAACAAGGAATTTTCTTCATTCCTTCACTTATAAAAAAATAAAATGTTTTATTAGAACTATTTCTCATTTTAAATGATAAAAAGGCATGTTATTTAAAACTAGACCAGATTATGTACTTTGTAGGTGTGTTAGAAAAGATGAAGTATTTGACATCATAAAAGCATGCCATAATGAACAAGAAGGAAGATATTATTTAGTAAAAAGGACCATTCATAAGATTCTTGGTGTAGGTTATTATTGACCATCTCTTTATAAGATTGTAAAAAGGTTTGTATGACAATGTGATCCTTTCCAAAGGATGTGTAAGCCTACTCTATCCTCAAAAATGCTTCTCCATGCTCAAATAGTTTTAGAACCATTTGATAACTGGGGTTTAGATTTTGTTGGACCAATCAACCCACCATGTCAATGATAAGAGTATTTATTAGTATATATTGATTATGTTACTAAGTGGGTTGAAGTGCAAGCACTCACCTTTGCTCAGGGGGAAATGATTGCCGATTTCCTATATCATAGGATCATGTTCAAATTTAGAGCTCTTAGATCTATTATTTTTTATCAAGGGCCTCAATTCATGTCTAACATGATCAAGGCTTTTACAAAATATTACTAAATCAATCATCAAAAATCTTCACCATATCACCCCCAAGCTAATAGGCAAGTGAAGGTCACCAAATTAGAGCTTGAAAACATTCTGACCAAAGTAGTGAATAGTAACAAGAAAGATTGGGAATATAGAGTACCTGAAGAAATTTGGGCATATAATACAACATGGAAGACTACCACAAGATTCTCTCCATATGAACTTATATTTGGAAAGAAACCTGTATTTCCAATAGAGTTTGAACTGTAGACACTAAAGACAATAGTTGATATAAGAGTTAATATTTATGAAGCATAAAAGGAAAAAATAATTCAACTGAATGGGCTAGATGAACTAAGCATCGATGCATTTACTTAAAAAAACATGATTTAGAAGCAGTGAAAATAGTGAAATGATGCTCATATTAGATACAAATATTTTCAAGAAGGTGATTGGGCACTTTTATTTGATTCTAAATTTTAGCATTTCAAAGGTAAGCTCAAGACAAGATGGTTGGGCCCATACCTAATAAAAAATATTAACATCAATGGATTTGTCTAACTTCAACCAATTGATGGTGACCAAATGACACTTTTAGTCAATGGTCATAGACTTAAAGTGTATAGGAGACCTCTCAATAGGGAAGAATTCATTAAACATAATCAAAACCACTTTGACCTTATGGAAGAACCTAGTTCTTCTACTAAGGCCGAATGATCTTTGTAGTAGACATATAATAAGGGGGAGTTCTGAAAACCAATAAATGGTGGTTCTCCTCCCTTCAAAAATTCAAAATATATAAAAATGAAAACTAAAAAAATATATAAAAATGAAAAATAAAAAAAGTATAATAATAATAATAATAATAATAATAATAATAATAATAATAAACCATTGAAAAATGAAAACCAAAAATGACACTTTTCAAATGAAACTTTTACTATAAACATGAACTATTGTCTTGTCAACTAATCTTCTCAAATTTATTTATCCTTGTAGGACACATGGCAAATTTACGAGACAAGCATGGATCATTATAGTAGAAGTACAATTTTACTTCCTTCCCAATAGTTTAGATATTTTCTGTTTTATGTTTTTCATGTATGACTATTAGGTAGACAACACTTCTAAATATGGATAAGTTCCTTTGATGCCACTTAGATGTGACTGAAGCCGGTACTATTTCATAATTTTAAGACTTGATGTGGGGTTATTCTAAAGACATTTTCAAAAGATAAGTCTTAATGTAGAAATAATTAAAAATATCATTTCAAGTACCGCCAAGTACAATCTTGCACACCACATAATTGATGTTGACCATAAAAGTACTGCCTCATTAAAACTTTGCTTGCTCCAAAGTGCTTGGCCATCATCTTTGCTATAATTTTATGGTACTTCTTATCAATTACACATGCACCACCATTTTTATCCCTTTATTACTATTCATTACCTCATCATGTCCCAACTTCCTTGCCCTACTCAATACTCTGTGCGATTTCGAACTCAGTTTTGCATTGTGCAAGCAAGTTTTTGAGAATACTATGGATAGATACAAAGATGGGGTTAAAAGCAGAAGTGAACCAAAGTTGGCAAAAATTCTTTTACAAGATGAATCTTCTAGGTTTATTTTTAAAACAACAAGATGGCTCAATTTCTTGAAGACATTCCAGGGTTTTTAGGAGAACATTTTTTAAGAGTTTTTAGATAAATTTGATGAAGATCATTTTGTAGTCTAGGGTGAACATATTCCTATTGATTTCTCTATTATCAGTGAAATTTCAATGATTCCTAAAGAAGGCATGGTTTTTAATGAAAAATTGAGTTTTGTTGATCTGATTCAAACATTCATTGATAATAATGAACCCCATCCTAAGTTGGTCAAGACTCTACAAGGCATTGCTAGAGGGATCACTTGGGATAGTCTTCCACCTCTATGGTATAATGTAGAATATTAGATTATGAAATACCTCACTTGTGAAGGAAAATTCATTGTGTCTAGTGGTGATACTATGTGACTTCTCATTCATTTAAATAAAGGAGCTACCAAACCTGAGTGTCAAGTAAACCTACCTTCTTATCTTCACCATGCTATCCATCATGTAGCTTAGAAATTGAAAAGGGGCACTGGGTCAATTAAACATCATGGTTTAATTCATCTCATTAGTTAATACCATTTCCTAAAGAAATCAAAGGGTGAGAAATATTGGTCTTCATTTCTTCTAAATTCACTCAAAATTCTTGGTAAGAAACCATAACATCCTATTTCTCCTCCTGTGATAGAAAGAACAAATGAAGTTCTATCTTTGGTGCCTATAGCTTTGAATATGTTATTAAGGAGGTCGAAAAGGAAAATGAGGGTTTCTCTATAAAAACCTACCCCATATAAAAAACCCTAGTGAAGTTGTCAGTTGATTCTCTAAGAGGAGGAAGAAGGTGAGGTATAAGCAACTAAAATTTTGGGTAGTTTAATCTTTACTTCTCCCATAAAAGTTATAGATGTTGAGTAGATAATTGAAGAGACACAAAACCCTACACAAGAGATTACACTTGAAAAATAAAGACCCTTACCTTCCATAGTTGACAAGGGTAAATCTCCACTCATGGAAGAATATTTTTCTTCTCCTCATCATGTTCATAATGACAAAGATTTGTAGCATGATATGACCCTGTCATGACATGAAGAAACTATTTGAAAACAACAAGGAGAGATAGATTGACCTTTCAAGATAAGGACCAAACCATTTTTAGTTTATAAAAGTGATATGTAGATTTTTTTACCTAGGTTCAAGCACAAGAAGTGATTATAACATTAGTTAATGTTGAACAAACTAAAATTTATAATCAATTATTCTCACAATCTCATGAACTTAGTACTTTACAAAATTCCCTTGCAATTAAGGATGCTCAATTTGATAATATAAAACACTCTATTTCTAGTAAGGATGAAATACTTGGTTAATGAAACACTCACATATAGGAGCTAATAACTCATAATGTTGAGTTGCAAGTTGTCATACAGGCTATGCAGAAGGAAACAAGGGAGATAGATGTATAGAGTAAATAAACCACAAGATCTATTTCTCTTTTTCCTCTACCCCTTAATGAGATTATTTAAATTTGGAAGAAAGTTTAGAGTAAGATTCAAAAGTTAGACGTAGAGAATTCCAGAATCAAAACAAAGTCTTAGAAATAGTTGTAGCAGGGTCAGACTTCTATTCAGACTATTTGTGAAATTGTTGAGAACTTATTATCTTGTAGAAAACCTTCTTCTATGTATGTTTTATTTCTTCACGAATATTTTTATAAGTGGAAAATGCAATTGATTTCTCTTGGTTTCCCCCATGTCATTGAAGATAAACACATGTTCATGGATATATTTTTTTAAATCACTATAGAAAGACAAGATCAAATTTGTGAGTTTTATCTTTGTAACATGTTATTAGGACACCAGTCTAGATTTTTGGTTAACTATTTTATGGGAGAAACATAATTACATTATTTTACTTCCATTATGAGAAATAAAATTTCTTGGGAGAAAGCACATAATTAATTCTTGGAACTATAGAATACTACAGGCTTATGTATAAGACGCCAATTTCCATAAACTTGTAAACTTCTTGCTGCTTTCTATCCTTTATATCACATGTTCCAAAAAGACAAGTATCATGAATTGTTAAGAGAAAATGTAGTAGCCTTCTGATCTTTTGTCAGCCAATATTCCTTTAGCTATATCATAACAAGTATGGCTAGATGGGAGACTTTGCCTATTGCCTTGAAACATAGGGAAGTCATGACTCCTACTACCATTAATTGGAGTCTTTAAAGAGCTAAGATACTTGATCAGATTATCACTTGAATCCTAGAATAAGAAGGTTAGATGTTTATATTGTCATGAGATTTAGGCCACCAATTATTCTTTGTCCTATGTCTTCTTGGTAGAATTGGCATAATCAGTTAGAAGTAGAATTTAAAGCATGGTTACCAACTGTGGTAAGAGATTTGGGGTTTCTACCTAGAAATCATTGTGATTGGGGACATTATTTTCAAATTTATGATTGGTTGGGGTTAGGACTCTTGGATTAAAGAACATTTCTCCCTTATTTTTCAAGAGGACTTACAAATGGTAAAGGGTGGGGGAAAAATGATGAGCATTCTATATAGCTCATTATATGTCATATAAACTATCCATAAGTGTTTCCTCTTGGTTATATGTTGCACTAAATTTAATAGTTAAGCTATCATCTAAGTAGAAAATGAGTGCAATTGTCATTTATTTGTATGTGATACATTATTGATTCTCTATCTTGTTATTTGTGTCTAAATTGGATGAAATGAGTATAATTTTGTATACATAGATACATTTTAATGGAAGGATTATTTTGAGAAGTCATCAAAAGTTTTGAAAACACATTTTTGATTTTTTTTTAAGACTTGGCATAAAACATGGTGAGCTATGAAGATCCTTAATCAAGCTCCAAAGATCCACGTAAGCAACTCCTAAGATGCTCTATCAAGCTACAAAGATGTTCTGTTGAAGCTCCAAAGATCTTCTAGGTAGCTCTAAATATGTTCCATCAAAGCTCTGAATATCCACACATGTATCTCTAAAGACATTTTGACAAAGCTCTGAAGACATTCAGATGAAGCTCTAAATATTTGTCCAGTCATGCTTTAAAGATGCCTAGCTACACTTTGAAGATGCCCAATTGTACTCTACAGATTAATATAGAAACTCTAAAGATATCTACTGTATATATATAGATTTTTCTTCTTTAGATATCTTATTTTAGACATTACTATTCATAGTAACAGTCTAAAATGATTCAAATATAAATGTATTTCTATTTTGTAAATTTGGACATTATCACTTCATATATATGTTAGTTATACTCGATCTATTGTTAGTTGAATCAGTTCTAATGCCTCATATAAGTGTGAGATCTAATTATTAGATATTCTATTTAGAATAAGTGGATTCTTCTATTTAGATAACCATATTTTATATTCTAACAATGGTCATTGAGATGTGCTTTAAATACATGTCTTCTCATTCTAGGGTAATAAAGAGTAAATAAAATCAAGAAACATTCAAGTGTAATTTTGTAATAGAATTCATAGCATCTATATATGTTCCTTTTGATAATGAATTATTAATAAAGTACAACATTCTATTCCACTACTGAGTTAAAGCTGATCCTATTCTGAGGAAGGAGCAAGGGCCCACTTCTCTCTAAAGATCAGGACAATTTGTATTTCTAGTTTATATTTTAAAAGTGTATTTAATTTGATACAAATTTTTTAAAATTTTACTACAAGTCTGATTTCCTTTTAATGCAAAGTTTGAATTCCATTTTAATTCAAAGTGTGATTTCCATTTTAATTCAAAGTATGTTTCTTTTAATGCAAGTGTAAATTTATTAAATGCAAAGTTTGTTTCAGTTCAATACAAGTGAGTTTTCTTTATGCAAAATGTGTCTTTCAATTCTCATAAGAGTAAAGTTAATAAGAAAGTTTGTTGACTAAAAAAACTCATCTCCATATTTAGAATCTATCAGGAAGCAGTCTAGATGACAATAGGTAATCAAAATTCTCATATTCTAAAATATAACACTATCCTACCTAGATGGGTAAGTCGAGTGAGGACACTGTGGTGTCTTATTCCAGATGTTTAAGTTCTAGATGTTGATGGTGTGAACCGAAGAATCCTTTTAACAAGTAATGTCATAGGAGATATTTAGTTAGCAAAACTTTTTAGATTTACCTTTTCTACAACATAGGATTAGAATATTGTTTGCTACCCTTAGGATTTAGACACTAACAACATAGTAAACAACCCCTAAATAATTAACTATTAACTCAAATATCCAATATCTCATTGCATATAACCTTGAACACTAGCCCTAGTATAAAATGACACCAATCTATTGATTATTTAAATGAAATGTATAGTGATAACCTATCATGGGACTAGTCAATTTGGCTAATATAGTCTTGTATCGTAAGACATAATCTATGATAAGTTTGTTTGAATTTTGTTTCAATTTTTCCACTTGAGCATATGATATCTTATCACTGATATTGATGGAGGATTGTGATAAAAACATGTCACCCAAAGGATTGAATGCTTTGATAGATTGATTTGGTAAATCATAAAACCATTATAGGGCATACTATTTTAAATTGCATGAAAACACCTCTATGAGAATCCAATTATTGGACACGTAGTCCAAACATGATACGTGAAAAGCTTTGAGATGATACTCTAGGTCATCCTTACTATTAATAATTTTTAAGATTAGGTGCCATGAAATTGGATGGCAAGGGACTTGCTACTATGTGATGTACCAAAGGTGTATGTAAGATAATATTAAAATCCAAGGCATGTGATGGCATAGTGGCTCTCTTCTTGAGATGTAACACCTTAGCCCACTGAGTATGAATCTCATGCATAAGGGATTATACATTTGGAGTGGAGGAACTAGACATAAGAGGTGTAGTGTCACTGAATGTTGTTGAATTATAATTTTAGGTCATGCTATATGAGTTATCCCCACTATAGGTGTAACAAATTTATTAGGTGGGGAGTTGAATATTGACCATTGTTTTTTTGTTCTTGATTTCCAATATGGCTTGTAGGATTTCTGCATGATCAAAGGGTTGTTACTAAATTATATCTATGAATAGCTATAATATATCATCTTTGTTGATAATTATGTCATAATTATTAAGTGGAGGGAGAGTGTCCCAATTTTCAATGCATATATCATCATGCTCTTGATTGAACTCTTCATATTTGGATGTATTATCATTGAAATCCACATAATTAGGGTGTGAAGGATGAAAATATGGAGTTATAATAGGTATCTTATCCATGTTATAGGCTCAGATAGTAGGAATCTAAAAATGCTCTATAGGATTAACACCTAATCTAGCACTTCTTCTTAATAAAAAAGATATAAATTTTTTATATGGCATATAACAAAAAAATTGGAATAGAGACACTAAAGAATAATATATGATATCTAAAAAATTTAAAGTAGTTAATTAAAATAGGAAAAATAAGGATACAAACCTTAAGAGCATTTAAGTTTAGGGTTTTTTGAATTAGGGTTGCTTTACAAAAAATTAAATTATATTTAAATAAATGAAACCCTAATGTGAGAGTTGATTTAATGAGTTAGGTTATGCCAAAAATTATAATTTTTTTTATAACCCTAATTTAATGCATAAAAATTTGAAGAAGGCAAACAAGGATTTTAAGCTCGTATTCTAAGTAAGTCAGGTTAACCAAATGTTTTAACCTTTTAGGGGTTTACTAGTGTAAATTCTAAATTTGATTAAAGGGTTGAGTAGTCTAAATTAGTGAAATAATATGAAATAAATATCCATTAATTTTTTTATAGAATTTGACTTGCTTTAACTTTTTAAATATAATAATAAATATGTGCAAATAAAGACGTATCTAAAAAACACTTGATGCAAAAGATCTAAGTATTAAAAACTAGGATATGAATAGGCCTGAGCGTCATCATTAGGATCCTTGTGTCATAACTTCCCCTGGCTAGTAGTGCCACACTTGGATAGTAGTGACATATGGCTCTAGTGTCCTAAAAATGGTGATACTATCTTCTGTGAAAGACTATTCTTAGATTCTTCATGTACTTTCACCTATGTTTCTAAGTTTTGTTCCTGTGTGCACAAAGTCTAAAACTCTATATTGTGTATGTGATAGCTGATTTATAATGCTAACCATAATCCTCCTTAAAAATAGGGCATGAGCTGAAAATGTGTATTTGATAGCAGGATAGGTTGGACATCCTCAACAGCCCACTGTGAAGAGAGTTGATTACATACCAATAATCTGAGGAGGGATAAATCCCAAAGTAGTTATCCCACCTAAGTGATTGATTCAAGTGTAATTTAATTCTATAATGATAGTGGTCTTGAATACTTTAAGTGTGCTTGAGATTAGAAATCTTGAAAATTTGGGATTATGGAAGTTATAGATGGTAGTATGTAGAAATAAGGTAGAATAGGGATTAATAACCTTAATTTTACTCAAATTATTTCTTGTTTGAATAGATATTTCACATTTATTTTCCATCTAGTGGATAGAGGTATAAAAGTCATGTATTTATAGTGTTTAATAGCTTGTGTGGATAATAAAATGTGTTTAATATGTCCTTACGAGGGTTTAACATTTGAAAATATATCTGTTTAGGAGAGTTAAGGTAAGATAAACTAACACAATGTTGGGAATACTAGTGACATGTGGCTCTAGTGTCCTTAATGTGGTGCTAATGTCCAGATGGTAGAGTGTTGGGCATGAAGAGCCAACATCTAGGAATGAAGGTATGAGATTGTGTTTTAGATGACTAGAGACAACTATGGTTTGCACAAAGGCTGGAAAAGTGTGATAAAAGTATTTAGGATATGTTTAGGGATAAAATAGGTATAGGTTGTCTCAAGTAGTACTCTTATCACTCAAATATCACTTTTAGGTGTTTACACATACTAACTAAAATATACATACCTATATTCTACTTTAGACTAGTCATAAGTAATAAAAATATACAATGTCCAATCTAAGAAGGTAGATTAATAGTGTAATAGGGGCAATATGTGGATATAATGAGTCATAAAATGGACTCATCATTTTACCCACACTTTACCTTTTGCAGGTCCTCTTGCAAACTACACTCCTCTTTCCTCATAGTTGAATACTCTTTGATCCAATTTTTGGATGAGATCATAAATATCATATTGAGTTCCCAAATTATCGTCAACTACAAACATGCATTCCACATCCTAAATAATAAATGGCCTCTAAATTTTAAACTACTTGGTGGATTATGGTGATGCATTTTGACAAGGTGACATAGGGATGAGAAGGAGTGGTGACCTAAATCTCATACCAATCGAAGGTTTGTTTCCTCCTTGATTGATGACTTGTGAGATTATTTATATAACTTCCCTATCCATATGGAGAAACCATCAGAGATTAGTGGGAGAGATCACTTCTCTTATTTTCAAAGGGATGTTCAATGTATCCCACCATTTCATGCATGCCACTATAGTGTCTTCAAAATTATACTAAGTGAATCTGTCAAAATATGCAATGTTTTATTGTAGAGTCAGTAAGTAGTGATATCACATGTACCAAAAGTATTAAACTTTGAATTCTTATAAAAATATAGGTGCACTATCATTTTGAGGTCTCATGTAGATTCCTATTGTCCTTTGTTTATAAAAATACTCATCAGTTATTTGCTTCCATGAAAATTGATTTATAAAAGTAGAAAGGAGAGCTTTGAGCTAAATCTCCCCTATGAAAATATTGATCAAGAATCCAGACCTATTCTTGAGAATGAAATCACACAAATATAATCCACATAACAAATCCTAATGGTCTGGAGTACTATTTAAAATATTTACATAAATTCTTTTTCATCTATTATTTCATGGTTGTGATCACAAATAATTCTCAACAACTACTATCTATAGAATTATTCTTGGAGAAAAAGGTCATAGGTAGAGGAGGGTATCCTATAGCCCAAAGGTTTTTAACCCATCTCACAAGCTATTTGAAAGGTGTCCTTAGCTTGTTGAGTTTGTTGATTTTCTACCTCACACTCCTCTTTCAAATTCTTGATTTCTTCTCTAAGCCTTCTATTTTCTACCTTGATTTCTCTAAATTTTGTACAAGTCTTATCCCAAATGGATACGACATCTTGAGAAGAAAAAAAGGTTTAAACTTATCTATTTATTTACTATTTGGGATGTGTTTGAGATTTGTAGTCCAATATTGGTTGTAGTTCAACTAAATTTTCTTTAAGTATCTTTATATCATTATCTTTTTCCATAGACTGAGTTTTGAATTCTTCAAATTCTTTTTGCAAAGAGGAAATAATATTGTCCCTAACTTATAATTGTATTTTAAGGAAGTTAATTTCCTCTGCTTGTTGCTTCATAGTAGATTCAACTTTGAAAAGAAGAAGGGATTATTGTATCTCTATTTCTTCATCTGAACTGGAGGAATGAACCTTTTATTATTCTTCCATCAGATCCTTTCCTTTATCAATAAGTGGCTTTGATAATGAAGAAGAAGGAAATGAAGGTGGAGGAAATTTTATTAAAGTCTCTTTAGAGGCTTCTACCATAGTGTCTTTCTCTTAAATTCCTTCCAAAATGTCTTCCCCAACTTCTTCATGTATTGTCTCTATTTCCATGCCTGTAGTTCTATCTTCTATTTCATATGTTTCAACTATAGTGTCTTCTTCTAAATATTAAATTGCAAGCTCCACTTCTATATTTGGTATTTCCATAGGAGTTTTTTGTCTCGAACTTCCTAGTATCTCAGTTAGATCTCTCTCTAAGTCATCATCTTCCTATAGGATTAATTTTCTTCACCTTCTTGGCTATATTATAAGATTGGGTTCTTCTTGTGGAATTTATCTCTTTCTTTGAGAGGATCTTCTTAGAATTCTTTGTGTAATCTTCTCTGGAACTTGTCTCTCTTCTTATTTTGACTATGGGTTATTTAGCACCAACTGACTCTAGAATAATTACAGAGCTAGTTTATGGAACCCGGCCTCAATTTTCTCCTTTGTATTATCTTCATAGCTGGATCTAGAGTAACCTCAAATTTTTTGTGTGAAAATTTTGGCCTCAATTTCTTATTCTATACTTTTTATGAAGTTAGCCCTTCCATGAAAGTTCCCTATTTTGAGATTTACATTGGTGGTTTGGCCACATAGAGAGATCTTCTTTTTTCTTAAGTGGATTCTTCATTTTGTTATTTAAAAATTCTACCCAAGAAACTTCTCTCTTTAGCTGTTTAATGAAATGGTTCTTATATATGATTTGAGTGAGCCCATGATGTCTTATAGAGGCTATTCCCTTCTTATGTTTCAAGGCTGTAACTTGTATGTCTCCAAATATATATATAAGAATATTCACTCTATGCTTAGGGTTATGTAACCCCTACCTTAAATGAATGATAAGTTTCATAGCACCACAACCTAGTGAACCATATTGCCCATCACAGGTTGGATATTTGATTACCCATAAAGTAGTTGTTTTCCATGATTCAAGTAAGGTTTCGATTTTAATTTATTTAAACACCCCTTGAGGATTTAAAATCACCTCAAGAGATGGTTCTATATATTCATGAAATATATTGATATGGTCATTAAAATTAGACTTGTTTGTAATTCTCATGCCTTCATATAGAATCCCTGATAACTCACTGATAGATTGATTGGTCACTGCAATATTCATTCCCTTCACCATGGTGTAGTTGTCTTTAAAATTAGTTATAAACTCCATCATCTTTTCATCATATCCCTAAAACTTCTTAAATAATTCAAGCCACCTTGATTTTTCAAACATAAGAGCTACCACCTCATCTTCAAGTAATAAATCGACAGATTTAGGCTCAATTTTTTTATTTTGACCCATGGTGAGAAATTGTAGAGATATTTTGGATGCAAGAATAGAGTATGATGAGGATGAAGGAAAAATTCATATTAAAATTAGGGTTTCTAATTTTGGTTAGATGATTTGAATCAATTTTGACACATACAACATTTATCCCAATTTAATTGCATTAATCTTCGGATTTGGTTGAAGCTCACCAATTTTGTAGGATGTGACCATTATTGGGTGACAGTAATCATTTCCAAGTGTGGAAATTTTGTATTTATGGTTTGGGTGTAATTTTGTCCTTTATTGTGTGTCATTATCCCCCAGACTCATTTTAAAAAGCTATCAAGTTTGACAACTGTAATGATGAATTTTAATAATGTTTTTCTTTTCATTCATTACCACTTATATAATGCTACTGACATCATGTATTTTTTTTAATGTTTATATATTTTTTCTACATAGTATCCTTCTTGGAAAGGATACTTACCTTTTTGGAATTGACCCCCTTTTTGCATATTCTATTTGTTTCAGCACCTTCCTTCCAAAGATGAACAAGCATACATTTGTACAACCTAAGTATAATCCTAGAAAGAAAAATAGAATACAAAATACCTTAATTGTTGTGGTGCTGCCCCTACTTCTCAGACTACCACATGTCCTGCCTTGGTTAGATAATATCAGTTAGTGAAAAGCATATAAAAAAGACTAAAAACACCATTTTTTATTGCTTTATTCCTTGAGAAACTATCATTACTAGTTTTCAAAATCTTTTTTTTATATAGTTTTTTTATTTTTTTATCTTTAATTTTTTTCTAGAATTTTTTGGGAGGACTACCATGTAATAGTTTTCAATCCTCCTCCTTTATTGAACTTCATACCTCGAATAACCATGGAAGAATTGAGTTCCTCTGTGTAACCAAACTCATATTGAGATTGATTTCACTGAATAAACTCCTTATTTGGAGGCTTTTGGTAAACTCTCAGCCTATGTCCATTGAATATAAGATTTTTTTGATTTCCATCTATGGAAAACAATTATACTGACCCATTATCAAAGATATTTTCTATTTGAAAAAGCCCCAACCATTTGGTTCTTAGTTTCCCTTTGAAGTGCTAAAACTTAGAATCAAAAAATAATACCCAGTATCTTTTTTTGAAACTTATTATTTTGATGTGAGTATCATGCCATTATTTATTTTGGACCAAAAAAAAACTCTATTTGATGCAAGGCTTCCATTCTCATCTCATCTAACTCATTAAGCTATACAATTCTTTCCTTTTTTACCTCATCAAGATTTATGCCTATTTTTAATTATGTCATCAAGGTTTGAAATTTAAATTCAATAGGAAGTACATGTTTATTACGAAACACCAAATCATATGGTGAGAATAATGTGGTGGTTTTCTATGTGGTATTATATGCCCATACTATTTTAGGTAACTTATCTTCCCAATATTTCTTATTTCTATTGGTTATCTTGGTTATAATGTTCTCCAATTCTCTATGGTGACATCTACTTATCCATTTACTTATGGGTGATAGGGTGATGATTTCCTATCACTGATCTGGTAATGTTCTATGAAAGCTTTTATCATGTTGGACATGGACTATGGTCATTGATTAGATATTATTTATCATGGTGCTCAAAACCTCTACATAATACTATAGTACAAGAAATCAACAACTATTTCTTCTCTTAAAAATGGGAGATCTTGAATCTCAACCCATTTGGTGACATAGTCTATGCACATAGGTACTCCTTTAATTTGGATGGTGGATCAATAGGGCCAACAAAATCTAGTCCCAATTTCTCAAATGGTACCAAAACCACTTGAGGATGGAGAGGTATATCATTGGACAATGTAGTTTTACCCATCATTTGGCAAGGATTACATTTCCATAGACATTTATTCACATTCTTATGAAGTGAGGGTCAATAGTATCCATCCCTAAGGATCTTGTGGACTATCCTCTTGGTTAAATAATGGCCTCTTCTGGGTTTATCATGAAAAAATATTATGATGTCATAAGTATCGTGTTCTCTTACACACCTAAGAAGCATATGGTCAGGTCTAAAATTAAACAATATACCATTAATAAATTTAAAATAGGAACTATCTCTAACCAGAAATTTTCATTCTTTAAAAGTAAAATGATAAGGAAACTTACCTATAGCTAAGTAGTTTACTATATCAGAAAACCATGGTGACTATAATAACATCATGAACATATGCTCATCATGAAAACTATCCTCTACTAGCTCTTTTTCACCTGAAACATTCAATTTAGACATAAATTCAACAACCACATTAAAATCCTAGGCTTATCAGTAAAGGTAATGTCAAATTCTTGAAAAAGTAGTAACCATGTAATGATCCTACCTCCTACCACTGGTTTATTCATGAGGTACCTTATTGCTAAGTGATCAATATAAAAAAAGATTTTACAACCCGTGATATAATTTCTAATTTTTTTCATTGTACAAATGACAACTAAGAATTATTTTTCAGTGGTTGTGTAGTTTCTTTTTGTGGGGTAAGGTTATTGCTGATGTAATAAATTACATACATATTTCCTTATTCACATTTTTGACTCGAGACTTCCCACATGGCATTGTTGGAAGAATTTGTATGAATGTGGAATGTATGCTTTCAATCAAGTCCTATAAATATTGGGGCAGAGATTAGCTTGGCTTTAATTTACTCAAAGGCATATTGACATTGGTCTATCTATAAAAACTCACTATCCTTGATAAACAAAGAGAACATGGGTACAACTATCTTACTAAAATATTCTATGAAATGTTTATAGGATCTTGGTTAGAATGTTTTCCAATTCTCTGTGGTAACATCTACTTATCCATTTACTTATGGGTGATAGGGTGATGATTTCCCATCATTAGTATGGTAACGTTCTATGAAATATTTTATCATGTTGGACATAAACTATGGTCATTAATTAGATATTATTTATCATAGTGCTCAAAACATCTACATAATATTATAGTACAAGAAATCAATAACTATTTCCTCTCTTGAAAATGGGAGAGATTTAACCTCAACCCATTTGGTGACATAATCTATGCACAAAAGTAAGCACTCTTTTAATTTGGATGGTGGATCAATAGGGCCAACAAAATCTAGTCCCCATTTCTCTAATGGTACTAAAACCACCTAAGGATGGAGAGGAATCTCATTGGAAAATGTAATTTTACCCATCCTTCGGAAAGGATCACATTTCCATATATATTTATTCACATTCTTATGAAGTGAGGGTCAATAGTATCTATCCCCTAGGATCTTATGGACTATCCTCTTGGTTAAATAATGGCCTCTTTCAGGTTCATCATGAAAAAATATTATGATGTCATAACTCTCATCTTATCTTACAAACCTATGAATCATATGGTTAGGTCTACACTTAAACAATATACCATTAAGAAATTTAAAATAATAACTATATCTAACCAGACATTTTATTTCTTTAGAAGTAAAATGATAAAAAAACTTCCCTATAGCCAAGTAGTTTACTATATCAACAAACCATGGTGACTATACTGACATCATGAATAGATGCTCATCATGAAAACTATCCTCCACTAAATCTTCTTCACCTTAAACATTTAATTTAAGTAAAAATTCAACAACCACAATAAAATTCCTAGGCTTACCAATAATGGTAATGTCAAGTTTTTGAAAAAGTAGTAACCATGCAATGATCTTACCTCCTACCACTGGTTTATTCATGAGGTACCTTATTGCTGAGTGATCGATATAAATAAAGATTTTGAAACTAGAGATATAATGCCTAAATTTGTTCATTGCATAAATGATAACTAATAATTATTTTTCAGTGGTTGTGTAGTTTATTTTTGTGGGGTAAGGTTCTTGCTGATGTAATAAATTACATACATCTTTCCTTACTCACATTTTTGACCTAAGACTTCCCACATGGCGTTATTAGAAGAATTTGTATGAATTTGGAATGGATGCTTCCAATCAAGTACTATCAATATTTGGGTAGAGATTAGCTTGGATTTAATTGTCTCAAAGGCATGTTGACATTGGTCTATCCATAAAAACTCACCATTTTTGGTAAGTAAAGATAACATGGGTAAACCTATCTTACTAAAATATTTTGTGAAATGTCTAAAGTACCCTACATGTCCTAAGAAATTTTTTATGTCCATCTAGTTTTAAGGAGTAGGTGGGTCAACAATGAATTTTATCTTTTTAGGATCCACCTGTATCCCTTGGGCTGAAATGTGATGACCAAGAATAATTATGTAATCTATCATCATTATGCATTTCTCATGGATCATGGATAGTTAATGATGCTCACACCTTGTTAACACCTTTTATAGATTGCTTAAATATTCATCAAAAGATCTACCATGCGTAGTAAATTCATCCATATATACATATACACATTAATTGGTTAGACTAACAAAGATGGCCAAAAATGCCCTTTGAAAGGTGGCAGGTGCATTACAAAGATAAAAAGGCAACACTTTATAAGAAAATGTTCCCTAAGGGTATGTAAATGTTGTTTTGTCCTAGTTTTCTGGGGCTACCCTTATCTAATTGTAACCACTGAACCCATTTAAGAAGGAGAAATACTTTTTTCCAGCTAAGTTATCCAACACTTGATCTATGAAGGGCAAGGATACATAGTCTCTCATGGTGGCTTTATTGAGTTATCTATATTCTATGCATATCCTCCACTTTCCATTATTCTTTGAGATAATGAAAAGTGGTGAGACCCATTGACTATTATATATTGGATAAATGAATCCCATTTTGAATAGTTTCTCTATCTCATTTTTGACTATATATCCCTTAATATTGGATTAATCCTCCTTTAAGGTTGTCTAACTGGTCTGATATTTTAAATATATATGTGGTGAGTATACACACTTGGGTGGATACATTCCATGTAACTATAATCCCATGCAAATGATTTTGTATAGTTCCTTAGGATGTAAAACACCTTAACTTTATGTTCATCATTTAGCTAGCTATTTATAGTTAACATTGTACCTCATTAGACAATTATTTACTTAGTCTCTGGATGGATGGAATTTATTTGTCTAAACTCACGAATTTGATAGTTTAGAGGGCATGTATATGGTAAAAACATATGGAATATGGTGATGTCCTTAAATAAATTCTCCCCTTGTGAAATTACTTTTGCTAATGGATAATGAAAAGATGTCAGAAATGATCCCTGACTATTTTGTGCCCACCTAATAATACTCTACTGAATGGGTATGTGGTCATATGTGACATTAGGAGGGTTTAAGATATATGGATGGTCTTTAGAGGAGGATAGACTAAATTCTAGAGTTGTTATGTCAAACTTTGAAACTTTAATATCAAACTCTATAACTAGTCTGATAGGCTCTAGAGCTTCACTGTTGAGATTTAAAGCTAGTCTGATAGACTTAAAAGTGTTAGAAATGAATTATAGAGCTATTTTGATAGATTCTTGAGCTTCAAGATCAAACTTTGGAGCCCCACTATCAAAATCTAGAGCTTCACTATCAAACTTTGGAGCTAGTCCAATTTCTCCTAAACTCCTAGATAATTCATCTTCTAACTCCTAGATAATTCATATGGTATTTGATAGTTACCATGGCTAACGAGGAGAGGATATTACTACCTTGTTTAGTTTCATCAACCCATAAGTCATCTAAAAGATATGTAGATGCTTTTGTGGGTGGATACAAAAAAAAATATTTTGTTTTAATTCTATTAGAAATGGTCATGTCTCCTAACATGTATAATTAATGTTACAATTGTGGCTAACCATGGTCTTCCCAAAATTAATGGATATCCAAGTTTTTTTACTTTTAGGTTGGAGTATCATGAAATATATAGGATATTTCCAATACTCTAATGTCATAGAAACATCTTCTATGCTTCCTTCTAGATTGATAATAGACTGATCTACCTTTTGCAGAACTGTAGAAGTAAGTTATACCCCTGTAAGGGATAAGCTTTTAGAGTGTCTACTATCATCACATTAATTTTAGATCTTAATTATAAATATATATTTGGTATCTTATTTATTCTTATGGTTACATAAATGAAAAGACTTTTAGGATCTCCATACTTAGGTAGAAGAAGTGTGCCTACTAATAAATAAACAAGTTTTCCATATACTTGTATTGTTTTAGGATATTTTCATTTTCAACTTGGATTTTTTATGCACAACCATTTAATGATTCTATTGAGTTTTGGAATATCCCTTATAGCTTGAAGCAATTTAATTTCAATGTTAAAATTCTTAAATTCTTGGACTAATTAGATTCACCTTTATTCTCTACTTATTTAAGTCTTTCAAGAAATGGTATGGTTGCAAAAAATATAGTAGCTTCTTCAGGTCTCTCTTTTTCCTCATTAGTGTGTTCTTAAGGAGGGCCTAGTTTCTCATTTGGGACTTTTATTATATTTATTGGAGGATTTCTCAACATCTTGCTTGATCTCAACTATACATTTCCATAATTAATAACACTAACTCCCAAGGTACCTTCTTACTCAATTCCATATATAAGAATTACTTGCCTATTATTTGGATTTGCTACAGGTTGTGTAGGTAATTTAGGTTGAGCCACTTGTTATGTTTATGGTGGTTGAGTGGTAGGTGGAACCATCAACACCTATTGTTATGGAAACCTCTTTTATTGATTAAAGTTTTATTGAGAAATCCATTGCTGGTTTACCTATGGCTAAGGATTAGGCTGGGTTATCTAATCCTATTGGAGTGGTTGAGGCATCCATGACTATGGTGTCCACTATTGGGTACCCCATTATGGAGGTTACCATGCCTGTGGAGGTGGTTTCCTATCCCATGTCATCATCTATGGGTTAAAAGGAGCTCTAGGACCAAAATGGTTCTAATTTTGATTACAAGAAAATTAGTTTCCCTCTCTTTATATGTAGTTGAATTATTATATTGGATGGGTTACTTGTTTCAATTGATTTTTAATGATAGGTAAGAGGGCATGTTTCTTGGTATCATGATCATTTGCATCATAGATCCCACACATATCAGTCCTATTTAGAAGGTAATCTTAGAGAGCATGATTTAACCTACACTTAGGGCATTGCATGGCTAGTGGTTCCATAGTAATATTAGATTTAGCTTACATGAAATATAACATAGTGTTTAATTGTAATAAAATGTTTGTCTTGAGGTTGGATAATTCTTCCATGAGTTTTCTTACATCAGTACTTCTCTTTCCTAATTTAAGCTTCCTAACACTCCGTCTAGTTCTTGAGTAATTCCTTCACATCTTAGCTATGTCATTGAGATTGAGCTTATTTATGTTTCCTTTATTGATAAGGTTAAGGATTCCCTAGCATCTATTGACTATTTTGACCACAAGTCAAAATAAGTCAACCCCCTCTAGTACAAAACTTGATATATGGGTCTTATAATATCTAATAGGGTGTTTCATGGTCCTATAAATGTTTTGTAATGTGATATTAACCTTGGTCATAGTCAAATATAGTCCCAAGTCATTTAATGTTACTTAAGTTCATATTTAGAGTCATTTATAAGGTTTTTATGGTTTTACATGTAATACAAGTGTTCAAAACTATTCCTCAACATCCCTCATGTCAGATTATTGACCGTCATATCATTAGTGGTTGAGCCAACCATCAACAGTTGTGTGATTTTGGAAATGATCAAAAAAAGGATTATTGATTGGGTAATTAGAAAAACAAAGGTCTATTATAGATCTAGGGGATGGAAAATAAGATACTTATGAGTCTGCTAAGGCAGGGAGGTTAGAAATGAAATAAATCAAAGAAAACAAGAATGAGATACTTGTGACTTGATGGTGGAAGGATGAATCAATTTGGCTAGAGTGATAGTAATTTAGCCTTTGAAAGTGATTCTGACAAAGGTTTACATCTCTTTGATGCTTCTTTCTTAGTGAAGGGACACTAGATACCTATATGTAAGATAGCTTAGATGCAATTGCTAGATTTTTGGATGTGGATCTCCTCTTACTTCTCTCCTTTTATAGGATGAAGCCACTAATTAGTGTAGGATGAAGTTGCTAAATGGATAGAGGAAAAAGTTACTAATTATGATTCTTTAAAGTAGTTTGGGCTCATATAAGGGAAGTTACTAAATGCATCCATGCTTATCTTGTACAACTGGTAATGCTTTAAAGTAGGCTTAAAAACTTGACCATCGATAGTTGGGCTAACCATCAATGATTAAGTTGACTATTGATGATTAAAGGTCTGTATGAAAACAAGTTAAAAGAGAGGTGAATTAGAAAGTTAAGTTAGTAAATTAATAGGTAGGCTAATTCAACTAGGTGGTCAACTAGCTGCAAGGTTAGGTAGGGGTTCTAGGTGTTTTGAATTGTGAAAATTTTGAGTGTTTACAAAGGCCTTAAAATCTTTGTAAACCAATCAGAGGTGGTTGTGAGAAACATGACACAAACTAAGCTTACTAGGCCTTGAATAGGACTAAATCCCTAAGAAGGATGTAGTCTCACTTCTAGGCTCAATTGAGCCTTGAAAAGCATTGCATGACCTTTATGGGCAGTTATAAGGTGATTTGAAACATTTAGTTTGTAAAGAAGGTCAAAGAGAAGTCATTTCTTAGCTTAGAAACATGACAGGGTGCACATAATACAAAGAATATCTTTAGAGGCTAGGTCTATAAGCTCATATTTATATGAGTGATTAGCATGGGAGATCAAGGATTTAGGAATAGTTGGAGGGGGTCCCATAGCCCTACTTTATGGAATCTATCCCAATGTTTGGATGCCATAGTTTTATGAACAATCCTTAAAGGTCTGAACCACTCAAAACCCTCCAAAACCCCTACTAATGACCCAATGGGAAAAAAAGAAGGAAATACATCAAAATGTGCTAATATGACTTGGCAAGTTATTGGTACTTGTAATGGACTCCCCTAGGCTCTTTCCCATCAAGTTGGCTTGTACCCTATCTGTATGGACATGGTAAATAATTAATTTTATTGAAATATTTTGGTGTTTTGAAAGTATAGAGGAGTTTCAAAGGATGAAGATTACTTTTTGAGATCAATTATGACCTAATATATTGATTCAATCAATCACACAGGTACCTCTGCAAGTACCTTCACTTTAAGCAGTCCAAACAGGTATAGTGAATGAAAAGTGATCACCAAGTGAGAAGGTGATAACTTTAATTAAGAGGTATTTTAAGGTTTTACCAATTGGTTTAGGGATGTAAAGACTCTTGATATGTGTCATACCATTCCTTGTATATATTAGATTGAAAAACTGTTGGGCATCTTGGTGATAAGTGTGAGGAATAGGTGAAACAAGGATGACAGTGACTGTAGGCAATGAGAAAACTTGTCCAAAAGAAGATCAATGATTATGAACACAAAAAATGCATGATAGATATTTTTATTAACCCCCCCATCATAGTAAACATGTGGAAATTATTCCTATTCTATTATGAATTGTTCAAGAGAAGCCAATGATGAGGGCAGTTTCAAGAAGTCAACTGAGAGACCTCATTGCCAAGTTTAGGGAGTTTGATGTTTCTAAGGGAAATTTGTCAAAATAGACCTTGAATGGTCTATTTCATAATATATTCTCCTAAAAACATAACTCTCTTTTAATTTGACAAGTGGCATTGTGACCCTTGATCTCCACTTCTCTCTCTCCTCTCTCACATTCTATAAGTACTAGCCAATTTAGCTCTTGTTTACTAATTCCGTACCATGTATGGCGAAGCCCTGATAGCTTGATGTTTTACTTAAAATTTTAATAATACATGTAATGTGGTTTTGAGTTCATATATCATCTTTTCAAAGTTATTGAAGAGATGTATAGTGAATAGTCAAGTGATTTTTATCTATCCTTGTTTTCTCTCAATCCTTTCATGTTTGATGCAAGTTGTTTCACTCTATTAGGTCATATGAAGTGTTGTCAAGTGTATGGGTCTATTTTAAAGTTTAAAATTATCCTCATTTTTTGTAATTTATCTATGGTTCACTGTACCTTAGATAGTTTTCATGCATATCACCTCTATGTTGAAATACTAATGTTAAAGTACTCTAGGACTTTGTGTTGGGATCTAGGAAGCACAACTGATTACCATATACAAGCAACTAACATGTGGAATTAAACCAAAATCACAAGTAACTAGAATTTGGAAATAACATAGAATATGAGAGACAATACCCAATTGTATTAATACTCTTCCAGAAGGAAATACAATAAAGAAGATGCCACAGTCTTCTTCCTTACATCTCTAGAGCTCACACACATCTAGAGCATAAACAGTAAATCTCTTCAAGAGCTCACTCTCTCTCTTACGGTCCCAACACACAAATCAAACACAGAGTTGGTGTTCACCTCTAACCAGTCAATATCCACTACTGCCAGTACACAAGTACTCCACGTACTTCAAGTAGATCTCCCATGAACTTGCAACAACCTGTAACTCAAATGATCTTACTTTCACCTGTAGAACTTCTCCCTGATCTTGCAACAACCTGCAAATCAAATTGTTATTACGTACCTAGAAGGATCTACCTTGCCTTCCTCTATTTTATCTATAACCAAGTACACACCGTAATCCAAGTAGATCTCTCCTGATCTTGCTACCTGTTGTGTTGCTGACCTCCTTGATCTTGCACACCTGCAAATCAATCTGGTTCTGCACACCTACAAACCTGGATCCTACACACACATACACCTACAGATCAACTGACCTTACTTACCACATGTAGATCTCCAAACATGGCCTTGCACACCTGCCGACCAAGATCCTACATACATGAAGAACCCTTCTGATTCTCCAAACTAGCACCCACACTTGGTACTGCTATGGAACTAGGAGGAGCTACCCTTGCTCTCTTCACACACATAAGGAGCTAACCAAGCTCAACTCTAAACTAGAACAAATTACAATACATCCCATGAGTTTATTATATAGATCTCATGCAAACAATAATTATACACCTAATTACAATAATTAGATCCGCAGCTCAAGACTAAAATTAGCCTTTCAACACGCAAACAACCAGTTCGTTAACTAACTGTAGTCTTTAACAACCTCCTATGGGGTGAAATATTTTGTGAGAATAGTTATGGCATGCTTGGTGGGACCCTTGTCCTAAAGATAACTTCTCAAGGTGAATTTTGGTCTTGATAACATTTGCTATGTATGGTGTGTTGTTTAGCATTGGGTGACTCCATCTAAGGTACAATATGGTTGTATACCACTTTTTAATCATATATTTGTGCTCATACTTCATGGTCCTTACTAGGTCATCTTCCAGTAGAGTTTTCAATCCTATAAATCCACCTCTTCAACCTAAACTTCCTCTTAAAGTTCAACATCCTCAACGTATTCTACCATTTTAAAGAGAAAGAGGACTTTGATAGCCAAGAAGACCAAGAGAGTGAGGAAGAGTTTAAAGAAAACATGGATAGGTAGCATGCCTTCCCAACATTTAACAATAAAAATATAATCCATCTTGATGCATATGATGACATTCCCCTAATGCTAGAAAGAGTGTTCATTTATTCAATGGTGAAGGCCATGCCACTCTTAGTGAACACATTAGGGATGTCTCAAACTTATATAGTTTTCACAATGTCACTAAGGTTAATATTGCCATTAGACTCCTTGCCATGTCCCTTAGAGGGAAATCACTTGATTGGTATAGGACTTTTCCTGGTGGTTTAATTACAACATGGGATGACTTTAGAGTGTTGCTAACTTCAAAATTTGAGGACAAGAGTGACCATACTTCAATCATTCACCAACTTAATGTCATTCAAAGAGCCCTTAATGAGATAATGCATGATTTTAATGAGAGGTTACAAAAGACTTGGTATAGGTTTCCTCCTCTCATGAGACCACCTACAATCTTTGTGTTTCCCACATAATTGAGGGCCATTGGTACTGATATAACCATCATGCTACAATCCATGGGTGGTTTCACTCTACCTAAAGCATATGACATTCCCATTAGAGCTAAAAATGGCCTCATTCAAGCTAGAAAGTTACTCAAAAATTATATATGCCTATGATACCAAATATTTCTATTGATACCCCAAGTGTTGCCCAAGTTACCAATGCAAACACTAAGCCTAGAGCTGTTCCTAAGAAAGCAGATGATGCCATGGATAAATATGCAAAAATTTAGTGGTTAAAAACTCAACTTAGATAAGAAATAATGAAAAAGAGTGTGAATCAAAATCCCTACCCATATCATCAAAAATATTGTCAATAATATGGGCAAGGTATAGGTTAAATTAGCCTAATTTCAACAGGCCTACCAATGCATACAATCCTAATTCAACATACAATATAAGAGCAATGGTACTAATGCATATTAGTCTAATCCAAGGAGAAGAGTGACAAAAAGTTCAATTTATGGATGAAAATGAAGGTGGAGAACAAGATCTAGTTGCTCAAGGAGTCACTCCCCTACTATCAGTAGAAGATGAAGTCCTTATTTAAGCGAGTGAAGGTTGGCAACCTCAAGGAGTAAGTTTTACTAACTTCCTAGTTGAAGATAATTTTGTACTTAACCAAGGAAATTTAGTTCAAATAATACTAGAGATAAGATGAAGGCTCTAAGAGATGCTAATGGTGTGCCTAAAACTTCATCTAATTCTCATACAAGGTAACAAAGCATTATTACAAATATAGAAGTCCCTACAACTCCTACAACTCTTTCAAATAAAAATGTTAGAAGGCCTGCTCAAATTAATTCAATACCCTAAGTTCCAAGGACTTCCTTACCTCCAAGGACTTAAGAAAAGGTAAGAACTTCTACTCTAAACATTGTAGATTCATTAAAGAGTGATAAGGCATCCATTTCACTTTGGGATGTCCTTCATATGCCAGGCCAAAAATAACTCTTGTAAAAATAACTACCTATTATCCATGCTAGTCCTCCATCCTCAATACATAGTCATGGTAATGTATCTCTTACTAATTCCCATAATAACATTTTGGAACCATCTACCAAATATAATAAGGCTCCATCTTTCTACCTCACTCTCATTATGGGGGACAAACTAGTTTATAACTACACAGTTGATAGTGGAGCTAACACATTAATGATGCCCAAGGTTGTATTTGAAAAATTGGGTCTAAATTAGGAATCACATAGTAAAGAAGTGATTTAGTTAGATGGTACACCTACAAAGTAAGTGGGATTGATCAAAGGGTTGAAGGTTTTCTTGCATGATTGTCTTAGTTTCCCCATCCTCCAAGACATTGTGGTTATTAACTTGCTTACACAATTTACAATCTGCCTTTCAATAGATTTGAAAACCAAGATAGGAGGCTACCTCTTATCGGATTGGTCCTACTTATCCTGGAGGATAAGATATGGAAAAAAAGTGACCATAAAAACTCAACCACTTACTAGGTTCCACACTGAGCCCTATGTAGAAGTAAACTCTAACTTGAATTATGTCATCAATGAGAAAAAAAAAGTCTATTATGGATGATGGTGCTTATTTTGAGCTTGAGAGAATTTATTATTATTTTTTAGATGAGTATGGTATAGATGCTTATGAACATTATCCTTACACCTAATTTGAACAAAATGACCTTGGCACTTATATCATCCATGAAGGAGCATATGATAAATCTAAGGTGAGTATTAAACATTATTTTTCACAAGCTATTGAAGGTAATTATTTGATCCATGTGTATGATGATGAATGATTGAAGAGCTTGATAGATCACTATGGTGAGAAGAACCATGTCCCTAATCCTATAATTGATGAAGAATCCCTTGAATATGGTATTCATGAGGAAGAAGATAACCTATTGAAAAGGTTTAATGCTAGAAGTCAAGAGTTTGAGCAGCTAGGTAAGGCTATTCCTCCTCCAAATAATTTCATGTCTAATTTCAAGTTAGTTGCTGAACCTAATGAGAAGCCTAAAAATGAGTGTCATGTTATGAATGAGGATGAACATCAATCTGTTGTCTAAGGGTCTGCAGTCATGGAGAAGTCTAATGAAGTCAAAGAAGATGTGCTTGTGTTCAAAAAATGACTAATACGCCAATATGAGGTATAATCACATTCAAAGGTATTAGAACATGGTGAATAGGAACTTGAAGATCATACATATCAAGTACATTTTGTCCTAGAAGAGAGCAAAGTTGAGGCAGTTGTCATGTCTCCCAATCTATAGATTGAAGAACATCTAATGGATATGACAGAGATGAAGCTAGTTATAGATCCAAACAAGGTACTCAGAAAGTAAGAAGGAACATTCATGAAATATATAATTATTCCACTTGTAGACATGAGAAGACCCAAATATGGAAACTTTTTTGACCATCAACATGAGCAAGTGTTTGATGACAAACATGCCTCACATGGAACTTTTCTTTTTTGGAGTAGTAAGGATGAAAGATGAACCATATTTGACCTTGGTTTAAACATGGAACATTGTTTTTCACCTCAATAATGATGTCTTGTAAATACTAGGTTAAGTGTGTCTTTTTTCAGTTGTGTGTGTGTGTGTGTTCCATAAGTGTTCTTGAGAATACATGTGTGTTTATTTTGGTGTGTATTTTTTTTGTGTGTCTTTCATTATTGTTTAGTGTGTTTTAAAAGGAAATTTAATTTCAAACCTATGTATAGGTGACTCCATATCCCAATGGATGAGTGTAGGCTATTGGTTTTGGCATAACAAGCATACCACCCCTAAGAAATCGCCAAGAATGTTAACTATTTTGACCACAAGTAAAAATAAGTCAACCCCCTATAGTAAAAAGCTTGATATAGGGGTATTATAAAATATAATAGGGTGTGTCATGGTCGTATAAATGTTATTTAATGTGATATTAACCTTGGTCATAGTCAAATATAATCGTAAGTCATTTCATGTCACTTAAGGCCACATTTAGAGTCATTTATAAGGTTTGTACAATTTTCCATGTAAGACAAGTATTCAAAACTATCAATAAATATCCATAATGTCATATTATTGACAATCATGTCAATTCTAACTGAAAACAAGTAGTTCCTAAGTTAGATCAAGAAAATAGTTAGAAAAGAGGAAGTTTTGGTAGCTGTATGGCCTATGCAAGTGTTTTGGCACATGTGGAAGGTTGTGAAATGATTCTTCAGGTTCCATAAGTTAAATTACACATTTTATCTACTTTAAGTCTCAAAATTGGCTTAAAACCATTTCACTTCTCCATCACTTCACAAGGCATACATAAATGGTTAATAGGTTTTCTCATGGTACGGCTAGTAGGAGAGGAATTAGGTCAAATTCCTATGAGGGATGATAATAAACCTAGTCCACTTCTATTTCATGTAAGGATTTTAGGTATTGACTAGTTTTTATTTATGAACCATTATTTATAAGTTAATTACCTCTTTTTACATGCTTATCCCCATACCCTATAGGTTTTATCCTTGTTTGAGACAATATGTACAAACTAATTATTGTACATGGTCCTCTTAAGCATTAAAATCCTATTAAAATGATTACTGACATGGTTTTCACATGTTAAATGAGAGAAAAGAGCACAAACATCTCAAATTACTTGTTGAGAGACACTATGGAGTCTGTTGCCAGTTTCATCAGTTGCAAGAGATTGAATATCAGTTTTAACTTCATATAAATGAAAAAATAAGTTGAAATATTGTGGTTTTATCTTTAAATTAATGATGATCAGTCCCTTCTTGTGGAGATATGGTCTCGAGGTCATATAGTGAGCATGATAACACAATCAACTTTCTACAAAATTATCATATATAGTTAGGTTAATGAGGTGTATGAAAGTTTTGAGAACATTTATGGAGATTTAATGAGTAGTTTCAATAGGTTTAAGACACTCTTAAAAAAATAACATTCAGGTTGATCTCTCAATATATAGCCTTGTAACTTGATGTGCACCTACAGGCTCCCCATGGAAGACTAAGCATGTTAGAAGGAAACATTTGAAATAGTTTAAACTCTTTTTAAGGTGGAAAGGATCAATTTGAATAATTTAAGAAGGTCTAAGATTGGTTTTAGAACATCACCATGTACATTATTGATAACCTGCCTTTACTACCTTGTGTACTAAAAATTTCACCTATAAGAAGCTCATACAAGGGACTAAGTAGTTGAAATTCAAATGTCGAAACTTGTTTGAGCCCTCCTTAAGGTATTGAAATGTTTAATGTGTCATAGAAAATAATAGTATAGCCATAGAGTGGTAGGAAGACTTGAGGAGTCATGTTCATATTTGGAGAAAGAGTTTCAGAGATAGGTTACTTTAAAAACTCCAAAATAGGGAGCATGCCTTATTTTTGATCCTTTCATAGTGAGATGTACTGAGGTCTACACATTTATAAGTGTTCCATCATGAAGACCTATAATAGAAATGAAGCCTTAACCAAAGAGACTGAGTTTTTGGTCTCAATAAGTGATGAATATTAAGCCTCCATTCTAGACATTCTTCTACTATAGGTTTTCAATGTTTACTATAGTGTGTTAAACTTTCAATGACTTCACAGTCCAAGGTGGTATGACAAGATCATGTCTTCATGATAAGTGACCTTATTGAGGTAAGAAGGACACTAGTGGTCTAAAGATAATTTATGGGGGTGAAATTATAGGGTCTTGACCTACATTATCACCTACAGGTGTACCCTTGCCTTAAAAAGGTCACCCACAGTCTGAGGTACCTACAAGCTCATGATATGAACCTTGGAGATTAGAAACCTATAAACACAAAAAATTTCAAATTGAAGTTGGCTCCAAGAAATTAAGATATACCCTAGAATATGTAGCATAGGTTTCAAAGGTTGTCAATCATCTACATGATCTCTTTTTCTCCAAGAATGATCATCTACAATTGACTGTAATATGACAATGCACTAAAGCATAACTATCTTGATGTTGTCCTAACATGTGCATGATGAGAAAAAGTTAAAATGAGTTAGAAGTAACCTTGATGAATTAAAGAGGGTCTTAAATCATGAAACATAAGGTATAATATGCAATTTTTTACCTATAGGCATCCCTTTTTTGAAGGGGAACACAATACATAGTTGATTACAAACTAGGCCTGTCCAAGTGGAAGATACACATTGAAGAGTTTGGAAAAGGTTGGGATGATAAACATGTTTGGAGTAACTTCAAAACTGATAGTGATAATATTATGATATTCCAAAGACAATGGAAAATATATCATGGGAGGTTTCAACACAACTTATAGTCAACATACCAATTTTGCAAATAGTCAGTGCTACATATATATGCCTTGCGTTTCATGATGTTTGGGGATGCTAAAAGTGTGATCCAAACCTAATTTTTTTTATAGAGGATACCCATGACTTTCCCAAACCCCTCATATCATTATTTTTCCTTGAAAAATAGAGGAAGTTACCTTTATTCTATCTCAAATGGAGGGCACTCCTAGAGAAACAAGCCTTGTAGGTTTAACATGTGGAAATAAGAAAGTGAGATGGGAGGTATTAAAGGCACTACATAATGGTATGGTGAGTTATTTCAGACATTAATAAGCCTAAATAAGGCATTGAATTCTTAGGAAACCACTCATAGGTGGTTTTGATCAACATGACATGGACTAAGCTTACTAGGTCTTGATTAGGCCTAAATCCCTAAGAGGGGTGTAGTCTCACTTTTAGGGCTAGATGAGACTTAAAAATCATTAGAGGACAATAATGGGGAGTTATAAGGTGATTTGAAACCTTTATTTTTTATATAAAGTCACAGATAAGTCATTTCTTGGCTTAGAAACATGATAGGGTGCATAGACTGCAAAGAAGAGCTTGAGAGGCTAGGTTTAAAAGCTCATATCTGTACGTATGCATTTCAATGGGAGCTCAAGGAGCTAGGAATAGTTGGAAGGGGTCCCATAGCCCTAATTTTTGGAATTTTATCAAGGGTTTTGATGTTAAAATTTTATGAAAAATATTTAAAGTTCTAAATAATTAAAACCCTACAAAACCCTTGTTAATGACCCAATGGAAAAAATAAAGAAGGAAATGCATCTAGATGAGATAGTATGATTTGGAAAGTGATTGGGAATTATAGAGGACTCCTTGAGGCTCCTTCCCATCAAGCTGGATTATACCTTATCTATATGAACACTATATAGAATTGATTTTCTTGATAAATTTTGGTGTTTTATAGGTACAAAGGAGTTTCAAAGGATGATGATCACTTTGGGAGATCAAGTGGGACCTAATATAACCTCTCATGTTCATTTCTTGCTTCATTCAATCACATAGGTACCTTTACAAGAACCTTTAATTTAGGCAGTTAAAGTTAGAATAGTGAATGAAAGATGATTACCAAGTAAGAAGGTGATAAATTCAATTAGGAGGCCTTTGAAGGTGTCATACCATCCCTTTTATATATTAGATTGAACAACTAATGGGCATCTTGGTGACAAGTGTGAGGAATGGGTGAAAGAAAAATGATAGTGACTATAGGTGGTGAGAACACTTTTCCCAAAGAATATTAGTGGTTAGGGACACATATAATGCATGTTGGAGCTTATTCATAACGCCCCTATCATTGTGCATATTTGGAAATTGTTCTTATTCTATTGTGAAGTGCTCAAGAGAAGCCAATGATGAGGGCAGTTTCAAGAAACCAACTAATAGACCTCTACACCAAGTTTAGGGAGTTTGATGATTTTGAGGGACATTTTTCCAAAGATACCTTGAATGGTTTGTGCCATAATCCATTATGTTTCAGACATAACTCTCTCTCTCTCTCTCTCAATTTAACAAGTGACATTATGAACCTTGATCTCCACTTCTCTCTCTCCTCTCTCACATTCTATAAGTACTAGCCATTTTGGCTCTTGTTTACTAATTCCATACCATGTATGGTGAAGCCCTACTAGTTTGATGTTGTAATTTACCTTTGAATAATACATTATCTAGTTTTGAGTTCATATATCATCTTGTCAAAGTGTGTAAAGAGATGTATAGTGAATAGTCAAGCGATTTTCATCTATCCTTGCTTTCTCTCAATCCTTCCATGTTTGATGCAAGTTGTTCCACTCTATAGGGTCATATGAAGTGTTATGAAGTTTCTAGGTATATTTTCAAGTGTACAAGTACCCTTAGTGTCTGAAACTGATCTATGGTTCACTTACCTTGGATAGTTTTCATGCATATCACCTCCATATTGAAATACTAATGTTAAAATACTCTAGGACTTTTAAGCTAGTATTGTAGGTCTTATTGCTTAGTTAAATAAGTATGATAGCGTTGTGTAAACCCTTATGGTGTATCAATACATTAGAATAGTTTAATTTTATACATAATTTTATCTCTTTCCCCACAAGCAATCAATTATTATAGGTGATAAACACTTAAAGGTCAATCTAGGGAGCTAGCCCTTAAACCTAGAGGTTTACCTCTACTATAGGCAACCCACAGGCCTAGAGGTATTATAATGTTTCCAAAATCTTAGAGTATGTTTTAAAAACCTCTTATAGGGTGCAATATTTGGTGATAATAGAATCATCATCAATACCTTTTAAGAAAATAGTTTTTCATACTTCCTCACTTAATTCATATCCAAATTTCCTTTGAAAGAATTGGAACCAGTCAAGGTGATCTTCTAAGTTTTCATCCTCATTTTTTTAATTATAAAACATTCTTATTTTATATCCCTTCCCATATAGAACTCATGGTTTTTATCTAATAATTTAGTTTTCATATTATTCTATGATGCTATGGAGTTTGAATACAAACCTATAAACCATCTCATGGATGATTCCTTGAGTATATAACAAAATAACTTTAAGTTCTGACTATCAGTTCTATATTCATAATTTTGACATAGGAATTTGAATTCAAAGAGGAACTGATCAAGATCTTCTGTAAGTTTCCACCTAAAGGTGGGTAGGATAGATGGAGAAATATTTTTCACGGTAGTCCTATCATCATCTTCTTGTATAATGGGATAAGTGAAGGTCCTTTTGTTTGGATTAACTCTATTTTGTGCATTCCCATTAGGATTTAATACATACCCTATGTTGTCTCCCATTTCTTCTCAACAATTATTTTAGAGGGAAAACCTAGGGGGTGGTGAGTTATTAGAGGTGGCTAGAAGTCTACTTGACTGAGACTCACGACCTTAGTTCACAATATTTTTTAGCTTTAATTTTCTTTGGAGGGAGACACCTACCTCTAGAGAATGATCTAAAGGTTCAAGTGGAATTAAGTATCTATCCATTACAATAATTTCAAAAGACTATTTAATATCTTATTATAATTTTTCCACTTTCTCTATTTGAGATTTTATGCGATCACTTTTGGTATCCTCTTGAGAGTTCTTTACATTGAATCTTACCTATGAGTTTTTAGGTTTACTCATATATTTATATTAAGTTTAGGGATGTTATTTCTTTGTTAGCTTTTGATTTACATCTTAATAACACATAAAAATTCCCTGGAAATAGTGCCATAAATGATAGGTGTCTTGAATCCATTCATTTAATCAGCTCCTTGGTTGATGTGATTAAAACTAGGGCCATTATCCAAAGGTTGTATCTAATAAGGTGTATAATTGGTTACTAATAGTTGTGTCTTTTGGGAGGTTTTTAGATGGATCAACTAACTCTAGAGATATAATCTAACCAACTAGAATTGAATCTATCTAAATGATTAAAGAAACACACTTTGAGGAATTAGAATTCTAAAAAGAACACACTTGCTTCAAGGGAAATGTTGATAATCAAGCACACTTATTGATCAAAAGAAAACACACTTTAATCTGATTACATAATTGAATTTACTTATACTAGGATTGAAAAATTGAATTTTCTTTAAAATATAATTACTTTTTAAAAGGAAAATGATAATAGTGTTGTAAACAATAAAGTAAATTCACACAATTCAAAAGAGACATGAAGGTTAAACACACCACACTTTGAAATATAAATACCATTAATAGAATTTAAATAACAAATGACATGAACACAAATATATACAAACATGAATACTGATTCCTTGGGTGAGTGGGTCCTTTCTCTCCCTTAGATAGGATTAGAATCAAATTAGTCTTTAAATAACTTGTGAAACTTTATTAATTTATGAAAATATTACAAAACATAGTTGTTTTTCTATTATAATACTTTTGATACTAACATCAACTAATTTCCAAATTCTTCTCTCTCTTAAAACAACAAAAACATACTATCTTATTCTCAGAACACTTTCTAACAGCTATTCGAAAATACTTAAACAAAACTAATATCCCAACATGATCAAAACTATGATCCAACTTACTCACAAAATAGGAAAATTTGTTATAACTCCCCACATTCCAAGGAGAAATATTAGAAAGGAAGGGATGTATAAATACATACATAGCTACAAGTTGTTTACATCAATTTACCTTTATATATATATATATATATATATATATATATATATATATATATATATATATATATATATATATATATATATATATATAAGAGGAAATACTATAAATAGAATGCTATAAAATGTAAGTGTATCCATGACTTAGAGAAATGACCTATAGACATCTTTGGATTGTTGAAATGTCATAAAAAATGCCTTTGACAATATTTGAATGATGGATGGAATGATTTTTAAGCTCTTTTAATGTACTACAGAACTTCATGATACATTATAGAACCTGCCTATATCACTTTAGAGTTATACTATCGATCTCATTGTCAAACTCTAGAGCTTTACTATCAAACTCTGGATCTCTACTAGGAAGCTTCATCCCAATTCAAGATGGTCTTTAAGGATTAATTTATGTTGCCAAAAATCTTAACATTATATTATAGTACATTATCTCTTTTGTACATACAAAACTAGAGAACTAAAAATTCCAAATGTTAGAACATAATGGTAAAAGTGAGAAACATAGACTCACACATACTAATTAAGATATAAGTACTTATCTTCTATGTTAGACTAGCCATAAATCATAATATACATACAATGTATAATATAAGAAGTTAGGTTAATAGATGTAATAGGGTCAATATATGGATATAATGAGTCATAAAATAGACTCATTAGAGTGTTTTATCTAAAAATACTATGTGTAGACACCTAAAATTGGCCACCGATAACCTCCAACCAGGCTTTTGGCCAATTTCCACTTAAAATGCACAATTTGGACTAAAAACACTAAAAAATGCTAAAATATTTAAAATTGACATATTCAAATGCCAATTTTGGCCAGGGTATCCCTAAATGGGGCAATGCAATTTATGGGCTAGCTAACTTTGATCATATCATTTTGAGTGAAAATGCCAATCTTGCACCTAGATGCTCTCGATTGATCTTTCCTATAAAATCTCTTACGCAAGACACATGCCTTTGTTATTTGTTATTGGTAACATCCTAAATGGGATAATGGATCCAATGCATCTAACATCACCTTCCAATTCTAATCCAGTCTAATTTTGGACCAATAACAAGGCATTTTGATCAATTCGAGTAATTTGTGCACAAAGTGCTTAAACATGCTAAGAGCTAATTAACCCAAATCAAGGCATAATTAGGAATTCCATGGAAACTTGTTGAATACTTATTTTTGGAAATGGATATTGAATATCTACATCATCAGGTGACCTCATTTCTTGAGAAGACATCCCTAGGCCATAAATGCCACAAATATCATGATTCATGCCCTCCATGCCTCATCAATGCCTTCCATGATGTCCTCCATACCTCTTAATTGCCCCTTCTTGCAATTTCATGATGAGGATAATTATAAACTTAATTCTAAAAATTGAATTAATCCTCAACCACACATCTCAATCTTAGGATGGATGGTTCAGGTTGATTTTAGACATTCTCAAAAATATATAAATAGAGAGGCCTTGAACATCATTTCTAAGCTATTTTGGTGCAAAGTTATAATGCACAAATATCTTCAATAAACCATTACAATTAGTTTTACCATGCCAAATTTATTCCAAACCAAGACAAGCCACAAGCCAAAGGTGCCAAGGAAAAGAGGAGATAGGCAAGCTTCTATTGCCAAGGACTTCATGAGCACAAGCTGAGCAAGCCACTACAACAAGCATTTTGGAGCATCTAAGGAAGGTAAAAAAAGTTTCTTTTGCATTTGAGTTGTGTGTTTTATTCATGTTTGTTAACTAAGCTCTCCTTAGTGTCTATTCCTAGAGATGTTATGCTAGTTAGTGTGTTTCTTTCATTTTGTTTTTATTTTAGAACTAACACCATACTAACCATCTTCTCTTGAGTCAAATTCCTAGATTCACATATGGCACGCCCGATAGGATGGGAAGCATACAAAACATGAAGAAGATCATTTTGTAGCTTTAAAATCTTTATTTAGATGATTAGAACTCTTGCAAATTGATTTTATAACTTTGTTTTGCCATTTTTTATTTGCCATAGGTTTACATAGTAACCAACGTCGGTTAGTAAAATTGACATCAATTAGATAGCTGTCATTGGTCACATTGGTATAACTAATGTCAGTTATATAACCATCATCAGTTAACAAATGTAACCATCATCAGTTATATAATTGACATCGGTCACTATGTTTTTCTTAAAACATAGACCCGAGAGCTCTTTTTTTCAGTTCATTATTTCAAACCTAAAAGAGTCTCAAGGTTAAAGGACATGCTAATATTTTTTTTGCAGGACCAAGCTTGATATTTTCTAAAAACATGTTTAGATCACCTTTTGCATGCTTAAAATGAATTAGAAACATTATTTTAGGTGCTTAAAGTAATATTTATGTGCTTAAGTGAGTTTTTAGCATTAGTTTTCAAAGTTACAACTAATACCAAGGGGTTAAATGAACACCACTTCATTTTCCATTTGGGTTTAAAAATGAACTCACCTTTCCAAGTTTTTGTTTTTACTTAGTTGTTTAAGTTAGATATTTGTTTGGTAAAAAGAGGGGTGTTGTATGTATGCTTTTTCATTTATCCCCTTTAGGGAACCATTATAATCAAAAGTGCCATTCCTATTCCAAGTAACCTAGTACAAGGCTTAGAAAGAAAGTCATCTAAAGCACCCCCCAAAAACTTGTCAAAGTCTGGGTGACCTTAAAAATGACCCTAAAATCTTTTTACTTTCATGCTTTCTTTATTTTTATGAAAACTTGGCTTATGAGGGGGACTTCATCACCTCCCATGAGGTCTTTATGGAAGCTTTGACTTGGGGTTTCATCTCCCGACATTGACTTTACTTACTCCTTTAGAGTTGCACATGGGATGTATCTACATTTGGACGTCGCACTACACTAAGCGAATAATAGGATGTAGTGGTTGCAAAAAGGACTAGACCTTTTTACAACTAGCCAATGCCACGGTCACCCAATTTTTGTGCTTTTCTTTTTCATAATTTGACATGAAAGTCATTATGCAATTGATTCCCCTAGAAATGTTTAAAAGCTTGCTAGTTTATTCAACCCCACATTGCCATACCCTTGCTAGGATTTGGATGATTATACTTAGTGTATTTTGGTCATTTTTGCTTGGTATGTTTTGAAACTAAAACTTGTTTGTTTGTTTGTTTATACACCATGTCAAAACAATGTATTTGAGTTGATGAGGGTAGTGTTATGATACCGAAATCATGTCAAACCATTTATGCCTTTGAGTCTTTTGAAACATAGCATTGATCACATCATTCAAGAATGCTTATGCCATTAGGCTGCTCAAATTGTTTCAAGACTAGTTTACCTTGTATAAATAATTATTTGTTTTAAATCATATCATGTATACCATTTGGACCTTTATCTTACGCTGTCATGCTGTCCAATCTTATCTAGCCTGTTTGGTCAAATCCTAGTTTTCAACATTGATTTTTTAATTAGCCTTGTCAAGTTTGGATTTAAACATTGATTGATTTCTATTTAGGCCTTATTTTATGGGGCTAATATGTAGATCTTTCTCTTTTGGGTTGTATAACTTCAGTTAATCGATTACCCAAATTTAAAAACTATTGATGGTTTGTTTGTTTAGTACCTATCCTTATCATTGTTTGTGCCTTTATTTGAGAAAACACAATGTTTCTTCAAAGAGCCTTTTGTCTTATGCCTTATACCAACTGATCATGTTTATGTTTGATTTTGTCTGTCGGGTCTATGTCAAAGTTGTTTTCAAACTTATTAGATTAAATCAACTCACATCAACCTTTGTTTCAAGTCTAGCTTTTGACACTGTTAGGCCAAAAGGACTAGCACATGCCTGTTTATTTGAGCCTAGCTTTTGACTTTGTGTTTGGACAAAATACCTAGTAACTTAACTTTTCCTTTTCCTAGTTTAGACCTTGTTTGGGACAATTTGACCTAAACCTTTGACATGCTAGTTTTTATTTAGATGCTTAACCTTTTGTGCATATGACATTTGACATTTGATGTTAGACTATTTTATCCCAAGTCTTAGCCTAAATCATTTTGGACATATAGCTCCACTTTTAGACCACATTGGAGATACAACTCCACCTTTTGACCAAGTTAGACTAAGCTTAAACCATTTGTCCTTTGGACATAGTTTTTTAGAGTTTGTATAAATCTAAGCCTTTTTGTTTCAGATCTTTCATCATTTATGAGGATATGTCTAGATATAGTTATGGTGGAGTCACGTACAATCCAAATTATGATAGAATGACCACACAAAATCCCACTTGGTACCCCTATAGAGAAAGATTTTTTAAGGAGTTTTATTATTCTCCCTATAATACTCCATATGGGGAACATAGTCAAAATCCACAAAATCCAAATCGAGACCTTGATTAGCATGAAGAGGCTTATGAAGAGGACTTTGAAGACCCAACTATAGATAATGTTGTTTGGGATATGGATCCATATCCTCTTTTTAATAATCAGTACATGGAACACAGTCAAGAGCTAGCTTATGAGCCAACTCACAACTGTGATGATATGGTTTATGAGGAAGACTTGGATGCTTTGGATTATGCAAGTAATCAAGCTCCGCCGCATCATACCATTTCTATTCTCAGACCACAATGTCACACCATTTATATACCAAGATCTCAACCTTTGGCTTGTGCAAGCAATCAAGCTCCACAACACCCCTTCATCAATCTAAGACCTCATCCTTTAGCTTGTGAAAGAAATCAAGCCCCACAATTCCCTATCATTACCATCTCAAGACTTCATCTTTTGGCTCATGTGAGAAATCATGCTCCCCAAGGCCCTACCATTATCCAACCATAAGTCATTCCTTATCCAGTACCAATCCCAACCAAACCTCAATCAATCCAATCATTTGAAGATCAAGCTATGTTCAAAATTGATATTTTCCAACTCATTAGAAACCAAGGCCAAGAGAACCAACCAATCTGAGATGTTTTTACTGAATCAACCATTTATGATAAGTCAACCTATGATGAATCACTTATTGATCCTATACCAGTTATCGAGGAGTCTCACATTGATAAGCTAGTCTTTACTGAGTCACTTCTTAATGATCATAACCACCTTTGGGAAAATTATTACCTCGACTATGTCCCTATTTTTCAAGAGCCTTCTATTGACAAGCCATTCTTTTAGGAGTTATCTCTTGACCTTTTTCCATTCTAGAGGAGTCCCACTCTGACAAACCAATTTTTATGGAGCTCATTATGCCATCATAGGTCGTTACTTGTCCAAAACCAAATATTCAACAAGACATCATTGTAATAGAGTACCTATCAGATGAAGAATCAGAGTTAGATTCAGGTTTTATTCTTAAACTAACATCAAATTTAGTATCAGAGTCAGAATCTAAATCAACATCAGTCTCAACATCAGATTTAGAGTCTCTTGAGTTAGAATTAGATTCAAAAGAAGAATATGTTCATGGCTGTTACAACATTGGTTATGCATGCCTCACATATCAATTTGAATACATTTTTGATCCTTCTATAGTTTTTGAAGATGAGTACTTTAGATTTGAAATGAGTCATCCTAGTATCTTTTATGAAGATTGTGGGGCCTTTCCCCATTTTATTACCATTTTATAGGCCATTACCATCAACCAAAATATCCATATTATTGACATTCCATCTCCCATAAGTGTTGATTAGGATCAATAGAATCACACTTTATTGAACTACATCCATGGTGACATAGAAGTTGAAAAAGAGAAAGGAGGATAAGACCACATTCATGTAGCAAAAGAACACTCTCCTAGTGAAACCTTTTCAGAGGTATTAGAGGACAATCAAATTTAAAACTTAGCATCTTCTAGTGAATTTTTTTTGGAAATGCTAGAAGAAAATCAAAATCAAAAGCCAATGTTCATTAGTGAAACCTTCTCGAAGGTGATTTGGGATAATCAAGACAACTTCATTGGTGAAAACCTCTTTGAGGTACTAATAGCTGAGTAATAAAGTTCTTCACTACTTGATGAAGACAAAATCAAAGATCAAATAAAAATAGCTTCTTATCTACAGCCTAATCAGATGGTAGCTACTATCAAGATCAAACAACAAAAAAATTTAGTGGTCCTTTCAAGAGAACAAGTCCTCAGCCCCTCCATAACCAAAATTATGTCGAATTCAACATCAACAACATTACGTGTGACTGAACATCCTGATATTCATTTTTTTCCCCACCATTATATATTCCATTATCATCTACCATTCAATTTCACAATCAAACCTACCATCCATTATTTATCCTTGTTTACCATCCATGGACATACTTTCCTTTGTAGAGGCTGTAGAGATACCTTGTCTTAATGCTTGAAGGAATCAGAATCAATGACCAATGAAGATCACAAACACTTTCTTGGAATCCAAATCTATAATGAGTTCTTGATAGAAAAAATATTTAGATGAGGTGTGGGATAGTAATTAACATAATCAAGTATTCTATTTGTATCATTTATTTATTAAGATGTGCATCTCCATCTCAATAAGAAAAATAGAATCATATGCCATTACCATACTGAGGCCAAAAACATGTACCATATCATTTCACATTACCATACATATCCTTTTGCCATTGTTGTGTACCCAACCATTCACCCCATCACTTGGGGGAAATCATCTTACCATTTTATCCAATCTATCAAAAACCATCAGCATCCTTAGAAAGACCATACCATCATATCATTCCATTCCTATCTAGACCAAAGCCTATTTTTATTCATCCTACCCAACCTTATTTTTATCTTGGTTAATTTGGTTCTTCCTGCACCTTTTGTGAGGGAATTTTGATCAAATTTCAATAATCAGTCAAGTTTATATTTAAATGATAGTCTATGAAAGTAGTGTGATAGTCGCTCTGGCAAGATATATTTCATCTTATCAAGCTTGTTTATGTGAGCCTAATTATAACTACTTATGGGAAAATCAATGTTTCACGAGTCTTGCTACTAATTATAACTACCTATGGGTAAATTAGTATCATTGACCTATGGCATTGTATCCTATTTGTAACTGCTTATGTGCAAACTAGGGGCAACACTTGTTTACCATGCATTGACACATCACCTTGTCATTACTATTTTCATTTGACTAGCCATTTGCCAGATTTGAGAACTTGTTAGGGCTTAATTAGTTTTTCCTCACCTTTTGTGTGGATAGAATTACTATAACTTGAGGTCATTTTGGGACTATGTGGGTCATGCTCAATTCATTTTGAGGTTACCTCAGTCCCCATTTCCATACACTCTCATCATTTTGAAAGTAACCTAAGCCAAACACTCTCACCATTTTGTGAGCAGGTATCTTGTCATTCTCTAATGAGTTAAGATACCTCGAAATGCAAAAACATTCATAAAATTTAAAAAATACCAAAAATATTTGTCATGTCTAAGCCTAGTTAGTTATCCTCGATCGACCTTATTGGGGCATTGTCATTATTAGGATGCTTTCCTTTGATTTTGTTTTTAGGCTTTCTATTTGTTTATTTATTTTAGGTTATTTGTTTGTTTGTTTTCTTTCTTGTTTATTTTATTTTAGCACTATTACCTTGACTCATTCTATATGTGTTCATTAGGTGATTCTTTGCCCACACTTACACTTGAATCCATCCATATTCATATGTTTACATTTTTATCATGGTTTCTATCATTGGTGCATTGTTTTCTACTGAGTATTGGTTTATGGGAGTTAGTCCTTATTTATATTTAAGTCAAGTCCTCATGATGTTATACCATGATGCCTACTGACATGTGCTACAACAAACCTCAAATTTAAGTAATGTATTTAGCAATGGTGGGACCTCTTCAGTATCGACATCCTGGTTTACACTCAATCATATCCCAAATAGAGTAATTAACCATGAAAGAATTTCAGCCTTTATTAGTTTGGACAAGCATCTCCCTACTAGCAGGTTGTTCCAATTCATTATTACCCTCTATGTTACGTTATCATCATCCTCAGGCAAAGTTTATCATGTTTACCATAATCGAGGTCTAATGATTATAACTACCTATGGGCAAATCATTGCACACTATCCCACCTACATTACTCAATGATTATAACCGCCTTTGGGAAAATCATTATATTGTCACAACTTCCTTTTTTTTTTCCACATAGGGGCATGTTATTGTCTTGTTTGTTTGTCCTACCTAGGGCAACTCCATCTTCTCAATGATTATAACTGCCTTTGGGCAAATCATTGTGTTATCATACCACATTGCCATATTCGGGGTACAATGTTTATAACCACCTTTGGGTAAATCATTGTACACCATACCACTTGAATTTTTAATGACTTTGAATACTCTTTCAATATCATTGTGTTTTCACCCCATCATCTTTCCTTTCTTTGGTCCCCTCATTTCACTTCTTTTTTTTCAAGGGACCATTTGCCAACTTAATTATGCCAACCATTCCCTCGAGGGGGCATCATACAATTATTTTATCATCATTGTAGTTATAGGAATACAATACCTTTTAATTATTTGAGAATATGTTACTATGTTTATAGATTGTAATGCCTTTCCAAATAGGGGCAAATTGTAGACACCTAAAATTGGCCACCGATAACTTCCAACCAGGCTTTTGGCCAATTTCTACTTAAAATGCATAATTTAGCCTAAAAATACTAAAACACAATAAAATATTTGAAATTAACATATTAAAATGCCAATTTTAGTCGGGGTATCCCTAAATGGGACAATGCAATTTATGGGCTAGCTAACTTTGATCAGATCATTCTAAGTCAAAATGCCAATTTTTCACCTAGGTGCTCTAGATTGATCTTTCTTATAAAATCTCTTGCACAAGACACATTCCTTTGTTATTTTTTGTTGGTAACATTCTAAATGGGATTAAATATCTAATGCATCTGACATCACCTTCCAATTTCAATCTAGTCAAATTTTGGATCAATAACAAGGCATTCTGATCAATTTGAGTAATTTGTGCACAAAGTGCTTAAACATACTTAAGAGCTTATTAACCCAAATAAAGACATAATTAAGAATTCCATGGAAACTTGTTGAATACTTATTTTTGGAAATGGATATTGAATATCTACATCATCAGATGACCTCATTTCTTGGGAAGACATCCCTAGGCCATAAATGCCACAAATATCATGATTCATGCCCTCCATGCCTCATCAATGCCTTCCATGATGCCCTCCATGCCTCTTAATTTCCCCTTCTTCCAATTTAAAGATGAGGATAACTATAAAATTAATTCCAAAAATTAAATTAATCTTCAACCACACATCTCAATCTTAGGATGGATGGTTCAGGTTGATTCTAGACATTCTTAAAAATCTATAAATAGAGAGGCCATGAACATCATTTATTAGCTATTTTGGTGCAACGTTATAATGAAAAAATATATTCAATAATCCATTTCAATTAGTGTTACCATGTGAAATTGCTTCCAAACCAAGCCAAGCCAAAAGCCAAAGGTGCCAAGGAGAAGAGGAGATAGCCAAGCTTTCATTGTCAAGGACTTGATGAGCACAAGCTGAGAAAGCCACTACAACAAGAATTTTGGGGCATCCAAGGAATGTAAAAGAATTTTTTTTTTTGCATTTTAGTTATGTGTTTTATTCATGTTTGTTAACTAAGCTCTCCCTAGTGTCTAGGTCTAGAGATGTTATGCTAGTTAGTGTGTTTCTTTCATTTTATTTTCATTTTGGAACTAACACCATACTAACCATCCTCTCTTGAGTCAAATTCCTAGATTCACATTGTGAAGCTTCTTTTGGATAAGTTCAAAAAATTGTACTAGCGCATGTCACTAGTAAAAACATTTTTCCTATGAAATAATTTGTATTCATTGAAAATGAATCATGGTGATTCAGTTATAGAGAATCTAAATGCCTTTAGCATTGTGTTAAGTTTAGTTATCATTTGTAGATGTAAAAATGGATAATTAATAAAAGTGTATCAATATGTTATGTTATTTTCATAATTATGGAATAATCTAGTGATAGATATCACTAGTTCTATATTTGAGCTAAAAGTAGAAGATGTAGCCCTAACTTCATTATCAGAGGAGATGAGGTATAACTATATGGAAAACTATCATACAAATGACACCTTGTCTATTCAAGGTTTCTCCCAATAAATAGGCAAGTAAAATTCTAAGGATAAGTGCTCGAAGTGTAGTGGTAAATCTAAGACTCTAGATAGATCCTTCAAAAATTTCTCTAACTATAAAATGTCATGGAATTTAAAAAAGGAGTTTAAAGTGAGAAATGTGGAAATGGAAAAACCACCAAATGGTGAGCAATCCTCAAGTGAAAAAGTATTTAGTGATGGATATGGAGATGTATATATCGAAGTATCAAGTTCACATGCATATAATGATGCATGGTTGATTAATTTAGGTGCCTCTTACGATGGATTGGTTCTATTAATATGAATAAAATGATGGTGCTAGTGTATTTTTGGAGATAATTCAATCTATATGATTGTGGGTATATGAAGAGTAAACATAAATTTTAGATATGGGAGGATCAATATTATCCCTAGGGTTTTACACATTCTTGGCCTTGTGAGTAATATAGTCTATTTGATAAAAATGAGTGATGCTCATGTCTAAGTCTCATTCAATAGAGATGGGTGCAAAATGGTGCATGGAGCCATAGTTTTAGAAAGGTGTGTGCTCATGGGTACTCTGTTTAATATTGATTTGAGTGTGATAAATGGCATATGTAATAACTTTATTGTTCCTGAGGCTAAGGCTAATTTAGGAAAGTGCACATTTATTTTGGTGGAGAAGACAATGGTATGGGATTAGAGACAAGGCCATATTGGTGAACAATGTATACACATGATGTAAAATAAAGATATGGCAAAAGGGATAGACATTTTCTCATTTGATTTTAATTCTATGTTATTTTTATTTATTATTGAGGATGAAAAACCCAAGATGGTAAAGGAAATTATTGGATGCCATGAGAGTAACTCTTGGAAGAGGGCCATGAAGGAGTAAATGGAATATCTAGAAAAGAGTGAGACTTGGGACTTGTTAAATTTAAATCTTAGATGGAAACCTATGGGATATAAGAGGGTTTTTAAGAATAATAAAATTGTGAAATGAAGATTAGAGAAGTATATGTCTTTCCTAGTAGAAAAGGGACTCTCACAATTAGAGGGAATTAACTTTGGCAAGACATTTCCTCTATCTCAGGTCAATGAACTTATAAATGTAATCTCTCACCAAAACACCAAACTAGGGTGCTTGGCAAGGTACAAAAAACTTATTGACTTATTACATCCTCTCTCAAATGGGGTTTTTTACTTGATTGGAATATAACATTCCATTTGTGGGTTTTGATCTCAAGTCAATGAAATTGTAGATGTAAGTTCTCACCAAAACACCAAACTGGGATGCTTGGCAAGGCAATTAAAACTTCATTGCAAAATTATCTTCCATTATATTTATTTTATATATTGTTATTATATTTGATATTGAGATAGATAAATGGATGTTAAGACAACATTTTTACATTGAGATCATGAATAATAAATATACATGTCCTAGACAACAATTTTCAAGGTGAAATGAAAAGAGGGCTTGGTCTATAGATTAAATAAGTCCTTATATGGATTGAAATAATTACCCAAAATGCAAAATTATTAGTTCAACAGTTATATGGTTAGACTTGGGCTTGAGTGTAACAAAGATTATCCTTACATTTACTACAAGGAGGAGGGTAATAAATCTGGCATCATAATTATCTATGTGGATGACATTATGTTGCTAAGAAATGACTAGAGCATGATCAAGTAGGTGAAGTCTCAACTATTGGAATAGTTTTACATGAAATATATTGGTTCTTCAAGACTTATTTTAAGCATGTAAATCAAATGAGATCATGAAAACAATAATATTTGTATAGACCAACATAATTACATTAAAATAGTACTAAAAAGGTTCATATTGTAGGATGGAAATCCTATGCAAACACCTTTTTGAGTTGGTAAAAAACTATCTACCATGAAATTTAAGAAGTCATAAAAGGAATTAGAGGACATGGTTTAGGTTTCATATGTGAGTGTGATGGGAATATTTATGTACACAATAGTCTATAGAAGACTTGACATTGTGCATGCAGTGGGAGTAACAAGTATATTCATGTCTAATTTGGGCAAGGATAATTGGGAAACAATGAAAAGGATCTTAAGGTATATACATGGGAATTCTAACCATGTAATTTTATATCAAGGAAAACCTGGTGAAATTAAAACATTGAATCTATAGAGTTCTATAGATTCTAATTAGGTTGGATATATTGATTGTCATAGATCTAATAATGCATATGTGTTCAATTTTTTTGGTGGAGCTATAATTTTGATGAGAAAATGGAAGGCTAGTTATATGATACCAAATATAGAAGTTGAGTAAATCAAAACTACTCATGCAAGGAAGGAAAGAATATGACTTCAAGGTTTTGTTCTATGGTTGGGTTTACTCAAAATCCTATAAAAATAGATTATGATAGTTAAAGTGCAATCTATCTAGAAAAAAAGTTTGAGCATCATTATTTGATGGAGCACATTGATTTGAAATATTAAATTTCAAGGGAAATGGTGGAAAAGAGAAATATACATATGGATAAAGTGGACACAAACTAAAACATTTCAGATTCATTAACTAAAGTAATGCATACTAAGTTATCTTAATACAATAAAGGAGTGGGCCTGACTACCCAAATATATTGAAGGATAGATGCATGCTCACATATGAAAAGTCTTTAAAAAGTGTGACATTATTGGGAAATGTTTTAAATTTAATGGAGATGTATAATTGTAAATTGTGTATAAGGATGGTGTGGCACAAGGTTGTTTGTGCAATTAGTAGTTGCATAATATGTTGTGTAAGTTTATTGCATAAACATGGATGGTTGAAAAATATTGCATGTATAATTCATATGGAAGTTGTGAAAGTTTTTTTATCTAGTAATAATTATATTAGACTTGTGAAAGGTCCTCTACACATTATACCTGACCTATGAAAAGTTATGAAATGGAACACAATGGTTGAGTCACAATAAGGTGATGCGAGGAGTTGTGAAAAATTTCAAGAAATGGAGGAAAAATTAAGGCAATATGATATAATTATACGGTTTACTGTTTAGACTAAATGTGTGTGTGTAACAACTCAATGGCACTCTAACCTAGAGATGTGGAGAAGTGTTATATAATATGATCATTTTGGTCAGTAGTAGGTGTGACTAGAGATTACCTTGTTACATATACATTACAAAGTGGGTACCAAATATAGGCAAAATTATTCTTAAGAATTTTATGATGCATAGTTGTAAGTGGTTAATTATTAGATGCAAGATGTAATTAATTTCGTGAATGTTGACTACACATGTTCAAGTGTGTGATTTATAATATATAATAACATTTTGTATGGAGGTTATAAAAATTTATGAATTATTGTAACATTATAATATTTTTTTAGTTTATGTTATACTTAAGAATGTATGAGAACACAATGCAATATTAATAGGGATGACAAATGGTCTATAGGTAATGCCTATGTAGACCCATTTATACATAGCATGTGACCTACAAAGGATTTTGATTCCATGTAGAGGTGGGAAGGGAGGACAATGATAAAAGGGACAAACATCCACAAACAAATATCAACAACCATTAATTCACATATAATGCATAACATGAAAAAAGGTAGCTTAGTTCTTATTAGTTTCAATGTTTAATCCAATATTAAAATTCAAATGGGAAAAGCTTTGTCATACCAAGGAGAGGTATCCTTTTCATAATGAAAATCAAGGTTTTTATAGAGTTGGGTGAGACATTGCATAATTAAGTTACCATTTAAGATGGTAGATAAGAACTTAATTCAAAATTTGGCACTCAGAACTAAAGAGAACTAGACTCCAACAAAATGGATACTATGATACACACTCATTCAATTTGGGGTTGACAATATGATCATAGAAGTAGCCAGAAGGAAATTATTGGATTTTTAGATAATCCACATGAGCATTGAGGACATAAGTACACTCCTATAGTCAGAGGAGGCATTTTTGTATGTTATATCCACCTACATGTTGCCTTTACATCTAATTATACTTTAACAAGGCCTCTCTGAACATCTAATCAGGCCCATATACCCCCATTACTTATTGTATCCACATATCAATAACCCTAGATCTCTTTTGCTGATGTGGAAGTTATGCAATATTTCTTTAGATTTGGCAATGCTGTATTTTCACATGTAGTATATTTACATACACGTATCTGTCTTAGGTATTAGGTGTGCAATAAATATTATGTGATTTATGTATACACATAATATTTTCAAATTTTATAAAAATACTAATGCTTCACATCTTGCATGAAACCATTGAGACTCAATATATATGAGTTCACACCCTAAAGGGTGTACCAAGAAAGGGTTGGGTAGACCATTGGTGCTTCACAAGATTTTTATCCCTTATTGCCACTTATTACCAATCTAACTAGCTCTTAAAACCATTTGCCTAAGCTATTACTCCTTTTTTGCATACTCCTCCAATCTTTTCCCACTTTCTATCCTTATTTTCCTCACATTATGCCCCTTTTTCCAGTCGATTGTACTAGGTTGACTGGGTTGACCCTGTATAGTTTTGGGTAAAATTCACTAAGGGTCTAGATTGGTTTTTAGCCGACCTATCCCATCACCTAGTGAATTCTTGCCCATAATTGTACTAGGTTAACTGGGTCGACCCTATCAACTAAATTTTTTAAAAGGGATTATGGTTAAATTTACCTATATATACAGTATCATTTCATCATTATTTGCACAATGAACAAGAGTTATTATTCACTTGCACTTATTTACAATATGATTTTCCACCATTCTACTTGAGGAGTCTTAGCTTAGGGTTTATATTTAGAGAATCTAGTATTGTGGAGAAGTCTTGGATGTTTTGGCCTTTCTTAGTGATCTTTACAAAACCACACCAACCTCTTACAAAACCCCTTTGGATAAGGGAGAGATTAAGTCTTGATAGGTTTAACATTTAGGTATGTATTCTCTAAATTTTTTCCTTTATTTAGTAGATAGAAGTAGCATAAATATTGGCTTTGAATAATATTACTCTTTTGTTTCCATGTATTTAGATTCTTACTCATACATAACTTAATTGAGATTCTCCTATGCATGTTTGTTTTATTTACTAACCCCCATATTATGCCACAAGCTTTGGTGAGAACTAGATTAGATTTTAGTACTTTACTTGTTATTAGTTTAGTGAATATAAAACATAGGAATCCCTTAGGGTTATTACATTATTATGCTTGATTGGAGGCTTTGGAACCCTCCATAGCATTATGTATTGTGATAAGAGATCCCCTAATCAGGTCTAGTGGATCCCCATATTGGTCATGTTCCTGATTATCTAATGTGTCCCCAATCATAAGTGTATGGTATGATATATCTTCTTCAAGTTAAGATTTATTTATAGACATGATGCATTCATAATTGCATACATTATGGTGAAAAAGACGTAAAGGTTTTGATTAAGAATTTAGTTGTGGTGAAGGTATTAGTTTGGATCCACTCTTTGTAAAGGTTACCAAACACTTTGAGAAATGAGGCAAGATATTTAATCCCATCATATTTTATAGTTGGAGATAAGTTACCAATATCAATGGACACAATAAAGGGAGCTAAAGGCTCATTTTGAATAGTTTGAAGCATATTGTTATTCATTATGGGTTAAGGAATAACATTGCTTGAGGCATCTCTAAGAGGCGAAGGAATATAACTGGGATTAGCTTGAGGATGGATAATCGGAGGTTGATTATCCATATTAATCAAATGATTTTAGAGTTACATCATTTTAGATGTGTCAGAGGTTTGAATTATGTTCATTTTCTGGATAACTTGTGCAAGAAGTTAAGTTTTATCAATAGGTTAGTTGGTGTTGGTAGGAGCACTCCCTAAATTGGTATTAGGGAGAGGGTTATTAGAAGATGGATTATTTATTAAAATTGTTTCAATTTCTCCCATATTAGTTTGAAGGTTTTGAAGATGAGAAGTCTCTTGATAGGTATAGAAAGGGTTAGACCCATCAACTTCATCTTGAGCTGTGATTTTCACCATGTGACAAGTTACAGATGAAGGAGGGGAAGAGGTGCCCCAAGAGTGATGGTGCTCTTGAGAAGAGAAGAGAGGGAGGAATGAACATCCCATATAGTATCTAAATGGATTTAGGTTATCCAAGAAGATTATGATAGGGGACTTCATGATGATTTGAGAGAAATGAACAAAATTCTAAGAAGGAGAATAGTGAGCTGAGTCAGATAAATGGGCAAGATAGAAAAAGTACAAAGTCAATTAGGTTGACTTAATACTAAAAACATGAGCTGAAAAAGTGTACAAAGTTGACAGGGTCGACCTAATACTTGAAATAGGAGATAAACAAGTGTACAGAGTTGATAGGATTAACCTAATACTAGAAATAGGAGCTGAAAAAGTGTACAAAGTCAACAAGGTTGACCTAGTATTGAAAACAAAGGCTAAAAAACTATACAAAGTCGATAGGGTTGACTTAGTATCATAGGTAGCAGAAAAATAGATAGTATGTATGAGACTATGTTGAGTGAAATGACTATGTACTAAAAAAGGAAAATTTTTACAAGTAATTTTTAAAGAAATAAATGAAAGGAAACACACAATTAATTGGGTCAATGAGGTTGATCCAATTGAGGCACACAACACAAAACCTTTCACCAACATTGGCTAATGCAAGTCTTTAAAATACAACACATAATTAAGCAAAGATCAAGTAGTCAACTTGGAAAGTAAAATCTAACTAAGTGGTCAACCTAAATGTTGTTAGATTATTAGAATATAATTTTAGATGTGATAAGGATTTGGATATAAGAAAGGAATTAGAAAGAAATCTATGGATGGTTTTAAGATGTTTGGCATGAAAGGGATCTATATTGGCAATGGTATTAGCTTGGTATCGGGGCCTACCCCCTCACTTCACACATTTCAATGATAAGGGTGTCATGTGCTTAGCCAATATATACCATTAACCACATATTTATACTTATTTTGAAAACCAAGTTGGCTTCCCCCTTTGTGATGAAATCCAAGTAGGTAGGCCTTGGGTAAATAGTTGTTTAAAATGCATTTTAAGATTTTGTGATTAGGTAATGTGTGCAAAAAAGAGAAAATAGTGTAACTAAATAATTTATTAAAAAACCACCTAATTAGATTATGTGATCTATTTTAATCATGTAAAGAACAATAAATGAAAGTGTGAACTAATTACTAGCATATAAGCATTAATTTTAACTTTGAGACATAGTACAATGTCATTTTAGATGATAGTGTATGTATAGATTATAGAATAGAGTCGATAATGTTGCTACTGTACTACAAAACTAAGGGTTTAAGAAATAACTACATCGATAATTTTGACCTAGTTTTCTAGATAGAAGACAAAATATATAACTATGTTGATACGGTCAACCTAGTTAACTATATAGGGGCAATTTTAAAGACTACAAACTATGAAAAATAGAACTGAAATGAATAACAAAAATGATAGAGAAGGATAGAAAGGATCCTTAGTAGGTTAGAGGATGCAAAATAAAATGAGATTGCTATTGAAGTACCCTAATTTATACTTGAAAATTCTACTGTGTTGACTGGGTTGACCTAGTTTTGTAGTTCCTTGTTTACTAAAAACTTGTAAAATGTATCATGTAAATAGGGTCAACCTAGTAACTTGATCTATAAGTATGAAAGTGTACTATGTTGACAGAGTCAACATAGTATCCTATACCTAATGAAAAACCTACACAAATATAATAAAGTCATATTGATGTGACTATGTGTTAAACCTATGCATAGAAATTAGAGCTATATCAACACTGTCAACCTAGTATCATAAAAATAGAGAAATAAAATGATAAACTAATGAAAAATGTGAGATAAAAACTACAAGGGTTAGGTCCATGTCAATTTCACCAGAATATATGCAATTAGAAATGTATCATGTCTATAAATCAATCCTAATTGAGAGAAGATAGATCATACCATACACTTCTGATTGGGGACACATTAGATAATTAGGAACATGACCAATATGGGGATCTACTAGACCCGATTAGGGGATCTCTTATCACAATACATAATGATAGGGAGGGTTTCAAATCCTCCATTTAAGCACAATCATGTAATAACCCTAAGGGAGTATTATGTTTTATATTCACTAAACTAATAACAAGTAAAGTAAATAATCTAATCTAATGCTCACTAAAGCTTGTGGCACAATATGGGGTTAGTAAAAAAAAATCATGTATAAGAGAATATCAATTAAGCTATGTATGAGTAAGACCCTAATACATGGAAAGAGAAGAGCAATATTTTTCGAAGCCAATACTTATGCTACTTCTATATACTAAAAAGAGTAGCAAAGTTAGAGAATACTTACTTGAATGATGAACCCATCGAGACTTGATCTCTCCCTTAGCCAAAAGGGCTTTCCAAGAGGTTGTGGTTTCATAAGGACCACTAACAAAGGCCAAATTATCTAAGACTTCTCCACAAGACTAAATTCTCAAAATAGAAACCCTAAGCTAAGACTCCTCAAGTATAATGGTGGAAGAGCATATTTTTAAGAAGCACAAGTGAATATAAATCTTATTCACTATGTAAATAATGATGAAATGACCTTGTATATATAGGCATTTTATCCCTAAGACCTTTCAAAAGTTTTAGCTGATAGGGTCAACCTAATCAATCTAGTACAGTTATGGATAAGAATTCACTAGGTCAGCCAAGAACTAACCTAGACCCTTAATGAGTTTCACCCAAAATTGTTCATGGTTAACCTAGTCGACCTAGTAAAGTTGACTATCAAAAGGGGCATAAGGTAAGGAAAATAAGGATGAAAAGTGGGAAAAGACTGAAGGAGTATGAAAAAGAGGAGTAATAACTTAGGGGAATGGTTTTAGGAGCTGGTTAGGTTGGTAATAAATGGAAATAAGGGACAATAATCCTATGAAGCATCAATGGTTTGGACATCCCTTTCTTGGTACACCCCTTAGGGTGTGCACTTAAAAATATTGAGTCTCAATGGGTTCTTACAAAATGTAAAACATCAATATTTGATAAAATTTGAAAATATTATGTGTATACACTTTAGACTTGTTGAGTTTGTGCTAACTATGCATGTAAGGATGCACTTGGAGAATATGCACTGAAGGGGAGTGCACACCTTTCATGATTCCTATAACTTGGTTGTATTTTATATACAGTCTATGCCTACTTATTTTTGGTACTTTGAAAATTTAATTTCACTCAAATAACCAAATAATACTTACTTCATGTCCATCTTGCACATGAATTAATACTTGAATGCATTATGTGCAAAGAGTTTTCACAAAAGGTTATGTAGGAGGATGGGCATTAAAGTATAGAGGCATATCAGTGTAGGAAATATGAAAACTCACATGATGGCATAAACATATATCTTATGAAAAAATAATAAGGCCTTAATTCTTCCCACACACACACACACACACACACACACACACACACACACACACACACATATTGTTGGCAGATTTGAGAATATACAATTCTCATCTACGAACTTACATTAGACTGTGAAGGGAGTGTTGTGATACATAGATCGTAGCCTATGAATCATAAGGGCACATATGTGGACCTATATAATTATGCATATAATTTCATCATTTAGACATGAGGAACCTCTTGGAAAGGAGTGCAAAAGAAGAAAAAATCTCTTGGGTGCACACTTACATTTAGAAACTTCATGCTATACACTTCATCCTATGTAATCTTAAGTCTGGGAAATCTGCATGCTAGACTTGCATGATAATAATTTTTTGTGATGGAAAGACACAAAGATATTCTGTATAGGTCATGCATTAAGAGTTTTTCATAGGTGAAATTTGGCACTTATTTGATGTGTGAATCTACACCAACTTTTTACTTCGAGCGCTAGTGGGGAATCACTTGTGTGTAACCTTACCCTTGAGAGGCTCAACATTGTGCAAGCGTGAAAGCCTTATATAGGGTCTTATGAGATTCATGTAGATTGGTGTGACTTAAAGAGTAAAAAATAATAATGAATTTATCCATGCATTCTTTAATGCTTATAATGTCACATCTACTAATAAAAATACAATATAATTGTGTGTATATGATATACATTTGGATGCTCATGATGTCTCACCTTACAATAATATGTCTACATGTAATGATACTACTAGTAACATGGAAAATGTGGGAATGATCTTTCCTCTAATAGAATGCAATATTATTTTTATTTGGAAATAAAACATGATGATTCTTCCCCTTTTCTAGCAATAAAAAATGATGCAAAAGAAATTGATGTTTCTTTCCCTTTGCTAGAAATACTAAATGATACAAAATTAATTGATATTTATTATCTTTATCTATAAATGTAAAACTATACAAATTATTTTGATTTTTCTCTCTCCTCCCTTGAAATTAAATGTGAAAATATCCCATCTTATCTTGAAAATACATGTGAAAATATCTCTTTGCATGAAGTTTATACTAGTAAAAAATGTAATGCAATTTATGTTATTAATTTATAAACACAATGTGATGAGAATGCCATGCTATACATTGATGTTTCCATAGAATGTAATCTTAAGCAATGTAATGATAGTGGTGATGAATCTATTGACCCTATTTTTAGGGTAGATAGTGATTTATTAATATAATGAATGAATATTTTCAAAAAGCTACTATTCCTACTAGCCATATCATTTCTGTGATGCATGCCATAGGTGATCTATAAAAGAAATTACTTCTCACTTTAAAATCAAGATCATGTGAAGATAATGTGAACAATAATTCATATTATAATAATTTATAACATGGATCATATTCAATTCTAATTACCCAAAAGGATATCTCATGCCAAAGTTCTAATTATTTGATGGCCATAGAGATCCTAATAGTCACTTAATTCAATGTACACTTTATTTTGGGTAATGTGGTAATGATGGAGGAATACTATTAAAATTATTCCATAAAATATTAGAAGATGAGGCCTTAAATTGGTTGAATAATTTAGAACAAGTTTCCTTATCCAAATTTAATAAGCAAAATGTTACTAAATTCACATTGGAACATATCCAAAGTCTAAAGCAATATTATGATGACTTTATTTAATATCACATTTTATGATTTTAATAGTACATTATATTATTTAATGTATCAACCCTTAGATTTGTAAAATTAATTTGTCTTTATCAAGGGTCTTATATCTCCACTCAAAGAAAGAACCCTTTATAACTCTTACACTTATTTTGAGAGATTTTGCATGGATGTTTTCAACTATGCCTTTAATCTTGATTGTGAGTCACATAATACCATTAGTTTGAGTGATTCAAGACCACCTTCACCTAAGAATAAATATCCTCATTTATAGGTAGAATCAGATAAATCATCAAAAAAATTCAAGGGTTCAATTAAGTTCCCTAATAAAATGCAATAATCAAAAGACATGGTTGAAAGGAAAAAATCAAAGTGAAGGAACCTATGCGAAAAAGGAATTAACCCATTAAGTTTGATAGTTTTAAAGATCAACCAAGCACTATTTTATATATATATATATATATATATATATATATATATATATATATATATATATATATATATATATATATATATGAGGTGATGAAGAAGTTTATAGTAAATATTAGGTAAGTGGACTATCCTTTTATATATATATATATATATAAGGATAGTCCACTTACCTATTATTTACTATAAACTTCTTCATCACCTCAAATAAATAAATAAATAAATATATATATATATATATATATATATATATATATATATATATATATATATGTAAGGATAGTCCACTTACCTATTATTTACTATAAACTTCTTCATCACCTCAAATAATTGAAGGTAAAACCATTTTTTAACTATCATCATAACAATGGACATCAAGATAATAATTGTTACATTTTGTGAAAAAATGTTGAAAAACTAGTGGATAACAAGTTTTTTACATTTAATAAAGTTGTGAAATTAACCCTGTTAGCTTTTGGGTAGGTAAGGGTTAAGGGGTTATAATAGCCTAATTAAATAGATGAATAAAATTAATCTAAAGTAGGCCAAATAAATTAATTCAGATATGATAATATACTAAATCTAAAAAATTGCCAAATATAAAAATTACAATGATAATTTGGTATTTTGATAATTTTAACAAAAAGAACAAATAATACTTAGCTTGTTTATAGATCCCTATGTGGATATGAGATGTACAAGTGTAATAATAGGCATATTGATGGTCAAGATCCTATCATTGGATTCTAGAAATATTATTTTGGGAGGCCTAGACACTACCATCAACTTGTGGACACTATCATCAATGCTTTCATTTATGGCTCAACACTTTTATCTGGTAAAAAATATTCACTATATTTAGAAGTGACCACTTAGGCCTATTAGGGTTTTCTATCACCTTTTTATTGATATATCTGGATCACACACATAGGCTATGTAAGATTATATATATCTCAAACCCTTGTTCTTCACCAAGGTCATGTCTCCTTGACAAAAGTGGGTTTTTGGGCTCACAAAGTCACATTGAAATCATGTACCCATTTTTCAATGAGTGATACCTATATAGCCACTACTCTTAAGAGGGCCCCAGACATATGTAGTTATCCCCTAAGTGTGGGCTTATGGTTACAAGGATGTAATATGAGATATGTAATGACATGCAATGATCTAACTTGTAAATTTTTAGATAATTCTCACGAGTTTTTATTTGAATTCTTCATACCTATAATATGACTGATATAAAAATAGGGAATAATAAGGTACTATACTTAGTTGCATATTTGATTAAATGAGCTTGAATAGGTTTTTTCTTGGTATTTTTCTACATGGATAATGAGTATGATTCGATTTGTATTCATACCACACCTTTTGATAAAATCTCACATAATGGTTATATAAGAGAAATAGGGCAACCCATATGTTTTGAAAGATTTTCAATTTGGATGACTTTTGAGTATGGATATTACATAAGGAAATTGGATACTAATATCAACGCTAGTGTCCCTATATAGATGGTAGTGTGAAACATAATATAAAAATATTGAAGGTATATAATTAAAAGTGAAGGATATAAATCATATTTTAATATTTATATAGTGTACATATGATCTAGGTCATCAAAATGATAGGGTTGATCCATAATATAGGTAATTAGGCCTAATAAGATGGAAAATGTAAGCCTTTTATTCGCATAAGATATAGAATTGAATGGTAGATCCTTGATTATTATTTATCATGTGTATAATAATGAGATGCTATATATAATTATATTTTAGTACCTACATCCCCCCATTTAATCTAGTAATGCATAAAGATTAAATTACTAGGTTAAAGGAAGGAAATGCGTACCTAGGTGTGTACACCACACTTTTCCTTTGATTAAGCCATGTTGAATTTGATACCAATTTATGACATGTAACAAAAATCATACTACATTATAAATTAGTGCATGCAATTTGAAATGGAATAATTGAAATGCTTGAAAAGTAAAGAGAGCAAGGAATGAGTACACATGTGTGTTAATGCAACCATGTTTCCCTTTAATACTTTGCTTTGGTAAATATGTTCCCTTATGAATCATTAGATCTAAGATAGGTTTAAAAATAAACCTTAGATATTTGAAGAGGACACTTGGAGGGTAATTATGACCCTAATCTAGTGCAAGGGTGAGTTGTGTCATGACCATTGAGATCATTGAATCTCAATTAAACAACTCAAGTGAGTGTATAATAAATTCAATTTAAGAGGTATAACAAACTCAACTTGAAAAAGGGTATTAGTGTTAAGTCCATTGAGGGAGTTTAATAACAATTAAAATACTCAAAAGAACCAACTGCTATAAATAGGAAAGGCTGAAAATGGTGTTTCGTGGTAAAAATGGTACTTCTTGGTAAAATGTTTTGAATATATATTTGAACTTTTTAGTGAACTTTCATGCACATGCACATCTAATGTGTCTAAATCTAAAGTATCTATCAAAATTTAATCTCTAATATATAACCACGTAAGTATTTGTCACAAATATAAAGAACTTTATCCCAAATTTATAAAAAAGATAGTGCTAAATGTATAGGATTATGATCTGTGTGTATATCTGAATATTCCTCTTATATCTAAATATTCCCCCTAAGTGTATATCTAAATATTCTTCCAACTATGTATGTATAGAGTCATGCATCTATGATAGGCTCCCACTAATATTCCTCCCTTTTGAGGTGAGGGGAATGGAATATGGTAGTCACCTTACCTTAAAAGGAAAAGATAACTATATTATATATCTATGAATCATATATCATATAGGAGTATCATGCATAAGTATATATATTGATAAAAATCGTAGTATGTGATCATGAAAATCCCTAAAATGCATAATATGTATTATGAATATGTATTAGAAAGTAACAATACAAGCTCAACAAATAATGAAACACACATTCAATAGCACCTGATGTCACACAAACGGGTCTAAGTAGAGCACAAATAAGGGGCATGTTCAAATGCCACATACTCAAAGGGAGGACATATTCAAATGTCCACACAAAGAAATAACACTCAGTAGCATAGGGGCCTACAAGAAATAAGAACATTCAAATGTTCCATAAGTAAGGAAATATTAAACAAGAATTATAATCAAGGAAGTGATAATGTGAATGAATAAAGTATAAGTAACCAATAAAAACATATCATACTATTCCCTACATATATGTGTTAGTAAAAAATGTCATGTAACATAGCATATCAAGTACATTGTGTAATGATGAGTATAGACATGCGTATGAGTTTGTCTATAAGGTCAACATGATAATGTAAAAGTGATCATAAAATAATATAACATGTATCAATCATGATAAAATAGAAGTAATATGCCCCCAATGTAGTGTGTCATGCAAGAATAAGAAAGGTCCCACATCTACGTGCGTATGTATCATGGATATAATGTATGCATGTATCATGCTCAAGTATGCATCAAACATATGTATGTATATAAAATAAATGATATTATATCTACTAATATAAATTAAACAACATAGATGTCAAGGAGCTAGTAAACATGTGTATGTTGAATAAGTTTTGTATTTTTATTTATTTAAATATTTTTGTATTTTCTTGGGTTTTTTGATTTTTTATAATATTTGACATATTTTGGTCAAGGTGATTTTAGTGGATCATATTTTTCATGATTGGATCGTTTTGAGTGAAAATGGTTCATATCATGCTCCTCTTCTCTCCTTAATTTCTTAGTAGAATTACCATCACCATCGTGTGGTATGCAAACTAATCTTCCCTTTGTTGATTTGGATCTACTTTAGCTTCCATTTGGTATAACCTAAATTTTCCCAATGTAAAAGGGTGTTAATATGTATGAGGCATGACCCAAAACTTCATTTGGATAACACATGGACCATAAGCAATTGGTAATATTATGTAACCCAATAAGTGTTTCCAACTTCCCTTATGATGTAATTATTTGATATTATAGCCAAGTTGTGATAAATGTCTTACATGACAATAGGTTTATTTTTTTGTATTGTCAATATGGTTATGGTTAAAATAATATCCACCCATTAATAATGTAATTGTTAAATCCTTTTGGCGAGGATGCTTTTTGCTTGGTGCAATTGGAAGTGGTTATGTAGTATGCCCATCTGGGATTGGTCCCATATTGAGTAACTTTTGCAAAGGTGTCATTTAAAGATTTATAATTCCATATAATTTTTCGTTATATGTGATCTTAAATTCATTCCCATTATATGTATCTTTAACAAATATTTTTTAATTTTTAGGAGATATATTTAATTCTTTGTTATATTTGAGTAGGAAACAAGCATATCTATGCACATTCATGTATAAGTGGATAAATGAGGTGTAATATTTTTGTAATGTGCTTTCTTTGAGTGGAGAAGTAATACGTCTACTAAATATGAATTTTAGTTCTAAATATGAAATATGATATGTTAATGAGTATGATGCATTTTTGAATTGAATAACATAATATTGAATAGACTCATCATCATATTTTTTGAAGTTTTTCAAATATTCTGATGTAAAATTGGGTACACTATGTGTATTAAATGCCAAGAATAAAAAATCTTATACTTTATTGAATTTAGTTAAGGAAACATTTTATAGACTATAGAATCAATCCCAAGATTCTTGTGTGAGGCTTCTATGGAATGATTTTGACAATATTCACTCATCTTTATCCTAATACTCAAAAGTATGTACATATTGAATGATATATTTTGAAGGATCTTCATGGTCAAAAAATAAAGGTAACATTGGCATGATAAAATATTATGGATAAGGAATTACAATAAACAATTTTTAAGAGGTTGATTTTTTATGATGTTATTATTAGTTGTAGGATTATAGGATAACATTTTTACTTTGATAAGTGAAACTTGCCTTTGTAGTTCTCATATAGTACTCATCATAGATATAAGATAAGTAGTAGGAATTATTGATTTTTTCAAAGATGTAATCATTAGTTGTAATTAACCATATATTTGGAACATAGGAGTAATGGATGTATCATAATTATGAGTAATTTGTTTGATATTTTCATGATTTGAAAAGTTTATAACCTCTGATAACTCAACTTTATTTTAAAGTTGTGGAACTTTTAGTAATGGTACATCCTTAAATTTTTTTGTAACCTTTGGAAATGGTATATCATTTAAATTTTTTTGAGTCTTTGGTAGTGGTAGATCATTTAAAAGTTTTGGAATCTTTGGTAATTGTACATTTTTAAAAAAAAGTTAGACTTTTAGTAATAGTACATTATTTGGAGTTTTCAAAGAAGTTGTGATATCCTTATAAATATTGTGAAAATTTTTGTGATCAAATGATGGAAAATTGGACCCATGTGTATCCAATTTTATTTTAATAGGTGGTGGAACATGCTAACCATCACCATGATGTGATGACATATATTTTTGGTTACTAAGAGCATGGACTATGAAACCTAACATAGGTGTTAGCTAGTCTAGCTGCCAAAGGGGCCACAACCATGATCACTAACTTTCACTTCTAATCTCCCTATGCTAGCATATCACTTAAGGCATGAGGAGAGAGAGGATTAGAGATGGGTTAGGGTTAGTTATGTATAAGGTTGATCCATTCAATAATTAAAAGAGGCATTTTAGTGTCCTTAGGGGAGGAACCTTCACAAGTGAATATGGGCTAATGGGTGAGATTGTCAAGGGGAAGGGGAAAAGGTTATGTTAAAATAAAAATGTATAAAAGAAGTTCATAAACCATTAAACCAAAAACATTCAGATAGTAACCCTTTAGGCTAGAGTACACAAGATATAGATTTATTAAATAATATTAACTATTTCATAAACAATTAAATTTTATAGGGTCTTGATAATTATAACATACAACCTATAGGCCAAGGACTCCTACTACGTGATCCTAAGTTGTATTACATTAATCCACTCTTCTTACCATCTAGTCACCCTTTCCTCCATCTACTCTTGTTCAAATCTCCATCCATAAGTCTTAGTTATTCTTATTTTTCCCACTTTATCGTATTATTTGTTCCTCCACTATCACTCCCTAACAATCCCCTTCTTCACTACTAGATCCTTATCTTTTTTGGGGTCATATTCTTCTACGGTGGGTGTTCTGTCTCCTTTTTTAGACCTATTTTAATACCCTTTTTCATGCCTAGAATATCATTATATTATTATTTTTTGCATATTCATATGTCTGAAATGTTATCTTGGTCTAAGGAAAATTACCATGCCATTTACCATCTTACCATAAAAAATCTTTGTTAAGATCCATATCTATCCAATTTACCTATCAATTTCCCCCAAAATTTTCCTTATGGTTCTTGGGCCCACATGGATACTTTACCCTAGGTCATACCACTTTGTCTTGTACCAAATGTTGACATGGTTCTGATAACTAACATCTAATTTTATGCCAATTTTGTACAAGGCACACATGCAGGTTATGTGGTTTGGATTACATGTGCCTCTTATTTGGTGCAATTGATATCCACCTGAATCCCACAAGTACATGTTTACCTCATACTTAACCAGTTTTATGGGTCAACATAACCCCACACTAAATTGGTTGTCTATCCTTGGAGAATTATTTCTTTTACTTGCCCTCATTATTCAACCCAACTACTCTCAAAGCTTTATCCTGAGAAACTGATTTATCTAGAGTTTCATGATTCTGCAAGCCTTTTCTCTATGACTCCTCATGAGATGATTTCATTTTATTTGATGGCATATCCTATGAAAATTACCAAACTAACCTTGAACCTAATTTTTGGAGTCATTCATTTGGCTCTCTTTCTGGTCCTATTTACATCTCTATGAACCTTCAGGCTAATGTGTGGCTCAAACCCTTTTCTTCTAGCAATGGACATTTTCTAAGGTGTGAAGCTTCATTGTGTCCTTAACATTCTAAATGAGAAACTAACCTCTAAGTTTCCTATTATATAACATCAATAGGTTTTATGATGTTGTGTTTTTGTCACTTTGATCTCCTGATGACACCTTTCACCATCTTCTTTTAGGTACCCAAGTACCCTATCCTCACCTTGTTCCATATTATTTGTAAGAACTAGTGATCTGGCCTCCTTCACCCAATAATTTATACATGCCTCAAAGAGCTAATCCATTCAAGTATATATGAGTGAATTTTATCCCTCTAATTATTGTTGCTTGTGAGGGGTGATAGCCACTAGGTAGAACCAAGAAGCTTAAGACACAAGCCTTGAACTCCTTGATCCTGCCCTACATAGTCATGATTTCCTCTGAACCTCAAATGGACATTGTGAGTAACTAATTAGAATGGTACTCAATAATTTCATCATCCCCATACTCTGCCTCACTACTATGTCCATTCTTTAAAGTTTATCCATATTTTGGATGGGATACTCCATAGTGTATTGGTTGGCCTACAATGCTACTAATTTATGCTAGCACTGAGTTGTACTTACTAACCTCACATCATTTCATGGTTCGTTGTAGGTTTTGTTCATGCACATGCTCCTCCTAAGACATTTTCATCTTCTCTGATACTATTTAGACTCTTTACATCTACACATGATGGAGGCACATGACTCTATCCTGAGTCATCTTTTGCTAAGATCTTCCCTTTAGCTGATGGGCTCCTTCTTCCTCCTCCTACCACTTGTAGGTCGCTAGTTTCCCTATGGTATCTCAATAGAAATAAGATTTTCCATTTTTTAGCCTTATTGAAATCAATTGAGCCATATCAATAGGGTAGTATAGTTTCTTTAGCTCTTTGGCTTTGGTTCCTCTTATCTAACCTCCAAATCTTTGACCTTATTGGTTTGATTTCCTCTTTCCTCCTTTCTTTAATTTTTTTTGCTATCTCTCCCATATAAAAGTGTCTCTAGGATACCTTTTTAGGATCTAAACAGTCTCTTCTACTTTTGATCCTAATTTAGTAAGTTATATTATGGGCCATCTATCCCATACATATTTATAGTTATAAAATGAGTGATCAGTTGATCCGGTTAATAGAATGATAGTTGTCCATACTATCACCTATTTATGCCTAGGCATATGGTATCATGTCCAAGTCATGATTTTGAATTTTGAAATATTAACAAGTAACTGATCTTTCACATGCCTTGATCCTTCACATGCTTGTCTTTCCCTAGTTGATTCACTTCCCTTTCCACTAAGATCTGATAGCAATAACTCTAGATTAGGTCCTAGATCATGTCAGACCTTGTATATCAGTTCAATATTGTCATTCCTATTTATAAATTTTGGCTAATTGGTCATAACTTATTCCTTGTGCACTAACATAACACTTGTTATTTCTTATTTATCTCTTTGATTTAGTCAACACATCTTCTCCCTCCATGTGTCTATTATAATTTACCATACACTTCTTATCATTCGTTCATGTTTACTCTCCTTGTAGACATATTTGATAGACACCTTTATTCTCTTATTCTTGACACCATCTCCTACCCGACACTAACATTTGTATTTGGTCCTCTAGTACAGTGCTTCATTAAGATATGTCTTTATAGGTGTCAATGTAGACTTTATTTTTGGTGATGTAAACATGACTTTTATAATTTTAAAATGATCCTAACCCGACCATATATAATTATACATTTTTCATGGTGATTATTCATAGAAAGTCCCAAAATAACTTTTATCACCAATAAAAATGGGCAAAAACATACCTAAGATAACCTTATTACTCGATGGTAGTGAACACCTTATTACACCCATACACAGATCTAATACCCAAAGAAACATTGACAATAAATCATATTGGTACCATGGTGAAGTTCATCATGTTGTTTTTTTAGCAGTGTAGTTAAAATAGAGTAATGTCATTTATACAACATCCTTCCTTCTTTTAGGTCTAGCCGAAGTCATCATGTTGATTGACATGTTGTTTCTTCTATCGAGTGTGAGATGAATGTGCTTGGTTCTTTGAAACTTATATCAACTAATTCTGGGCATGTTTTTCTAGGGATTTATACCTTTTGGTGGAGGGGTGGGTTATGTCCTTCCAGTCCTTATTCTAATTCATCATTTCATCATCTTTTGAGGTAGGTGAGTGGCTTTTAGGGATAGTACATTATGTGCAAATTCAAAAAAGGATTTAGAATATATTGCTTTACATCATCATGAGGAAGCCTTATTATTCTTGTGTAGATTATATTTATGAATTATATATCACCTTAGTCATGCACACTTGGCAAACTGAGAACATGGATGTTCCTCTCAATTATATACCTTTCCCACTTTTTGAGATTTACATCTACTCTATCTTGTGCTCCTTGGCCTATCTATTTGTCTAACCAATCTTACACTGATGACCAAAACCTTTTATCTTTCTCATAATTCTTAAAATATGATTTTATTATGCCCTTTAAGTTTTGAGCATGTACCTATTTTCTGACTCCTAGGACACAAGCATCAGTCTTAGATCAATGCATCAATGCTAGTGTCCTACCTTAATGCATGTGTCTAGTGACCTCAAGTCATCTAATTTACAAATGAAACATATAATAATGGTTATCTTAAGTGATTTAATGCAATATATATATACTGATTGGAGTGTTATATATTTACAATCACTCTTCATTCATTCTTAACCTAGCATTCATACCAAAGAGCATTCAAATATCATTTAGTTAATAAAATCCTCCCTATTTATTCTTATCTACATATAAGTCATAGGGATTGCACATATATATGTATGAATTAATGAAAGAGTATCCTAAAATCATGATTTGCCAAGTTGTAATCTAGGTCATTGTTGTACTTTATTTCCACATATTGCAACCTTGTGACACATAAGCCAACACATTAGTGGAGAACCACATTATTATGAGGCTCTATTTAGATTAGTAGATATGTAGGAAACACTCATTGATAGAGGGGTTTTTGGGGTTATCTTAACACCATGATCCCACTAACCCATTTTTACTAAGGTCACTATGAAGATGTAGAACTAGGGTTTTGAAATTTCATGTGTGACAGTCTATGACCTAGATCTAAATGTACCAAAATTAAGGCAAAGACAAACCCAAAATCATATAGTTGGTCACATATTTTTCAAGTATGTATTCCATACATGACACCTACATATATTTCATATGTTCTATATCAAGAACTATGTTAGGATCAAAACTATCTAAGTACGTTATTGCTTTGTCATTTCATATCTAGTATAGTTGTAATTTTCATTTTTAGTCTATCTTAGTTTAATAAATTTAGTATATATTGTATTTGAGTTAACATTTAATTAGCCTAATTTATATGTAATTATCACCCTTGTGCATTGTCATTTCTATGTTCTTAACCCATCTACCCAAGTAAGATCCACATCTAAAATTAGGGTTAAATATTTGGTGAATCTGATCTTTAAACTCCAAACCCTAGGTCAATTGGGGTTTTCTAATTTATCTATTGCTAATATTTAATTATTATAAAATATGTATAATGTGGATGCATCTATCACCCACTTTGGGTTCTAATTATTGATAGTTGTTATAATTTACTACAATTTTAAAAAAATATATTAAGCAAATTCATGAGAATAATGAGAGGGTTTGAAAGTGGAAACAACACTTGATCTATCTTTAAAATTTCATTTACAATTTTATAGATCCAATATTTAGATGATAATGTTCATGATCTCAACAATTTGTTATAAAGAAATATTATTTGAATTATATCTACCATTTTGTACCCATTATTCACCCATGGCTTATATTGGATTCCATGTTCCATGTTGTTACTAATCGAAAAGGTAAGGTTTCTCAACCCATTCTGCCACTTGTTAATATACAACAGGTGCCTCCTAAACCTAAGTTTGTAATAAAATCTAAGGGATATAATATTATTTACCAATTGAGAAATACACATACGAATATTTCAACCCTTGAGTTCTTAATGCAATATAATGTTTACAAGGATATTCTATACAAGGCATTGTGTGAGACACAAGTTCCAAGTAATATTGAGCCTATTTATTTTATGGATATCATGAAATATTTCAAGAACAATGTCAATATCATTACCTTTGATTCAACATAATTACCATCCAAAGATATTATCGACCAATATTTGTCATTATTCATACAAGTAACCATGAAAAATAATGGTATCAAAAGGGTGTTCATTAACAATGTATTGGGCTTAAACATTTGTGGCATAAAATTCCTAACTACCATGGGAATTAACACCAATCTTATTCAAAAATAAATGATGCATATAAAGGGGTTTGATAGTTCACATAGCCATTTAGTTGGGAAAATAAATTTGGATGTGACACTGGGGACAAAATAGGTCCCAACTATGTTCCAAATGATGTGTCAGTCATTATAATATAATTCACCCTTGGGTAAACCTTGGATACATTCAATTGAAGTAGTCCCTTATACACTTCATAGATGCATAAAATTCATACATGATGGGACCTTATTGATTATGTATGTTGATGATAGACCTTTAAAATTATTTAAAATTATATATTTTTAAATAGGTGGCATCCCTAAAGTGGTACCACTTGAACAATGCATTCCTCTTTATCATATACATAATTTTGAAATGGGTGAGTTAAGTACAATGAATCCTCCATCTCCAAAAGTAAATAAGTCACTATCTTCTAAGATGAATATAAATATACATCAATTAAAATATCAGTCACCAAATGAACCAATGATACCAAAACTACAAGAACCACCAATGTTTGAGCTTATGTTATTGGTAAACATTGAATAGATAGATGGCCATGTTTCATACTACTATGATAGTGATGATGAAAATGTTTATGAAATTACAGATGAAAAAATGCAAAAATTAAAATTTGATCCACTCGATCACCTTTCATATAACCTATTTGAACCTACATGACCTACTATATATAAGCTAAGTCCACTTTTATAAGATACCAAACTAAATCAAGATAAGGGTAAAGAGAAAATAGAAGGTAAACATGCAAATGCTTGTTATTCCATACATCCCTTGGCTAAAAAATTGAGTGAACCTTAGAAGGGTCAAATGAAAATTCATTATGTGAATAATGTGGAGTCTTCTAAAAAAGGATTCAAATTAGAATTTATAGATCACATGCAATAAGATACTCCAGATACCATGTTATCTATGCTAATTGAACATAGAATGATTTCTTTACCTTATACCAGACATATATCATGCAATAGACTTATACCTACACAAGAAAAGGCATCATATTATAAATATCATTAGATCATTGGACATAATACAAATCAATGTGAGGCATGGAAGAAATTAATTAAAAAATACAAGAATGAAGGGCACATACAAATTATGTTTGAAAATGGAAAATACCACATATTTCCAATCTTTGAAAAGATAACTTTTTTGCAAAGGAACCAAAGCATGAAGATATAACCATTTCCATAAATATTGATGGGTTTCATCATCCAAATATCAAGATTGATATAGAACACAACTTACATCATTACCACATTATAATAGTTGGGACATAATATATGATTTATGTTATTCATTAGCTTTTACACAATCTCTTGGGTATATCATTTTACCTATTGAAAGTGGCCCAAAGGTAATGGACCTTGCTATATGGGTCATGAACTAAGAACCATACTTGAATTTACACCTTGGATAGTAATGGTTGACTGATATGAAATTAGTTGTTAGTGTTATAAAATAATTTAGTATTTTTCAACATGATAGCAAAGAGGTTCATAACCCATATAATGGATATGAGGGACATGTACAAATGATCACTGGTAGTGAATTACCAATAGACACAACACTTTTAGCACTCATGTAGTATAAACAATTTTGGAAAGCAAAGCATCTTGGCTCCTAAATTTGAAGGCTTATAAGACTAAATGGTTTCAAATATTACACAATACTAAAAAAATAAAATAAAATTCAAAACTCCAAAAATATTTTCAACACCTACATATTCTATTAGACCATTGGCATCTATGTGTTAGTTCCATGTTGATAGATGGCATATTAGTTAATTCTACATATATGTTTGTCACACTTCTATTTGAGTGTGATAAAGGCATACACAGATACATGATCTATTCCTATTTTGGATGTTGGGCCTTCCCTCTACTCATGTCATGTAGACATTGGGAGCATCCACTTATTTTATCTTGATATTCACAAGGTATATGGTTTGATGATAATCATTATTTATCGTGTTTAAGCTTATATTTACTTACACATGACTTTATCCATGATTATAAATTTCACGGGGTGATTGATATGCTATACACTTGACATTTTTTGCTAACACATTTGATCCATGGGCTACTATGATATGTTTATACTGGTTACTTATACTTTCCTTTATGCACTTCCTTGAGTGTTTTTCCTTGCTACTGTCTTATTTCTTTGAGCATTTGAATATACTCCTTTATTTTCAGCCCCTGTACCTATGTGTGCTTTATTTAAAATTTTAATATGCCATTATTTTTTGTATGGACATTTGAATATGTAGTTATTTATTTTATGTAGTTATTTATTTTGTGGACATTTGACTCAATCATGTCCCTTCGATTATACAACATTTAAACATGCCCCTTATTTGTGGTTTCTAAGGACCATTGTATGTTGAATTTATTTTGAGTGCTCTTGTGTGTGTGTGTGCTTGTTTACTTATTTTCTTATTGAACTAGTTTTATTATTATCTAGACTTTGCCATGATATTTATCATTTAGGTTAGGTCTTGATGTGATCACATTATTCTATGCACTTAAATGATACATTTACCTAGACATGTTCTTCTATATGTCACATGGTTCCATTCACAAATTATTCATTTGTCTTATCCTTTTAAGTGAGGTAACTATCAATTCTGCTCTTCCCTCACTTCAAATGGGGGAATATCATTGGGGGAATGTCCTAGACATGTTATTATATATGTCACATGGTTCCATTAACAGATTATTCATTTGTATTATCCTTTTAAGGTGAGGTAACTATCAATTATTATCTTCCCTCACTTCAAATGGGGGAATATCAGTGGGGGCATGCTTTGGAAGCATGTTCTCCACACTTATTCAGTATTTTACACACCTAGACTTAGTGGGGGCATGTTTTGGAAAAATGTCCTTGACATTGGCACATATTTCATTTTTCATATTTCTCAATATATAGTGGGGGCATGTTATGGTAAAATTATGCCCACACTTCTACAAACTTTAAAATTGACCAAAACACATAGCCATAAGATTCAAATACACACTTGTGGTAGAATTCTATACATTGGTACCATTTTATACATAATTTCAACATGAGACATATCTAAGGTGCATATTTTATACAATGTGTGCCTAATATTACAAATATCAAAATGAGTTTCAAATTTCAAAACTCTTCTATGGGCTATTATCACCCACCAAGTCGAACTGTTATAGAGTGTATTGAGCTAATCTACTATAGTAGTTGGTTTACTTTGGGTATGGTTGAGGTGATTAAATAACTCAATATTACTAATGTTATAGGTTAGAATTGATTAAACCATCCACTCACTAAATATTTGGTATGGATTGACTTTATTCACTTATGCTCACCAGGCTATAAGTATGATTGGATTGCACAGTTGAGCTAATCTTAATTACTAAGTGGAAACTCACCTTTTTTACAAGGTTTGGGACACGTGCCTTCTAATTTAACTCCCATCCATATTTATATATGCACTTTATAGATTTTTATATATTTTTCCTAATCCCAATTTCAAAGATTTACAATGATACATATTTTCAAATCAACTTTCCAATAGGCAAGGCAATTGCATCGATACACATATGTACTCTTAAACCTTATTATTTAATTTTAAATTAATTTCAAATGCTTTAAATTTCAGAAAATATGCATTGATTATATACCATAAGATGCTATTGGTTTTAAGTAAGCCACCAGTAAAGCACTCAAGTTGGGCTCACACAAAGGCAAAGTGTGTTACACAAATCCAGTTATCTATTTATTCTCTTTTAAACCAACAACTTCATTACTAGATTAAAAGGGGAATGTAGATGATATTTATGAATTCTATATCACCTCAGTCTTTTACACTTTGACAACTCAAACCTTAGATGTTCTTCTTAGTTATAGAACTTTCCCACTTTTGAAAGTCTCACAACTGCTCTATCTTGTACCCCTTTGCCTAAATCTTGGTCTAAATAGTCTTATGTTGATGAGCCAAGCCTTATATCTTACCCATATGATTAAAATATTCCATTGTAAGTTCTAATCCTATACCTATTTTCTAACTACTAGGACATAAACATTAGTTTTAGATCCCTGTGTTAATGGGTTTCTGTGCCCTACCCTAACATAAGTGTTTAGTACCCTAAAGTTATCAAATTTACAAATGAAATGTATCTTAATTTTTAACCTAAGTAATTTAATGTGAGATATTTCCTAATAAGATTGGTATATATCACAATCATTCCTCATTCATTCCTAACCTAGCAATCATACCAAAGAGCATTCAATTGAGCAAAGCTTCCATATTTATTTCTATTTCCACATCAGTCATAGGGACTAGACATCTACATATATGAAGTACTGAAGGAGTATCCTAAGAGCCCAATTTGCCAAGTTTAAATATAGGTCACTATTTTAATTTTTTCCACATATTGCAACCTTTTGCACACACAAACCAACACATTAGGGGATAACTACACCAGTCTGAGGCCCTCTTCGAAGTAGTGGCTATGTAGGTAGCACTCATTTATAAAGGGGTTCTTGGGATTATATTGATACCATGATCTCACTAACCCATTTTTCCAAAGGTCACTATAAATATGAAGAACTAGGGTTTTGTAATTTCATGAGGAGTGATAGTCCATGACCCAGATCTGAATGCCCTAGAGCTAATGCAAAGACAAACCCAGAAGCATGCAAGTGGTCACATCCTTTTCTAAAAGGTATTCATTACAAGATATATACATCTGATTCAGATAGTAGCATTGACACTAGCATCCAAGATTGATGTTAGTTTCCATATCTCTAGAGGCACTCCATCTAGAATTTTGTGACTATTTTAGAATATTCTTCTAGTCTACTTCCCACCTATTCCAGATCTAGAACTATGTTATCATAAGAACTAGCTAAGTACATTGTTTCTTTTTCATTTCCATATCTATCATAATTATACTTTCTATTTTTATGCTATCTCAATTTAATAAATTTAACATATGTTATATCTAAGTTTAGCCTTTGATTAACATGATGTAGATTTGATTATCACCATTGTGTATTGTCATTTTTATACTCTTAACCCTATCTACCAAAGTAGGATACACATCTAAAATTATGGTTAAACACCTCATATTTGGGTTGTGGTGGTGTATTGGCGTCAATCAAGTGGATTTTGTGGTATGGATCAACTGGCATAAATTACTTAATCTCAATTTCTAAGGTAAAATGGATCACCATACACTTGATTCCATTTCAATTCTTATGTGTCAATGTTTAAATCATAACTCCACATTATTCACATCACATCAAGATATTTCAAGTAATGTAAAATAGTTATCTTATTCCACCAACTTGATCACGTCAAATTTAATTTTGAACTTTACATCCTATATCTCAATGTCAACATTGCTTAATACCCCAATGGGTTGCAGTTTAGTCTTATTAGCCATAGTCAAGATGTGAGGTGATGGTTCTATTAGAAGACTTATCATAGTTTGCCATGGATATGTTTTGATGACATTTACTTTAGCCCCTATGTCTAGTAGAGCATCATATACACATAATCCATTTTTTTGTTAACAATTAGCTCCTATCTACTTTATGTATTTATTTTAGTGTATTCTTGTTCCTAATCACCAATGGTGGATAGATTATTTAGCATGGACACCATTTCATAATAATATATAAGTTTTATTAGTTTGAAAATCTCTTTGTCTTGTTATTCTCAAGCCCATAATTTATGTCAGGGGTCCTCCTCCCACTCCTAGGCAAGCTAAAGTTCTACTTGTAGCTTCTAGATCACTTTTAACTTGTGGCCCAAAACTTCAATTTGGTGAGCTTCATTTGCTACTCTAGGTGGCATTGGTTATAGGTTTTTAAATGTAACTTACCATCTTAGAGGTCTATTTTATCTTCTTTCCTCTTGTAGGGGCACTGACTCATTGGACTAAGCCAAGGAATGGAATCAAGGTCCATTATTTCTATGCCTTCACTACCTTTGTGGTCATGATCTTTGTGCATAATAGTTCATACTATAATACCTATCCTTCATAAATCTCTTCATTACCCTTGCATATAGATCTAAAATGTTCTCAATCAGGTGTACATCATGATACTAAGTGAATACAAAGTGTTAGGGGAAGTCTCAATAAATATGGTGTGTCGATCCATACTTGTAGAAGCAATGCAATGAAAACTTTCCTTCATTTTGACTTTCAGTGGGGTTCCTTATATCATGATAGTGCATGGGATAACCATATCCCAAGTTCTCCAACCCATGCCTATATGATCCTATGGTAAACTATTATGTGCCTCACTTCTGAGCCTCATGGAATTCTTCTATCACATGATAATTATCTTCATTGTGGGTGAAGGCATCATGTAATTTATAATATAGGGACTCCTTAGTTTATTTTATGCACTATAAGGGAGGGCACAACTAAGTATCATGGCCCTCATAACAAAATTCATAATAAATCTTCAAGGTGATTATGTTTTTGCTAGGATTGATTTTTTGATTATGCCCATCCTCTTTTTAGTTGATGCTCCATAACCTAGAGCATGACCTTATACTTTCCTGATCAAAATATACTATAACATTATCTCCATGGCTGTTACTTGTGCAATTGTGTTTGCATTGGTCCCTACATCCATGGGACTAGCCAATTCTATGTGAAGTGTGACTTTAAATGCCTCTCATGGTGAATTGAAGTTATGAATTAAGAGGTCCCATCGAATTGGGGTGCATAAACCTCTTATAAACCACTATTCATGTTGTACTAGGTGTAACACATAAGTTATTTTAGAAACCAAGTTTTTAAACTTGAAATCATAGGAATGAATATTTTCTCCAGACTCATACCTAATTTCATTTAGTGCAATGATGTTTTATTATTCAAATTCAATGATATAAAACTCTCTTAGTAATTATTTCTTCAATTAGTTGAAATCCATGATGGTATATGTGGGATCCAATTTCACGTACCACTTGTGTGTGTTCCATCAATGTGGTAGTGAACTGAGTTTCTTTCTTCTCTGGAGATGTAATACCCCTATCTTGCCAAATGAGATCACACTTGTGAACTTGGTATTTATCACTCTCAATGCCTCATAACTAAGGAAGGTTTAAGGCCATCCCATACTAGATCTAGATAATGGGTGTATGAAAATTAAAAGTGAAGCTAATTTACAAATCAATCCTAACTTGGAGAAGATAATTTAACTAACTATACTGCTAGTGATACTTAGATAATTAGGGTCATGACCTATATGGATTTGCTAAACCTACCTAAGGGATATATTATCATATAATATGGATAGAGAGGTTTCCAAAGCTTCTAGTCAATTAACACCACACAATAACCTTATCTAGGTTTAATAATGAAATAATAAATTAAATATAGTCTAGTGCTCAGTAAGGCTTATGGCACAAATGGAGGATAAACATAAAAATTAAACATGCAAAGTAAAAATATACTCAATTCAATGTAGAGGTAATCCTAAGAAAGGAGTGACAATACATTAATTATCCATTATTAATGTAAATCTATTTACAAAAATAAAAGAGTTAAAGTTTGGCATACTTACCTTGAAGATAAACCCATCGAGCTTTGACCTCTCCCTTGGCAAATGGTGATTTTTAAGAGGTTATTGTGTATTTTTGAATAAGATAAGGATTGACAATGGACTATAGTCTATCCAAGGACCTCCTAGTAAATCTCAAGATTTCACAAGACAAAGGTTTTTTTCCAAAAAACATAAAACCCTAAGTAATTACTCCTTAATTAGAATGGTAGAAATGCAAATAAAGAAGAGAAAATGAATGATTCTCTCTATTAGAAATGAGGTGAAAGAGGGGTATATATAATTTATTTGACCTTAAACCCTTTCATAAATTTAGATGACAAGGTCAGTCAGAATGACCTTATTAGGTTAGAAATAGAATCGTTACAAGACAAAGATTCTCTTTCAAGAAACATAAAAACCTAAGAAATGACTCCTCAAGCAGAATGGTGGAAATATAGATAAAGAAGTGAAAATGAATGATTCTCTCTATTGAAAATGAGGTGAAAGAGGGGTATATATAGCCTAATTTTAACTTAATCCCTTCCATAAATTTGTTTGATAAGGTCGACTGGGTTGACCTTGTTAAGTAGGAAATAGAGCCATTAAAATTCAAAACTAGATTGGTTTGGCCGATAGAGTTTCATAACATGCATTGAATTCATAAGGGCTCAACTAGGTTGACTGGGTCTATTTTTTATAAACCTACTGACATAGCATAAATCATAGAATCAACCTAATTGACTCTATAGGTCTTGGCCGACATAGTAGGATAAGATAAATAACAGAGATAACCTAGTCAAAATAGTAGGAAAACATTGTAAAATAGGTAGTATAAATATAAAATCAACATTTAATTATAATTTAACATTTAGAGATAGTATAAATATAAAATATAACTTAATGTATAAGTTAACATTTAGACATAGACATATAGTTCATTATACTTTAAGTTATATTTTATATTTATACTTTCAGGATGTTTGAAAGTGATTTCGGACCTCTAGGATTTATAATGCAAATTATAGATATAGATTTTGGAGGGTCCTACTAGATTTTAGACTTAGCCATATTTGAGGGCTTTCAGATTTTAGACTTAGCCATATTTCAAGATTATAGGATTTTAGACTTAGCCATATTTTAGGATTCTAGGATTATAGACTTAGCCATATTTTAGGATTTTAGGGAGGCATCATAGGAGGTAAATGTATTATAAACTCTAAATAAGTTGGAATAATGGTAGGAATGATACAAAGCCACAATAATCTTATGAAACAATAATGGTTTGCCCACCCCTTTCTCGGTACATGCTTTAAGGTGTGCACTCAGAGATATTGAGACTCAATGAGTTCTTACAAGTAAGGAAGTATTAGAGATTAAAGAATATTGTGTACAATGCGCATAAAGTAAATAGTGCCTATAGAGTTATTATCAATGGTGTACTCCTAGGTGGTATTACTAAATTCTGACTTCTTTTTTCCTATTGGATAATTCCCATAGATGCTATTTAGTTTTGTGCAGTATGCCCTCCAACCAATTGATATCCTTAGGGTCCCATTCTCAATCCTCTAGTGCCTTCTAGTACTTCATAGGGTTTGTCATTGATTTAGGGATCCTTAGTCCTCTCCATAAGTGGCATGTCATACTCTATGATATTTAACCTAGCCCTTGGTTTTGCATCCTTTCTTAATAATGGGGAGTATAGAACAAGTTGTTCTAAGGTGTCATCTCCTTTTCCTTTGGATCAAGTCTGGTAGTGTCCTAAAACTCCTCATTTGACTCTAAGTCTGGACAATCTTAAACATCCTAGTCTTGGAAATCAAGTACTTTATCAATAGACTTTTCATAACAATCTCATCCTGAAGATCCCATATCTTCTCCTTTTGAATCTTTCTCATGTTCATTGGAGCTCACTTTTTCATTATTAGAGAATAATTATGTTACATGAGAGTCCTCCTCATGCCCATATTGAACACTGTGTGTCCTCATGACATTTACTAAGTTAGGATCTCTCCTCTCTAGGGGATCCATTATGGTCATTTTTCACTATCGATTCTCATTGTATTTCCACTTCTAAGCTCATGAATACTTGGTCCTTATATTATGTAGTGTGTTATGCCACTTTTCAAGTCCAATTTACACTGACTTCCTCTTGAATCAATTCATGAGAAATAAGTCAAAGTTAATCGACTATCCAAACACTCTTCAAAGACACATCCTTACAACCACTATAACAACAAAATATAACCAATCTTGGTAATAGAACTAAGATATTGGCTAATCTTGTCACCAAAGAGACCATAGTTATGATCATCAACTTGCCCTCCTAATATACCAACACTAACATATAATATAGGTAAAAATACCTTCATACTCACCCAAGGTGTGAGGAGAGATAGGATCTAGGATGGGTTGGGTTTAGTTATATAAAGGGGTGATCAGTTCAATACTTGAACATGGTGTCTAAGTTTTCTTAGGGGAGTAACCTTCATGATTGATGATGGGTTCATGGGTGAGAGTGTCAAGGGGAATGGGGAAGGGTTACATTAAAATCAAACTATAAAATAATAGTTCCTAAACCATTCTACTAGTAAAATTGAGATAATAACTCTTTAATCCATAATACATAAGAGATAACTTTATTAGATAATATTAACTATTATATAAATAATTACAATCTATAAAATCTTGATAATTATAGAATATGTCCCACATACTAATAACTCTTATTCCATTATACTAAGTTGGCTTGCATTCATCCACTCTTCTTCCCATCTGGATACCCTTTCCTCCATATGCCCTTGGTTATATCTCTTTCTAGAGGTTTTGATTATTATTATTATTCTTTATTTCTTATTTTATTCTCTATTCCTCCACTGATGGTCTCTAACATCCCCCTTCTTCTCTGTTAGATCCTTATCTTCATCAGGGTCATTTTCTTGTAGGGTGGATGTTTTCTCTCCTTTTTTGACCTATTTTTATACCCCTTAACCTACCCATAATATATTAGTATTCAAAATTATCATCTATTCTTATATTTTAAATGCCATGTTAGCCCGAGACTAACTATCACATCATAAACCATCATACCACAATAACTCTATGTTAGGATCTGTAACTAATAAATCCATCTATTGCTTTCCCCTATAATTTCCCTTATAGTTCCTAGGTCCATGTGGTTAATTTTACCTAGGTCCTAGAACTTTTCCATCTAGTAAGATTTAGAATAGTTATGAAACTTGATGTCTACTTTAATAGAAATTATGTTCAAGGTGCATGTGCAGATTATGTGGTTTGTATTGTGTGCAAATATTAACTAGTGGTGTTAATATCCACTTGAAGCATGCAAGAACATGTTTTAATGATACTTAGCCAATTTCAGGGGTCAAAAATATGTATTAAATGAATAATGAGAGTGGGATGATGACTTTTATAACCTCAAAGGGTAGGTGGATTAATGAAACATGACAAACATGCATGCTTTTGTTCACTTGGTAACATTTGAAATTATTTGTGCTCAATATCTATTGCTTAATAAATATATATCTATTTTTACTCAAAGGTTATGCTTGATTTTAAAAAAATCCATGCGATAATCCTTCATTTTATGTTTGGTAAAATAAATAATGAAATATAGTAACAATAATATATAAAACCCTAGAAAACTGAATAACCCTAGAGAAAGCAATGGTTGAATAAGAAAGCTCAAAGGCTAGGTTTACCAAATTTTTAACCCTTTTAGTTTTGGGATAGATAAGGGTTAAGGGGTTATAAAATAACTAATCAAATGGGTGAATAAAACTATTCTAAAGTAACACAAATAAATTAATTCAGATAACATAATATACTTAACCTATAAATTACCAAATATAAAAGTACAATGCCAATTTTATATTCTAATAATTTTGACACAAATAAGTGATAATACTTAGATTTTTTTACATGTGTAGGTGGATATAAGATGTATATGTATGGGAAAAATCCTACTAATGCTCAAGATCCCATCATAAAATTTTGGAAATATTATTTTTTAAGGCCTAGATACTACTGTTGACTTGTGGACACTGGTGTTGATGCTTTTGTCATTGGTTTGATGCTTATGTATAGTATACAATATTAATTATATTCATAAGAGACCACATAGGCGTATTATGATTTTTATCACCTTTATTTTTGTATATCTAGATCATGTGCATAGGCTCTTTCATGATTATTTATAGCTCAAACCCTAGTTCTTCACCTCAGGTCATGTCACCTTACCAAAAATGGGTTAGTGGGTTTATGAAGTCAAACTAACATTGAGGACCCCTTTGTTAATGAACACTACCTATATAGACACTACTTTGAAGTGGGCCTTATAAATGTGTATTTCTCCCCCATGTGTGGGCTTGTGTGTGCACAAGGGTGAAATATGCTATATGCAAAGGCATGCAATGATCTAGATTGTAACTTAAAAATATTACTCATGGGTTTTTATTTTAATTTTCAAGATATATAATATGACTACTCCTATGATTGATATAGACATAGAGAAGAATAGGGTAGTATATATCAATTGTGAAAACTATTGAATGAGCTTAAATAGGTGTTTTCTTGGTATTTTCTAGAAAGATAATGAGTAGGATTTGATTTATATTTTTACCACACCATATCTCATGGAAGGGTTATATAAGATAAATAGGTTAACCCATATTTTTTGAAATATTTTTAATTTGGATTATTTTTGAGGTAAAAACACTACATAATAAAATTTAATACTAGCGTCAACATTAGTGTCCCTATATGGATGGTAGTGTTTGGTAGGATAGATTTTTTTGAAGGTCTATAACTGCTAGCGAAGGATATAAATCATATTTTAAGATTTGTAGCGTAGAAGTGATTTGGATCATCAAAATGATAGGTTTGGTGTTAGAGGTACAATCCACTGAGATGGGGGGGGTGAATCAGTGGTGGTAAACAATCCAATTTAATTTCCAAACCCTTAAAAATACTTAAGCATTTAATACAATCATTCATGAAGCATACATATCATTCATAGTAGTGAATAATGAACATAATGCAAGATCACATACATAACATAAGATCTATTTGGGAAACCCTCTTGGGGAATAAAACCCACTCTCAAGCCTAAAAACACATGGACTACTCTCTTATAAGATTATCCCAAATAAGATACTAATAAAGTCCTTTTGATCAGGAACCTTTGGTTAAGTCCTTATGACTTACAACCTTGATCAAGTCCTTCTGATCAAAGGTCTTTAGTGAAACCCTATTTCGCAAGGAGCATATACCGCTAAGGAAGATCAAGTCCCTTAAACCCTCCTTGAGATGAACACTTACACCTTATAACAAATGTGTGTAACACCTAATGATGGACCTCTTGATTATATAACAACTACACAAACTCTCTCTCTAACTCATATAGGCCTCTCACATAGGCATGCCATAATCTCTTTCCTTCTTCACTCAAACAGTCCTCATATGCACACTCAGACCTCTTTACATATCCTCAAATTTCAAGAGTGCTATCATCACATTAGGAACATGACCTATAGGTTAGACATATAGTTAATAAACTATTATCTAAATTATCTCAACCAATAGGCACACTACCTATCCTTCACCCCATAAACTACACACATAAGCCTCTCACAAATATCTCCCCAGTCTCTCACTTATAAAGTATAAAACCCAACACATTTGGTTTCACTATTTGCAGAGAAATCATGAATTATCAAGTCCATAATAATCCTTGTCAACCACAATACATGCCTTTACCCTTAAGGCATCTCACATGGGTCACACTTAAGCAAAATACCCTTTCAAATATGCCTAAGTCACTTTTAGGTCCTATGAAGACTCATTCACCCTTTTTGATACATCTCTAAGCAAATTAAGAACACTGGACCACTTACAAATACATAGGTCCACCCTTTATGTCCCCTAGGACATCTTCAAATGATCATAGACACCATTTCTCACCTATGCACATGCTCAATTAACTCAAACAAATGCCTTACACATAAGAACGCCATTATCGAACATACAATCAACTTGTTAAGCATTGTTCATACTCAGGATAGATTGATCACATCTCCAAAATACTCATAGAGCATCCTCATGGAGTCTATAACACTCCCCAATATCCCATTCACCATGAAACATCAAATTATCATATACATAAGCTCAAATATCCTTCTTGGGTCACTTGCAGAACATATACAAAAACATGGTCAACTTTGGATATCATTATCTTTGTCTATACATATTTTTAAATCTTCAAATCCATATTTCTAGATGCAACTTTGAGTCCTCTACTACTTTTATTTCTAATACATGAGAACATTATATTTAGATCAAAAGTTGTGGCCCAAAAACTAGGTATTGGTATTTCCCTTAGCAAATTCAAATATTCAAATGACAATAGTCAGAGTTAAACCTTGAACATAATACTCATATCTTGTGTCCTCTTAGCTTAGACCAAATACACTCCATATATCTTATTCAATATTTAACAGATAGGTGCCAATTCTAAAATTTTAAAACTCTATCACTTTGACCTTATATCATGCAATATTGAAATGTTAACTCAATGCATTCCTCAATCTTTGTGGATCAACCAGGTCTTTAATGATCAACACTCATCATTTGATCTATTTATACAAACACCCACTCACCTTTAGATCCTTATCATGTATATTTTATCAGACATAAAGCATAATGTACCTATCCTCATCTTGTTACTTCTCTACTTATTTTATCAATGCACACCATTTATCTTGCTCGAGATTTAACACTTTCAAAATTAACTATGGGGACCCTTTCAATATGCTTGAGTAGCCATTTTTGATCCTTAATAACTTCTTCTGTGCTTCGATGCAGGATCTCAAATTTGGAATAGATGATCTCCTCACATAAGAGAATCCAAACATGTGACACATATATCATATAAATATTGTTCATGAAAGATATATTTACATTAAAATTCCCTCTCAAAAACTTCTATCATAGAGCTAACTATGTCAAAACCTACCTGAGAGTCCAACTTTGAGTAAGCATAACTTTTGCCATGCTTCAACACATGATCTCAAATTTAGCAAAAATAAACTATGATAAAAAATAAAAAAAACCATATGATTAGTTTATCTTTACACCTTCGCATGTGAAATATATAACACCATCAAAATTATCACTTATCTCTTCTTGCCACATTGCAAAATTGGCTATGTATGGAAAAACACAGTCAAACTACTTGGAAGCCTAACTTTTCATAAACATATATTTTGATGCACTTCATCACATGATTTGAAAATTAGTGAAAATAAAATAGGATAAAAATTTGGCTTAGTATGGGAAAACAATGAATTCTAACTAAGAAGTCAACTTTACACCCTCATATATTTGACCATAATTTAATTCATTAATTGATATATGGTGTATAATAACTAGGGACTAATGTGATCACAACCATATGACCAACTCCCCTTGACTCAATCCCTCATGGTAATGGTGACATCATCAAACTGACTACTGATATTTTTTGCCATTAGACCCAAAGTTTCTAGATGAAAATAATGGAATACCAAATGAATTAAAATTATTTACATAAGCTCTCAAAGCATATATAATATCTTAATAACCTCTTGCACATGATCTAATCACTATACTCATCCCTGAACATCTCTAACTAGTCAAACTCTGGAGATCAACCAAACATACTTCAAGCACATTAAGACAAGCACATTGCACACTTTGTCATCATTTCTTAGGAGATCAAACCACTTAATAAACTCACAAGGAAACCTCCATGAAACCTCCATGATATCAATGAAAACTCTCCAACAATATCCTACTTTATCATTGATGTCAACAAACATCATATATATCAATATACAACTAACCTTATCTCTCTTCAAGCACTCGCACAACAATAAATTTCTCACCCTTTGAAACAATGAAAAAGTGGGATAAAAATGATATTTAGGACATACAAAGACTATCAAATAAGGAAGGACCATCTTAGAAAGATGATACAAACTCCCCTTTACCTTGAGCTTACTTCATCCTGCCTTGTCAACATCCTCTTGTTCCAAGCCAATACTCTCTTTAATAAAGCACTACAACAAATGAATAAAGAGCACAAAAAACACTTAAAATTGATGTATATCACCAAAAAATATAATAGGAACTCCCCCTAATATTTTTTAGCCATTGCACCATTTGAGCATCTTCAGATCTCCACACACCATGAAGAACCATCACACAGGATTACCAACCTTCTCTCTTAAGACAATTCCATTACCAAAAATAGAGCATCATGCCATTCATAAATTAGGAAACATGTTATAAACTAACTTTATAACTCACCTTGAAACATTCATGCTTTGATATTTTGGAGAAACTAAACAAAAGCACTCTTCTTCACACTAGGTCTGTCTAGTCTTCTTGTAGCCCTACCTAAATATTACAGAGCCAACAAATTTTAGTAGACACATATTTTAGACACACACACACACACACACACACACACACACACACACACACACACACACACACACACACACACACACACACACACAAATTTTATATGCCCCCTAAAGCACACCAATTTTCATTACCAATCTCATCTTCTGCAACATATTTCCTTCACAAACCTACTATCCAATTAAGCCTTCAACATGACAAAAACTTGAATAAATTTAGAACCACAAACGTTAAAACCTATGTGAATCTTGATTTTAAAACCCATTTTTCCCTTTAAATATATTAAGAATCTTTAGACCTCAACTCATAAGGTAGACCACTTTTCTATCAAAAATCAAAACCCTAGAATCTAAAAATAAAGTCAACATAGCACCTCTAGTCAATTCCCATCTCTAAATTTTTTTATACACCTAAAGAAACCCATTACACACTTCTAGACCAATATTTGAGATTCAACACCATTGGTAACCTTGAATTCATATAACCCATTTTAATACTTGCATACTTATAAGCACAAATTAAAAAACCTAAGAGAAAACAAAAATATTCAATTGGACTTCAACATACCTTCAGATCACAAAACCACATGGAACATGTTAGAATAAGGTCAATAGACCTTTCTATGCAAAAATATTACCTTGATAGATCATAAAACCTCCTTTTCCATATGGGAACCATCAATCTAACCCTACAAACTACTTCCATAGACAGTTATCAACATCATGACATTAACTCAACATATTTTCCATCTGGACATACCTATTCCAACTGAGAACACTTGAAACTCTAATCTTATAGAACCATATTAAGAATACCACATGAACACTTTCTTCTCCACCAAAAAGAGTCTCTTAAGAAGCATAGATAGAGACACCCTCTATACCTCAAATCTCTAAAACAAATACAACTCCTCATATTCCTCCTCCTCCTTGATCAATTGATACTTATATTTCTTCTTATTTAGCCTTAGAGAAACAACTTCCTCAACTACTAATACATTATCCTTTTATTCTATGATTGGATTATCAATACATGAAGATAACATAGATTCATGGCATACCTTTTCATCTGAATAATCTTCCTTACAACTTGGATCCTCATCACTAGGCACTTGTTCAACAACAATAGGATGTTCACTTGGATCCATACATACATTAGAACTAGCTTCAATCAACACCTTGGTCTTCTTCTTGAGCTCAGTCTCTTTTTTCTCAACATGAGTAGACAATGAGACCTCTTGGGACTCTTTAAATTTAGAATCATTCTCCACCATAGCAAATGGATTACTTGGACTTGTAGTCTCATCATGACTCATACTTACCACCTTTGGTTTCCATGTATTAACTTGTCTTCTTCCTTGCATTCTTGGAGCCTGATTGAACCTTTTTTGACTTGTAGGCCTTTTCTTGTAGAACCTATAAATCTGACACTTATGTTCAAAATTGAAGCATAACATAATTTCTACAAAAATCTCATTCTACCTTACCAAATTTAGACAATATCTTATGATGTGTCCTAGTTCATAACAACTATAACACTTTATATCTTTTGAAGGAAACTCACCTTATCTTACCTTAAATAGACAATGTTTTACAAAGTGTCCCACATCATGATAATTGAGACACTCAACCTTGCTTATACTTTTGACTAATGACCCCCATCATAGTTTCAAGAAAATTCATTCTTAATAGGTCTTTAATATTCTCTAGCTCTATGACCAAATTGATTACAAGTATAGTAGTAACCATTGAAATTTGCATACCTCATGGAATTAGGTTATTTGATCTATTTTATAATAATTCTACTAGCACCTTCATTCTTCATCTAATGATTTGTCTTTAAAGGCTGATTGTCCTTATTCACATTAGTGTTCATCTTGTCTTGAGTTGTAGTCTCTGGTTCTTCTTTAAATCCAAGACCAATCTTATCACTTACATGCTTTTGATCATTCATAATGTTGTCTAGATCACTTATGCTCTTTTAAAATCTCACAAATGACATAACATTACTAGATACCTTCTCTAACTTAGATTTCAATTACTTATTTTCAATTACATACCTTGCACATTCATATTTTTTAGTTTTTATGATTGTAGATAAAATTTTCAATTGAAAACGAAGATGCTTGACCATACCTTCATGCTCCTTGGCATCTTCATCCATTATTGCCTCAAACACACTAAATTATTCCTTAGAGTCCTTGAGTTTATATTTCATCTTCTTATTGATCTTATTCTCAATCTTCATTTCTTCATGAGCATTTATCAATGTAGTCTCATAGTCCACCTCATCATCATCATCATCTAAATCACTCCAAGTAGACCCTTTCTGATGTGAGCAACTTCTTTCCTCAACCATGAATAGAGATTTATTTTTTAGTAGAACCATCATTTTCATGATCATATTCTAAGTCACTAAATTCACTCTCATCTGATGGGATGCAATCTTCTTTGGTGTATAGACTCCTTTTCTTTGAAGTAATTTTTCTTGTTATCAAACCTTCTGAATCCATTTTTGATTTTATTAGACCTAAAATATCTATTTCCATCATCATGACCTTGATCATGCTCTTCATCATCATCCTTCTTATAATTATAAGGGCACTTATTAGCAAAATGTCCTATCTCAACCCAATTGAAGCATTTGAGGAGTAGCTTACCTTTATACTTGCCTAAACTTGTTCTAAATTTCATTGAAATCAAAGCAATTAGTTCATCCTCATCTATATCAAGAATGTCATCCTCCTTTAATTTTTTACTTTGGAACTTCTTCTTTGTCTAAATTTTAGTCTTGAAAGATTATTCCTTCTTTGGAGGTATATCATCATTCTTCCTCATCTCATAGGTAGTAAGGGTGCCATGTAATTCATCCATCTTTAAGTGATTTAGATCATGACTCTCTTAAATAGTAAATACTTTCAACTCAAACTTAGGGGATAGAGACCTTAATACCTTTTGAAAAATAGTAGTTTCTTCAAGATTCTCTCCAAGACCTCTGGTGATGTTCACAACCTCATTAACTCTCTATAAAAAGGATGCTACAATATCTTCTTCAATCATCTTGAGACTTTCAAATTGCATTTTGTGAGTCTACAACTTAGAAAGCTTAACCTTTGAAGCTCCTTCAAAAATAGTCTTCAATTTATCCCATATTTCCTTGGTCTATGTGCAATTAATTACTTTGGTGAACTCAATTTCTATAAGACCACAAGTGATGGCATTCATTACCTTAGAGTTGTTCTCAAACAACTTCTTATTTGCAATACTAGATGGAGGAATAATAAGAGAAACATAACCATCCAAAACATATTATTATACATTAGACCCTAGGGACATGATGTATGTCTTCATCCTAGTAATCCAAAATGCATAATTGGATCCATTGAACATCAGTGCTTGCTTAGTAGAGAAAACACCTTGTAGATTTTGAATAGCCATTGTACCTTGGATCACCTTAAAGTTGTCAAGATTTTACGAAAGTACCTCTCGCTGATACCAATTGTTAGAGGTAAAATCAACTAAGGGTGGGGTGAATCAGCAGTGGAAAAAAATGTAATTCAATTTACAAACCTTTGCAAATACTTAAGCATTTAATACATTCATTCATGAAGCATACTGATCATTCATAGCAGTGAATAATGAGCATAATGAAATATCACATACACAACATAAGATCTACATGGAAAACACTCTTAGGGAATAAAACCCACTCTCAAACCTATAAAAACATGGACTACTATCCTATAAGATGATGATAAACAAGAGACTGGTCAAGTCCTTTTGATCAAAGACCTTCGGTCAAGTCTTTCTGACCTACAACCTTGATCAAGTCCTTCTAATCAAAGGTATTTAGTGGAGCCCTATTTTAGAAGGAGCAACTTCCCCTAAGGAAGATCAAGTCCTTTAAACCCTCCTTGATATGAAGAGTTCCACATTAGAACTAATGTTTATAAGACTTGATGATGGACCTCTTGATTATCTGACAATTGCATAAACACTCTCTATAACTCATACAAGCCTCTCACTTGGCATGCCATAATCTCTAACTTTCTTCACTCAAACAATTCTCATATGCACATTTAGACCTCTTTTCATATAATCAAATTGCAAATCACTATCCTGACATTAGGAACATGACCTATAGGTCATATACATAGTCAAAAAACTATTCTCCACATTAACTCAACCAACAGGAACACTGCCTATCCTTTGATCCATAAACCACACACATAAGCCTCTCACAAATCTCTTCCCAGTTTCTCACTTACAAAGCCTATAACCCAACACATTTGGTTCCACTATTTATAGAGTAATTATGAATTATCAATTCCATAATAGTCTTTATTTTCCATAATACATGTCTTCACCCTTAAGGCATCTCACATGGGTCACACTTAAGCACAATCCACTTTCAAATAGGCCTAAGTCACTTTTAGGTCCTATGGAGACCCATTCACCCTTTTTGATACATCTTTGATCAAAACAAGAACACAAGACCACTTACAAATGCATAGGTCCACACCTTAGTCCCTTAGGACATCCTCAATGATCATAAACACCTTTGCTCACATTTGTGTATTCTCAATTAACTCAAACAGTGACCTTACACACAAGAACACCATTATAAAACATAGAGTCAACCTCTTAAGCATTGTTCATACTCAAAATAGATTGATCACATCTCCAAAATACTCATAGAGCATCTTCATAGAGTCCACAACACTCCTCAATATCCAATTCAACATGAAACATTGAAACAACATCTACATAAGGTTGAATATCCTTCTTAGGTCACTTTCAAAAAATATATGTAAACAAAGTCAACTTTAGAGCTCAATATCTTTATCTATACACACTTTTAGATCTTCAAATCCATATTTCTAGATGTACCTTGGAGTCCTCTACCACTTTTATTTTTACTACATGAGAAAATTCTATCTAGATCAAAAGTTATGGCCCAAATACTTGACACTAGTATTCCCCTTAGAAAATTCATATATTCAAATAGAAATGGTCACAGTTAAACCTCAAACACAATGATCGCATCTCGTGTCCTCTCAGCTCAAATCAAATATGCTCCCTCAATCTTGTTCAATATTTAACATATAGGTACCAATTCTCAAACATTAAACCTCTATCACTTTGACCTTATCTCATATAATCTTGAAATGTTGACTCAAAGGGCTCCATCAATATTTACAAATCAACTAGGTCTTTAATGATCAATGCTCACTATTTGATCAACCTGTATGAACACCCACTCACCTTTGGATCCTTATCCTATACCTTTGCTCAAACATTAAACATCATGCACTTGTCGCAATCTCATTGCTTATTAACTTATTAGAGTAACACACACTATTTATCTTGGTCTATCTTTAACACTTTAAAAATTGACTAAGTATGGGGACCCTTTAAATATGCTTGAGTAGCCATTTTTGATCCTTAATAACTTCTTCTGCACTCTGACATAAGATCTCAAATTTAGATAAGATGATCTACTCACATAGGATAATCCAACCATGTGACACATAAATCTTATAACCCTCATGAATGTGAGATATAACACCATTAAAATGCCTTCTCAAAAACTTCTGTCACATAGCCAACTATGTCAAAACCTGCTTGAGAGACCAACTTTGAACAAGCGTAACTTTTTCCATGCTTCAGTGCTTGATCTCAAGTTTAGCAAAAATTAAATATGATAAAAACTAAAAAAACTCATAAGATTAGTTTCTCTTAACACATTCACATGTGAAAGATATAACACTATCAAAATTCTCACTCAGATCTTCTTGCCACATTGCAAAATTGGCTAAGTATGGAAAAACATAGTCAAACTGCTTGGGAGCCCAACTTTGAATAAGCATATCTTTTGACACAATTCATTGCATGATATAAAAATTAACACAAATAAAAAATTATAAAAATTTAATAAAACCATATGATCACCTTCTCCTAAAATTTCCACACATACAAGATATTCCATCATCAAACTACTTACTTGGCTCTTTCTGGCCACATTGCAAAATTGGTTAAGTATGGAAAAACAATGAATTCTGACTGAGAAGCCAAGTTTGCACCCTCATATATTTGAATATGATTAGATTCATGAATTGATATCTAGTGCATAAAAACTAGGGACTAATTTGATCAAAACCATATGCTGAACTCCCCTTGACTCATTCCCTCGGAGCAATGGTTATGTCATCAAATTGCCTACTAAAAATTTCTACCATTAGACCCAAAATATCTAGATGAAAATGATGGACTACTAGATGCATTACACTTATACACACTATCTATAAAATTATAGATAATATATTATGAACCTATTTCACATGCTCCAATCACCATACTCATCCCTTAACATTTCTAACCAGTCAAACTAAGAGATCAACCAAGCATACTTCAAACATAGTAGGATAAGTATATTGCACACTTTGTAATTATTACTTATGATATAAAATCACTTAATTCACTCACAATGACATCTATATGACATCACCATTATATCAATAACAACTCTCCAACTTTTGGTTCATAAGATAAATAGTTAAGCCTAGTGAGATGGTGAATGTGAGCCTTTTGGTAATAAGAAAGTTTAAAACTAAAGGGTAGAGACTTGAAAGGTATTTTTCAAGTGTAAAGAATGAGATTATATATATAATCATATTTTAGTATTTATAATTTTAAACTAATTCAAAAATGTTCCCTTCTCCATCTTCTTCTATAACTCATATTTAAACTTTGTATCATGATCCTGAATAGGTGTACCCATTGAATCTATATAATGATATTGAATAGGTGTAGCTATTGAATCTATAATATGATCCTAACTAGGTGTAAAAACCAACTATAATGGTGTTATGGGTGGAAGAGGAGATGCCTTTTTCCTATTTTTTGTATTGAAATGTATATGATGTTATGATATTTAAGCACAACACATATATGAGTGAAACTACCTCATGAAAACATTAAAATCAACCATATGTGGCAAACAAAAGTTATTTTACCAACCACTTTGGAAAAAAATGCATTGTATTCATGTGAAAATGATTAATTGACATTGTACAAAAAATTTAAATGGATCATTTTCTTGATTTTGTTGTGTAATGTTATTTAATTATTGCACTTCTTAATTTTTAACTGCTTGCATTAATTTTGGTATCCACATTTGCATCAAAGATGATGTAACTATTTCCTTAATTGTCATAGCTCTATATTTTTCATATGTAAGTGTACCATCTTGTAAAGTAAAGGAAATAGTCATGTGAATCCTATCAAAATATCCTCCATATATTGTCACCATGATTATCTCAATGTAACATTTCTTTGTGTGATAGTCTTGTGTAAATATAACAATGTGTTAACTATATTAGTCCCTAAATAAAATAGGAATTATAATATTCCCTATGGAATTATCATTTACATAATATAAATCTCATTCAATCTATCCCAAATTCTTAAAAATTCCCATTGTGCATGTGTTGAATTGCTAATTGTCATTTACAATAATGCCTTCTCTATGCTCACCTTTAATAAGGTGTGAAATGACTATTAGATCCATGCGAGGAACTTCCTAGGAAACATTGATTATTTAAGAATGTGAACTAGAAGAAGATATTATCCTAATGTTACCTTCTATATAATCCTGAAGGACTATTTGTTCTATCCTTCTCCATACACACATGTATTTCATGGTAGACATGAGTTTTATATAGGACATACAAATAGAAATTGTACGTGGAGGTATAGATGTTAGACTTTCATATACCTAGGGGTCATTCAAATGCTAGGGACATATTATTCCATATAACATTATCACATGTCATACTTTTCTATGATTTTTTACCATGTTGGGATACATTTATTACTTATACATATCTTGATATTACTCATAATATATATAGTATTACATGGATAATGTTACTGTACTAGATGTGACATTGGCTTACATTGATAGTGTAGACTAGTGTGACATGTTATATGTTTCATTGGTATGGTTCTCTTTTATGATAGGGTAGTATTTGCTTGTCTATTATGTTCATTCCCTTGGCCTTAAATTTTTGTGACATATTTATGTTCCTTGTTTATGTTCCCTTTTGCTTTTTTTATTATGACATCTTTATGTCCCTTGTTTATGGCCCCTTGACCTTTTTTTTATGACATATTCATCTCCTTTGTATGTGGCCCTTCAACTTATATGTGACATTGAGCATTATTACAATTGATTCTATTATGTGTGTCATGGTCATGACATTATCTATTGATATTGTTGAACTTATTGAGTTTATTGATTTTAAAGGTGTCGTGGTCCATATCATGCACCTCCCCATTTCTATGTGGTGCCATGATTCATATAATGCATATTTTACCATGTCATATTATTCAATGCATTTATCAGTGATGGTTACTAATTCATGCATAATTGACAATTTTTTCTTGACATAAAACTTGTATGCCTTGCACTACATATTTTTTATACATGCCTTGATGAAATATTATCCACATATTGACATGATCCTACATGATTATATATTTATACACAACATGATATATTTAATTATTTATTTTGAGATGAGTGAATTGTAAGATACATCCCTCACCTTAAAAGGATGCATATTAATGGGCTTGTCATAGAGAATTAAGTGTTCATGAGCAGAAAAAATAGATTTTAGGATGAAATACATTATTCATATATTTTAGAGTGGTTCATATATCATATTGGGATAGATATTTACATATTTTAGACATATTTTTAGGCACATATCATTCATATGTACTCAAATTATTGGGACATGAGTACAAATTTAGATACACTTAAGTGCATATGCCATGTATAGGTGCACACATTTTCACAAAAACAAAAGTTAATTTTTTTTAGATATTCACATATTCATGTACATTTGGGGGCATATGCATTCATTTTATAGAATCGTGAGATACAAGTTTTTAGATTTAACATAGATAGCATATAGAAGTATAATATTTTATATCATTTTGGCACCGATTATATCAAATTAAAAGCATACACACAAGTCATATTCTCACTATTATAATTATCATTTGTCACCAATTTATGGGGCATAGATAATGTCCATGCACATATTTAGTAGTACATTTATTTATTTGTAATCATAATCGATGGTACATATAAGTGAGCAACCTTGAATATTTAAGTTTGTCTTTAACGATTGATTCATTTTTGTTGAGGTCATATAATTGAGGTTTAGTGGCAGTCAATGGCCTTGAAATTACTCATAGTGATCCCATTATATGGATTCCACATTATATATTGGGGTTATAAGATCAATGCAAGATTAGTTACTAGGTTAGTTTGGTTGATGTTTCTTTGACACTTAACAAGGTTAACACTATTCCCTTTGTTTTTATAATGAGGGATATGTTAATTTTCCTTCCCAATTCATGGCCTTTACCTTAGTTATGAAAATTTAGTATTTATCACCTCTAAATATCCAAAAATGTTTACCAAGAGGAGCCATTATCGAATGTGTCAATAAGGAAGCATCATATCCAACAAATTACAGGGTGGTGAGGTTCACCTACTTACATGTGAACTCTTTTCTTTCTCTTGAAATTAATTTTTTTATTTATGCATTTTTATATTTTATTCCAATGATGTTGATCACTACATTTTAATTATATGATTTATAGGAGCAGGCTACATTTTTTGGAGTGTGTGCCAAATAAAAAGTGTGTTGTATGCAATCATGTACATTTCTTTATCCTTTTTATCTAGCATTTGTATTAAATTTCAATACTATAATAAAAGAGAGGAATTTTTAGACACTAAAATATGGTAATAGACTATCTTTCATCATTATATCATATCCACATATATAACATAACTTGTGCATACATATATGACTATCATTCATCATTATATCACATCCACATGCTTTATATAGGCCTAACCTTCCTAATTTATTATTGTTCATCTACATGAAAATCCAAAATCTATGTCTAATCAATTATTTATCTTACTCAAACATCTCTAGATTAATATTCATTTCTTATAAACAATAATGTGAGACTCAAAACATACCATCTGATGGTAGCATATGAGTTTTATGGTTTTATCCCATGCCAATAAATGGTCACATTTAATATCCAAATCATTCATATGGATCATACCATCTATATATCATGTATGTGACATGATAAATTACCCAAAGAGTCTCATATAAATACAAAATAGGTGTAATTATATTACCCATCTAGAAAACATACTCTAACACTTGCACATTCAAAATAACTACCCTATTCTTACCAATTTACCAATCAGTCATAAGGAACATGTCTTAAACAATTTTAAACCATCTCAAGAGCTAATGTTTTTTTTCAATTTATAAGTACCAAGAGATAAATTATATATTGCATCCATTGAATGAGCACTATTGCACACATTCACCTAATGGGGATAACTACAAGTGGTTCAAATTCCCTCTTTGAAGGATTGGATATATAGGTAGTGCTCAACCATTAAACAAAGAGTCTTTGGGATCAAACCAACCCAAATTTATTTCCCTTTCATAGGCCTAATTTTTTAATTACAAGTGGACCTAGGGTTTCAAGTGAAAGAGATAGATTTATGTGAGTTGCGTACATAATCAAATCTTAGGATCACACACAAGTCTTAAATAAAAATTGGTGCATCTACCTCTATGAAAAAAAAGAGGAAAAATACATAGAAATAAAACATTAAACTAAGAACATAGAATTTGACGGTCTTAACATGATGTTGATGATACTATTTTGGTGCACATAGAGATCTTGTTCCTAATCCAAATGGTGCACAAACTAGTTTTTCATCCTTCATGTCATCGACCTTCAATCTTGGTCCTTCAAAAAAATGTTAACCACTACATAAATTATCCTTAATTTTTAATTTATATATTTATCAAGTGTAATTTTAAAATCAACTTTAGTCCTTTACATTCAGATTTCTTCTTATTTTTTTATTATATAATTTAAAATACATAATTTATATCTTGTTAGGGTTAAAAATAAATACAAAATAGGGTAAAACATAAAGCTAAATTGGTGGATGTTTTGGGATCAATTATGGATGTTGTCAATGATCCATAATATATCCTCCTATCTAAAGTACTCAAGACATTGCATGAGTAAAATAAACTTCAAACGTAATAACAATAAAAAATACATCTAACACAACCAACATAGTAACATGCCTCCACTCCAAGAACCTCCTTGACATCATATAAAATCTCCAAAAATGTTAAATAAACATTTCCAATGGAACCAAAGAAACTAGTTCCACCACTCTCTCAATAATATATCATAACTTCCTTTGGTTTAAACAATTTTAGGTAAGTGTGGTTTTGTATTGGAATGAAAAAACTAGAAGTATTTCTAAGTGAGGCCAGGAAGATTTAAATCCCATGAAGGGAAATGTAAATACTAAAGCATGATTTATTTAGTAATATAGTATTGTACAATAGGAAAATATCCATTATGGTTATACCATTAATTTATAGACCTAATCACTATCGAAAGGCTCACATTCACTATCTCTTTGTGCCTAAATTTCTTATCTCTTAGTTCGATCACTATTATCTTGATGACCACACCTTCTAAACTATGCAAAAGGATATAAACCTAATCATTATCCTTTGATGCTAGTTTTGAACTTGTACCTATCTTCTAGCTTCCTAGACACTTACATCGTAGGCAAACACCTACATCAATGCAAGTGTCTAATTTTATTACAAAGTGTATAGTGCCAAAAAGTCATCTAATTTAAAAATGAAATGTATCCTCAAGGTTCAACTAAGTGCTTTAGTGTGAGATATTTTCAAAAGGGATTGGTATGTATAAAATATCTACCCTCATTCATTTCTTAATAGGATCACACAAGATAACTTACCAAAAAGTACTCAATCAATAATTCAAGTGAGCTAACCTACCTTATTCATCCTTATTTTCATATCAATGATACACTCAATATTTTCATGGGTATAAAGCATTTAAGGAATATCCCATGAGTAGTATCTACCAAGTTACAAGCTAGGTCATTGTATGCCATTTATTATAACACATTGCATACTTGTACACAAAAAAACATAGTTGGAGAACTACATAAATATGAGGCTTTCTTTAGAGTATTAGATATGTAGGTATCACCCTTTGATAGAGGGGCCCTTGGGGTATCTCAATAACATGATCCCACTAATCCATTTTCCCTATAGTCTCTCCAAGGGTGAGGAAGCTAGGTTTTAATAATTTAAAAAAGAGTGATATCTTATACACATAATATGAAGGCATCAAAAGAAATTTGACAAAAACCCTAAAGGATATAGTTGGTGACATACATAACTAGTCAGTATTCCATAAATGACACATGTTTCGAAGTTAGACACCCGTGTTGATGTAACTATCTAGACCATATGCAAGCATTTAAGGCCACATAAGGAATATTATTAAAATCTAACACTTTTTACAAGATCACCTTACAATCCACTTCAATCCTATTCTAAATTAGACTTGCCTAAGCATAGTAAACCAACTAAGTATCATTATTCCCTATTATTGTAATATATATCAATAGTTTTAATTTACTATTTTTAGCAATCTTAGTTGTATAACTTTAGAATATTATTTATCTAAGTGTTTACTAATTAGCCTAATCATTAGGTTAGTTCATCATCATTATGAAAAAGGTAACCTAATACCCCTTAAACCTAAATATTACACACATATCTAAATCTAGGTCTAAACATTTGGTGAACCATGATTTAAATAAAGCTTGTCCCAAAGATGATTTTTCACTACCTAATATTGACATGATAATCAATTCTACAACTCGTTATGAGACATTTTCCTTTATTTATGGGTTTACTAGATATAACTAGATTAAAATTAACGCTATAGATCAAGAAATTATAGCACTTATTACCCCATGGGGAATATTTTGTTATATAGTCATGCATTTTGGCCTTAAAATGTAAGAGCCACATACCAAAGGGAAATGACACACATTTTTCATGTTTTCACTCATAAAACCATCAAATAATATGCTGATTATTTAATCACAAAATGAAAATGTTAACAAGATCATGCTATCAATTTATGATAACTATTTGAAAGATTATGCAATTTCAATGTGTGATTAAATCCCAAAAAGAATGTTTTTGGGTTATCCTCTAGAAAACTTTTAGGTTACATATTTTCACAATGAGGCATCAAAGTGGATCCATAAAAGGTAAAAAGTATTATTTATATATGACCACCAATGAAATTAAAATAACTATGATGTTTACAATGAAGAATTCAGGCCATTCAACATTTTATTATGTAGTTGGTGGATAAAACAATACCTTTCACTCATTTGCTAAAAAGGGAAAAGAATTGTATGGTATGACATTTGTCAGCAAAGCTTTGATAAAATTAAATAATATTTATGAAACCCACTAGTGATCATGCTTCCTATACCAAATAGATGATTGTTACTTTATATCTCAGCCACATATGAGGCCCTATTAACACAATATGATGATAATCATAAAGAGAATAAAATTTAATATATAATTCATCAACTGGTTTATTATGAATGCAAATATAATGTAATGTAAAAACTAAGTCTAGCGTTAATATTTACTACACAAAAGTTATGACACTACTTGTGTAGAGATCCATGTTATAATTAAAGAGGATCCCTTAAAGTTTCTCATGATCAAAACCCACCCAATGGGATGCATAACTAAATGGGTGATGCAATTTATAGAATTTGATCTCAAAATTATATAGATTAAAAATCAGTAAAAGGTCAAGTTGTAGCTGACTAATTAGCTATAGCTTTATTACCCAATCCTTTTACAAGCATCAAAGCTTTTTGTGATGAATTCAAAACATATAATATATTGTCAAATCAATGGAAAATGTCTTTTGATGGATCCAGATGTATGATAAGCATGGGAATTGGCATCCTATGTTTCACCCTCAAGGGAGAATAGGCACCTTTCTATTATAGATTATCATTTTATTTCACTAATAACATAGCAGAACATGAAGTCTTGATAATTAGATAATAAAAAGTAAAAAAAAATTCATATCAAGGACATTCAAGTTTTTGGTGATTGATAGTTAATTTTTAATTAACTTACCAATCATTACCAAACCAAATAATAACATTCACTTCCATATAAAGAAATGGTAGATAAACTAAAAAACATTTGATACATTCTCTATCAATAGGATTCCATGAAAACATAACAACCATGAAGATGCAATTGATAGTGCAACATCTTTAATTCCATTTGATATCACCAATGATTAAATAAACTTTACCATATGATAGTTACAACAACCCTCCATTACTCAAGATGAAATTCCTTAACAGTTATCATTATCATTCATATCTCTATAAACATAGAATGGTGCAATGACATCTATAATTTCTTATACCGACTTACATACCAAATCATTTCAGATGAAATAAAAAAAACAAAATAAAACAAGAGGAATTATGTTATTTTATTATTGGTAATGATTTATTTAAGTGAGGGTTCGATGGGAAATTACTTTTATATGTAAGTAAAGATGAGGCATGCATTGTACTTATGGAAATACATGATAGTGAATGTGGAGGACACTACAGTGGTAGGTCCATGTCCCAAAAATTACTATGACATGGTTACTATTGGCCTAAAATGGAACATGAATACATTTAACATCTTAAATTATATTTACAATGCCAAAAATATAGAAATCTAAACCATGCTCCATCTCATGAGTTACAACTGATTATCTCACCATGGCCTTTCTCCTTATGGGGATTCAATTTGATTGAAAACATTAATCCTTTTTATGTTGGTGGACATAAATTCAACATCATAGCTATAAAATATTTTAAAAATTGGATGGAGACAATTCCACTTGAGTTTACCATAGGGGATGACATATGCAGGTTGATTATGACTAATATTATTTCCCATTTTTGCATACCTCTAGGTATTGTTAAAAATAATGGATCATCATTTAAAATTAAAACAGTGAAACATTTTTTCATCAAGTATAAAATAAAACATACCTTTTATACACCTTATTATCCATAGGGTAATGGACACACAAAATCAACAAAAAAGCTATTGTCTAAATACTTAACAAAATAGTCAAATGATACAATACTGATTGGCATCAACAAATGATATATACCTTATGAGAATACCACACAAGTGTTTTTTCACCTAATCAGGTGATACCTTACCCCTTGATTTATGGAACTAAGATAGTTTTACAAATTGAACTAGAAATTTCATTTTTGTGTGTTCCTATAAAGGATAATATAAAAGATAATGAGTATCATAAAAAATGGTTATATAATTTGGAATAATTGAGGGAAAAACATACCTAGGATATTGAAAACTTATGAATTTACCATAATCACATTATGCACACATATAATAAATTTTTTTGACCATGTGAGTTTGTTGTGGGTGAACTTGTACTAAAAGAATACCAATGCAAAAAGAGATAAAAAAGGAAAATTCAAACCAAGTTGGTTGGGATCATTCATAGTTAAATAAAAATTAGACAAAGGTGTATATACTACCTATCTACAATTTAAGGCAAGTATCTCCAAAACCTAATGAACATTATGCACTTGCATAAATATCTTACATAAAATATCCCAAAAATTCAAAAAAAATCAAAAAATCAACATGTTCCTAGTTTTACTAATTCTTATACATATGTTGTTTGGTCCTTGTTAGTAGATAACATATAATTATTTTCGATATACAGATGTATTTAAATCTTCATTTGAGTTTTATACATGCATACCCAGGTACATGATATATGCATATACATATGTTAATATTTACCTCAAGTCACATCTTAAGTACATTGAGGGAATCTACTTCTTTGATCATGATAAAACTAAGTTACATTATTCTATGATCACTTTACATTATCATGTTTGAGCTTATATAATTACACATTCCTATATTCATGCTTATACTTTTTATAGGGCCCTTGATACGCTATGTACTTAACAATGCTTGCAAATGCATATGTTTATGAACTAGTATGTTATGTTCATGTTGTTTGCCTATTCTCCTTGCTTGTTATTGTCTTGCATTGTATTACATATTTTGAGCATTTGAATATGCTCCATTTATTGTGGCCCCTATGCCTATGCTTGTCTATTTTGACATTTGAATATGTCATTATTTGTTGTATGTGGACATTTGACTAAGGCATGTTTCCTCAATTGTGTGGCATTTGCACATGCCACTTATATGAGGTCTCCTTGAACCATTTCATGTTGTTTTGTTGTTGAATACTTTTGGGTATGTGATTGATTGCTTATTGATCTTGTATTTTTACTCTTTAAACATTTCCATGATCTACATCATGCATCTTAGGACTTGATGTGATCATATAACTGTGTGCCTAACTGATACATGTTACTCTTATATGTTACATGATCTATACATAACTTATATAATTATATTATCCTTTTGAGGTTAGGTAGCTACCATATTATACTTCCCCTCACCTTAAAAAAGGGGAATATCAGTTGGGGCATGCCATAGAGGAATGGATTCAACACTTTCCTAGATTCTCTAGACTAGATTGAGGTCATGTTATATAAACATGTTCTCCACATTTGACACTAGTTCTCAGATTCTCTAGATTTTAGTGGGGGCATGTTATGTAAACATGTTCTTCACACTTGACACCAATTCTTAGATTCTCCATATTTAAGTGGGAGCATGTTATGGAAACATGTTCTCCACATTTACACCAATTCTCAAATGTTTTATATTACAATAGGGGAATGTTATGGAAACATGTTCCTCACACTTGCATCAATTTTATATTCACCATATTTTATAGTATATGATTCAGATACACATTTATGGTAGTATTCTATATATTGATACTGTTACTATACCCATATTTTAGTTTGAGACATATATGAGGTGAATATGCCATGTAAAGGGCACCTAAAAATATAAAATTAAACCATTTCTAGATTTCAAACACTTTTGTAGACTATTATTATACCTAGATTGGACTTTCATCAATGGTTATAGAGCCAATCTACCATAGTAGTTGGTTCACTTTTAGAAGATTAAGTTGATTAAATCAATTGATATTATCAAGATTATAACTTAGATTTTATTAAATCATCTAAATTTACCAAACTTATAGGTTAGATTTGATTAAATCATCCACCCTCACTAGATATATGTTGTGAGTTGATTAAATATCTCACACTTACTAGATCATGCACATATTTGGGTTACACGATTGATATGAAACAAGCTCAATGGATGTGTTGTAACTCAAGTTTACATCAAATTTGGGAGCATGTGTCCTCATATATATATATATATATATATATATATATATATATATATATATATATTCACTGTCATGTTCAGATTTGTCCTAATCTCATATTTAGTGATTCATAATGAAGCATCCTTTCAAATCAAATTTCCAAAAGGCAAGATGGTTGCATCAACATGTAAGTGTACTCCTAACCTTGATTTTTATAATCTCAAGCATTTAAAATTCTTTCAATTTTATATTTCACATGATAACTATATATTGTAACATCATCTTATTATAGGTTAGTCACTAGGAAAGCACTCATGTTGTGCTCACATAATGATAAAGTGTGTTATACACACATAGGTACACATTTATTTCCTTTAAAATATAAATTTCATTATTAGATTAAATGGGGGGGATGTAGATATTAAAATATGATTTATATATTAATGTAGTCTTAGACACTTGGAAAATATCCATCATGGCTATATCATTTAGTTATAGGCTTGGTCACTATTAAAAATCTCGTATTCACTATCTCGTTATGCCTAAATTACTTATCTCTTAGTTAGACCACTGTTATCCTAATTACCAAGCCTTCTACATTGTGAAAAATGATCTAAACCTAATCATTATCTGTCACTAAAATTTTTGGACATGTACTTATTTTCTAGCTCCTTGAACATTTACATATTAAGCAAATACCAACATTGATGCAAATGTCCACTTTTCTTACAAAGTGTCTAGTGCCCAAAATTCATCAAATTTATAAATTAAATGTATCCTAAAGGTCAAAATAAGTTATTTAGTGTGAGATATTTTAAAAATGGATTGGTATATATACAATATAAAACCTCATTCATTCCTCACTAGGAAATCACATACAATTCACAATGCAACTTACCAAGTAACACTCAATCAAACATCCATGTGAGAAAACTTTCCCTATTCTTCCCTATTTACATATAAATCATAGAAGAAGTATTTCCATAGGTTTGAAGCATTCAAGGAGTAGCCCATGAGCCATATTTTCCAAGTTATAAGCTAGGACATTTGATGTCATTATTTGTGACACATTAAATTGTTGTTCACAAACAAACCAACATATAAGAGAACTAAATAAGTCTAAGGCCCTCTTCAAAGTATTGGATATGTAGGTAGTGACCATTGATAGAGGGGTCTTTTGGGAAAATTTACACTATGATCCCAGTAACCCATTTTCCCATAGTCACTCTAAGGCTGAGGAAGCTTGGGTTTGATCATTTTATAAAGAGTGACAATCTATGTAAATAATCTAAAGACATCATAAGAAAGGTAATTGAAAACCTAGAAGGCTTTAGTTTGTTGTCTATAGATGTAGTTAGTACTTTATACATGATTGTGTTAATGTAAGTGTCCAGATCACATATCAAGGTTAATAAGAAGGTTGATTATGCACACCCTGTGTTAATGTAAGTGTCCAGATTACATATCAAGTTAATAAGAAGGTTTTAAGTGTCCAGATCATCATACTAGGTTAATAAGAAGGTGTATATAAAATATTACAGATAATATTCAGATTGATTAGGCTTCAAATAGAATTTACCATATAGCATTTATGATGATCTAGACACTAAAAGTTTTTAAGGTTAGATACCTGTGTTAATGTAAGTGTCCAGATCACATATCAAGGTTAATAAGAAGGTTGTAAGTGTCTAGATCACATATCAAGGTTAATAAAAAGGTATATATAAAATATTACAAATAATATTCAGATTGATTAGGCTTCAAATAGATACCTGTGTTAATGTGAGAAGCTATATAGTTGACTCTTATGATCGACCATTCTCATAGCCAAAATAGTATCACTATGTAACTCCTTGATGTACACTAAATCTAGAGTAAATTTAACTTTCAAGATTGTGTAAGTTACATAGTGAAAATGGTTTAGACTCAAATGGGCAACATAACAATATTGTTTAAATAAATACAAACACAATGTTTAAGATGAATATTTGAACAAGAAAAAGGATGATTTGGATTTGATTAGTGTAATGCCTCCTTGTTCAAGTAATGGTGGATAAAAAATGTGTTTGGTTATGATGTGTTGATTAAAAACAAGTTTTAGACTCAAATCAAGACCAAAAATGTAAGGAAAAGACCAAATACAACTAACTAAATCATCCTCATCCCTAAACTGATAAGGTTACATCATATTATTTAAAATCCATCTATATACATGCTCTTGGGAGGATTTTAAATGTTAATCCAAAAATAAAAGTGCATGTAGTAGTAGGGTTTTTATACCCCCATTTTCCCAAGAAATTTTATGATGACATGAACCTTAGGGCTACTCACCCTACATCAACAATATCTCCATGACAAGTGGGGTTATTCTAAAACTTAAATTTTTAGATGTCTAGATAGTCCCAAGTGTGGATAATGCTAGAGATGCCTCACATCAATTGAGTTCATACTGATTAAATTAATATGCAAGGGTTTATAAGCTAGGTCATTTGATGTCATTATTTGTGACACATTAAATTGTTGTTCACAAACAAACCAACATATAAGAGAACTAAATAAGTCTAAGGCCCTATTCAAAGTATTGGATATGTAGGTAGTGACCATTGATAGAGGGGTCTTTTGGGAAAATTGACACTATGATCCTAGTAACCCATTTTCCCGTAGTCACTCTAAGGCTGAGGAAGCTTGGGTTTGATCATTTTATAAAGAGTGATAACCTATGTAAATAATCTAAAGACATCATAAGAAAGGTAATTGAAAACCTAGAAGGCTTTAGTTGGTTGTATATAGATGTAGTTAGTACTTTATACATGACACCTGTGTCGAGGTTAGATACCTGTGTTAATGTAAGTGTCCAGATCACATATCAAGGTTAATAAGAAGGTTTTAAGTGTCCAGATCATCATACTAGGTTAATAATAAGGTATATATAAAATATTACAAATAATATTCAGATTGATTAGGCTTCAGAAATAGAAAAAATCAAAAGGGGGTTTGAGGAAGAAAACACAAACATAACTTAAAACGGAGGAGATTGAACTATAGAATTATGGAAAATTCAATTATAGTGATGCTGATAGAAAATAGAACACACAGATTGCTACAACAATCATGGAACAAGATTTTTATTAATCTTCTTGATCTTGCTTATCTTGCTCAAATTACAATACTGCCCCATGGGTCTATTAAATAGATTTTAAAGAAAACAATAATTATAAAAACAAACTCAAGACTAATTTTAGTCTTTACATGCAAATTGAAATTGAACTGCTTCTCTAAAAGTTTAACTAACAGTTTGATAACTGATGTGCATGCATGAGGAGTGGAGAAATTATCTCCAGTCTCTAACACTCCCCCTTAATTTCTACCACTAACTACTTCAGCATTTACAATGCCTAAATTATTTACCATTCTTGCCACAACTACGTTGCTAGTAGCTTCCATTGATGGCATACATCTCTTCACTCATTCTATCTACCAGCTTTAGCTAGGATGCTTTTCTTTTGTAGAATACACTGCTTCTCATGCAGAATACACCGCCTTGCGAAATACATCACCTTGTATGTGGAATACACCACCTTGAGAAATACATTACCTTTTAGAGCCCATAAAAAATGTTATTATAATCTAACACTTGTTTTAGGATCACCTTATAGTCCACTTCCATCCTATTCTAGGTTAAACGTACCTGAGCATACCAAACCAAGTATCATTGTTCCCTATTTATTATAATAAATATCGATAATTATATTTTACTATTATTAGTAATCTTAGCTATATAACTTCATAATATTATTTATCTAAATTTATATTAATTGACATATTCATTAGGTTCGTTCACCATCCTTGTGAAAAAACTAACATAATACCCCTTAACCCTAGATATTCCACACATGTCTAAATTTAGGATTAAATAGGTAACCTCCTAGTTATTCCATTGAAAACATTTGAAGGGCATTAGGTTGGTATGTTTCTTAGTTTAAAACACAAAAGGGAAGATAAATATTATGTAATAAGTGAAAAATGGAAAATGACACTTATTAAAAAACTACGAACAAAGATTCTAGACAGGTAGAGGCAATAAATCTCAAAGCAAGTAAACCAATGCACATAAACCAACTTAAAAATAACCACACTCTAGAAATTAATTTTATATTGGGATGATAAAATTATTTAATTCAGAAAAGTGTTAGTAAGGGATTAAAAATATTATTACCTAACTAATTTTTATCAGTTCTATATGTGACACATGTATACTTTTTATTTTTTAAACGTTCATGTAAGTAAAATATATAAATGAAAGATTTAATGGTTTTTTTAGACTAAGTAGGAAGATAAATGAAGAAATGAGAAAACAAAGAATCATGTTGACACTCTAAGTATCCAACACTCAAAAATATAAATTAGTTACTATTTTATTATTCCAATATATTAGTTTTTATAAATCAATCTCTTTCCAAATAATGAATCCTTAGCCATAAATTTTCATTGTAACTAATAATATTAATAAGAATTTTTAAGTTTCTAAGTTGTACATGGTTTTATGTGAAAATATTATTATCTTTTTTATTTTATTTTATTTTATTTAAATAACTCCTTTTTAGGAAGCTAAATGGAATAAATATATGTTACAATACCTTTAACCATAAAATTACCATGTATGGATCATCCCCTATCATTTGAATCCTATAGCAACCTGTAGACTACAACACTCACATGTCCTGATGAGGATTTATAAAGACCATTGCTAGAAACTATTTTTAAACTATGTTCATAATGACATTGCATTAATTGTGTATGTAAATACTTCACTTAACTATATATATAATGACTTCACTTAATTGTATATGTAATGATGTGTGTGTGTGTGTGTGTGTGTATAATTGTAATTAATAGAGTAATATGTAATAACTATGATTGATTATGTATTATATATTGTAAACCTACTCTATATTTAATTTACATATACGATAAATCCATTATGGTAGCTTACTGAACATGTGAGTTCACTCTCTATCATTATATACACATGTTATTATAGTCATTATAGTTCACTCTCTATGCATTACGATCATTACATACATTAATAAAAAATTAATTAAAGTCATTACATACACGGTTAACCATAGTCTTACAAACACAATTAACAATATAGTTGTATGTTATGTATACACACTAGGTTAAAGTTATAGTTATTACATACCCATAATTTGTATACTATATAATCAATATTGATCTTTTGACCAACTTAGTCACTCGATTGACCTCTACCTACTATGTATGTAATGACTTTATTTAATTGTGTATGCAATTATGACAATTAACTAGGTATGTATATAATGTACATCTACTTTGTTAATATAGATAAACTATGAAAAAAAGGGAAATAAAGAACATTATAGGTTATACAATGGACATCATTGTAGTTTGGAATTATTTAGTTATGCCTCTATGTAATAATTTCATAGTACATTTCCTATTATACTGACTATAGTGAACTATGTAGTTGACCCTTTTGCTTATGTAATGACTATTTTAAAACTATGTACATAACCATATTCTGTTAATTTCGCATGTATTGATACTTCAATAAATGTATATGTAATTAATTCATAGAACTGTGTATATAATGACTTTAATTAATTTTATATGCAATGAATTTATTTATCTATGTATGTAATGATGATAATTAGTTGTGCATATATATAACATACAACTACTTTTTACACTTAATTATGTACAACTTATATGTTTACATTAACTTAATTAACCTAGTATGTATATAGTGTACAACTATGTTTTTAACCATGTAATTATAATTATCATTAATTATGTAATGACTATAATTAACTATTTTTTAATGTATGCAATGGCTGCAATACGTTATGCATGTAATAACTATAATTAGATGTGTATGTAATGATGGAAGGTGAAATCATGTGTTTGATAAGATTCCATGATATGCTTATTAAACGTATAAATTTTACATTAGATACATATGTTGTTAACTATACTGATTACATACACAATAGATGTACACTAGATATAAACACAATGAATTGCCATCCGTAACAACCCCTCAGGATTAACTAGAGTTAGATTAACTTAAAAAAAAATCAACTTAAAAATTAATACAACATTAATGATCCCTAACTAAATACATAAATTAATAAAACTGAAATATCAACCATAAGGTTTAGGTGTGATTCATTTAGCTAGTGATCAATATTATACATATTGATTTGATTTCATAATTACAACATATAAAGTACAATAATTATCCATGATAATAATTTAGCCATTGTTATTATGTTATAATTTACATTAGATAATACATATATATAAAAATACATATCTGAATAATCAAATTAGAAAAATATAATTTTCCACATAACATATGAGTCTCAATGTACTTGTTAATATTTAAAAATTAATCCTGAGTAAATAATCTATCGGTTGACTATTAGAAGCAGAGGGAAAGTATCATTTGAGTGCTTTTTCATACCAACCATAGACCATTGATCCAATGCAAAATTTATCAACAAGGGAATGGACCTCCCTTCATAGATGGGTAGATAGTGATAGTGAATTTTTTTAAAAATTTAACTAAAAACTCATGTGTTGTAAGATAATTATCACATGCAACATATCATAAATAAAATGTTCTAACATGATATCATGCAATACATGCAAAGTAAATCAAACAAGTGAAATGACAATGTTCAAACCATAAACATTACTTTGGCCAGAGTTTTTATATAGTTTTAAGATCTCTAGGATCAATCAATTTTATACATACTACTCAATCAGATTACATCAATTCTAAGTGTTAGTGACACTAAATAAATTAGTGAAGTCCATCTCACCTATTTATTTAGTGTCAGTAATATCAGATTAGTATACATACATATTTAATACTAAATCAATAGATTCAATATATATATAGAATCCCCTATAAAATGACACAACATATATAATACAAGGGAACCTTATACCTAAAATCAATCGTATGCATCTTTATAATTATGCTAGGACTCATAAAATTCATAGAAATATATTGAAATACCACAACACGTATCGATAAGCAACACATATCTAGTTACATAAGTCCATTATAGACATACTTATTACTATAATGTCTTCTATTAATCAAATTTCATTTTGATAACAACATCCTATAATTAATTTGATTTCAATCTACCATATATTCATTAATAAGTCTTCCTCTTTACAAATAATGTTTCACATAGCATAAACCAAACCACCAAGTAATGTTTAATTGAAAGTTTTTTTAAACTCAATAAATTACCCTTTCAAATTTTATATCATTTTGAATTCATATAAAAAAATACATTCATCCATATATACTTGTGGTAATGATAAGTAAAACAACCTCTTACAAGATACACACACACACACACACACTTGAAATATATATATATATATATATATATATATATATATATATATATATATATATATATATATATATATATATATATATATATATATATATATATATATATATATATTCCATGTGTCACACACACACCTGGAGTATATATATTTAACATAAAATCATAAAATATTATAATATTTTTCTTCAAACTACGGCCATATAGAACATCTAAATTGATATTTATTCTTAGCACAAAACACCATCTCAAAATAAGTATGAACTAAATAATAGTTTTAGGCATGACTATTAATAGTCAGTCCTCCAACTTCACTAAAAACACTAAGTATTCACAAGTAAAAAAGCCATGGAACCCCTTTTTAATTGAGTCAACCATATAACTAAATACTTAGTTCACCCCATTCATTCACCTATACTTCACAAACATGGGAATAATAATTTATAACACACACATATCCATTTTAAACACTTCATAACAAGCAATTGAAAACTTAATTTATTCAAATCATAAACAAAATGTATAGTTCAAATGCTCATGCCTCAAAAATAAAAAACTAGGTTAATAAACATAGGCCCAATATAAGTCTCTTAACAACCATAAAAATGGATCTATATAAAAGGTTTGAAGTAATTATGACTCATTCATTAATCAAAAGGCAATAGAGCCATGGGAATAATTTTATACTTGACCCTGTGGATCAGTTGAGCCCATCCCCAAGGTCGTCTATGAAAGACCCTGCTCTCAAATTTTATATATGTATATATACACATACTAAAGAACATTAAACCCTAGTTCATTCAATGGTAACCCATATAATGTACATGGAAGATATATATATATATATATATATATATATATATATATATATATATATATATATATATATATATATATATATTCCATATGTCACACACACACCTGGAGTATATATATTTAACATAAAATCATAAAATATTATAATATTTTTCTTCAAACTACGGCCATATAGAATCATCTAAATTGATATTTATTCTTAGCACAAAACACCGTCTCAAAATAAGTATGAACTAAATAATAGTTTTAGGCATGACTATTAATAGTTAGTCCTCCAACTTCACTAAAAACACTAAGTATTCACAAGTAAAAAAGCCAAGGAACCCCCTTTTAATTGAGTCAACCATATAACTAAATACTTAGTTCACCCCATTCATTCACCTATACTTCACAAACATGGGAATAATAATTTATAACACACACATATCCATTTTAAACACTTTATAATAAGCAATTGAAAATTTAATTTATTCAAATCATAAAAAAAATGTATAGTTAAAATGCTCATGCCTCAAAAATAAAAAACTAGGTTAATAAACATAGGCCCAATATGAGTCTCTTAACAACCATAAAAATGGATCTATATAAAAGGTTTGAAGTAATTATGACTCATTCATTAATCAAAAGGCAATCGAGCCTTGGGAATAATTTTATACTTGACCTTGTGGATTAGTTGAGCCCATCCCCAAGGTCGTCTATGAAAGACCCTGCTCTCAAATTTTATATATGTATATATACACATACTAAAGAACATCAAACCCTAGTTCATTCAATGGTAACCCATATAATGTTTTATTCATAGTAATTAATAGGGGGAAGAATAAACTTAACACTCATCATCTTATATAACTAAGCCTTAATTAAACATTCTACATTAATTTATTGAAAACTAGTGCATCCACCTCTCTTGAATAGATAAATAAACAAATGAATATAATCTTTGAATTTCATATGAATTTATAAATTTTTTTTATGAATATAAAATCATTCACATAAACCCTTAACATTCCTGGAAACCCTAGTATATTTTTAGGTCATTCTTCCATTTTTTGAGCCATAATCAAGAATACACACTGTCATTTATATTTTTTAAATATATTGTAAATCTCTAAAAAACCCTAGTTATAAATCTAGGTTTCACACACAACCATTTCCAAGGAAGAGGATTTGGATATATGCTTGGCCCTCTGGATGGGCCATCCCCATCCATAGGGTCGACCATATATATATATATATATATATATTTATAAATCATTTTTTAAAAAAAATTTCAAACAAAATTATCAAACCTTTATTAATATACACATGATAAATTTTCATGGTAAGCACTATATGTTTTAAAAATTGAAAACTAGAATAATAATTTATAACAGACCTTATCTCAGTTGTTATTTCCAAGAATGAATCAAATCTTACAAAACTTATTTTTGCCTCTCGATCTCTCATTCTACTCATTTCTTCCTCCGTACCTCCTCCTTAATGCCTGGATTCCCTTTATCTCCATCTATTTCTCATTAGTATGCATGATTCTTCCTAGAAAATGTACATAGTTTCAATTAACCGTTTGAAACCCCCAAAATGAATATGCCATGCAATAAAACTTAAGTCAATGTGTTCCATAATGACTTAAATGGTTTAAAACTCAATGAATTTAGATGTAATTCCCAAAATATTCTCTAATATAATAATATTTTTAAAGCATTATAAACCTAATGATAGTCATTGATTAAATGAATCACAAATAAATTACCATGCAAAAATGAAATGATTCTAAAGTCTATTGACTTTGTATAATAATCATGCCTCAATAAAAAGGTTTAACTCTATATTTTTGCATTCAATAATCATTATGCCTTAGCCAAACAATATGCCTCATTTAGATTTCAAACTATGCCTTCAACAATTTAAAACATACTTAAGCCTTGATTAGATATTCAAAGCTTTTACAAACATTATTAATGCCAAAGGTTAAGCAACCTTGTCAATAACCAAATAATTTCCTTTTGATTATAACAATGGCTTCCACCAAATGAAAACATGTCCTAGAGTTTATTTGAAAACCCTATAATAAGAAATATGTTTTATATCAACATGTTAATCAACCTATGAATAATGCTATTACATGGTCCAGACCAATTATTACTAGACAAAATGAAATCAATGTCAAGACAAAAGATTCAGAATTTAAAACATAAAAAAATCAATCAAATACTTTTGAAACATATGTTATGATAACTATAAATATATATGAAGTAAAATAAATAAATTTTTTATTTTACCTCAGTAAAACTTTGCCATACTTATTCGAGTCATATAGGACATAAATACAGTCAATGGAGTATGATAAGAATATAAGAATCTAAATTTCACAAATACAAACACATTACTAGGTTAGAGCAATATGCAACATGATAATCAATCACATCCAATATGCTGAAAACACATTAGTAACCAAAATCATTCTGCAAGCAGTATTAACCAACTAGCAATTAACAAAAAAATATACTCTATGTGGTGTATGTTGGGTTTCATATTTCTATTCTTTATTTCCTCATGCATGTTTCCATCTGCACCATCCTCTCCAATGATACCCTCCCTCAGTCATAGTCAAGAGGGTAGAATCCATCTTGCATCCACCTCAGTACAAATAAATAATGGTTAGACCATATCATATAAAAACCATGATAAACTGTTATGACATAATATACTGCATAATCATGATTAAAATGTACCATAATAGAATATAACTAGCTAACTAATAATTAACTATTATGATCATAAGTAACAAACACTATCCATAATCAACATATAACTAATTCTAATTACTTAACACATTAAGTAAACCCATTTTTAACCACATAATAAGTAGTAATAAGACTAAATAAAAATTAGAGTGTAACATTGTCATTACATACACAATTAGGTAAAAACATTATAAACACATTAAAGATGTAGTGTTCCATAGTAAATTATAAATAGATAATAATAAATAATGGCTATGTCCAACTAAGCTACAACACTTGTCTATTATAATTAACTTTAAAAATTCTAATTAATATTAGAAACAAGGAGGTGGGAAATGGAGAGGTGGGCTCAATTATCTAAAAGGGAGCAAGAACATTATTTGGATAATACACTTCTATTCAAACACAGTATCAATACCATAGTTTACAAATTATCAATACCGTAATTTACATTCCAAACATTGGAATTTGGGAGTGTAGGGTGAGAAAGATGGAATATAAGATGTTCTAGGAATAGGAATTGGTGATTTCAAAAAATGTACCAATTTTATTTGATTTAAACCAAATCAAATATACACAAATAAATATATATTAACATACATAAATTGACTTAAAATAATGTCAATGAACCATTTTAAGTTATTATATAATAATTAACTACCCAATTTAAATATATAATTAAAAATAAGTATATTTAAAATTTAAACCATAAACATTTTATAAAAAACACACGCCTCTCTGTACTAAAATTGTAATAAAAATCTACTTCAAGTTACCTTTATTTAAAGATATTTTAAAATAACTTCAATAATCATTTATATTATATATGAGAGGCACAACATTACTAATCATTAATACTACATCGTTGAGTTTTATTGTTTTCATGATTAAAATTTACCGGTTTGGATCTTACGTTGGCAATGACATCAATTTACTTCAAAGGAATTGTCGCCATGGATTAAATTTGACAGTCAACCTTATTTTTGATGTTAATTTTTGGAGATGGTTATCTTTTTAATATTGCCATTCATATGTTAATATAGCTTATAGTAGGAGAAAATATAAAATAAAATATGTATTTGTTATGATCTTCTATAATTTTTTATGGTCTTAAAAAAATTATATTTTACATCATATTATTTAGAAAAAATGTAAATATGGTCATATAGCCATTAAATTTAACTCTAAGTTGTCATCACACCATGTTATTTTTTATTTTATTAATTTGATTTATGGGGGTGGCCTAGTTGTTTATTGAAGGTATATCCATAAAGAATCTAACAAAGTATAAACTATAATAATAAAGAAGTTTTCCAAAAAAATATTTTAAACAATCATTATTATAAGATTTTTATTCTAGATATTGCCATATATCAACAACGAATGTTGAAAATGATGATGATATATATTTTTTAAAATTCAATAATCATTAAAAAGTTAATATTAAATAAAGAAAATAAGAGAATAATATTAATATATATATATATTATATAATTAATGTAAAAGACCCTGAGAGATATTATTCTCGAAGTGTCTATTTTAATTATGATATAAATTTAATATTATGGATAATTTAAGAATAATTTATCTCAACATTTTTTATATAAATTTATTTAAGAAATATACATATTATTTGAAGTTTGATTAGATAGATGTTGGTTGGCCATATATATCTAGAGGGGCACTAATATATCTATCTTGGCATGAACCCACTCTTATGGTTAAACTCTCTTTTTACCATTAATTTAATTTTTGGACACATGTCAATGTCATCAAGAAAACCCACAACAAAGTTGAAAATTTATACTAGTAAATTATAACAAATTTGATTTAATAAGTCTAAATAAATGTAAATTTGGTTCATTCATTAATTGTTTCAAATTATATATATATATATATATATATATATATATATATATATATATATATATATATATATATAAACATCCTTTTTTAAAATATTGAAAATATTACAGTATAACATTGAAATTCAATTATCATATAAGGTTGGGATCATGCCTCGAGTGATTTTGGTGGAATGCATACTTCTCAGACTTTAGTTCTTAGACTAATATCATCACATAAAATAGTGGTCAACAAAAAAAAATCAATTATAAAATCCCAACTTCAGATCCTTAAGATTTCATTAGTTGAGAATGTTGCAAACTAGTTTTCTTCTTCTCAAACCTATTCATGTTATAGAACTGAATCTAAGATCCCAAAATTGATCATAATATGTATTCCCCCAAAATAAAAAGCTAAAACTAGAGTCATTTCATTGAAAAATGAGGCTTCAGAGCTAAAGAAAAACAAAATTGTTAACGATGTTATTGATTTATCCGATTTCAAGGACCCCCTAAATCCCCCTTAGCTTTACCCATATATCCATTATTATTCCAATGGAACCAAGGGGATATTCAAGTAAGAAGTCATCTCTCTTCAAGGAAATTCTAAGGAAGATGTCAAAAAGGGCATAGCTAGAGAAAAGGACAAGGTAAACCCTATTGATATGAGTTTGTAGGGTAGAATAGCTTTTTTGGAAAAAAATCCCATCTCCACCATTATATAATGAAGTGGTAAATTGTGGAGAATGAAATACTTGAGTATATGATTGATCAATGTCATTTGTGGTGACTCTCCTTAGCGTATTGAGAGGAACCCCTTTAACAAAGACGTGTAGTCCATGACTAACAGGGTCAACATGTTGGAAAATGATATAGAGGAGCTCAAAAAGAATTTAAACTAGATTAAGTCAGTACATAACTTAGTGAAAGATAGTCTCAACAAAGTTATCCAATTAAATAAGATCACTTTCAAAAAAATTGAAACAAGTATCTCTATGTTTAAGGAGGGAATAATAGGAAAAAAAGGATGATCACTCATATTTTAGAAAGAGTGATAGGCTTTAAAGTAGAGGCAAAGATAAAGTGTCCCACGATTAAAACAAAGAAAATATTGAGGAACATATTAAGTTGTAACAAGAAGAATAAGAGACAACAAGGACACTTATCAATTTCAATCTCTCATAGGTTTTTAATCTACTCTATTTTTTATTCTCTTTTGTTTATATGTTGTCAATTTCTTATCTTTCAACAATGTCTTTCTTCTTGGGATCCCTAACCCTATTTTTCTCATTGTTCTTGTTATTTTGATCTTCAAGTATTTTATCCTTACTCCATTTTTTAAAAGGGTTTGCACTCTTTATAAAACCCTCTTTTACCTATTATAAAAAAAATTAAAACTCAATAATATAATTATTATCATAATAATTAGATTTTTTAGTGATTGCCCATAATTTTCCCTTAAATTTTGAAGATGTTATCCTCAAAGTAAACTAATAATTGTTAAACAACACCTATTATTTGTTTTGTGTTTACATAATCCATAATTTTTTTCATTATTAGCTTTGTCTAGCTAGGAAAGGGCAATGATGTATCTTTTTGGCTTAATTCTGGCTTACAAATCTTGTTCAAAGCAGTTGGATGAGAATGGTAATAGAACTCCAGGTATCTTGCCTCGAGAGACAAAGATATCGTTAATAATTTTATTGCTCAATTTTTTACACATTTTATTTGTTCTATAGAATGAATTTTTAGTAAGGATTGAATATGTTTTCAAAGTGTGTTTTTCACATTCTAACCCTAGAATGAATTTTAAGCTCTTTTTATGAAAACTCTTAGCTATTCTTATTCTTTCTTCTTTTTTTTTTTTTTTTGATTGGTGAAATAAAGCTTATAAGTTTATGTTTTTTTTTTCATGTTCTAACCTTAGAATGAATTTTAAAATATTTTATGAAAATTTTCTACTTTTAACATTAATGGAGAAAACAATTTTAATTTATTTTCTTTTCTAGTTTTTGTTTGCTTCGTCATTTTACCTACATAAAAAGATTTCCTATAGTGACTTGTTTATTTCCTTACATTTTACAAATATTGTTAACTCTCAAAATCTAAGGTTAATTTTATTGGAATAAAATAAGGGAGGTGAGGAGTGGATGTCACGTTGAACCTTCTAATATTGGTCTGTAGGTCCAATCTATGTTTTAAGTGCAATATAATGTGTGCCATTTTTGTTTGCATGTAATTTTTAGGGAAGATATACATGAGAGACTAAAATTAACATAAATTTAGAAAGTACAATGTATATTAAATAAATAACAAAGTATAGTATCACAAATGGACCTGAAAGTGATATTAACTCTTGAGTGAATGATAGGCCTCCAAACAATATAAACTATTGCATGAATGCCGATTGTTTTTGGCAAAGAGGAAATATTATTTTCATTCCTAATTATCATGTTTCTAATCAAAGTCAAATGGCCAAGTAAATTGAATTTAGTTCTTCATTACACTTGAATATATAATTTTTATTTTTATTTAAAATCAAAGGTTTTAATCCTCATACTTATATTATACTAATCTACAAGTATATGTCTCTTGTTTTAGGTCACTTAATCATTAGTAGAATTTAAATTTTGGTCACCTCTATACTAATACATGTATTTTGACAATTACACCACAACTCAAAAGATAAAACAAGTTTTTGAAATGGATTGAGAGTTGATGGAGGAGAGAGGAGAGTAAATAGTGCTTATAGTCTATGGGCTTTTAGTGTTTCCCCTGCCTTTCATCACATTACTGATTTGTCTAATCTAGGTGGGAGTTATTGATAATGCATTCACTACACTAAGTTAGGCTACCCATCCACCCCTTGGGTTTTTAATTACCTTCCCCTATATTAAATGGTCACCACCAACCCTCCTACATAATTTGATGTAGGTACCACTGATGATAACCAAAGAAGTCATGGCACTGAAACAAGCTCAAAAGTTTATCTTGAGAGTTTACCACAAAGTATTGATTCTGACTATGATACTCCTCTTTTAGATGTGGTTCTATACTTACCAGAGTTTGATAAAACTTATTATTATTTTGAAAATTTTACCCTTTTTTCTTCTTTGTGGGTTGAGTTAATTTATAGAGCCTCTTGAAACAATGGGTTGAAAACCATTGGCAAGGCCATAGGGTGAAACTAGTAGTTCAAAACCTCACCAAGGGTATATTCCTATTTCATTTCACAAACCCTAAACACTGTAGTTCCATTTTTAACCATGGCCCATGGATTACTCACAACACCCTAGTTATTTTTCATATTAGACCCGAGAATTCTAAGTCTCTAAACAAGTGAAGCTTAAAATCCTAGTATGGGTAGAGTTTCTAGACTTACGTTTGCCTCTGTGGATTTTTTCAACTAACTTATCAAGCCTCTAGGCCACTTTATGCGCCATGAGAAACCAAATTTCTATGCATCCCATCCCTATATAAAGTTCTATGTCAAAATTGACTTAGTCAAAGACCTTAAATAATTGACATTCAAGTAGGAAATAACTAGTTCTCTCAGTGTGTCCTCTATATTAATGTTGACCAAATTTGACTTTTAGGTTAAATTAGGGCACCCCTAGGTAAAAAATTGACTTTTATGTGTTTTAGGGGTCTAATATAGATGTCAAAAGGTGTTTTATAGTTTAATTAATACCATTTATTATTGTACTAGCCTTGGTCTTTTATCATTTTAGTCCTTTGAGTTATTTTGGATCATTTTGAGGTAAAAAAGGTGTATTTAATGACTTATACTAATTTATTGGGAAGTGTGAGGGTCCCAAAAGTTGATTTCATGTCCCATGTATCCTAATAGGACTTAATTAACTAAAACCAACTAAAAAGTGGTAGGTTCCTCAGAAAAAGGGTAGTTTTCTTGAGGAAAAGAAGAAGTTTGGCACTTGTACAACTCCTTGGGAAGTTTTACACATGGGAAAGGATCATGGTATGTCTCTTTGTATTCCCCAAGATTAATTACACATTTATTTTTCTTTGAAAGTGCCATTTTTTCCCCAAAACTATTCTACTCCTTTTTCAGTTTTCTTGGCAAGTAGAAGTGACCTTCAAGTTTATGATTAGTAAGATAGCTTAAGAGGTTTTAGATTAAAAAACTTTAATAGGTTAAATTAAACTCATATACCTTAAATTTACATATAAATATTTTGAATAATGGTGGCTTGTGCTTCATGAACCATCCTCATGAAGTTAACTATACTTTTTTGCTAGCTATTTCATGCACCCTATAGGTTTTGCCTTAATTTGAGTAATTAAGTATGAACCAATTGATTAATTTGATGCCAGATGATGTTGACCTCCTCCTCAAATTATTCTCATGGTTTTTTTCATTTTTCAAGTTGATTTGATAGTCCAAATAACTCACTTTTTAGGAAGGTGTCACCATATGAGGTTTCAGTCATGATCTTATTTTACAGAGTGTTTGGTTCTTAGAGGAAGCTTCATAGGAATGTGACGTGATGTTTATAATATATTAATTACATATTTATCATCCTCCCCTCATGTTTATTCTCATAGCACCATGTTTGGATCAAGTTTTTAGTCATGCTAAACTCATAGCCATTTCTTTGCTCAATTTTACTTGTATCCATGTTGGAGAATGTGTGGAACCTATTTATCACGTCCATAGAGGTGATTTTGAAGTATCATTATGTTTTATGTTTATATTTTGGTGAAAATATCAATTGAACATGAATTTATTCCTTTTGGTTCATGAATCATTTTAGGTTCATTGCTTGCCTACAGTCTATTTCCACTTATAGTGGTCTCTTTTTGATAGCATCATGATGGAGGAAAAGATTTAACAGTTGTTCCAAATATTTTTGAGTCTTATAAGTGAATTGGTAGACTTGGATAAAGCCTAAGTTGAGCACAAGAGCATATATTCTTTCTGACTATCCAAACGTGCATTCACTACCTTCAAATAGGAAATATGCACCTATAGGATTTGTTGATAGAGAATGAGAGCATTTGTGAGGGGATTTGAACAAGTTTTGGAGATTTTTTGAAGTCCTAGTATCATAATTTGACCATGATAGACCATTTTTGAAGTGAAAAGATGGTAATGGCATGTAAATCAATTGTAAAGATGAGTAAACTAAATTTAGGGAAACCTTCCCAAAAGGGGAAAAATAGTGGTCCAACCATGTTTTGGGTTATAATTTTATAAGGTTGAAATAAGTTTTAAGGAATATATATGGTTGTGTTTTTTATCCTCTATAATGAACACAAACTCTGCCAAATTTTATGGGAAGATGACCTAGGGAAGACAGTCATTGAAAGGCCTAAAAGTGCCCATAAATACTAGAAACAGTCAGTGTTATCTACAGTTTGAGTTAAGAAGAGCCTCCTCCATCTAAAAATTGCATTTTAGATCACTACCTCACATTTTAATGGTTCCAATAGTTTAAATTAAATTTTTATGATCGAATGACCATCTAAAAGGGTTTGAATACTATGTTCGTTCCTCATACACACTTATAGGCCTCTTTGCACCCCCATTATGCACCTACAACTGACATTGACTCTATTTTCTGAGTTAGTACATGTATGCTATCAAGGTTAAATGGTTTAAAGTAGTATAATGGGAATTTATGATCTATATATTACTTAAATTGAATTTTATACTATTTTTGGTCTCTCATTAGTGCCTACAGGTCCCCTATTCACCATGATGAAGCCTATAGGCTGGCTATAGGGTTAGCACATAGGTTGAGTAAATACCCTTAATAAAAGACCTCAATTAAATCATGTAGGTTGTGTATTAATATAATTTTGTGAATAAATTAAATTAGGATCATTAAATTTCTTTCAAATTCTAATACAAGCATGGTTACCTTCAAGTACCCTCTCAAAATAAAAACATAGTTTGATAAAGAGGATTGTGATGTAACAGTAAGTTTTATTGATGAGGAGGTGTATAAGAATGAAATTAAATGTATAATAAAAGGTATGATGATATAAATAGATCCAAATATTCCTATAAACATCTATTTTATGATAAAAATGCATAAGGAAACCTATAGGCAATGTCAAGAAATAGGGTTTCTCAGTCAGTTAAGGAAGAGACTCAGTTTTGAAGCTCAAGGTGCATGTGAGGGGTTAAAGAAAAGTTATACCTGATAAAATAAAATATGATAATATAAATTAGTATATTTTTTAACCTAATAATATCTAATCATGTTGAAACAATCCTACTCAGACCCTATAAGGCCCAATTTATAACCTACAATCAAGCATTGGTATAGGTAGTCTTGTGAATTCAAGTGTGTGAAGAGTTCATGAGAGGTTGGAAGGATAAGTGGGTGATTTAATAAATTAATCATGATAATAAAAACCTATTTAGGCTCTTTTAATTACAAATCAAGAAAATGGAGGGTCTCTAATCAGACAAACACATTCCACATGCTAGAACCCTGCACAGTCTGCTTTCTTCATAGTCTATCTTTTTTTTTCAAGTTTGGGAGGGAAAATGATATCTCCAAGAACTAAATTTTTATAAATAATACATAAATTAATTGAGGAAGGATATCCAATTATTATTTATATTAATATAATAGGATAATTACCCCCTTTTTTGTCTCAGACAGGGTGTATTTCCCCTCATACACAAACACTGGTGGGTTTAGGAAATAGGTGATAAGGTGAATCCAAGAGACATAGAAAACTTTAAATAAGGTTTTAAAATATTTATTACACCTATATAAATATAATAAACCAATAAGTGATGGTAAATACCGAACAATATTTTCTAAGACACTAAAGTTTGCAAGCAGGCTTGTTAAACACATTAAGGCCTAGAAGCCAAATAGAGAACCATCTTAATTTCTAGTGTAGAGTGATCATCCTAAATTGTAGAGGCTTGTTTATATGGTAAATATATTTGTGTTTGAGGTATTATGATTCAATAATAACCATCAAAATTCCATTTTGATCTCTAAAGTGTAGTCAAACTAATTAGGCATGGTGAAGCCTAGAGTCCAAATGAGAGGCCATTTGCACTTCTAACATGAGATATGATTTATATCCCATTGGATAATGATTTTTTGGTAAATAAATAGTTTATAAAGTTTTTTGGAGGCAAAGTAAAGCCTTAAAAATCCATTTTTGGCTCAAAACTAACTTAGACCTATAGGAAAAGAGGAAAACAAGCTCTTTAGGAGAGGTTCAAGTGCTCATTTATTTCATGAGGAATTACATGGAGGCCAAAGGAATTAGGTAAAGTTATTAGGGGTCCTAAAAAAAAAATTAATTGGATTTTTATACAATTCCAATTTCATAATTTTATGAATGAACCTTAAGAGGTCAAATAGGTCTAAACCCCTTCAAAACCCTTGCAATTGACCAATCTGTGAAAATGGAGTTTGATATATGATATAATGGCATATTTTGGCCATGAAACCTATTTTAATTTTTATATGACTCACTGTTTCTCCCTCCCATGCTTTTTGGTTGTATGAACATGTATGGATTGGGTGAGAAATAGGCTATTTTGACCATTTTTTATATTTTATAGGTTCTATAAGGAGTCTGAAGATGAAACAAACTTTAGGAGGAATATGTATATATATATATATATATATATATATAATTTTAATAAATCCCTATGGTAATTTAATTCCTTTAATAAACTGATAATGGTTTGAAAATTAACTCTCATTTCAGCCAGTCAAAACTAGCATATTGGACAAGCTAGTAAGAAGGGTGGAAAGCTTCACGTGGGGAGATTTTAAAGAATTATTGATGCCTCTAAGGCTATGGAGGGTATTTATAGGTATCATCAAATCCCTTAAATTTATGTTCATGAGAAAAATATGTCTTTTTTGAAGCCAAGTGTGCAAGGTACATGAAGGAAGAGTTTTCTAGACTATAGATGATGATGGCTCACTTTAGATGATTTTAGAGGACCAGGACTACAATCAATGCATAGAGAGGAATTCGTAAACCAATTAACCATAATTAAAATCATTTTAACTATTATTAATTAGTTATAAGGCATTCAAGAAGCTTAAATCATGAAGGTAATTTTTTTGAGGTAACAAAGGGAGTTTCATGCCTCTTTTCATGATGTTTATGCCTTGAATTAACACTTATTCTTCCTAAAATTACATGGTTCATCCCATTTAATATTTTAATGCACATGTAACTGATTATACTATCTTGGAAAGTGTCCTTGTAACTCTTGGACTTCTCTATTCTCCTCTCTCTCAAGTTCTATAAGAACTAGCCATTTTGGCATTGTAACTCATGCTCCACTTGAGTATGGTGAAGCCCTACTCATTTGTATACATTTTGATTAATAATAATAATAATTGTTACCTATTCCATGACTATTCTTAGTGTGTTCATTTGGAATGTTTGATTTTTCATAAGTGATAACTCTTGTTTCCTTAGCATGATTATTTCATTCTATCATCTATTTATAGTTGGAAAGCTTCTTCTTGTAGGGAATGTGAAGTGTTATAGGAAATGTCAAGGATTGAGTGAATTATTATATTAATTATTTCACTCATATTCCTCTTGTCTAGTCCTCCTAGATTTTCACATTCATCCATAACCTCACAATGTAACATTGATGTGAGAAGATGAAGATTGGATAAGTGTATGTTCAGTTTGTCCCTTGATTTCAAGTGTAACATGCATATGGTTGGAAGTCATAAATATATTTAGTGTATCTCCTCCATTAGGTTAGTTTACTTTTAGTTATATCTCTCTCTTTTCACCCCTAAAGTTAAGTGTAGTTGTAATCCAAAGTGGTACATCAAGGGAGCTATCCTTATCTAGAGATTCACCTCATCCTTAGGTTATCCGCATGCCTAGAGGTGTTTCCATTGTGCCACTTAGATGAGGAAATATTTTACATATCCTCAAAGGGTGAAAATACAAGTGATTCTTTTTTGCATGCTAGGTGGGATTTTTGGTCTAAAAACTTGAGAGATTTTTGATGTTCTCTCAATAATCAGCCTTTGGAGGTATCTATCAAAGCATCAATGGTGACTCTAAAGATACATCATCTGGTCAAGTAGCCCAAGTTATCCTATGAAGATTATTGATAAAATTTTCATTTATGTTCTTTATTTTAATGAAGTTTCATGGATAACTTTGGTGTTGAGTTTTGTTTTTTACAAGTTGGTGAGACATTGAAAGCTTGTACCATTCCCTATCAACAAGAGCAAGTTATTAATTAGCCTTGGTGTAATTATTACCAATATTGAAATGATAATTTACAACCCCATCATGATCCTTATCATCACTATATCTAGTCTTGTCATGATTTCTATCAGTCTTATAGCCAGCCTCCTCAATATCTTGCTTCTCCTAGTCAACCTAGTCACCCCTCAACTCCATCTATTTACACCTTCAAGCAAACACTTTTGGGTTATGAGAGGTACATGTTGGATCTTGATACAAGAGGTAACTATAAATTTAATTAAAAATGTCAGATTTTCCTTAGATTTGGTCAAAAGAGAGTGGGCACCTATTAAGAGAGTTAATTGGCAAATCCTTATAAATGAGATGCTAGATGTGAGTGGTTTGATTGCATCATTGGAAGATAAGATAAGAATTCATGAAAGACAAACTTACCAATTATATCAACCTTAATATACACTTACCCAATTTTGATATCATTCATATTTAATCGCTACTCATGAGCCTAATCAAAATTGATAAAGTCATCCTTTTCCAAATCAAATAGAAGAGAGAGTTGAAAAGACTAGCCTTGTGTTTGAAGCAAACCTTGATAGACAAATTGAGTTGGAAAATAAGCAAATACATCTATCCATATTAGTAGAAAAAGAAATGGAATTCAAGCCCTCATTTACCTCTCACATTGCATCCCCACTACATCAAGAAAAGACTTCTAATACTAAAATCCTAAGGTGGAGTAATATAGTGGAATCATGGGGAAAGAAAGAAGATAAAAGTTTGATTGATAAGGAGTGTGAGGTTGTGAATGAAGTTGATCCTTTGAAAGTTCCTCCCATCCTTCCTAAAGAAACCTATTATCCTCCATATGAATCCCATTGTATTGCTCATCCTCATGATGATGCATATCAACTTCAAGAGAGACTTTTCCAAGAGAGCCTAGCCAAGAAAATTGAAGAGTTAAAGTCAAGGATGAATCTACTAAGTCAAGGTGTGATGGAATGTTTAGACCCAAAATAAGATCCTATGCCTAAAGACACCCCATATACCCTTCCTCAAGATATTACTCAAGCTAAATCAGATGTGAATGAAGTGATTATCTAATGTAAGGAAGAAAATAAAGTTGTTTTGGCCCAAGGTTTGTTTTCCCTTAAGAGATTCCAAAATAGACCCCTACATTCCATTCCCAATATGATTTTGAGTTATATGTGCCACCTTCACCAACTATTTAATATTTTCCTCACCCCATCACCCTTTTCCTTAATGGAATTATGGTATGGGAGCCTAAATAGTAGAAATTGGTTGATAAATAATTAAAAATATTGCTTGAATAAAGCCTAACTCCTTGGCAACCTCATTGGGCTAGGTCACATGATTTCAAGATGCCTAGTCGTGTCATCACTATGAAGGAGAAATAAATGAAAGAGATTGAAGCCCTTAAGAAAGACTCTAAATATGATAAGAAATATTTGGATGATAAAATCTAACATGAAGATGAATTTACTATTATGGATGGAGAATAATTTCAACTCTTTCCCAAAGAGTTTGTAGCCCTATAAAGCTCTTTTGAGACCAATGTGCAAGATGTTATTCTTGCAGATGATCAAATTCATCAACCTAATTTTGAATCACCATTAGATTAATTGGAGCTTGAATAACACTAGCTTGATGAATTTACACATCAAGAATAGAAAATTGAAGAGGTAGTGGTTCTATAGGATGAAGAGGACAAAGATTATTGGCATATGCAAATGAAGCTCTTTCAAGAGCTTGAAGAGCTTTACCAAGTTGAGGGTCAAGTACATGACAAGATGAAGAAAGAATATTTCATGGGGGACAATGATCAAGATTGGACAGAGTATGAAAATCTCCTTGATGAGCTATAATAACTTGCAAGTGAGAAGAAACCCAATCTTATTGAGAGCCCTATGGAATTCAAGAATGAGGTTGAAATTGAAGATCTACATGAGAAGTTTGAAGCTGTCTGGATGAAAGAAGATTTAATGTCTATAGACATCATGTTTGAAGCTACCTAGTTTTCAATGAACATCATGGTAATGAAGTTGTCAAACATCGTGAAAAATTTAGAGGCATCAATGCCCAATTATAAAAGGTTACATGTCTCACTAAATCCTTCATGTCATGAAACAAGAAAAGTTTCAATTTCCCTTTTGATCCAAGAGGGATTTGTCATCCCATGTTAGTTAGTGTTTGAATGAACTTATTTATTTTGGTGTGTGTGTTCCATAAGTGCTCATGAAGCACATGTATGTTTTCTTTTGCTTTGTGTGTGTCTTTTGTTTTGTGTGGTTCAGATAGTCATTGGTGTTGTCTTAATCAAAGCTTTTAGTCAATTGTCAAATATTTCTTATTTGTATCAGAATTTAGTTGACTCCTAAACCTAATGGACTGATAAGGATACTAGTATAGTTAGCATAGTAGGCATGCTACCCCTATGAGTGACTAATTTCTTGACCAAATTTGACTTTTAGGTCAAATTAGGGCACCCCTAGGTAAAAAATTGACTTTTAGGTGTTTTAGGGGTCTAATATAGATGTCACAAGGTGGTTTATAGGTTATTTAATACCATTTAATGTTGTAATAGCCTTGGTATTTTGTCATTTTAGTCCTTTTAGTTATTTTGGGTCATTTTGAGGTCAAAATAGGTGCATTTGATGAATTGTACAAATTTATTGGGAATTGTGAGGGCCCAAAAAGATGATGTGACATACCATGTGTCTTAAGAGGTCTTAAGTAACTGAAACTAATTGAAAAGTGGTAGGTTCCTCAGAAAAATGGAAGTTTTCTTAAGAAAAAGAAGTTTGGAACTTGTACAACTCATTGGGAAGTGTGACACATGATAAAGGATCATGGTATGTCTTTTAAAATTACCCAAGCTCAGTTCCACATTTTTTTCTCTGAAAGTGCCATTTTTGGTCCAAAACCATTCTTCTCCTTTTTTAGTCTTCTTGGCAAACAAAAGTGACCTTCAGGTTTGTGATTAGTATGGAAAACTCAAGAGGTTTTAGATAAAACACCTTTGGGATGTTAAATTACACTCAAATAATTTAAGTTAAATATAAATAATTAAAATAATGGTGGCTTGTGCTTCATGAACCATCCTCATGAAGTTGACTATACTTTTTTGCTAGCTATTTCATGCACCTTATAGGTTTTTCCTTGGTTTGAGAGATTATGTATGAACCAATTGTTGAGTTTTATTATAGATGATGTTTAACTCCTTATATTATTACCATGGTTTGTTTCATGTTTCAAGTTGTTTTGATATTCCAAACAACTCACTTTGCAGGAAGGTGTCACCATATGAGGTTTTAGTCATGATCTTGGTTAGCAGAGTGTTTGGTTCTTAGAGGAAGCTTCATAGGAATGTGATGTGATGTTTCCCATATATTAATTCCATATTTATCATCCTACCCTCATGTTTAGTCTCATAATACCATGATTGGATCAATTTTTTAGTCATGCAAAGCTCACAACCAATTCTTTGCTCAATTTCACTTGTATCCATGTTGGAGCATGTGTGGAACCTATTTATCAAATACATGGAGGTGATTAGAAGTATCATGATGTTTCATGTTGATAGTTTGACTAAAATATCAATTGAACATGAAGTCAATACCTTTGGTGCATAAATAATTTCATGTTCATTGCTTGCATATAGTCCATTTCCACTTATAGGGGTCTCTATTTGATAACATCAGGATAGAGGAAAATATTTAATAGTTGATAAAAATATTTTTTATTATTATAATTGCATTGGTAGACTTGAAGAAGGCCTAAATTGAGCATAAGAGTATTCTTGTTGACTATCCAAACTTGCATTAACTGTCTACAGACATGAAATATGCACCTATAAGATTTGTTGATAGAGAAATGAGAGAATTTATGAGGGGATTTGAATAAGTGTTGGAGATTTTTTTATGTAATAGTATTATACTTTGACCATGATAGACCATGTTTGAAGTGCGAATATGGAAAGTGGCATGTAAATCACTTGTAAAGATGAGTAAACTAAATTCAGGGAAACCTTCCTAAAAAGGGCAAAACAATGGTCCAACAATGTTTTAGGATTATCATTTTCTAAGGTTGTAATAAGTTTTGAGGCATATATATGGTTGTGTTTTGTATCCTATAGTAGGGACATGAACTCTATCAACTTTGAGGGGAAGATGACCTAGGGAGGATAGTCATTGAAAGGCCTAAAAGTACCCATAAAAACACTAAAAATAGTCAGTGTTATCTACAATTTGAATTAAGAAGAGCCTCCTCCATTAAAAAATTGCATTTTAGATCACTCCCTCACATTTGAATGGTTCAACTAGTTGACATGAAACTTTTATGATATAATGGCCATCTAAAATGGTTTGAATAATGTGTTCATTCCTCATACACACCTATAGGCCTCTTTGCACCCCAATTATGCACCTACAACTGACAGTGACTCTATTTTCTAAGTTGGTACATTTATGACATCAAGGTTAAATGGTTTAAAGTAGTATAAGGAAAATTAATAATGTATATACTACTTAATGGGAATTTTATTCTATTTTTGGTCTCTCATTAGTACCTACAAGTCCCCTGTTCACCATGATGAAGCCTACAAGCTAGCTATAGGGTTAACATGTAGGTTGAGTAAATACCCTTGATGAAGGACCTCACTTAAAGAATGTATGTTGTGTATTCATATAATTTTGTGAATAAATTAAAGGAGGATCATTAAAAGTATTTAAAATTCCAATACAAGCATGGTTACCTTCAAGTGCCCTCTCAAAATTAAAAAAAACATAGTTTGATATAGAGGACTGTGATGTAATAGTGAGCAAGTTTTATTGATGAGGAGGTGTATAAGTATGACATTAAAAGTATAGGATAAGGTATTATGATATAAATATATCCAAATAGGCCTATAAACATTGATTTTAAGATAAAAATGCATAAAGAAACCTACAGGCAGGGTCAAGAAATAGGGTTTCTCAATCAATTAAGGAAGAGACTCAGTTTTGAAGCTCAAGGTGTATGTGAGGGGTTAAATATAAGTTAAAAATGATAAAATAACATATTATAATATAAATTAGGATCTTTTTGAGCCTAATAATCTCTAATCATGTTGAAACAAGCCTACTGAGACCCCATAAGGCCCTGTTTGCAACCTATAGTCAAACATTGGCACATGTAGTCTGATGAATTCAAGTGTGTGAGGAGTTCATGAGAGGTTGGAGGGATAAGTGGGTAATGTAATAACTTAATAATGATCATGAAAAAATAATTAGGTTCTTATAATTAAAAAATAATCAAATGGAGGATCTCTAATCAGACAAACATAGTCTACATGCCAGAACCCTGCATAGTCTACTTTCTTCCTAGTCTATCTTATTTTTTACAAGTTTTGGAGGGAAAATGATATCTCCAAGAAATAAATTTTTGTAAATATTACCTCCATGAATTTAGGATGGATATATAATACTTATTTTTATTGAGATAATATGGGAAGTACCCCCTATTTTGTCTCAGATAAGGGGTACTTCCCCTCATACACAAACACTGGTAGGTTTAGGAAATAGGTGATAAGGTGAAGCCGAGAGACATATAAACCTTTAAGGAAGGTTTTAAAATATTTATGATACCTATATAAATATAAGAAACCAATTAGGTATGGTATATATCCAAAAATATGGTTTGAGACACTAAAGTTTGCAAGCAGGCCTATCAAACACATTGAGGCCTAGAAGTCAAATAGAGAACCATCTTCATTTCTAGTGTGGAGTGATCATCATAACCTATAGAGGCTTGTTTATATGGTAAATATAGTTATGTTTGATATATTATGATGCAATAAGAACCATAAAAATTCCATTTTGAGCTCTAAAGTGTAGTCAAGCTAACTAGGCATGGTAAAGCTTAGAGTCCAAATGAGAGGCCATTTACACTTATATCATGAGATATGATTTATATCCTATTGGATAATGCTTTTGGGGTCAATAAAAAGTTGATAAATCTTTTGGAAGGAAAAGGAAAGCCTAAGAAATCTATTTTTGGCTCAAAACTAACTTAGACCTACAGGAAAAGAGGAGAACAAGCTTGATAAGACAGGTTCAAGTGCTCATATATTTCATGAGGCATTGCATGGAGGCCTAAGGAATTTGGGAAAGTTATTAGGGGTGATAAACACCACATTAATGGAATTTTTATATAACTCCAATGTAAAAAATTTATGAATGAACCTTAAGAGGTCAAATAGGTCTAAAACCCTTCAGAACCCTTGCAAGTGACCAGTTTGTGAAAATGGAGTTGGATAGATAATATAATGGAATAATTTTGCCATGAAACCTATTAGAATTTTTAGAGGACTCACTCAAGCTCCTTCCCATGTTTTTTGGCTGTACAGACATGTACATATGGGGACATTATGACCATTTTTTGTCATTTATAGGTTCTATAAGGATTATAATGAAGAAACAAAATTTAGGAGGAATATATATAGTTTTAATAACTCCTTATGGTAATTTAATTACTTGAATAAACTTACAATATTTTGAACAATGGCTCTCATTTTAGCCAGTCAAAACTGGCATATTTGACAAGCTAGTGATAAAGGTGAAAATATTCAAGTGGGGTGATTTTAAGGAATACCTAATGCCTCTAAGAGCATGGAGGATCTTTAAAGGTTTCATCCTATCCCTTATATAAACTTGAATGAGATACTGATGTCTTTTTGGAAGCCAAGTGTTTAGGGTGCATAAAGGAATAGTTTTCTAGAATGTAGATGATGATGGCTCACTTCTAGATGATTCTAAAAGACTAAGAATACAACCAAGAAATGGAGAGGCATGATTTAACCCATTACCATTAATTCCAATCATTGGAACTATTATTAATTAGTTATGAAGTGTTCAATAATCTCAAATCATGAAGGTGGTTTTTTTGAGCCAGCAAAGGGAGTTTCATGCCACTTTTCATGAAGTTTATGCTTTGAATTAACACTTGTGATTCCTAAAATTACATGGTTTATCCCATATCATATTCTCATGCACAAGTAACTAACTCTCTTATCTTTATAAGTGTCCTTGTGACTCTTGGAATTTTCTCTTCTCCTCTCTCTCTCAAGTTCTATAAGAACTAGCCATTTTGGCATTATAACTCATGATCCACCTAAGTATGGAAAAGCCTTAATCATTTTGATACCTTTTGATTAATAATAATACTAATTTTTACCTCTTCCATGACTTGTATTAGTGTGTTCATTTGGAATGTCTGATTTTTCATAAGTGATAACTCTTATTTCCTTAGCATGATTATTTCATTCTATCATCTATTTGCAGTTGGGAAGGTTATTTTTGTAGGGATTGTGAAGTGTTCTATGAAATTCCAAGGATTGAGTGAGTTTCTATATGCATTAGTGCCCTCATATGCCTTTTATCTAGTCCCCTTAGCTTTTCACATTCATCCATAAACTCACAATGTAACATTGATGTGAGAAGATGCAGATTAGAGAAGTGTATGTTCACTTTTTCCCTTGATTTCAAGTGTAACATGAATATGGTTGAAATTCATCAATATATTTGGTGTATCACCTCCCTTAGGTTAGTTTTATTTCATTTATCTCTCTCCATTTTCACCCCCAAAGTTAAATGTAGTTGTAATCTAATGTGGTACACCAAGGAGCTTACCCTTTCTAGAGATTTACATCATGCTTAGGCTACCCACAAGCCTAGAGGTATTTCCATTGTGCCATTTAGATGAGGAGAGATTTCCCATCTCCTCAAAGGGTGAAAATCCAAGTGATAGTAATTAAACTTCTAAATAATTATTTTAAGTGCCAAGCCTTGGAATATATGATTAGAGAATGTCCTCTAATGGTTCCCACTCTTGTTTTCCCTTTGGACAAAAGTGGGTCTGAGATAAAAACCCCATCCCTTGATGGGTGGACCATGGTTTCCAAAATGAAAAATATTGTTTCTTATGGAAATAGCAGACCTTAATTAGCTATATCCCATCCCTTAAGAGGTCCAAGTTCTTCAGACCCTTATAACAAATCCCCAACACCATACCAAGTTAAATCCCCATATCCCATCTTTGAGTCACCATAGGCAGTTGCTTAGTTTGTGTCTTTCTCATATCCTATTCCTAAGACTCTTTTATCACAACCCCTTGTTGGGGTTAATGATTCAAATTCAAATATGGGGATTATAACCCTTAACAACAAATCTATCATGCACCAATCATGTAGTCCCTCTCCCTCTACATATGGGGATTATGTGATAAATAAAAGGCAACCCTTCAAGCTTAGATATTTTTCCCTCCCAGGCTTGAATTTTAATCAATTCACAACCCTTTCAGATAACTCCAAGTTGAATGATATAAACTTATAGTTTATTATTCGAATGTTAGAGGACTCACTAATGCAATTCATAAGTATATGGTCAGGAATAGTTGTCATCATTTTGATCATGTGAAAATTCTATGCATGCAAGAAGTTAAAATTTATGGCTTTATGATTCAATTTTAATCTCACACTATCTAGCTTGGGGCCCTCTATTAGGTCACCTATCATGAGTCTATATATGGGGGAATTATCACCTTATTATCACCTGACTTGTCTTAAAGTATCATTTATTAGGTTTTTGACCCTACCAACTAGGTGGTCTTGACTCTTTTTGACTTTGATAATTACATCAAGGGTCTTATCAACCTATACGAGTCCAATGATGCCATAGACTACATGCTTATTTATAGATGGTTAGTTAATTACCTCACAAATGTCCATTAGATTCTTTGTGGTGAATTTAACATCATTGAATCTATAAAAGATAAATAATGTCTCCTTCCCATGAGATGGTGTGGAAGAGAATGAGAATATTGGTTCTATATGAAAAATAAACTTGGGGTCTTCTACCCAAATCATTACAAAAGGGGTGATTCAATTCCTTGTGGTTCGCTTGGTCCAACTTCTATTAGGGAGAAGATCAAGTCCTAAATCACCTTGATTATGCTCTCCTTATTGACAAATACCTTTTATTCTTCACTCCCATCCATGGATGACATATTTCTATCATTCCAAACTCTTTCTTATCTAACCACCATCCCATATATTTACATATAAATTAGCCTTCCCCTTAGTTAAACCCAAGGGTTCCTAGTTATACCTCAACACTACCTATCTCAAGCATAATAAGACTATGGATCACATCACCAGGATTTAGAATATGGTCCCCACACCCATAGGGGAAACTAATTGGATTGAGTGGTGGTTTGATTCTATAACCCACACCACTTCATTCCTGATGATCTATGGAAAATAATCAACTATTTTTAGGTATCACTTTCATAATGATACAAATCATTAATACATTAGGGTTTCATAGGAGTTAGAAGTTGCACCTTTAAACTCACTTTTATAGACTCAAGCTACTATTTGGAGACACAAGCTCCAAGTTGTAAAGGCTTACAAGGCTATAAGAGCACAAATTTGAGCAAGGATGCATTGGTTGAAGGTAGGAGACAAAGTGATCAAAGAATATTTTTCTCTCTTTCTGTTAAGACAAGCTGTTAACAAAATAAAATCCATTATAAGTGCTTAAGATAGAATTCTAAAGATTTAAAATATTATCTAATAATTTTTCCATCAATTCCATGTGGTGTCTTTGTATTACAACCTTCCTCTCCTGCTCATGAGCTTACCCTCTCTTAATGCCTTGATATGGTCCCCTATAAGCTCTCAAAAGCTCAATGAGTTGCCTATGATAGACCTATCAGTGTGAATGATCTTAAGGAAGATATTATGAAGATGGAATTTGATAAATCCCTAGGCATTGATGGATTTCATTGTGAATTCTATCAAACCTTGTGGGACATGATTGGAATCTCCATATAGTTTATTCTGAAGCAGTTGTGACCAATTCCTTAGGCCACCTCATCAATCAGTGTAACATCAAGTTAATCCCCAAGGTAGGGTATTTTGAGTTAATTACAAACTATAGACCCATCAATTTTATAAATTTGTCCTAAAAATCCATTTCCAAATATTTATCTTTCATAGTTAAGCACTTACTTCCTTTAATTGTGTGAAGTGAGAAAACTAGGTTCATTCAACATAGATATATTTTGGACAATGTTATTGCCATGTGGGAAGGCATAGAGAGGGATAGAATATACAACTAGTAGGCCTTGTTCATCAAGATTGACTTTGAGAAATCATATGACCATATAGAGTGTCCTTTTATTATATTTATGCTATAGACACTGGGGTTTGGCCCCTAGTTTATTCACAATATAAATATGACTTTTTAAGATGTTGGGGCCTACATCAACATTAAAAATTTTTAGTCTCAACATTTTGAGCTCCACATGTCCTTAATATAGGGTTCCCCCTATCCCCTTTGCTTTATGTGCTGGTTTCTCAAGGTTTTAACTATATTTTGGCCACTTATCCTTCCAAGGGTCTGGTCAAAGGGATCTCTCTACCTAATTCAGAGCACTAGTTAATCAATGGGCACTTTGTTGATGACTCCTTCCTCACCCTAGAAGAGGATGAAAGCTATATCAAGCATGTTATGGAATGTTTAGATATTTTTTCCTTACCTATGGGTCATTAATCCAATAGCATAAAACCAAATTCTACCACCAATCCTTATCACCCAAATATCTTTAGATGGGGGGATATATATGGAAATGGATCCTTCTGGGGGTTTATTTTTGTTTTTTTGGCATTAATTTTGATTTCAGAGCCTCTCCTATAGAGTTGTGGTCTTATGTGTTTCAAAGAGAGGAGAACAAAATCTCTTTATAAATCACTAAGCCTTTGAACTTGGTTGAAAAATTCCATGTTTTCTCTAAGGTGCTCACTACTACTCATGTTTACTACTCTTCTTGTTGGGCCCCTTTCAATACCTCCTATGCAAGTCTTGAAAAGCTACTATGAGATTTATTATGGTATAAATCTGAAGGCCACTGGGGCTTTCATCAAGTCTCATGGGCCATTTATTTCCATCATAAATAAGATGTTTGGTTGGGTATTATTGATGTAAATATTCAATGAACACTCCTAATGCTAAATGGATCATTAGAAGCCTATAAAATTTTACTATGGCACTTCATTTCTCAAGGTTGACCTCTCGACATAAAATCTTGGCAAGGCATAAGCTTTCACATCGTACTTATATCACTAGTGTATATCAAATTAGGGGGCATATATTCCATGAAAATTATTTAAAAGGCTTGGGAAAATATCAAACCTCACCTTATTTAGGTGGGGGAGGGGTTTAAAAGCAGTCTTTATCTAAACTCCCAATCATTATGGAGGTCTCCTCAACTGACCTTCCATAATGTCCCTTTTTCAATGGCCCCTAGATCAAAAGCTTAAAGTTATTTAAGAAAGGTATTCTCATGATTGGGGATCTATTATATAAGGTCTCTAGGGACTGGCTTCCTTGGATTATGATAAAATTCAAATTTTAGCTTAACAAGGAAGAAGCAGAATCCTTTGTCAAATTTTAATGTTCTATAACTGATGAGTACTTATAAAAAATTTGAGTTTCCTCTCCCATGCCATGGTGGAAGGACTAGTCCTAGCTTATGGCCATGCCATTCCATAATTATTCTCCTTGGTTGGGTTATAGTTTATTAACCCTCATCATATTGACATAGAGGCTCTTAATCATCAATGGTCTCTCTAGTCCCTTAATTGGGTTTGGGCCAAGAGATTTGATAACATTTGGACAAATTTTATTAAACCCAAAATGACATACTTGATTTGTTGTATTATTTACTAAGGTTTGCCCATGGGAAATTGGCTCAAGCACATTAGGGTTCTTAATCCCACTTGCTTGGCTTACCACCACCTAGAAACCATCAAACACCTATTTTGGTTTTTCCCACATGCTTAGTGAGCCTAGAGATGGATTCATACCCATTTCAAAAAATTCAAGACTAAAATTATTACTTGGAAAATGGCTCTCATGGGGGACTCTACCTGATTACCTGTAAGATATAATAGATTCTGTTAGATTTTTTGTACTGATATTTTATTTTAGATTTAGAAATCTAGAAATCAAACATGTTTTAATAATGAGATTATGGAAAATATTTTTATAAATAATAAATTTTATGTGATCGATAATGTTACCCTCTATATTCAAAGTTAAATGAACAAGGTCTAGCTTGAGCTTCATCATCTATAGGTTCTCCTAGACCACTAGGGGAATGCCCCTTATGTAGTCATTTGTGAGCCACCTAATCCCCTACCTTGTCACTCTTCTCCTATGGATCATGGGCATGGTGGAGGCTCCACTACTCTCAAATCCATAGATATAAAACTTAGAGGATCTCATCTTCTCACTCTCACTAGACATCTCATCCATGAATATCTGATAGAGGTGGAGACAATGGTGGTAGGGGGGTTGGAGGCCCCATCCACAGGATAAGTTCCCATTTTTAGAGCTAGCCATCTCTCCATCCCACTAGGATTTGTAGATGTATAATGATGATAACACTAACCAAAAAGATGATAGTTGGGACCCCTTACATATGGATGAAGATACTCCAGCCTAGGATGGCTAGGGAGGGATGCTATGGGACCCTCTGTCTCAACCTCCTCATCTAACTACCATGTTTGTAGATGGTACTTAGTGTGTTCCTTGATGTTTGTGTTATTTTATTATCCTTTTTTATTGAGATGCACTTGAGTTATTTTAAATATGGTTATCAACTACCTATGGTTAGTTATTTTGGACTTTGGTTTCTCTTGAGGCTTATTTAACTCAGTTCGACATTCAGAGTGTGACTTTTCCACCCATTTTTATGACTAGTATTGTACTATTAATTTTTTTCTTTTAAATTAATATGAAGTGTTTTTCAATAAAAAAGACAAATCATAATAATAATATTTTTCACATTAAAAATATATTAGAAGTACAAAATCATCCCTATATAAAAATAAATAGAATGATTAATTAAAATAATAGTATTTGCACAATCTATAAAATATATTTTAAAAATTTCTCATAAAATTATGAAGAAAAATCTCCATCAATTTAATACAAATATTTAACATAATATTTTGAAGATAATTTAAAAAAAAAAAAAAGAAATAGATAAATATAAATATATGATTTATACATAATTTTATTACCATTGAAAACTTGTTATACTTCATTGAAAACTTGTGATACTTCACCTTAATACTTGGTTGATACTTCATTTCATGCAATGTGCCAAGTTTTAAATTTCTATGCTATAATTACATAAGATTTTTATCAGTTTCATATTTGTCTATGATCTATACTTTGTAAATGAGTTGGTTTATCAAATGAAATTATTGTTAGATGAATGTTGGTTAAGTACTGAAGGATTTTTTGGGGATTTGAAGTGTTAAGTTGGGAGATACACAAAAATTGTGTATTAAGTTAAACCTATTATTAAAATATAATAAAAATAATTATATTACAATATTTTTACTATGTATTTGATTCCAAAAGAATATTATTTATCATAATAAAATTTTAAGATATATAAATTAGTAGTGGTTTTAATGGTGCAAGTCATGTCTTAAGGGTTGTAATTTTATATTTTTAGGTATTGATATATTAGCAACATGGATGAATGGAAGTTAAAAAATAGAATATGGGGCATCAAATATTGATTTGAGCTACACATTGGATGTGGAGCTTGTTGGATAGTAGAGCCTAATCTTATTATAATGCCTAGTTCTTGACAGGGGGTGTGGAGGGTAGAATGACCCCCCATTAAGGTCACCATGGGGGTCTGAGGGGGTGACCTACTTTGGATCCCCCTTCATGCAAGTTTGGGATCAGTACCCCTAAAACAAAATTTTATGAAAAATACATTGTAAAATATTGTAATTTTGTAGTAAATCTAGACCATTCACTATTAGGCGATAGATCTAATGATAGAAATTATATTGGTGCATTTTTCCCTAATATATAACCCTCCTCTAATATGATGGTATTTGAATCATGGTGGTAAACTATGTGTGAGTGAAGAGGATATTGCATTGGATGTATTGCAAATTTTTTCTTTTATTTGTTGGACTGAATATGAGAAGAACTGGCTATTTTTATGTGGATGTAGCCCATGTTAGGTGAATCGCATTAAATTTGTGTCTCAATTGTGTTGTGTTTTCTACATTTTATTTCTATTTTTTATTTAATTTATATTTATTTTCATTCTATATTCTTAATAATTGGTATCAGAGTTAAAGTTTTCTTTGGTAGATAAACTTGTAGGAAAAGAGTGTTCCTAATTTGAGTGGGGGCAATGGCAGAAGAAGGCAAGTTTAAGGTTGATAAATTTAATGGCCAAAACTACCATATATGGAAGATGTAAATGGAGGAATATCTATATCAGAAGGAAATTTTCCTACCATTGGGTAGAATAGTAAAGAAGATGATGACTATGAAGGATAAAGAATGGGAGGTTCTTGACAGAAAGGCACTAAGAACAATAAGGTTGTGCCTAGAAGCATCGCTATCCTTCAATATATCAAAATAAAAATAATAGTGGATGTGATAAAGGCATTGGATAGAGTATATGAAAAACCCTCAGCCTATAACAAGGTATTTATTTTGAAGCATTTATTTAATATGGAGATGTCAAAAGGTGGGTCTGTTGATGATCATTTAAATAAATTTAACATGGTCACAAATTATTTGAAATCTATAGGAGTAAACTTTGATGATGAAGTTAGGGATATTTTGATTCTATGCTCATTTCTAGAAAGCTAAAATGGCTTGGTCATGGCCGTGAGTAATTATGTCTTTGGTTTAAACACTTTAAAGTTTGATAATGTTATTGGTGTTATTCTACAAAAAAATAAAATTGAAACATCAGGTAATGCTTTGACTATGGAGAATAGGAGAAGATAAAAGGATAGAGGAAAGGGTTGAGGGAATCATGGGAAGTCTAAGAAGGGTAGATCCAAATCTAGAGGAACATCAGTGTCCTAGATTTGTGGGAATAAAGGACACTTGAAGAAATATTGTTGGTTTTAAAAAGGAAAATAAGGAGAAGGACAACAAGATAAAAATTAGGAAGAAAATGTAACAAGTGATGTGTTAAAAATGCTTTAATACTGTATTTAGATAATATTAATTACTCTTGGGTGTTAGATTTAGGGGCTTCATTTCATGCTACACACCATAGGTAATATTTTCAAGACTATGTTCAAGGTGATTTTGGACAGGTTTCTTTGGTTCATGGTGAACCCTATAAAATTGTTGGAAAGGGTAAGATACAAATAAAATTATATAATGGAAACAAATGATTGGTGAAAAAGGTGAGGCATGTTTTTGAGTTGATAAGAAATCTAATTTTAGTAAGGCAATTGGGAAGTGAGGGATACACAGTTACATTTGTAGAAAAGTTGTAGAAAGTCACTAAAGGATCACTAGTAATGGAAAAAGGAGAGAAGATAGGTAAATTATATTTATCTAATGGTAATGTTCAATCTTATTTTTATTTAGCTTATACAAAAGTGGATACAAAATTATAGCACCACAAACTTGGTCACATGAGTGAGAAGGGGATGCAAGTTATACACTCAAAGAATTTGTTGCCAGATTTGAAGAAGGTGGATTTGGATTTTTTTAGTATGTATGTATGGAAAATAGAAGAGAGTAAAATTTATCAGAGTTGGGAAGACAAAGAAGGATGAAAAGTTAGATCTTTTACATACAGATGTATGGGGACTAGCTCAGGTATCATTCTTTGGTGTCTCTTCTTACTATGTTATTTTTATTGATGATGCAACTAGAAAAACTTGGGTTTATTGCATACAAAAAGAATTTGATGTTTTTGATACTTTTAATAAATGAAAATATTTTGTTGAGAATGAGATAAGAAATAAGTTGAAGTGTGTCAGATTAGACAATGAAGGGGAATATTGTAGCAAGGAGTTTGATAATTAATATTTATCCCATGGGATTCATAGAGAGATGATGGTTCCAAGAATACCACAATAAAATGGTGTGTAAAAAGGATGAACAAGAAAATAATGGAGCATCCAAGGAGCATGAAATTACATGTAGGGTTGCCCTTACAGTTTTGGGTAGATGATTTAGACACTGTTATTTACTTAATAAATAGAAGGCCTTCAATTCCTTTGGATGGTGGAATGCCATAGGAAACATGGACATATAAAAAGGTAGACTATTCCTTCTTATAAATTTTAGTTGTGAAGCATTTTTCCATATTCATAAAGAAAATAGAACCAAGCTTGGAGCAAAATCCAAGAAATGTACTTTTATTGGTTATGGAGTTAATGATTTTGGTTACCATTTATGGGATTTTGAAAATCACAAAATCATTAGGAGTAGAGATGTGATATTTAATGAGAATGTCATGTACACAGATTAGTTTCAAGGAAAGAAACAAGAAAATCCAAATACAAAATATGCAATACTTGCTGAAATCACTAGAAATAAAATTCCAAAAGTCCTAGAAAATCATAATGTACAACAACTACAACAAGTACCTCAAACTCCTAAAAGTGTAGTTAGAAAATCTACTAAAGTAAGTAGACTCCTTGAACAATACTCTCATTCAATTTATTATTTATTATTGATTGATGGTGGTGAGCTAGAAATCTATGAAGAAGCAATGCAGGTAGAAACCAGAAAGAAGTGGGAGCAAGGCATGAAAACTACCAATACAAGACTTGCATCATCAAATAACATAATAAAAGGGTTAAAGATGACCATTTTAATGTTGGTGATCTTGTCCTTAAGTTAGACTACACTCATGAAGAAGAAGGCAAATACACCCAAAAATGGTGGGGCCCTTATTTAGTAAAAGACATCCTTGGTTTGAGCAAATATTGCCTTAAAACTAATGAAGACCATATTTTCAAAGATCCCACCAATGTGCAATTTTTAAAGAAGTATTTTACTTATATCCTTCTCTTCTTATCATGCTTTATATTTTCTATCATTCTAACACTTTTTTTAGGATATCTACATGGGTCTCACCCTCCATAATATTTTCTTTTTCCACAAACCTTAGTCCTTTCTTTTGGTCATTTGGTTTCTTTTTCTCATGAGTTGCATTGTAAAACCATGAATAAGACTTGGTCTACCTCATGACTTCCTTTTGATTTTATTTCACATATTTATTTCCAGTTTTTTGGCACCCCTTGGGTTTTTATTTTGTGAGTTACAGTGTAATACCATAGATAAGACCAGGCCTTCCTCATAAATACCATCTTTCTCATTTATTTTTTAGATGCTTTGTGCACCCTCAAGGTTTCTATTTTATGAGTTGTAGTGTAAGACCATAGATAGGACCATGACTTCCTCATAAAATCATCATCTTTAATTCAATGTTCCTTTTCTATAATGTGTTCAAAATGGTTATAAGTTTATGATCCTTTGTTCTTAGCTTTAGCTTTTGATTTATTTTGTAGATAAAATTGGCACAACAATAAGGTTTTAGCATGTTTTCATACACTTCCCTCATTATTATGATAAGGAATAACACTTCCCTCTCATTGAATCCCTTTTTCACCTTTATCACATTGTTTGAGATTTGAAGTAATTCAAATTGTTGCATGTTTCATTCCTCTTGATTTCATTTCATTTCATTCCACTTTAGATCAAGCATGGTCAAAGTCAAGATAACACTTTTATTTAACTTGAATTAACAAGACTCTTAAACACCATGCTCTCTAAGTTCTCCTTATTAGCAACTAAGTCTAAAGTTTACACATGATAGTCATATTTCACACCCATTTTTGTTCTTTGAATCTGTATTGAGGAGGAATAGAAAAAGCCATCAAAAAATTTAAAAGATAAATAATTTGAAACAAAAAGGCAATGATAAAAAAAAGTAACATCCAAATTCAAAAGTCAAAATCATACCAAAAGACATGATTGATTAACATCTCTTATCTCTAATCAAAGCTCAAAATCCATAGTTGGACTCATGATAGAACTGAGGTCCATTGGAGTATGGTAGGCTATTAGATTAGAATAGGAGAATTCAAAAAACTCTATGGTAATACCTAACTTATTATGCAATCACCCAATCTTCATAGTAGATTGATGGCTTTGTAAGGGGTCTTGAGGAATGGGGAATATGTTGTGAGAAGGTAGGTCCATTTTAATTTTCATGCATATAACCTTCATGGAAATATCTTCATACTCCAATTATTTACCTAAGATTTATCTGGCTAGGAGATGTTCTTCAGAGTCCTTAATATCAAAATTCCTCTTGTTTCAATAAATGTACTTTGAGTGCCTTGACTTTGATAAAGAATTTCTCTACCTCAATTTTTCCTTCATTTTCCCCTCTATCCATTTCATTTCCTTCCTTGATAGGCCAATGTGATTAGAAATCTATTTTCCCATTTATATATTCCCTCTTCTTCATATCTTTAAAACATACTAACACTACTTTGTTTTAGTTTTATCTATCCTTAGAACAAAACAATATGTTTGAGTGACTATGGATTATTTTATTTACACCATTATTTTACATCTCTAGAATTGCTTTGGTTTATTTTAAAATTGTCCATTTTGTACCTCTTTTTTTTAAAGACACCTAAGTCTATTTTTACTTTAATGTAATTTTTTCATTATTGAGTGAGATTGAATTGTTAGTTTACACTCACCAATGTTGTTTTCTCTTTTATGCATTTTCCCATTGATGATTGAGTAAGTATTGTTACTGTTCACTCATCAATTTTGTTTTACCATTTTTTGTCAATCTTTATCTAAATAAGGATTGTTATCACTTTCACATTGATGTTTGATTACCATTTTTGACATGTATCCTTGGTTTGATTTGGTGAGTTTGCCTTTCTTACTTAAGGTTTACATATTTGAGTTCTTTGGTCTTTAATAGCCTTTGTTTTTTAGTTACTTAATTTACTCTAAAACTTTGACTTGGTCATTTGGTCTTAACTTAGCATTTTCACCCTAGCTTACAAATTTTTAAGTACATCTCATCTACACCACATCAATTATCTTGGCCTTCCTGCATTTGTTTATTTTTTCTCTTTAGTTTTATATCCTTTGGTTTGTTGAAAGCATTCTCTATGCATTTCATGATCAAAACTACAAACACAACAAACAACCATCCAACAATAAAAGTAAGTCAAGGTGTGCATACATTAATTTTATTTTTAGTTATTTTCATTTTAGTCATTTACTTTCAATTATTTTATGATTTAAAGTACTGCATTTTTTTATCTTCAACATTGTGTGCTACTATGTTATTTTCTTGAAGCACCGTCCCCAATTTCACCTGAGTGATACGTGATGAGATTCAAGTGGGGCATATGTATACACATAATATTTTCAAAATTTATCAATTAATAATGTTTTTTCTCTTAAAGGAACCCATTGAGTCTCAATGTCTCTAAGTGCATGCCTTAAAGGGTACACCAAGGAAGGGGTGGGAAGACCATTGGTGATTTGTAGAATTGTTGTCCCTATACTACCATTTTCTATCAATCCAATCATCTGCTAAATACACTCCCATAATATTTCCATCTTCTTTTGAACCCTCCTCCAACCATTTTATTCCTTCATTATCCCCTCCCTAAGCCTAAAACCCTTTCCAATTGTTTATGTTACACTATCAACCCCATCGACCCTATAATCTAATTGGTGGAACTCATTTAAGTTCTAGGTTGGCCCCTAATGGACCTAGACCAAGATCTAATTTATTTTTGTTAATAATGATACATAGTCGATTGGGATGACCCTATAAGCTAAACTTTAAAAAATGTTTGGGGTTAGATTCAACTATATATACACATTAACTTTGCCATTTATTAGAAATAACAAGAGTTAATTATTTATTTACACTTCTTTACAATATTCCCTTATGCCATTCTACTTGAGGAGTTATAAATTAGGGTTTACGCTTGGAGAATAATATTTTCTTGTTAAAAAGTCTTGGATGCTTTGGCCTTTCTTAGTGATCCTTACAAACCAAAAAAACCTCTTGAAAAGAAACTTTGGCCAAGGTTGAGATTGAATCTCGATGGGTTCATCTTCAAGGTAAGTATATCTACCTTTACTCCTCTATTTTAGTAGATAGAAGTAGCATAAGTAATGGATTTTGAATATGTTGCTCTTTCTATGAATTAGGGTTTTACCTATATATAGATTAATTAGGTTTCTCTAATGTATGTTTGATTTTATGTTTACTAATCCCCATTTTTTGCCATAAAATTTGGTGAGCACTTTATTATACTTTAATTTACTTGTCATATGCTTTTATGAATATGAGAGTATAAGACCTAGTTAGGGTTATCACATAGTTTTGCTTGACTAGAGGGTATAAAACCTTTCATAGTGATTTTATTGTGGTAATATATCCCTTGGATAAGACTAGAAGATCCATCTTGGTCATAAACACAAATATCTAATGTATCAATAATTAGAAGTGTAAGTAGGATTTATCTTATCTGTAATAGGATTGATTAATAATTCAGTTCCATTTCCCTTTGCATATAATTATCATCTATATATATTATTGAGGATGGATCAATGCTCCTTGTATAAGATACAATGTAGGTGAACATCAAAACCTCAAATGACCCCAAGATAATTTACTTATACGCATCCCTCATTTCTAAATAGTGAAAGCTTATTATTACTATCCTCAAGGAATTGATTGATATATTTGTCTAGTCTTATTTTGTCATGATGGGGCTAGAACCATATCTATTAGTACATCAAATTTTTGTACATGTAGAGTTCAATCCAATAAAACAAAATCTATAAAAAATGCATCCACTCATTATTATACTTGTTAAAAAATAATTAGATAAATCGTTAGAAGTGGGATTCATTTGACTATTAGAATATTTAGAATGGATCTTAAACATTATGATAGTTATTAAAAATACTTAGGGAATTCACTTGTGCATTAAATTCCAAGATATTAATAAGGCATGTCCTAAATATTACTTCCCTTTACCAAATATTGACATGATTTTAGACTCAATAACAAGCTACAAGATTTTATCCCTCATGGGTGGCTTCTTAAGATACAACCAAATCAAGATTGCACCTGAAGACCAACATAAAACAACATTCACCACTCTATTGGGAACATTTTATTATCAAGTCATGCCATTTGGCTTGAAGAATGTAGGGTAAATTTATCAATGTGTCATGACTATCATCTTCTATTACATGATGCACTACATTGTTAAAGACTACATGGATGACATCCTTACTAAATCTAAGAAATGTGCATGTCATATTGATGTTCTATGCATGATAATTTAGAGACTTCATGAATACAAGGTGCGTCTCAATCCAAATAAGTGCATCTTTGGCATCAATTCTATAAAATTTATAGGATTCATCATGTCACATCGAGGATTTTAAGTTGATATTGCTAAGGTCAAGTCTATTATGGAAATGCCTTCTCCTTCTACTCTTAAATAGATCCATAGTCTTCATGTCAAAATTTAGTCTATTCATTGGTTTATTTCCTAATTGGTAGATATATGCCACCCTTTTACTCACCTTTTGAAGGAAGGTGTAGCACTTTAATGGGATGTTAGTTTCCATCGGTCCTTTGAAGAATCAAAGGATTACTTAGCCAACCTACTAGGATTGATGACACCTATGCCAGGAAGACCATTGATGCTCTACATATCTATAATAGAGCATGCCTTAGGGGTACTCTTGGATCAACATGATAAATAGGGAAAATAACATGTAGTCTATTAATTGAATAAGACACTAGTAACATATGATAATAACTATACACCAATTTAAAAGGCTTGTTTGTCAATGGTGTTCACTTCCCAAAAGTTACATCACTACATGCTCAATAACAAGAGCATAGTCATTACCAAGATCAATCCGATCAATTATTTTTTATCTAAATCCACCTTGATAGGTTACATGGCCAAATGGATGATGGTATTCAGTGAATTTGATGTGGAATATCACAACCAAAAATCCATTAAGGGGCAAGCTCTCGCATATCAATTTTTTGAAGCCCCTATATTAGATATGCAACCACTCTAATTTGATTTCCTAGATGAATCAATTATGATTGTAAGCAACAAATATTGAGCCCAAATAGTGGATATTATATATTGATGGTTCCTTCACATCCAATGGATTTGGGGATGGTATCTTGTTCATTACATTTTTAGGGGATCTCATTCCTAAGGCATTTTGGTTTTCATTGTACTAATAACATGGTTGAGTAAAAAGACATCATTGTAGGACTCCATCTCACCATATAATGGAATATTGAGTAGTTAATGGTATATGGGGATTCTCAGTTAGTCATTAACTAGGATAAAAATCAATACCAAAGAAGGGATGAGAAGCTTGTACCTTACAAGAGTATGTTAGACAAGTTCAAGTCACATTTTGAAATTCTTTAGTTCTAGTAAATTCTAAGGGCCAATAACAAATTAGTAGATGTAATGGACACCATTACATCCATGGTAGTAGTGGTTGATAGTGTTAAAGAGTATCAATGTCTCACTGAGAACCTTCTTCAACCAACTCATGAATAACTAGATTCTGAGATGGTATATGATATTACTGGTCATGATATCCCTTAGTACCAAGACATATAAATATATTCATGTTCACATTATTCCTCCAAACCTATCATGAACCCAACATAAATCCTTCATCCATAAAACTACTTGATATACCTTACTTAGAAATACACTCAATTATAGGGGCTATGATGGAATGTTATTTCATTATTTAGCATTGAGAGAATCCAAATTAATGTTGAAGGACATTATGAAGGAACTTGTGGGGACCACATTGGTGGCTTGGTCCTTGCTAAGAAACTCCTTTGAACCGAGTATTTCAGGCCCATAATGGAGATAAATGCTTGTAAACATGTTAATAAGTGTGATGATTATTAATGACATGTGGTTTGATTCATGCTCCTTAATTTTCACTCTACCCAATCACTACATCATGGTCATTTTCTATGTGGGGAATTTATTTCATACGTAAATTAAACCCTACTTCCTTAGATGGCCACACACATATCCTAACTACCACAGACTACTTTAGTAAGTGGCTAGAGTCTATTCCCCTCACATATATAACCAAAAAAAAATCCAAGTTTATTCATTTCCATATCATTTACCACTATGGAATTCCCTCCAACATTATGACTGATAATGGTGGCCCTTTAAAAAATAAAGATGTCAAGGCCCTCTATTCCAAATTCCAAATAAAGCATAAAAAGTCCATGACCTTTTACCCTCAAGGTAATGACCAAGCTAGGGCATAAAACAAGACCATTATTAAAACTCTAAAGAATATTTTCAATGACACTAGTCATGATTGTCATCTATAATTATTCCAAGTCTTATGGGCTTACCATAAGAGTACCTTCACACCTACAGGTGCTAAACCCTATTCCCTAGTTTTTGGCTTTAAGGCCATTATCCCTATCGAGATCAAGTTCCATCTCTATGAATTTATTAATAAAATATCATTGATGATGAAGAATATAGAGTGGATAGATCAAAATATATGGATCTCTTGGATGAGAAATTACAAGAAGCATTGGAACATTTATGAGCCTATCAAAATTAGTTGTGCCATAGTTACAACCAATACATTCTTCACAGAGAAATTGAAATTGGTGATTTGGTGCTGAAATAAAATCAAAATAATACTAACATTGAATGCAAGAAGAAAGTTAAGTTTAAATATAATTGGATTCATCCCTTTGTTGTTATTATAAATTATGGTTATGGGGCATATAGACTAGCTACATGACATGGGCAAGAGCTCAATGAATCAATGAAAAAATGCATTTGAAATGATATTATGCTTAATTGAAAATTAACATTGTCTATAGGATCCCTCTCTTAGGGGCACCCATTTTAGCTTAATCATTTTACTATACCATTCCCTACACACTTATTTATTAATTTCTTGTGCCATTCCTATTACAGATCATGAAAACAAGTGTTACAGGTAGATTTAATGACTATTGTTTCAAAGGCACTTCAAAATGATCAACATCAACAAATTATTTGCAAACAAGTATTTCAGGGTATGTCAACAAGAGTGTTACCTTCTTGATATTTCCTTGAAAAATTACTCTAATTGCTTATCCTAACATTTATTTCCCCATCACGTGCCTTTTACGTTTCAATCTTGTTATTGCATGGTATCCCCCTATGCTTTAAGTTCTATTTTTGGTTCGTGGTAAGGTACCATTGCAGCTAGTTTAGTTATTGTTTGAGCCTATACATAAGGGTGAGTATTCTTTTCTAGGTGGTTCATTGTAAATTTGAACATATTAACTTGCTTTCCTTATTCGAAAAAACCCAAAGATATTGAAAAGACTTAGGAAAAATCCTAAAAATCACAAAATCATGAAAATTGTCTTATAATTTCCACACGAGATATAAAGTCCCAAAATTTTCTAGGATGAAACCTCTTATCTAGCATGCTTCATTTCAGATCCAAATTATCATTACCATTACCATTACCCTCCTATTTTTTGGATAACTATATTGGCCTGAGGTCCACACGGACTATGTAGGCAATACTTAGATGCATAGAGCATATTGAGTCATCTCTGCCACTCTATTTCTCCATTATTATTCCCTTACGCTCTTGTCTTTTTGCAAAGCATGTCAGTGGGCATTATGCATTTTAAATTGGTGCACTCCATAATCTCATTTTTTGTTTCCATTCCTAACACTCTCTCCATTTTGAGAGTATGCCTCTCCTATTGCTTATCTATTATCATATACCTACTTATCATGACTTTTCTTTTATCCCATATCCTTGAGAGAACTATATTTGGCTTGAAGTCCATATGACTATGTAGGCAATGTCCACTTGTATTGTGGCATTTGGAGTCAGATTAGACACCCCTTCCTTCTTCTTCTATTCCCCCTTTTACTGCAACCAACTGATTGTTCCCTTAGCCTAGGGCATAATATCCAAAGTGTATCACCTTATTAATTACACATGTTTAAATTGTTCATAAATTCATTATTTTTTTCTTTTATATTATTATTTTATATTATTTGTTTGTTTGTTTGTTTGTTTATATTCTTTATTTATTTTCTTACGTTTAAGTAAATTTTATTTCCACTTAAGTCTTGATGATTCATATCTTTATTTTAAGTTGGTTACATTTTGTGTTTAAACTATTTTTATTGTTTTTTATGTGCGATACATTATGTTTTACACTTAACTCTTGATATTTCATATCTTTATTTTAAGTTGGTTACATTTTGTACATTTGCTCTTTTATTGTTTGTTTGTTTTGTGTTTAAAAGTGTTATGTTTTTAACTTAGGATTTGGTATTTTATCATTATCATGAGTTGTAAAATTTTTCATTTGAGTAGGTCCATGTGTAATTGACATATAATGTTATTATAAACTATATATACTTATGCTGTATAATCTTTTTTACAAAATAAAAAAACCAAGTGCTCAAGATCATCCATAACAATGTGAATTCACAAGACATTTCTAAAATAACTATCAACCTATCCAATACATGATCACAATGCCATAAATATAACATTTTCTATCTCTATGCTACCTAAGGACATGTATCTTCTAAAGTATGAATATACCATCTAGTCATACTACCTGTACATCTATGAGATAAACACAAATGGAACATGAACTAGCAATATAGATAAAATAATCATGGCAAACAAATATACATCAATATCCATATTTTGATCAACACATCTACATATAAAATTGTAGTGGTAAAAAAACTTAAAACATCACAAAAGAATATTAAGATTCCATATACAATAATACATGAGACAAAATAAATTTAATATATATATTTCAAAATAATAGTTTTATACATCGAGAGAATATATACATCTCATACACATGTCAAAAATGTGGATCTATAAAACATAATATTAGTTTTGGCTAGCCCTCTCTCTAGGGAGACTGATAAAACCTTTGTCTTATGCCTAGTTCTGGTGATGGTGGACCCATCACTACCCATTATGGAGTTGGTTGTGACATGGATCACTCTAAAGCTATAGTGTGTTGAGACCTAGATACTCTGCTAGTCTATTAGTTCTGTGAATACTCATTATAAGTGGGTTCTATAACTCCTAATGGAACCACTACCTCATGTACGCCATGATAATAAGGGATATCATCCTTCACATATAGGACATTTTAATTCACATGTATTTCATCATATTTAGCCTTGATCACATCAACTAGTGACCTAGACATCCCATGATCTGATACCACCTACCAAGCCTCATCCAACTCCCCACAGAGCCTCAAATATTACCAATGGCCTTGTCTCAATCTATACAAAATTTATCCCACTCACCTCATAATATCACACTGATAATTGTGCCTAAACCCCCATAAACTAAGCCTGGACACCTATTAGCTAATTAACCTACCCTCTCAATGAGGTAATATCTAAGCCTTGGGCTATAATGATGGCTTGTAACTTGTTGGTCTCTCCTTAGGATGTATCTAGATCTGTTCTTAGCCCAACACATCCTTATCTAGGCCTAAAATATTTGATAAACATGTTATGATCTCATTCTTCAACCTATCAATAAGTGCATGATACTTCATGGATCTCTCTATATTGGAGGTCCTAGCCTCTCCTATCCCTACACCTATACCATCACCTATGATATAGATCCCAACCTATCTTATACCTATATCATGTCCTAAAGTACCACCTATTTCCTTAGCCATCTATATATCTATCAGAAGACCATATCCCTCATCCCCATCCCCATCTGCATCTCCATCACCACCCTGTACAAATGGGAGATTTAAAGTCTATTATGTTATATGTTGCACATGTATCTAAAGAACCTATTGCATAGGCTGCTACACTATAATTTAAGCAATCTATAGTGGGATTTCCTATTGTATCACCTATTAGATGGTAACCTATCTATGTATGTATGTTTGTGCCTATACTTGAACCCCATCCCTCCTTTGACACACTTATACTACCATGTTTGTTGGGGTTGAGTTCTAGTCAATCAAATAGGTCAAAAGACTTCCCATCATGTTGTATAGGCATCTATCATGCTAACATCTTCAACCTTGCCAATATAATCCTAAACTATAGGCTATACCATATAAAAACTATTAATAGTCTGAGATCTTGATACTGGTAGTCCCCATTCTCTAATCTCTCATGTTACATGCAAAGAAGTCGGGGCTGTCCAACACATCCTGATAAAAGCCAAAGTTATAATGTACATGATAAAGCCTATAACTCTCCATGATAAATCCATGTTGACTTATAATATAACACAATATTAACATATATGTGGTCATGAATCCATCCTTTATCTAGATAAATTACATCACCATATAGGGTCATCAGATAAAGTCACCATCTACCATCTCATTGATGGCATGCTTGTAAAAGTACAAGTCTACTTGGTGGAATCATATCCCTACTCCCATCTAGAACTAGCCATAATCCAAAATAACCTCAAGTCCCCTCTATAACCATTGCCCAATTAGTCACTCTATAGTGATGTGCACCTAAACCCATACTTGGAGTAGAGTGTTGTGTCCAATATTGCATGCCCTCCAATAAGAGATCATATGGAAGTCATAGTAGATTTATCCCAATATCAAAAAACCTCATAAAAATAAGTAGTGAAATACAACATATATCTAACCACTCCTATGATCGTAATCTAAAATAATCATCCACTCTTTTTAGGCAACAATAAGCTACTAATAAGAACCATCAAGATCAATATCTTTTGGGGCATTGAACCCTATAGTAAAGGTGGTATCACTTTGGAAATAATAAATAGAGGCCAAGACAAGTCCTCCAAATTTTAAATATCAATAGACCTCTCTAAAATCATAAGATATATCATACCAATAACATCCTTCAATACTGTTATCCTACCCTCCGACATCCAATAGATCCACTGACCCTAAATAGGTACTCATGGGATCCTATGCACATAATCTAAAGTCATGGTGGCCTTTCTAGTAGGTAGATTAAACATATAAGTATCGAAATGAAAATGATCTACTAGGGATAAAAATATGCATGATCTTCTTGAATAATTGGTAGCTAGGCTATATGTCATAAATTAACTACCTCTAAGAGCCCCACTCTCTCATCTGTCATGATCCTAGGCTGGTTTAGTACTCATGACCACCAATCACACACCATCATGACTCTCAATTACTCTTACATATATAAAATCAAAGAGAATCAAGTTAGTCACTTATTTATTTTATTCTAATTGATCAATTTACATATTTTCTTATAGTTTTGGGCTTAGAGTTCTATTCTTATATCCTAATTTGCCCTTCTCTTAGATCGTTTACAATTTTTGCCAACCTCACCATTTTCCTCAATGAATTCATCATTCAATAAAGAATATTCACCACTATTTAGGTTGATCCCATAATTTTAGTTCTTGAGTCCATGAATTTTCTATTCCAGTTATTGATCCTACCTTTTGGTAAGATAACCTCACTGTTTCTAACAAATTTGCCATTTTTATGTCATGTGTGTTTATTAGATGATTTCACCATTTGACTGGTGATAATGTCATTTGAATCATGTTTCCACCATTATTTTTTATATCTTAATATTTATGTGATTTTTGATGAAATACATTATTTCACCATTTTGGTATTTTTATATGTTTTGGTGATCTCACTGATTTTCATGGGAGATCACTATTTGTTTCATATTTCTGTCTAATGCATTAACATTTTTACCATTTTTCCCTTTTAAAGAATGGAAAAAACATATTTTCATATTATTTTAGGGCCTAATAAGTTCCATAAATATGAATTTGGACAAATAAAAGAGGTATTTACTGAGGGCCCACTCTTCGATGGTCATTGATACTCTCAAACATGCTTCCCAAGGTGTATGTGGTGAGGGATATTCACCATTTTCTTTGATACTCTTATGAATAAAAACAAGAGATATTAATTTTAATAGTGGAAGGTAAAAATGAGTATTTTTCACCTCAAAGGGGTGAATCTATAGTCAAAATTTTGAATTTTTATCTCTAAGCCAATTTGTGATCCTTTTTTCTTCCCGCGAGGCTCATTTTTGCCTCTTTACCCATTTTATGATATGTTTTCTTCTACTTGTTCCATTTTTAGAATATTATACTAAAACACATGTTTATTTATTATATTCAAAGGGCTATCTATCAAAAAAATAATTTTTCATGCCCTCCCCTTAGGGTGACACCATTGTCCTCCCAAATAATGTTTAGGGAATTTTCATTATACTTGGTGTTTTTCTTTGGCAAAATAAACACTTTATATTAATTTTATATTTGTTTGTGTTTTATTATTTTATTGCATTTTTTTTCACCTTTTTGTCATCACCTCAACTTAGTCCATAGTTTTAATAGGGTCATCAACATGGTGCTTCCTATTATGTAATTGTACTCAAGTCTATCCATTGACATACACCAACATTCCCATTATGGTTCTTATCATTGGTGCGATGTTATCATTTGTCTATTGGATCAAGGGTTAGTTTTAAAGCATATTAAGAGTTGGTAGTCATGATATTTTACATCATGATGCATGTCATTTTAGAATTATATCAAAAAAAAAAACATTGTAAGTCTAATCAGTAATGTTACAATAATCACTCTCCTTATTTACTATCCCCCTATCAATTTTTCATGTGCCTAATCATCATTTCTCCAAATGAAAATATATCCTACTAGGGAATGTTGGAGAGATTTAAATTATGTCATGGAGGTGTCCTAGTGAGTGGATGAAGTGCCTTGATATTCTAAGTGACAAGTTCAAAGTGTGTAATGTGCTTACCCTAGTATGCTTGAAGGAGGCTTGGTTGATCTTCAATTTTGACATGGCTAGAGTGTTTCAAGGATGAGTATGGAGTATTAAACATGTGAAATGGGTCATATAATTTTTTTATATGATTTGAATGCTTGTGTGCATGAGTGGAATTCACCTGGTTCATCATTGTTCTCATCTAGACATTTTGGGTTCAATGATAGAAAATCTGAGTAGGCAATTTGATGACATCATAATTACCATGTGTGGATGAGTCAGGGGGAGTTGGTCATATGGTTGTGATTAAATTATTACCTAGTTTATATGTGTAAAGTCTTAGGTTATGTGTTTAAGCATGAAAAAATATATGCAAGTGCAAATTTGGGCTCTTAGGCATTTTGACAGTGTTTTCCCATACTTAGCCAAATTTACAATGTGGCAAGAAGAGACAAATAAGCATTTTGATGTAGTCATATCTCGCACATGTGGATGTTTAAAGAGAAATTAATCATATGGGTTTGTTTATTTTTTTTCCTAGTTTATTTTCACTAAATTTCATGTCAATCACCAATCATGACAAAAACTTTGCATGTGCAAAGTTGGACTTTCTAGACAATTCTTGACATAGTTGGCTTTGTGAACATATAAATCTAAGGAGGCATTTTAATGCCATTATATCTCACATGTGTGAGGTTTCCAAGAGAATATTTACACTTGGTTTTATTATACTAAATGATGATATCATATGGTATAAATTTTATAACATGTACTTGAGTGAAGAAAAAGATATAGAGGTCCAAAATTGGCCTTCTAGGTAGATAAGAAATAGTCCCCATAATTTGTCACCTTTACATGATGTTAAAGATCAGGACTAGATGGAGATCTAAAAATGTGAGGGAGTTCATACATATAGATCTATAGTTCATATAAATTCAAATAGGACAAAGTGTTCAATGCTTAAACTAGGTAAAGATCAAATTTCATAAAAAAAGATCAATGGAACTTGTTTATTCCAAGATGTCAGGATGCTATGAGATAGTGCCAAGTGTTCATTTTTTAACATTGAAAATAGATAAAGATAGAGATTATTCAAAGGATAAATTATGATTGGATTATTGTAAAAATAGAGATAAATGGTGTGCATTAAATTCAAGAGGTCAAAGTGACAACTATTTAGCATTGTTAAAGACCGAGCTACATACAAAAGATTGATGATGCATGTTGAGTCAAAGTTCCCAGATTGTACAAGATAAGATCAACTATTTGAAGATTAAAATTTAGGAATTGACATGATATGAATTAAATTTATAATAATATCAATTGTGTGTAATAATTCTAAAGATGTGAGCATATTTTTTGAAGTTTAACTATGACCATTTGCATTTGAATATTTGAATTTGTGAAGGAAAAACTAGTACTCCATATTTTATCCATAACTTTTGATACAAGATGAATTTAAAGATTATATAAAATTAAAAGGTGAAAAGGACTCCATAATGCATCTAGTTAACCTAATTTTGAGATCTGAAAGTGTGTACAATTAATGTTATGAAGGTTTAAAGTTGACTATGTGTTTATGTATATTCTACAAGTGACCTGAGAAGATTATGTGAGCTTGTTTTGATTTTTTTTTTTTAATATATTTTTATGAATTAGATATTAGGGAGTGTTTTATAATCCAAAAGGACCATATGTGTTCATTATTAATAATTTTTAAATCATATTCAATATGAATAAAGGTTTACAAGTCGACTATGTATTCATTCATGTTGACTGTGTGCACAAAATGTTGTTTGAGTGATTTGTTCTTAAGCAGAAGGGTATTGTGATGGTTTTTGTAATTTAAGGAGGAATTATAAATCATGAAAAATTGGTCCATTTAATTTTAAAGTTTTCCTATGTTTTGGTTTGATTGGAGAAGTGTCAAAGAGTTGAATGGGTCTCCATAGGAGCTAAAAGTGACTTAGGCCTGTTTGATATTATGTTGTGATTAAGTGTAACCCATGTGAGATGCCTTAAGGGTGAAGGCATGTATTGTGTCTCATAAGGAAATATTATGGACTTGATAATTCATGAATTATATATATATATATATATATATATAATTCATGAATTATCAAGTCCATAATATTTCCTTGTGAGACACAATACATGCCAAGGCATCTCACATGGGTTACACTTAATCACAACATAATATGGGCTTGATAATTCATGAATTACACACACACACACACACACACACACACACACACACACACACACACACACACACACACACACATATACATACATATACACACATACATACATACATACATACATACATATGTGTGTGTGTGTGTGTGTGTGTGTAGTGAAACCGAATGTGTTAGTTTCTATACTTGTGAGAAGACTTTTAAGAATCATATGTGTGTGTGTGTGTGTGTGTGTGTGTGGAGTGAAACTAAATGTGTTAGTTTCTATACTTGTGAGAAGACTTTTGAGAATCCTAGATATTTCAATTATAATTCCAATCCTTTCAAACTATTTAAATAATCAATATATATTAACTTGATCAAGAAACATTAACAAGAAATCTCATTCATTCAATACATACACAAGATCAAACACATAACACATATTTCTTATGGGAAACCTTCATTAGTAATAAAACCCACTCTCAAGCCTACAACACATGGACTACTTGTCCTATAAGAAATTACAAACAAGAGACTGGTCAAGTCCTTTAGACTAGAAATCTTGTTCATGTCCTCCCAACTAAAGGCCTTTAGTGAAACACCTATTTCACAAGGAGTAACTACCCCTAAGGAAGTGTTTCTATGCAAAATTGCTTTCTACATTCAAAGAAGAAATAAGAAACTAAAAGAAATGGTCAAGGCTAGAAGATACCTGATAAAGTCGAGCGCACCGAAATCAGACGTTGGAAGATTCTCCTCTTTGGCTGTGGAGGAATGACACCTGTGAAGAAAAGGCTAAAACACGGAAAAATGTTAGTCAAAGATATGGTGGGCTGTCAGGCGAATGCCCGATCCTGGAAGTACGAAGACTTCCTAGAAGGATATCAACCCACTGATAAAAAAGCAGAATATTGGACGAAAGTAGATAATAATGAAAGATAAAATGACAGAAAATAAAGTGCATACCTGATATGCAGCACTGTTCTGCACAGTCACCGGCGTCGGTCTCTGTAGTGCCGGCGTCAGTTATGGAAGGTGCCGGCGTCGGTCTAGGTGCCGTCGTCGGTCGGGGTAGTGACCGGCGTCGGTAGGGGTAGGTTCTGGACAGGGTCGAGATAGGGTCTGATAGAATCAAGATAAGGTCAGGATAGGGTTTGGGCGAGGTAAGTTCAGGGTTTGGACAGAGTCTGGGGGTTTTAGTCGAGTCTAGACAGAGTTATGGATGCGGATAGTGGGCAGGGATGTAAAGGAGAGATGCAGAACTTGGGTCTGTGGTTTGAAGATTCGGGATGATAGAAATAATGAACAAAGAATAATCAGAAAGAAATAAAACAAACAGAGTAAATACTTACCTGTCAAAAGATGTGATGAAAGCCATGGTTGAAGTTGTCTGTGCAGTGCCGGATTGAAACGAATGCAGATTGGTTGATGCCGAAGTTGGTTGATCGCGAGAGTATTGATTGCCAGAGTCTGTGGATGTCAGAGTTCGCAGGTCGATTGAATGCTTGTTCGGTTTGATTGATTAGCCTCTCGAATGGTTGGTGGAGGCTGATGAAGGCAAGGGATGGTTCGAGAGACGGTTTGACAACCGTTTCAGGAAACCGATCGGGAACCAAATGATAACTGATAACGGATAACGGCAAGGTGACCGACGTCAGCAAGATTGCCGATGTTGGCCGATAAGTGATCGACGTCGGCGACATCGGTCGGGTAAAGACTGTCGTCGGCAGATGCACAATGGGGATAGAGTCTAGCTTTAGCTCTGTGCTCATTTTTACATGCTGCCAGGGTCAAGGTTGGTGGAACAAGTGATCGACAAGGGTTAAATAGGCGAAGAAGAATAAGACGGGGAATGACCAGGGGGTCGACACGATTTTGGTGTCTACATTTGCCCCTTTTTGTCTTGTTGGTTGTTCTGGACGAACTGCAAGACAAAAATAGGAGTGATTGCCCCAGGTGAGGGATAAGGTTGATTTCGTCTTGTTGGTTGTTCGAATGAACTGCAAGACAAAAATAGGAAGCAGATTGCCCCGAGTATGAATAAGGGATTCCCCCTCAATGCAAGAGTCGAGGGAAGGGAACCGAGAATCGGGTGCTGATTTAACAAAGAGTGGATGAAAAAGGGGTGAGGGTGAACGCTGCAAAGGTCATGATTGCGCGTATACCACTGCACGAGATGGTCAGGTCAAAGTGTCGCAGGTCAAGGGTCGAGGAGTGCCAAAATTGAGATAACTGGGCCCCAGCATTTAGTCGTCTGCTGATCAGGTCACTCAATCTAAGCTGAAGCTCCAAATGGTCATCGTGTTCCAGGTATCCCAGGCTCAGGAAGTGCTCCCAAAAACATGAAAAATCCACAAGTAGGAGGGATCAACTGGGTCGCGATCCTATACTTGCGAAGGGTCAAAAATAGTCTGCGGACAATTCTGCTAACCAACCGTGAGGTAGCACACATGCAAAAACAACCAAGGCAACAACAGCTTGGAAGTAGTCGAGGTCGGAGGAGATAGGCATGATCTCCAATGGTTGGTGGTCGATGGATGGATGAATGGACGAAAGGATGCGGCCGAGCTATCCTCAGAAGACCCCATGTCAACTAAGTGCTGCCTACATAGCCCCTGGTGATAGGGCCTCAGGCCAATGTAGTTCTCCCTAGAAGGGAGGAAGGGTCAAAGGGATAAAAGTGATCGTGGTCAAGGGTAAGGTTATGGTTAAAAGAAGGAAAGAAAGTTTGTTCATCAGAGAGACGAACAAATGAGAATGGTCGAGCTAACCCCAGAAGACAGTCGTGTCATCTGAGTGCTGCCTACATAGCCCCTGTAGAAGGGCCTCAGACCAATGTAGTTCAGACAAAGGGTCCGAGTAGTAGACAGGTGGTTAAAATAGTTGAGAGATTGGTCTTGGTTATGATGAAATAATGAGGAGAAAAGATGTTGCAGCCTTTTCCAAATGGTGTATTCTGCAACATTGGTTGAGAGGTCTTTCATCCCTAGCAATATTCCATATTCATGATGGAGGTATGCTAAAAATGAATTGAGGTTTATTTATGCTTCAGCAAGTATTGGTTTATGCTGAACATAAATTGCAGCGGGTCGATAGTTTCCATGTGTATTGGTGTCCATAGAAACTAGGGTGAATAGGCTAGGTCATGTTGATGGTCTGAAAAGAGAGTTGAGTTGAGTCGATTGACAAGTGATGAGGGTGAATGTGACCAAAGTGTAGAAGAAGTGAAAAGCATATTTCTCTTTCATTGACAAGGACCAAAAAGATAGCATAGATAGGGGTTATGAGAACCAAAAGCCCCAGTCATGTGTGACGTCGTTGACCATAGTTATGTTAGAGTGGTAATCGAATCACTTTGACATTAAAGTGAGCTCAAAGTCCCTTGAGCAGGTGATAGGAGGAGGAAAGAGGGTAACCTGTTTTAAGAGCAGAGGTAACCTTGCCCCTTTTTATAGGAGACCCTGAGACAACTACAAGTCAAGTCCATGACTTTTTTTTTTTTTTGTGCAGACTGATCAATGCGGGAAGCTTGCATAGAGATGTCATTTGCTTGGTGGTCAGGTTGTGAAGCTGATCAATGCGGGAAGCTTCTAAAATAGTGCTGTTTATTGCCAGATTAGTCATAGCCATCCTTCGAGGGAGTGGTCTAGATTTTTGTTTAATATAAGGGCTTTTGAATAGCTGTCCTTCAAGGGAGCAGTCTATTAATTACAACAATGATAGTACAACTGTCCTTCTATGCACAGTCCCAGAGCTCTTCTACATCATCGAAGGAGAGTTCCAATACAACATCTTGCTGGGCCGACCCTGGATCCATGCCATGGCCTGTGTCCCCTCCACCCTGCACCGTTGTGTGAAGTTTGAGCATGACAGACAAGTCCACACCATTCCCGCTGACCCTTCACCCTTTAAAACATGCAATACCACCTACTGTCCAAATGATGTCCTCATTCCTATCAAGCCATCAACCCCAGCACCGCCTCCATCCACGGAAGCTTCGACCAGTTTGCAACAGGCGGTCGCCCTTACACCTCCCCTTCAAGCGACAACCACAGACCCCATGGAAGACGTCTTCCAAAGACTTTCATTGGGAGAGTATCGCTTGCTGGCTTTAGACATGTTCCAAACTCCACAAGAGTATGGATGCCTTCATCACAGCCCCAGCTACGACCATCGGATCGGGATGATCATACCTTATGGTCCCCCTCACCTCCGCACCAACCTCGTCTATGGGGGGCTTAATCTAGCTCCTACTGATGGTAATCCTCTTTCTTCACCCCAACCTTTCACATCAGATTTCTCGTTTCTTGGCAACCCTGCCTTTGCACACACTTACCTTTACAGGTGTGCATGGAAGGGTTTTGGTTTCGGACGTTATGAGCAGGGCTCCCATCAGCCTATCCAACCGCTCAATGATGACGATGCCAAGAAACGGTATGGTCTGGGATATCACGACCCCACTCAAGACCCTGTAGACCTTTGTCCTGAACCAATCCTTGACCAATCTCCTCCACACTCGCCTATTTCACCACCTTCACCTATGGAGTCAGTGGTTTCCATTCCTCCTAGTTTTTTTTTTTCCATAAACACCATCCGCCTGGACCCCTTGACTTATCAGCTCAATGGGGTATCCAAGTCTCTCTCTCTCATTCTTCCCAGCATGATCGAAGATGAGTCGGCAACCATTCACACTGTTCACTGCGTTGACGATGACGCCATTCTTTCTTACATGGGTGCTGATGATTCTTTCATCCAGCGCTCCCTCCCTTCTGAGACCCAGGTTATGTTAAATGAATCAACCATTGACATCAACCTTCCTTCTTCTGATGTTCCTCATGTCTTAAAGATCGGCCAATCTTTAGACACCCAGGAGCAGCTTGACTATACCCAGTTCCTCTCCGACCATAGCAAGGCCTTTGCCTGGACTTACAGTGATATGCCTGGCATCGACCCCACCATCGTTACCCATAACATTGTCACCAAACTAGAGGCTAAGCCTGTCAGGCAAAAGCTTCGAAAGATGCATCCTTGCCTTGCCCTCCTTGTCAAAGAGGAGCTTCAGTGCCTTCTTTCTGTCTCCTTCATCCAGCCCATCGATTATCCACAGTGGGTCTCTAACATCGTCCCAGTCACCAAGGCAACTGGGGGGATTTAGATCTGCACAGACTATCACGACCTTAATCTAGCCTGTCCTAAAGATGACTTTCCTCTTCCTAACATTGACCAGCTCGTTGATCTTACGGCCGGCCATGAGATGCTATCTCTTATGGACGGGTTTTCTGGATACAATCAAATCCTGATTGCTCCGAAAGATTAGCACAAGACCACTTTCATTACCCCATGGGGGACTTTTTGCTATCGAGTCATGCCTTTCGGCTTGAAGAATGCAGGCGCCACTTATCTACGTGCCATGACCTACATTTTCCACGATCTCCTCCACAAAATCATGGAGGACTATGTGGATGACCTGCTCGGCAAGTCCAAAATTCGCCGTGACCATCTGACCATTCTCAAAATCATCTTTTCTCATCTTCTTCAGTACAATGTCCGTCTTAACCCCAAGAAATGTGTCTTTGGGGTCCTCTCTGGCAAGCTTCTCGACTTCATCGTTTCCTTCCGTGGCATTGAGATAGATCCCGCCAAGATTCACACTATCCTCGAAATGCCTCCCCCGACCAATCTCAAGCAGCTTCACAGTTTGCAAGGCAAGCTCCAGTCCATTCATCGCTTCATCTCGCAGCTTTCTGACTGCTGCCAACCTTTTCATCATCTCCTTAAGAAGGATGTCATTTTTACATGGGATAAGAACTGTCAAGAGGCTTTTGAAGCCTTAAAACGCTATCTGGTCTCTCCACCAGTTCTCATTCCACCTAAAGATGACCAACCCTTTTACCTTTATATCTCAGCCACTCACTATTCGGTAGGTGCCATGATCGCGCACCGAGACGAGCATCACCGTGAGCAAGCCATTTATTATATCAGCCGAACACTGGTCAACTATGAAACTCAGTATACCCATATCGAGAAACTCTGTTTGGCGTTAGTCTTTGCTGCTACTAAGCTTCGCCACTATCTTCTCAGTCATAAAACCTTTGTCATCACCCACACCGACCCTCTCAAGTATATGCACTCCAAGCCATATCAGAATCAATGTATGGCTTGGTGGCTCATGCTGCTTGCTGAGTTCGATCTCGAATTCATCCAGCAGAAATCTATCAAGGGGCAAACCATCGCTGATCAACTAGCAGATGCCCCTCTTCCTGACAAACAACCTTCGTAGTGTGAGTTCCCTGACGAGTCTATCACTGCGCTTTCCTCTGACGACACCACCTATCAGATGACTATGTTCTTTGATGGATCCAAATGTCAACTAGGTGGAGGTGCTGGGGTCATTCTCATCCCACTCGAAGGGGAGCCCATGCCTTTGTCTTTTAAACTCGACTTTGATTGTACCACTAATATGGCCGAATACGAGGCCTTAATTTTGGGACTTCAGACTGCCTTCTCTCTCAGCATCAAGTCCATCAACATCTTCAGCGACTCGCAGCTCGTCGTCAATCAGGTCAACGGTTCATACCTCTGTAAAAATGAAATTTTGCAAAGGTACAAAAACTGTGTTGGCATTCTCCTTGCATCTTTCGACCATTTCCTCCTGCAGACTGTTCCTCGATCCACGAATAAGTTTGCTGACACCATGGCTTCTCTTGCTTCACATATCCCATCTTCTTCATCTGCATCCAGACTTTTTGTCACGGTGCGTCGTGTGCCGTTGCCTTCATATATCTCTCCTCACATTCATCATGTCAACACTATAGACCCTAGCCCACAAGATGCTTGGTATAAGCAACTTGTGGACTTCTTATCTCTCTCTGTCATTCCTCCCAACCTCTCTAGTAATGCACGATGAGCTTTTATCAAGCGTACTGCTCGCTATACCATGCTAGGGGGTCTTCTTTATAAGCGAGGCTTCGACGGCCTCCTTCTTCGCTGTCTCACCTCCACTAAAGCATCTCAAGCCATTCAGCAAGTCCACGACGGGATTTGTGGTGGACATTTCAGTGGGAATTCGGTTGCCAAGCGCATCCTTCGTCTGGGCTATTATTGGCCTACCCTTCATCAAGACTGTAGCGATTATGTTTGGCGTTGCATCAAGTGTCAGCAGCACTCTAACTTGCTTCATCTCCCCAGTCACGCCTTACAAATTGCTCAGGATTTTTGGCCTTTTTCTCAATGGGGTTTAGATCTCATCGGTGAGATTAACCCTCATTCATCTCTTCGTCATCAATCCATCATCACAGCCACTGAATATTTCACCAAGTGGGTGGAAGCCATTCCTCTCATCTCCACAAAAGCCGACAAGATCGTCGACTTCTTCAACACCCACATCATCTGTCGTTTCGGTGTCCCTCATAAAATCATCACTGATAATGGCAAGTCCGTCAAAAACAAAACTGTCCAACAGCTATGCGACTCCTTCGGCATCAAACTCAGTTTCTCTTCACCTTACTACCCACAAGCAAATGGGCAGGCCGAGGCTTCCAACAAAATTCTCACCAAAATTCTCATGAAAGTGGTCAGTGACACAGGCAGGGATTGGCACATTCACATTCCCTTCGCTTTGTGGGCTTATCGCACTAGCATCCGAACCTCCACGGGTGCTACCCCTTTTTCTCTCGTGTACGGAACAGAGGCTGTTTTACCTCTTGAAGTACAGATCCCATCTCTCCGCATTTCTCTACATGATATCCTTTCCAACGATGACTTTCGTCAAGATCTCTTAGCTCAACTTGAGTTACTTGATGAACGCCGTCTTGTTGCCCTTAATCATCTCCATGTCTATCAACATCGCATCAAGCACGCCTATGACAAAAATCTGCGAGAACGAGATTTCAACATCGGAGACCTCGTCCTCAAAGAGAATCAACACGTGACCAATATGGAGTGAAGTAAACGAGGCAAGTTTGCTCCTAATTGGCTCAAACCTTTTATTATCACGCACAAGTATGGATCAGGGACTTACCGTCTGTCTTCTCTTGATGGCCGACCAGAACCTGAGCCTCTTAATGCGTTGCATCTGCGACCGTTCTACTGCTAGTCGAGTACTCGTCCACTTGACACTTAACCTGAGCTCGTCCCTTGAGCAATCCCCACCCTCTTAGTCCTCCTTCCTTTCAACCCTATTCCTCTTAACAATTCCTATAACCCTTTTATGATGTATGGATGCTTTGTCCTAATAAAAGGGAGCCCTTGACCTTCTACAGTCTTGTCCATGACTCACATTTCTCTAAAAACAAATCAAGATGTCAAAATATATCCTTGGTCACTATATCAATATCAAATCAAAAAATAGACTGCTCCCTCGAAGGACAGCTGTACTATCATTGCTGTAATTAATAGACTGCTCCCTCGAAGGACAGCTATTCAAAAGCCCTTATATTAAACAAAAATCTAGACCATTCCCTCAAAGGATGGCTATGACTAATCTGGCAATAAACAGCACTATTTTAGAAGCTTCTCGCATTGATCAGCTTCACAACCTGACCACCAAGCAAATGACATCTCTATGCAGGCTTCCCGCATTGATCAGTCTGCGCAAAAAAAAAAAAAAAAAAAAAGAGTCATGGACTTGACTTGTAGTTGTCTCAGGGTCTCCTATAAAAAGGGGCAAGGTTACCTCTGCTCTTAAAATGGGTTACCCTCTTTCCTCCTCCTATCACCTGCTCAAGGGACTTCGAGCTCACTTTAATGTCAAAGTGATTCGATTACCACTCTAACATAACTATGGTCAACGACGTCACACATGACTGGGGCTTTTGGTTCTCATAACCCCTATCTATGCTATCTTTTTGGTCCTTGTCAATGAAAGAGCAATATGCTTTTCACTTCTTCTACACTTTGGTCACATTCACCCTCATCACTTGTCAATCGACTCAACTCAACTCTCTTTTCAGACCATCAACATGACCTAGCCTATTCACCCTAGTTTTTATGGACACCAATACACATGAAAACTATCGACCCGCTGCAATTTATGTTCAGCATAAACCAATACTTGCTGAAGCATAAATAAACCTCAATTCATTTTTAGCATACCTCCATCATGAATATGGAATATTGCTAGGGATGAAAGACCTCTCAACCAATGTTGCAGAATACACCATTTGGAAAAGGCTGCAACATCTTTTCTCCTCATTATTTCATCATAACCAAGACCAATCTCTCAACTATTTTAACCACCTGTCTACTACTCAGACCCTTTGTCTGAACTACATTGGTCTGAGGCCCTTCTACAGGGGCTATGTAGGTAGCACTCAGATGACACGACTGTCTTCTGGGGTTAGCTCAACCATTCTCGTTTGTTCGTCTCTCTGATGAACAAACTTTCTTTCCTTCTTTTAACCATAACCTTACCCTTGACCACAATCACTTTTATCCCTTTGACCCTTCCTCCCTTCTAGGGAGAACTACATTGGCCTGAGGCCCTATCACCAGGGGCTATGTAGGCAGCACTCAGTTGACATGGGGTCTTCTGAGGATAGCTCGGCCGCATCCTTTCATCCATTCATCCATCCATCGACCACTAACCATTGGAGATCATGCCTATCTCCTCTGACCTCGACTACTTCCAAGCCGCTGTTGCCTTGGTTGTTTTTGCATGTGTGCTACCTCACGGCTGGTTAGCAGAATTGTCTATAGACTATTTTTGACCCTTCACAAGTATAGGATCGCGACCCAGTTGATCCCTCCTACTTGTGGCTTTTTCGTGTTTCTGGGAGCACTTCCTTAGCCTGGGATACCTGGAAAACGATGACCATTTGGAGCTTCAGCTTAGATTAAGTGACCCGATCAGCAGACGACTAAATGCTGGGGCCTGGTTATCTCAATTTTGGCACTCCTCAACCCTTGACCTGTGACAGTTTGACCTGACCATCTCGTGCAGTGGTATACGCGCAATCACGACCTTTGCAGCGTTTACCCTCACCCCTTTTTCATCCACTCTTTGTCAAATCAGCACCCGATTCTCGGTTCCCTTCCCTCGACTCCTGCTTTAAGGGGGAATCCCTTATTCATACTCAGGGCAATCCGCTTCCTGTTTTTGTCTTGCAGTTCATTCGAACAACCAACAAGACAAAATCAACCTTATCCCTCACCTAGGGCAATCACTCCTATTTTTGTCTTGCAGTTCATCAAGAACAACCAGCAAGACAAAAAGGGGCAAATGTAGACACCAAAATCGTGTCGACTCCCCTGGTCATTCCCCGTCTTATTCTTCTTCACCTATTTAACCCTTGTCGATCACTTGTTCCACCAACCTTGACCCTGGCAGCATGTAAAAATGAGCACAGAGCTAAAGCTAGACTCTATCCCCATTGTGCATCTGCCGACGACGGTCTTTACCCGACCGATGTCACCGACGTCGGTCACTTATCGGCCGACGTCGACAATCCTACCGATGTCGGTCACCTTGCCGTTATCCGTTATCAGTTATCATTCGGTTCCCGATCGATTTCCTGAAACGGTTGTCGAACTGTCTCTCGAACCGTCCCTTGCCTTCATCAGCCTCCGCCAACCATTCGAGAGGCTAATCAATCAAACCGAACAAGCATTCAATCGACCTGCGAACTCTGACATCCACAGACTCTAGCAATCAATACTCTCGTGATCAACCAACTCCGGCATCAACCAATCTGCATTCGTTTCAATCCGGCACTGCACAGACAACTTCAACCATGGCTTTCATCACATCTTCTGACAGGTAAGTATTTACTCTATTTGTTTTATTTCTTTCTAATTATTCTTTGTTCATTATTTCTGTCATCCCGAATCTTCAAACCACAGACCCAAGTTCTGCATCTCTCCTTTACATCCCTGCCCACTATCCGCATCCATAACTCTGTCTAGACTCGACTAAAACCCCCAGACTCTGTCCAAACCCCGACCTTACCTCGCCCAAACCCTGTCCTGACCTTATCTTGATTCTATCAGACCCTATCCTGACCCTGTCCAGAACCTACCCCTACCGACGCCGGTCACTACCCCGACCGACGACGGCACCTAGACCGACGCCGGCACCTTCCATAACCGACGTCGGCACTACAGAGACCGACGCCGGTGACTGTGCAGAACAGTGCTGCATATCAGGTACGCACTTTATTTTTTGTCATTTATTTCTGTCATTTTATCTTTCATTATTATCTACTTTCGTCCAATATTTTGCTTTTTTATCAGTGGGTTGATATCCTTCTAGGAAGTCTTCGTACTTCCGGGATCGGGCATTCGCCTGACAGCCCACCATATCTTTGACTAACGTTTTTTCTGTGTTTTAGCCTTTTCTTCGCAGGTGTCATTCCTCCACAGCCAAAGAGGAGAATCTTCCAACGTCTGATTTCGGTGCGCTCGACTTTATCAGGTAACTTCTAGCCTCGACCATTTCTTTTAGTTTCTTATTTCTTCTTTGAATGTAGAAAAGCAATTTTGCATAGAAACATTCTGATGAAAAAGGGGTGAGGGTGAACGCTGTAAAGGTCGTGATTGCACGTATACCACTGCACGCGAGGGTCAGGTCAAACTGTCACAGGTCAAGGGTCGAGGAGTGCCAAAATTGAAATAACTGGGCCCCAGCATTTAGTCGTCTGTTGATCGGGTTATTCAATTTAAGCTGAAGCTCCAAATGGTCGTCGTGTTCCAGGTATCCCAGGCTCAGGAAGTGCTCCCAAAAACACGAAAAAGCCACAAGTAGGAGGGATCAACTGGGTCGCGATCCTATACTTGCGAAGGGTCAAAAATAGTCTGCGGACAATTCTGCTAACCAGCCGTGAGGTAGCACACATGCAAAAACAACCAAGGCAACAGCGGCTTGGAAGTAGTCGAGATCGGAGGAGATAGGCATGATCTCCAATGGTTGGTGGTTGATGGATGGATGAATGGATGAAAGGATGCGGCCGAGCTATCCTCAGAAGACCCCATGTCAACTGAGTGCTGCCTACATAGCCCCTGGTGATAGGGCCTCAGGCCAATGTAGTTCTCCCTAGAAGGGAGGAAGGGTCAAAGGGATAAAAGTGATCGTGGTCAAGGGTAAGGTTATGGTTAAAAGAAGGAAAGAAAGTTTGTTCATCAGAGAGACGAACAAATGAGAATGGTCGAGCTAACCCCAGAAGACAGTCGTGTCATCTGAGTGCTGCCTACATAGCCCCTGTAGAAGGGCCTCAGACCAATGTAGTTCAGACAAAGGGTCCGAGTAGTAGACAGGTGGTTAAAATAGTTGAGAGATTGGTCTTGGTTATGATGAAATAATGAGGAGAAAAGATGTTGCAGCCTTTTCCAAATGGTGTATTCTGCAACATTGGTTGAGAGGTCTTTCATCCCTAGCAATATTCCATATTCATGATGGAGGTATGCTAAAAATGAATTGAGGTTTATTTATGCTTCAGCAAGTATTGGTTTATGCTGAACATAAATTGCAGCAGGTCGATAGTTTCCATGTGTATTGGTGTCCATAAAAACTAGGGTGAATAGGCTAGGTCATGTTGATGGTCTGAAAAGAGAGTTGAGTTGAGTCGATTGACAAGTGATGAGGGTGAATGTGACCAAAGTGTAGAAGAAGTGAAAAGCATATTGCTCTTTCATTGACAAGGACCAAAAAGATAGCATAGATAGGGGTTATGAGAACCAAAAGCCCCAGTCATGTGTGACGTCGTTGACCATAGTTATGTTAGAGTGGTAATCGAATCACTTTGACATTAAAGTGAGCTCGAAGTCCCTTGAGCAGGTGATAGGAGGAGGAAAGAGGGTAACCCGTTTTAAGAGCAAAGGTAACCTTGCCCCTTTTTATAGGAGACCCTGAGACAACTACAAGTCAAGTCCATGACTCTTTTTTTTTTTTTTTGCGCAGATTGATCAATGCGGGAAGCCTGCATAGAGATGTCATTTGCTTGGTGGTCAGGTTGTGAAGCTGATCAATGCGGGAAGCTTCTAAAATAGTGCTGTTTATTGCCAGATTAGTCATAGCCATCCTTCGAGGGAGTGGTCTAGATTTTTGTTTAATATAAGGGCTTTTGAATAGCTGTCCTTCGAGGGAGCAGTCTATTAATTACAGCAATGATAGTACAGCTATCCTTCGAGGGAGCAGTCTGTTTTTTGATTTGATATTGATATAGTGACCATGGATATATTTTGACATCTTGATTTGTTTTTAGAGAAATGTGAGTCATGGACAAGACTGTAGAAGGTCAAGGGCTCCCTTTTATTAGGACAAAGCATCCATACATCATAAAAGGGTTATAGGAATTGTTAAGAGGAATAAGGTTGAAAGGGAGGAGGACTAAGAGGGTGGGGATTGCTCAAGGGATGAGCTCAGGTTAAGTGTCAAGTGGACGAGTACTCGACTAGCTATAGAACGGTCGTAGATGCAACACATTAAGAGGCTCAGGTTCTGGTCGGCCATCAAGAGAAGACAGACGGTAAATCCCTGATCCATACTTGTGCGTGATAATAAAAGGTTTGAGCCAATTAGGAGCAAACTTGCCTCGTTTACTTCGCTCCATATTGGTCACGTGTTGATTCTCTTTGAGGACGAGGTCTCCGATGTTGAAATCTCGTTCTCATAGATTTTTGTCATAGGTGCGCTTGATGCGATGTTGATAGACATGGAGATGATTAAGGGCAGCAAGACGGCGTTTGTCAAGTAACTCAAGTTGAGCTAAGCGATCTTGACGAAAGTCATCGTTGGAAAGAATATCATGTAGAGAAATGCGGAGAGACGAGATCTGTACTTCAAGAGGTAAAATAGCCTCTGTTCTGTACACGAGAGAAAAAGGGGTAGCACCCGTGGAGGTTCAGATGCTAGTGCGATAAGCCCACAAAGTGAAGGGAATGTGAATGTGCCAATCCCTGCCTATGTCACTGACCACTTTCATGAGAATTTTGGTGAGAATTTTGTTGGAAGCCTCGGCCTGCCCATTTGCTTGTGGGTAGTAAGGCGAAGAGAAACTGAGTTTGATGCCGAAGGAGTCGCATAGCTGTTGGACAGTTTTGTTTTTGAAGGACTTGCCGTTATCAGTGATGATTTTATGAGGGACACCGAAACGACAGATGATGTGGGTGTTGATGAAGTCGACAATCTTGTCGGCTTTTGTGGAGACGAGAGGAATGGCTTCCACCCACTTGGTGAAATATTCAATGGCTGTGATGATGGATTGATGACGAAGAGATGAATGAGGGTTAATCTCACCGATGAGATCTAAACCCCATTGAGAAAAAGGCCAGAAATCATGAGCAATTTGTAAGGCGTGACTGGGGAGATGAAGCAAGTTAGAGTGCTGCTGACACTTGATGCAACGCCGAACATAATCACTACAGTCTTGATGAAGGGTAGGCCAATAATAACCCAGATGAAGGATGCGCTTGGCAACCGAATTCCCACTGAAATGTCTGCCACAAATCCCGTCGTGGACTTGCTGAATGGCTTGAGATGCTTCAGTGGAGGTGAGATAGTGAAGAAGGAGGCCGTCGAAGCCTCGCTTATAAAGAAGACCCCCTAGCATGGTATAGCAAGCAGTACGCTTGATAAAAGCTCGTCGTGCATTACTAGAGAGGTTGGGAGGAATGACAAAGAGAGATAAGAAGTCCACAAGTTGCTTATACCAAGCATCTTGTGGGCTAGGGTCTATAGTGTTGACATGATGAATGTGAGGAGAGATATATGAAGGCAATGGCACACGACGCACCGTGACAAAAAGTCTGGATGCATATGAGGAAGATGGGATATGTGAAGCAAGAGAAGCCATGGTGTCAGCAAACTTATTCGTGGATCGAGGAACAGTCTGCAGGAGGAAATGGTCGAAAGATGCAAGGAGAATGCCAACACGGTTTTTTTACCTTTGCAAAATTTCATTTTTACAGAGGTATGAACTGTTGACCTGATTAACGATGAGCTGTGAGTCGCCGAAGATGTTGATGGACTTGATGCTGAGAGAGAAGGCGGTCTGAAGTCCCAAAATTAAGGCCTCGTATTCGGCCATATTATTGGTACAATCAAAGTCGAGTTTAAAAGACAAAGGCATGGGCTCCCCTTCGAGTGGGATGAGAATGACCCCAGCACCTCCACCTAGTTGACATTTGGATCCGTCAAAGAACATAGTCATCTGATAGGTGGTGTCATCGGAGGAAAGCACAGCGATAGACTCGTCAGGGAACTCACACTGCGAAGGTTGATTGTCAGGAAGAGGGGCATCTGCTAGTTGATCAGCGATGGTTTGCCCCTTGATAGATTTCTGCTGGATGAATTCGAGATCAAACTCAGCAAGCAGCATGAGCCACCGAGCCATACGTTGATTCTGATATGGCTTGGAGTGCATATACTTGAGAGGGTCAGTGTGGTTGATGATAAAGGTTTTGTGACTGAGAAGATAATGGCGAAGCTTAGTAGCAGCAAAGACTAACGCCAAACAGAGTTTCTTGATATGGGTATACCGAGTTTCATAGTCGACCAGTGTTCGGCTGATATAATAAACAGCTTGATCATGGTGATGCTCGTCTCGGTGCACGATCATGGCACTTAATGAATGGTGAGTGGCTGAGATATAAAGGTAGAAGGGTTGGTCATCTTTAGGTGGAATGAGAACTGGTGGAGAGACAAGATAGCATTTTAAGGCTTCAAAAGCCTCTTGACAGTTCTTATCCCATGTAAAAATGACGTCCTTCTTAAGGAGATGATGAAAAGGTTGGCAGCGGTCAGAAAGCTGCGAGATGAAGCGACGAATGGACTGGAGCTTGCCTTGCAAACTACGAAGCTGCTTGAGATTGGTCGGGGGAGGCATTTCGAGGATAGCGCGAATCTTGGCGGGATCTATCTCGATGCCACGGAAGGAAACGATGAAGCCGAGAAGCTTGCCAGAGAGGACCCCAAAGACACATTTCTTGGGGTTAAGATTGACATTGTACTGAAGAAGACGAGAAAAGATGATTTTGAGAATGGTCAGATGGTCACGGCGAATTTTGGACTTGCCGAGTAGGTCATCCACATAGTCCTCCATGATTTTGTGGAGGAGATCATGGAAAATGTAGGTCATGGCACGCTGATAAGTGGTGCCTGTGTTCTTCAAGCCGAAAGGCATGACTCGATAGCAAAAAGTCCCCCATGGGGTAATGAAAGTGGTCTTGTGCTGATCTTCCAGAGCAATCAGGATTTGATTGTATCCAGAAAACCCGTCCATAAGAGATAGCATCTCATGGCCAGCTGTAAGATCAACGAGCTGGTCAATGTTAGGAAGAGGAAAGTCGTCTTTAGGATAGGCTAGATTAAGGTCACGATAGTCTGTGCAGATCCAAATCCCCCCAGTTGCCTTGGTGACTGGGATGATGTTAGAGACCCACTGTGGATAATCGATGGGGTGGATGAAGGAGACAGAAAGGAGACGCTGAAGCTCCTCTTTGACAAGGAGGGTAACGCAAGGATGCATCTTTCGAAGCTTTTGCCTGATAGGCTTAGCCTCTGGTTTGGTGACAATGTTATGGGTAATGATGGTGGGGTCGATGCCAGGCATATCACTGTAAGTCCAGGCAAAGGCCTTGCTATGGTCAGAGAGGAACTGGGTATAGTCAAGCTGCTCCTGGGTGTCTAAAGATTGGGCAATCTTTAAGACATGAGGAACATCAGAAGAAGGAAGGTTGATGTCAATGGTTGATTCATTTAACATAACCTGGGTCTCAGAAGGGAGGGAGCACTGGATGAAAGAATCATCAGCACCCATGTAAGAAAGAATGGCGTCATCGTCAACGCAGTGAACAGTGTGAATGGTTGCCGACTCATCTTCGATCATGCTGGGAAGAATGAGAGAGAGAGACTTGGATACCCCATTGAGCTGATAAGTCAAGGGGTCCAGGCGGATGGTGTTTATGGAAAAAAAAAACTAGGAGGAATGGAAACCACTGACTCCATAGGTGAAGGTGGCAAAATAGGTGAGTGTGGAGGAGATTGGTCAAGGATTGGTTCAGGACAAAGGTCTACAGGGTCTTGAGTGGGGTTGTGATATCCCAGACCATACCGTTTCTTGGCGTCGTCATCATTGAGCGGTTGGATAGGCTGATGGGAGCCCTGCTCATAGCGTCCGAAACCAAAACCCTTCCATGCACACCTGTAAAGGTAAGTGTGTGCAAAGGCGGGGTTGCCAAGAAACGAGAAATCTGATGTGAAAGGTTGGGGTGAAGAAAGAGGATTACCGTCAGTAGGAGCTAGATTAAGCCCCCCATAGACGAGGTTGGTGCGGAGGTGAGGGGGACCATAAGGTATGATCATCCCGATCCGATGGTCGTAGCTGGGGCTGTGATGAAGGCGTCCATACTCTTGTGGAGTTTGGAACATGCTAAAGCCAGCAAGCGATACTCTCCCAATGAAAGTCTTTGGAAGACATCTTCCATGGGGTCTGTGGTTGTCGCTTGAAGGGGAGGTGTAAGGGCGACCACCTGTTGCAAACTGGTCGAAGCTTCCGCGGATGGAGGCGGTGCTGGGGTTGATGGCTTGATAGGAATGAGGACATCATTTGGACGGTAGGTGGTATTGCATGTTTTGAAGGGCGAAGGGTCAGTGGGAATGGTGTGGACTTGTCCATCATGCTCAAACTTCACACAACAGTGCAGGGTGGAGGGGACACAGGCCATGGCGCAGATCTAGGGTCGGCCCAGCAAGATGTTGTATTGGAACTCTCCTTCGATGATGTAGAAGAGCTCCGGGACTGTACGTGGACCAACGTGAATATGAAGGATGACTGTGCCAATGGTCATGGTAGTAGTGTCATTAAAAGAGCGCAAGATCGCGTCAGTTTTGGAGACACAATTCTTGGGAAGAGCCAACTGATCAAAGGCATGGGTGGAGATGATGTTGATGCTAGCACCCCCATCAATCATAACGCGTTTAATGCGTGTCCGATCGATATAGGTAGTGATGAAAAGGGCAGCGTCCTGATCTTCCGTATTGGATGTGGGAATCTCAGAATCACTGAATGTGATGGAGGCAACAGGGGCTAAGGAGTGGACAAGGGCATCAAGTGGTTGGGGATCCTCGGGTTGGACCTCCTCTGCCTGCAGGGCTTGGATGAGGGCCTGACGATGTTGGGGCGAGGTTTGGATGAGATCGTAGAGGGACATCTTCACAGGCGTCTGGTGAAGCTGTTTCAACATGGAGTCGTGGATTGGTCTGGAAGAGGAAAAAGAAGAGGAGGGTTGAGGCACGCCAAGGATAGAAATCTTAGGCTTAGGCGGTTGAGGTGGATTGACAAAAGGGTAGGTCCAAGGAATGGTGGCTTTTTCTTTTGCCTTGTCCTTTTGTGACCTAGTGGCGATGTGAATGGCATTGATTTCAAAGATGGGAGGTGAAGATGATGAAGGGGTTGTAACCGGTTGATGAGATGTGGATGGGTTTGAAGAGGTTGAAGGGTTATGAGAAGGAGTCGAGGGGCGGTCGAAAGTGTCCTCAAAGAGAAGAATGTCTTTCTCCAGATAACGGCGAATGACAGCCTTGAGGGCATAGCAAGTCTCGGTGTCATGTCCTGGTGTACGATGATATAAACAAATCTTCGTGTCGTCGAACCAGGAAGGTTTAGACCTGAGAGGTTGAAAGGGCTTGATGGGTGGAAGAGTTATGCTAGAAGTTTGCAAAAGTCATTGCAAGATCAAAGAGTATGAGCCCACTAAAGGGTCCGTGCTCATCGATGTATGCGATGTCGGTGACTTTTGCTTGGGCAAAGTTGGAGGGGGTTTTCGTACCACCTTCTTGGTTGATGGTGTGATGACAGGCAGAGACGGTACACTCTTCATGAGAGGTATCGCCCTTTTGGAAGAGGGTAGGCTAGCGGTAGGTAAAGGAAGCAAAGGAGGCAACTGGTTTTGATTAGAGGTTGAAGCGGGAAGGACTCTGGTTAAGGTTGAAGGATGCGGGCCCAAAATGGAGGGCAATGGTGATGGAAGAGGAGGCGTTCGCCTCTGTGGTTTGGCAGTCTTTTGTGATTTAGGTTGAAGACTATTATTAGTTGAAGTTTGGGTTAAGTCCACCTTCACTTGTTGATGAGTGAGGTTGGAGACGGGGCGAACGCCAAGTGTTTTGATAGGTTTAGGCGGAGTAGATGAGGGTTTTGGTTTTGATGAAGTTGATGAAGATGTAGACGGTTTGGAAGTAGAGATCTGATTTTTGTTGATAGTCTTAGGAGGTTCTGCCATGGGAGGATTAGCAGCATGAGATGAGAGGGCCCGGGCTTGTTGAAGAGCTGTGAGACGATCCCACAATCCCTGATGTTCCACTTTCCTAGAAGGGAGAAGTTCGAGTCTCTCCACTAGTTAGGAAAATGGCTGAGAAGATGCGGGATGAAGTTTGGGCTCTTGAGAAGATGCTGACGGTTGTGGGACTGAAGGTGAGATGGGTGTAGTAGTCTCGGGCCCAAAGCATGGTGAAGTCATGACAGGTTCATGTTTGGTTGGAGACGAAGGAGAGATGGGTTCTTCCCTGGGTGGAGAAGAAACTAGAGAATGAAGCTCCTCAAGCGGGTAAAGGGCAGGGATGATAGTGCCCTCCACTTGTGGTCGAGGAGTAGGAAAGGTTGGGTCCTCCATGGGCAACAAGAAGGAAGATGGTGAAACTGGCGGTGCTGGTAAGGTCGAAGCGTCCTCCAAAATGAGAGAAGTTGAGGGAGAACTAGCCGGTGAAAGAGGTTCATCCACATGTGATGGACTGATGGATGAACCCACCTCTTGGGGTTGGTTAGAAATGAGGGGCGAGACCGTATTGACTATTCGAATATTATGTTCATGGGTATTTTCAGTCAAGGTCTGGACGTTGTTTTGGGATGGTGGATGATTAGGGAATGGTTGTTTGAAGATATCGATACCCTGATTAGGAGGGGCGTTAGGATTGTCGAGGATGAGGTCACCCTTTTCCAACATGTCTTGGACTATGTTTTTAAGGGTCTTACAGTTGCCCGTGTCATGACCTTTAACACGGTGGTAGTGGCAGAAGTCATTTTCCCTATACCACGCAGGGATGGCGCGTGAGGGATCAAATTGTGGTGGAGGTCGGATCTGAGGGAGATTGATGGCCCCTTGTTTGACGAGTTTTTCCAGCACAGACGCTTATGATTCTCCAAGTGGAGTAAACTGTCGCTGTATGTATCTCTGCTGAAATTGACGAGTGGCGCTCATAGATGTGGATGGTTCAGGTTGATTAGTTGAAGGCGAAGAAGAAGAAGATCTAACAACCACAGCATTTGCTAAAGCTTTAGATTTAGGATTGGACGAGGAGGGCTTAGAAGAAGGGTCATTGGTTTTGGAGTTGGGATTCTTACTCCGCAACATGACTTTATTCTCCTCGACAGCACGTAACTCAAGTTTACAAGCCATCGTGAAGGCTTCATCAAAAGTGCGGAAGGTTTGAACCCTCAAGGTAGAAGAAATATGTCTAGCGCAGGCTTGAGAGAAAAGTTCAATAAGCTCAGGCTGAGGTAAGGAAAATGAAAGTTGATTGATAAGGCCCCTCCACCGAGCGGCAAAATCAGTAATAGATTCATCCTCGAACTGGCGAATAGAATAGAGGTCTGTGATGGAGACCTTCTTGGTGATATTGATGGAGAAATGATCGAGGAAGAGCTGGGCCAGCTGAGTGAATGTGAGGATGGAATGGTTGGGAAGAGAGCTGTACCAGTCAAGTGCAGCACCCGAGAGAGACATGGGAAACGTGCGTAAGAGTAACGCATCATCATGGGCGATAAGGTAACAGGCGTGTCTGAATGCCCGTAAATGTTGTTATGGGTCTTCCTTGCTCTGGAAAAGAGAAAACTTAGGAAGTTCCCACTGGCTGGGATATGGTCTGATGGGGACAGAAGGATGGATGGGCTCGTTGCAAATTTGTTCGTACGAGAGAGTGTTGCGTGAGCCGGTAACGGAGGTCTCTAGGTTGGACATTTTATCCATCAGCATCTTGATAATATCTACTGACGGATTGGCGGGTGGAGTGCCTCCTAGATTGTAAGGCGCTTGAAAGAGGCTAGAGGAGGCGTGCGACGTAGTCAGTTGTACCAATAAGGGCGCAACGTACGGATGACTAGTCATAGGGACAGAAGAAGTGATTAAGGATGGTTGGATGGAAGGCATGGCTAGGTTTGATGTTATCATGGGAGGTTGGCTAGAGGTAACATGGGCCAATGGATGGGTAGCCACCCTAGTGTTGATAGGAGTAAGGGTGGGCGGAATAGAGATGACCAGGTTTTGAAAGGGGGTAGAAAGTGGTTGAGTGGACTGAGATTGATTGGGGGCCGAAACCCTGGTGAAAGTGGGCCCAACGACGGAAGGAGAGGCCACACTTGGATGGTTGGTAAAAGGTTGGTCATTGGTTGAGGCAACAGCCTGGGTGTCTAAGGGTTGGACTACGAACGTTGTTGATACGACCGCAGTCTCGAGGAGAGAAGTCGGCATTCCATAAATTGGATTGCCTAAGGGGTCTCGCATTCGGCTATTCGCGAGATAGTGCTGCAAGGCTTTGGTATTGAGGTCTAGGAATCGTGCGAAATCTTGGTCCCCTTCTGGGATAATAGGCGTTTGGGTCGGAGATGGTCTGGTAGGAGTTTTTTCAGTTTCTGAGTTGAACTCCATTATAGGGCTGGTTGTAGGTGGGGTAGATGGAAGAGGATGATGCCTCACGTGATCGACTAGAGCCTTGGCTTGGCTACGAGTCAGAACCATTCAAGGCAAGGAAGAACGTCCTCACAAGCTCAAACAAGTAGATCCTAAAACCCTAGAAGTAAATTATTAGGATTATAGTGGCTTATGCCTTAGAATGTGTGTAGAGGAAGATTGGCTTTGTGAGTCGGGTCCTAGAAGAAGCAGTCTATGGATGGTTTCGGGTTTTGTTATGGTGCTCAAGAAATCTGTGTTAGCTTCCGTACAGGCCTGGTGCTAAGGAGCAAGCTCCCCTCACTTCACGATTCCAGTGGTTAGCTGGTTTCGCTTAGCTAAAATATACTTCCACTAGAGTTTATCCTCCGCCAGAGAACGGAGTGGGCTTCCCCCTTGGTGATGAAATCCAAGTAGGGTCACCGGGATGGGTAAGGTATCCGCTGGGGGATGAAATTCCAGTTGGGCCTTGTCTCAGGTAAGTTTTATGTTTGTTTTGTGCAGGTGGTTTGGTCATGTAACATCAAGTGATCTAGATTAATTCAATATGCGTTTTAATTACTATGTGTGGTCTAAAAGATGCAAGCAATCAGAAATGAATGCAAAGTGTTTTAATGCCCAAGTCAAAATATTTGTTCGTATGAAGACGAATGGAGAAAGAGTCGAAGAATATGAGTTTTAGCTAGTCTAGAAGTGCAAGAAAGAAAGAAATGTTTGTTTTAGTCCTGCTTATGATGTCGTTTAAGAAGAGACGAAATGAGGCGAAAAGGAAGGAACCTAATGCACCTAAATGAATGAAAGAAAGAAAGAACCCAAGGAGGACCTAGGGTCCCACTGGGCGTGCCAGAATGTTTCTATGCAAAATTGCTTTCTACATTCAAAGAAGAAATAAGAAACTAAAAGAAATGGTCGAGGCTAGAAGATACCTGATAAAGTCGAGCGCACCAAAATCAGACGTTGGAAGATTCTCCTCTTTGGCTGTGGAGGAATGACACCTATGAAGAAAAGAATAAAACACAGAAAAACGTTAGTCAAAGATATGGTGGGCTGTCAGGCGAACGCCCGATCCCGGAAGTACGAAGACTTCCTAGAAGGATATCAACCCACTGATAAAAAAGCAGAATATTGGATGAAAGTAGATAATAATGAAAGATAAAATGATAGAAATAAATGACAGAAAATAAAGTGCGTACCTGATATGCAGCACTGTTCTGCACAGTCGCCGGCGTCAGTCTCTGTAGTGCCGGCGTCGGTTATGGAAGGTACCAGCGTCAGTCTAGGTGCCGTCGTCGATCGGGGTAGTGACCGGCATCGATAGGGGTAGGTTCTGGACAGGGTCAGGACAGGGTTTGGGCGAGGTAAGGTCAGGGTTTGGACAGAGTCTAGGGGTTTTAGTCGAGTCTAGACAGAGTTATGGATGTGGATAGTGGGCAGGGATGTAAAGGAGAGATGCAAAACTTGGGTCTGTGGTTTGAAGATTCAGGATGACAGAAATAATGAACAAAGAATAATTAGAAAGAAATAAAACAAACAGAGTAGATACTTACCTATCAGAAGATGTGATGAAAGCCATGGTTGAAGTTGTCTGTGCAGTGCCGGATTGAAACGAATGCAGATTGGTTGATGCCGGAGTTGGTTGATCGCGAGAGTATTGATTGCCAGAGTCTGTGGATGTCGGAGTTTGCAGGTCGATTGAATGCTTGTTCAGTTTTATTGATTAGCCTCTCGAATGGTTGGTGGAGGCTGATGAAGGCAAGGGACGGTTCGAGAGACGGTTCGACAACCGTTTCGGGAAACCGATCGGGAACCGAATGATAACTGATAATGGATAACGGCAAGGTGACCGACGTCGGCAGGATTGCCGACGTCGGCCGATAAGTGACCGACGTCGGCGACATTGGCCAGGTAAAGACCGTCATCGGCAGATGCATAATGGGGATAGAGTCTAGCTTTAGCTCTGTGCTCATTTTTACATGCTGCCAGGGTCAAGGTTGGTGGAACAAGTGATCGACAAGGGTTAAATAGGCGAAGAAGAATAAGACGGGGAATGACCAGGGGAGTCGACACGATTTCGGTGTCTACAGGAAGGTAAATTCCTTTATACCCTCATTTGAAAACCTCCACCTTATAACTTATGTCTTCAACACCTGATTATGGATCTCTATTTTTCTAACCCCTATTCAAACTTCTTCTCTATCTCATATAGGCATGCCACAATATCTCTCTTTTTTACTAAAATTATCCTCATATGCATACTCAAACCTCTTTGCATATCCTAAAATAGTAAAATCACTATTTAGACATCAGAAATATAACCTATAGTTCATACACATAGTCATCACTTTGCTTTACTCATTAACTCATCAACTAGGCACTCTACCTCTCCTCATACATAATCAAACCTATAAAAGCACTATTATGACATCAAAAATATGACCTATAGGTCATATAAAACATCATAAAATTTCTCTTCCCTTCAACCCATTCATTGATCACACACATCCTTCACCTTGCCTTTTCTCACCAAACACACTCTTTCAAAACAACCTCTTAAGTATACTAACTCATTCTGCCTCATCTAGGATTATTAGGCCCAATGACCTATGCGATCACCTTCATCACCTTAATTAGACAAGTATGTCTAATTATCTTCAATCTCTACTAGTCCTCACTAACTTACATCATCTGTTTCAAAAGTTCTTTTCTTCACTTGGATTCACATTTACACAAGCCTTCACTTTGATCACCTACTCACAAGTCTTCTCAAAAGTCTTCTCACAAGTATAGAAACTAACACATTTGGTTTCACTATATATATCATAAAATGAGGAATATGATCAAAGGCATTGAATCATAAGTCAATTCTCTTGAGGTAAGTTTTTTAGGTATATCCAAGAAAGAAGAAAAGAAGTATCAAGAATAGATCATGTTTATTGAAGTGCAAGCATACAGATTGAAAGATATGGCCAACAAGGCCAAAGAGGATGAAGAGAAGATTAGTATTCTTGAGGATCAATTAAAGACTCAAAATGTAAATATTAAAGCAAGAGAAGATGAGTTCACTTAGCTAAAGATTGAGATGGGGTCCTTGAAGAGTCAACATGAGCTTGTTGTAGTCAAGTTGGATAAAATTGAAAAGAAGCATGAGAAGCTTGAGTATGTCAAGGAGAATGTAAGTTTTGAAAGAAATACAAGAAGGACTATTAGACAATGAAATGATTCAAGGTATGCTAGCTTATTCCATGGTCATTATTATACATGTAATAAGTATGGTCATAGAGCTAAGGAATGTATAAGGAAGTCAGTCAAGAATGATTTCTCATGGAACCTTGGAAGAAGAAGCAATTAGTCTTAGAGAAATGATATATTAGATAAATTAAGAAGTATGATGAATGATATTGTTTTTTATAGTTGCAATAAAGTAGGACACATTGCCAAATTCCACAAGACTAGTTTGAAGATGAACTCAAGATTTGACAAGAAGAAAGATGCTCATAAAAGTCACTCAATGGTATTAAGACCAAAGACTATAAAGGATAATCATGATCAAGGTGGACTGCCTACTACAACAAAGAAAGAAATAGATATGAAGAAGATATAAAATTTGTCTTCTATCCAGATAAAAAAAGAGGATCATAATCATTATCAAGCAAAAGGTATGAATGATCTTGTTTGTTTCAGTTGTCATAGAGTTGGTCACATTTCTAGGTATTATAAGAACATCTTGAATGAGTTCTCAAATAAAATAAGGTGTATATATCTCCTAGTGTGCAAGGAAGAGGTCATATATGGGCATGGAAACCTAAGCATATTAGAAAAGATCAGACTAGGAACAAAGATGGTTTATTTTCCATGATAGACATGAAGGAAGTCAAGAGCTTCTATTGACAATATTTATTGATAAATCTAAAGAAAAGAATAAATTTAAAGATTCATTCAAAGTTAATCAAAACTACAAATCAGAGAAAGGTATGGAGATATAGGAGTGCCTAGAGTTTTGGTACTTTTATTATCACTATGTCAAAAGGGGGTTATCTCTCTTAGCTTCAAAGAGACACTTTTCAAAAAGAAGAAGAATGGTGGATATTGGTAGGGTCTTGTTTGATGTTGCAATATAGAGAAGGTCATGAGAAGATGTGTTGGATTACTGTGAAGTGCTTCGTTGATTAGTAGATCTGTGTGTCATGTTTGCTCTTAGTTTTTGAAGAACTAGCCCAAAGGATAAAAAGGTAGTGACTTGAGGTTTTAATGTCTACAAACCCTAAGGCATGTGTTCATGATGATAATGACTCATTTTTGGTATATTGAGCTAAGTGAACATCAAGTGAAAAATATTCAATGTTTTTTAATTAGTTGTTGACATGTTTGTAATGCATGATTGAGCTTAGTTTAGTGTTCTTTATCATGAAAAAATATTGGCAGTATGTGCAAGGTCTTCAAGTATGAAATGGTAGTTTCTAGGTGGCTTAATGAGATTTATGGAATGCCAAGAATATTTTGTAGCTAAAAAATGTCTATATACTTCTTTGTGATGTGCTCTAGGTTTTTTTTTAGTTTGAAGGTATGTTGAAGTCAAATTGGAGATTTTTGGTTGCTCTTGGATTTCCCAATTTGTGATTAAAAGTATGCAGGTCCTAAAATGGGTTATAGGAATTCAAGGTTGCCAATAGTGTGGAATATTAATGGTCCAATAGTGTGTGATGGTTGTTTCTAGGTGTAGAAGAAGTTTCATAAGTGGGTGTTGACCAAAAGGAGGTTTATTGACCTTGTTTGTTTTAAGATCTAGGGTTTTGGGATTTGCTAGAAAAGTGGTCTACCTTATTAGTTGAGGTATAAATATTCTTAATAGGCTGAATGGGCCAAATGGGTTATCAAATCAAGATTCAAAAATATTTTAAGGTTTGTGGTTTTCAAATTATTCATGTTCTTATCAACATGGAGGCCTAATTAAAAAGATAGTTTGTGAATGAAGTATGTTATATAGGATGATATTGTTGTTGAAAATTAATTTTTTTGATGGGGCATATGAGAGTGATTTAGATATGATTTTTTAGGCCCTGAAGATGTGTCGATTGAAATTTGTGTGCTTTTCAAGTTCTAGGTAGGGTTACAAGGAGTCTAAAATAGGCCTAGTCTTGAATATGTGATTTTTGTTCATTTTATCCAAAATAGAAAGGCATGAGTATCTCAAGGTGAGTTAGTTTGTTTTAGAGCATGTTTCCTATTTGGTGAGTGGCATGAAATTATGTTGGTGGTCCTTGAGGTGGTTTGAGAAAGAAGGATAGTAAGCCTATATGGTGGTTCTTCATGGTATGTGGAGATCTGAAGATGCTCAAAAGATACAATGGCTTAGAAATATTAGTGGGAGTCCCTCTCAGATGTTTCTTGGTGAGTTTCATTAGATGTCATTGTTTAGTGTGTTCTATCTTCATTTGTTGCAGTGCTTGGTTGAAGAGAGCGTTAGCATGGAGCAAGAGGAAGGTGTTAAGGAAATAAGAGGTAGGCTCAAGGTAAGGGAGAGTTTGTATCATATTTATAATATGTTCATTTTCTATTTGAAAGTATTTTTAGGTATTTAGGATTAGTTAGTGCCCACTTTGTCATTATGTCAAAGGGGGATAAAGTTCCTATTATAGATTGCTTGAAGAGAGCAAAGGTGAGTGAAATGATTTTTGTTGACATCAACGACAAAGGGGGATTATTAGAGATCTATCAATGACTTCATGATAATGTCATGAAGGTGTCCTAGTGAGTGGATGAAGTGCCTTTATAGTCTAAGTGACAATGACAAAGTGTGCAATGTGCTTGTCTTAGTATACTTGAAGGAGGTTTGGTTGATATTTAGTTTTGACATGGCTAGAGTTGTTCAAGGATGAATATGGAGTATAAAGCATGTATAATGGGTCATATAAAAGGTTTTTTATGATTTGAGTGTTTGTGTTCATGAGTGGAATTCAAATGTTTCATCATTATTCTCATCTAGACATTTTTGGTCCAATGGTGAAAAATATGATTAGGCAGTTTGATGATGTCATAATTTACACATGTGGATGATTCAAGGGGAGTTGGTCATATGGTTGTCATCAAATTGTTCCCTATTTTATATGTACAAAGTCTCAGGTCATTTGTCTAAGTGTGAAAAAAAATATGCAAGTGTAAAGTTTGGTTCCCAGACATTTTGATAGTGTTTTCCCATAGCCAAATTTGCAATGTGGCAAAAAGAGCTAAGTAAGCATTTTGATGTAGTCATATCTCATATGTGTGGAAATCTTAAGAGAATTTGATCATATGGTTTTGTTTAATTTTTTGACTAGTTAATTTTTTATAACTTTCAAATCAAGCGTAAAAGAAGGACAAAATATATGCATGTGCAAAATTAGTCTTTCTAGATAGTTCTTGACATAGTTGGCTCTAAAAATATGTAAATCTAAGGAGGAATTTTAATGTCATTATATCTCACATGTGTGAGTATTCTATGAAAATATTGACACATGGTTGGATTATCTTATATTAGTATATCATGTGGTCCAAATTTTATAACATGCATTTGAGAGAAGAAAAATATATGGAAGTCCAAAGTTGGACTTCTAGGTAGTTAAGTAATTGTCCCCATACTTAGTCATTTTTGCACAATGTTAAAGATTAGGACCAAATGAGGACTAATAGTGTAAGGGATTTAATGAATCTATATCTATGGTGTGTATAAATTTAAATATGTCTAAGTGTTTAATGCTTAAAATTGGTAAAGATCAAGCTCCTTACAAAAGGATTGATAAAGCATGTTTACTCGAAGATGTCAAGATGCTACGAGATGGTGCCAAGTGTTCATTGATTAATGTTGAGCAAAGATAAAGATCAAAATTATTACAAGGATAAATGATGAGTGGGTGATAATATAGATAGAGATAAATGGTGTGCATTAAATTTAAGAAGTCAAAGTGACATCTATTTAGCATTTTTAAAGACCAAGTTATGTACAGAAGATCGACAGTGCACGTTAAGTTAAAGTTGCTAGATTACATGAGATGAGGTCAACTATTCAAAGATTAAAATTTAGGAATTAGAAAACTATGAATTAAATTTATAAGAAGATCGATGGTGTATGATCAATCTGAATATGTGAGAGCATGAGATGTGAGCATATTGTTTGAAGTTTAACTGTGACCATTTGTATTTGAATATTTAAATTTATGAATAAAAAACTAGTGCTATGTATTGTATCCTTAAATTTTGATATAGGTATAATTTAAAAGGTAATATAAAAATAAAATTTTAAGAGGAATCAATGGTTCATATAATGAACCTAATTTTCAGATTTGAAAGTGTGTATAATCAAAGTTATGAAGGTTTAACTTTGACTGTGTTCATGTATATTTTACAAGTAACCTGAGAAGATTTTGTGAGCTTGTTTTGATGTTTTTTCGATATATTTTTATGAATTGGATATTGGGGAAGTGTTTTAGAATCTATGAGGATGATATGTGTACATTATGAAGGATTGTGCAATCATATGCAGTATGAACAAAGGTTTATAAGTTGACCATGTATTCATTCATGGTGACTGTGTGCACAAAATATTGTTTGAGTGATTTTTGCTTAAGTAGAAGGGTATTGTGATGGTTTTTGGAAGTTAAGGAAAATTTATAGATCATGTGGAATGTTTTCATGCATTTGATAATTGTTCCTATTTTTAGTTTTCTCTAAGAAGTGTCAAAGAGCTGAATGGGTCTCCATAGGACGTAAAAGTGACTTAGGCCTATTTGAAAGTATGTTGTGCTTAAGTGTGACCTATGTGAGATGCCTTAAGGGTGAAATAATGTATTTTGGTTGATAAATAAATATTGTGAAATTTATAATTCATGAATTCTCTATATATAGTAAAACCAAATGTGTTGGTTTCTAGACTTATCAGAAGACTTTTGAGTAGGTGCTCAAATTGAAGGCTTGTACGAATGTGGAGCCAAGTGAAGGAGAGAACCTTTGAAAGAGAAGGTTAAGGTTAGTGAGGACCATTAGAGAGTGAAGAATATCAGACATAATTGTCTAAGCAAGGTGATGAAGGTGATTACATAGGTCATTGGACCTAATAAGCCTATAAGAGGCAAAATGAGTGAGTATGCTCACGAGGTTATTTTGAAAGAGTGTGTTTGGTGAGAAAAGGAAAGGTGAAGAATATGTGTGCTTAGTGAATGGGTTTAAGGGTAGAGTAGTTTGATGATGGTGTATATGACCTATAGGCCATATTTTTGATGCCATAACAATGCTTTTATAGGTTTGATTGTGTATGAGGATAGGTACAATGCCTAGTTGATGAGTTAATGAGTAGAGCAGAGTGAGGACTATGTGTATGACCTATAGGTCATATTTGTTATGTATAAATAGTAATCATATAGTTTGAGGATATTTTAAGAGGTTTAAGTGTGCACATGAGGATATTTTGAGTAAATAAGGATAGAGATTGTGACATGCCCATGCGAGAGGCCTGTATGAGATAGAGAGAGTTTATGCAGGTGTTAAATAAATAGAGATCCATCATTAGGTGTTGAAGACATCAGTTATAATGTGGAGGTGTTCAAAGGAGGGTCTAAAAGACTTGATCTTCCTTAGGGGAAGTTTCTCCTTATAAAATAAGTGTTGCACTAAAGGCCTTAGGTTAGGAGGACATGATCAAGTTATTTGGTCTAAAGGACTTGACCAGTTTCTTATTTTTAATTTCCTATAGGACAATTAGTCCATGTTTTGTAGGCTTGAGAGTAGGTTTTATTCCAAATGAGGGTTTCCCACAAGAACTATGTGTTTGATCTTGTGTATGCATTGAATAAATGATCTATCTTGTTAATGTTGCTTAATCAAGTTGATATATGTTGATTATTTAAATAGTTTGAAATAATTGGAATTGTAATTGAAATATTTGGGCCCATTGATTCACCCCCCCTCTTAGTGATTTTACCTCTAATAATTGGTACTAGATCGGGTCTTTTGGAGGAATCTTAACAGCTTGAAAGAGATTCTAAGTAGGTATAAATGTGGCCAAACAATTGAAGAAAGAGAATCAATAGTGGAAGGATGTGATTAAGGTACTTGAAGAGCAAATATATACTTTGAATAAAGATGAAAAAATGGATGAGAATGTTATCAATGATCTTAAGGTTTAGCTAGTAGATGCCAAGATAAGTTTGAGTTCAAAAGAGGAAAGTTATTCAAATAAAAAATCTTGTCATAAAAATAGATAAATTGAAAGCGAAGAAGAAGAAATTGATCTAAAATTAGAGAACATAAGTGAACTTGGTGAATTAAAGGAATAGAAGAAGAGGAATCATAAAATGAAGAATATGATCAAAGGTATTAAAGCACAAGTCAGTTCTCTTGAGGGAAGTTTGTTAGGCATGTCCAAGAAAGAAGAAAAGAAGTATCAAGAACATATCAAGTCCATTGAAGTGCAAGAATATAGATTAAAAGACATGGAAAATAAGGCCAAAGAGGATGAAGAGAAGATTAGTATTCTTGAGGATCAATTAAATACTACAAATGTAAATCTTAAAGCAAGAGAAGATGAGTTCACTCAGCTAAAGATTGAGATGGGGTCCTTGAAGAGTCAACATGAGCTTGCTGTAGTCAAGTTGGATAAAATTGAAAAGAAGCATGAGAAGCTTGAGTATATCAAGGAGAATGTAAGTTTTGAAAGAAATACAAGAAGGACTATTAGACAATGAAATGATTCAAGGTATGCTAGCTTATTCCATGATCATTATTATACATGTAATAAGTATGGTCATAGAGCTAAGGAATTTAGAAGGAAGTCAGTCAAGAATGAGTTCTCATGGAACCTTAGAAGAAGAAGCAAATCTTCTTAGAGAAATGATATATTAGATCAATTAAGAGGTATGATGAATGATATTTTTTGTTACAGTTGCAATAAAGTAGGACATATTGCCAAATTCTGCAAGACTAGTTTGAAGATGAACTCAAGATTTGACAAGAAGAAAGATGCTCCTAAGAGTCACTCAATGGTATTGAGACCAAAGACTATAAAGGATAATCATGATCAAGGTGGACTGCCTACTACAACAAAGCAAGAAATAGATATGAAGAAGATATAAAATTTGTCTTCTATCCATACAAAAAAGGAGGATCATAATCATTATCAAGAAAAAGGTATGGATGATCTTGTTTGTTTTAGTTATTATAGAATTATCACATTGCTTGGTAATGCAAGATCAAATTGAATGACTTCTCAAAGAAAAATAAGGTGTATATATCTCCTATTTTTCAAAGAAGAGGTCGCAAATGGGTATGGAAACCTAAGCCTGTTAGAAGAGATTAGACTGAGACCAAAGATGGTCTATTTTCCATGATAGACATGAAGGAAAGTCAAGAGCTTCTGTTGACAAAATTTATTGACAAATATAAATAAAATAATGAAGTCAAGGATTCATTCAAAGTCAAGTAGGACTAAAAATTAGAGAAATTTATGGAGATATGGGAGTCTCTAGAGTTTTGGGATTTTTATTCTCACTATGTCATAAGAGGTGTCTCTCTTAGCTTCAAGGAGACACTTTTCAGAAAGAGGAAGCATGGTGGATGTTGTTTGGGTATTATTTGATGTTGAAAGATAAATAAGGTCATGAGAAGATGTGTTGGAATAATGTGAAGGAAATTATTGATTGGAAGACTTGTGTGTCATGTTTTCTCTCAATTTTTGAATAACTAGCCCAAAGGATGAAAGGCAATGAATTGTGGGTTTGATGTATACAAACCCTAAGGCATGTGTTCATGATGATATTGAATCATTTTTGGTATATGGATCTAAGTGAAAATTAGGTGAATAATATGAAATTTTTGTTTATTAGTTTTTGACATGTTTGTAATGCATGATTGAGCCCAGTTTAGTGTTATGTTTCATGAAAGAATATTGGTAGCATGTGCAAGGTCTGCAAGTAGGCAATGGTAGTTTCTAGGTGGATTAATGAGATTGATGGAATGTCAAAAAGAGTTTGGTGATTAAAAATGTCTATGAAATTCTTTTTGATGTGCTCTAGGTGTTTTTTTGGTCTGAAGGTATGTTGAAGTCAAATTGGAGATTTTTTTTTGCTCTCGGGTTTCCTAGTTTGTGCTTAAAAGTATGTAGGTCCTAAAATGGGTTATAGGAAGTCAAGGTGCATAATGGTGTGGAAGCTCAAATATTGGTCCAAGAGTGTGTGATGGTTGTCTCTAGGTGCATAAAAAGTTTCAAAAGTGGACATTGACCAAAAAGAGTTTTGTTGACCTTGTTTGTTTTGAGATTTTAGGGTTTTGGGCTTTGCTAGAAAAATGGTCTACGTTATGAGTTAAGGTCTAAGGTTTATTAATAGGTTAAATTGGACAAATGGGTTGTCAAATAAATATTCATAGAGATTTTAAGGTTTGTATTTTTTAAATTAGTCACATTTTTGTCTAGATAGAGGCTGTAATTAGAAAGATGGCTTATGAAGGAAGTATGTTATAGAGGATGAGATAGTTGTGAAAAATTGATGTGATTGATGAGGTATATGATAGTGCTCTAGATATGAAGTTTAAAGTCTTGAAGACGTGTCTATTGAACTTTATGGGCTCTAAAAGTTTCATGTAGGGCTACAAGGAGTCTAGAATAGGCCTAGTCTTAAAGATGTGCTTTTTGTTTATTTTTTCCAAAAGATCAAGGCATGAGAATCTCAAGGTGAGTTCTTAGGTTGTTTAGATAATGTTTCCTATTTGGTGAGTGGCATGAAGTTATTTTAGTGGTCCTTGAGGTGGTTTGAGAGAGAAGGCCAATAAACCTATATGTTGGTTCATGGTGTGTGGATATCTAAAGATGCTTGAAAAATGCAATGGATTATAAATCTTAGGGGGGGAGGTCACTATCATATGTTTCTTGTTGATTTACATCATATGTCAGTGTTTTATCTTCATTGGTTGATGTGCTTGGTTGAAGAGAGTGTTGGCATGGAGCAAGAGGAAGGTGTCAAGGCAAGAAGAGGTGGCTCAAGGTAAGGGGGAGTTTGTATCATATTTATAAGATGGTCCTATATTATTTTATGGTATTTTCAAGTCCTTAAGATTAGTTGGTGCCCACTTTGTCATTGTGTCAAAGGGGGAGAAAGTTCCTATTAAAGAGTGCTTTAAGAAAGAGAAGGTGAGTTGAATGATGTTTGTTGACATCAATGACAAAGGGGGATATTGTTATAGAGTTGTCATTGATGTCATGGTGATGTCATGGATGTGTCTTAGTGAGTGGATGAAGTGTCTTGATAGTATAAGTGATAATGACAAAGTGTTCAATGTGATTGTCCTACTATGCTTGAAAGGGGCTTGGTTGATCTTCAATTTTGACATGGCTAGAGTTGTTTAGGGATGATTATGGAGTATTGAGAATGTGAAATGGGTACTATAAAAGGTTTTATATGATTTTAATGCTTATGTGCATGAGTGGAATTCACTTGGTTCATCATTATTATCATCTAGACATTTTAGGTCCAATGGTAGAAAATCTAGGTAGGCAGTTTGATGAGATCATAATTTCCACATGTGGATGAGTTAGGGGGAGTTGATCATATGGTTATGATCATGTTAGTCCTTAGTTTCTATGTGCAAAGTATTAGGTCATGTGCTTAATTAGTTTCTATTTACAAAGCCTTACGTCATGTGCTTAAGTGAGATAAAATATATGTAAGTGCAAAGTTAGGCTCCCAGGCATTTTGACAATGTTTTCCCATACTTAGCCAAATTTACAATGTGGCAAGAAGAGCTAAGTAATAATTTTGATGTAGTCATATCTCACACGTGTGGATGTTTTAGGAGATATTGATCATATGGGTTTATTTAGTTTTTTTCCTAGTTGATTTTTGCTAACTTTCAGGTCAATCACCAAAGCACAACAAAAGCTATGCATGTGTAAATTTAATCTTTCCAGATAGTTATTGACATAGTTGGATCTATGAATAGATAAATATGAGGAGGAATTTTAATGTCATTATATCTCACATGTGTGAGGGTTCAAAGAGGAGATTGACATATGGTTAGATTTTCCTATGTGAGGAGATCATATGGTCCAAATTTTAGAACATGCACTTAAGTAAAGAAAAAGATATGGAGGTCCAAAGTTGGTATTTTAGGTAGATAATAAATGTCCCCATACTTAGTCATTTTTGCATGATGTTAAAGATCAGGACTAGATGGAGATCCAACAATGCACAAGAGTTCATACATCTAGATCTATAGTGTGTATCAGGTTAAAGAGGTCAAAGTGTTCAATGCTTAAACTGGGTAAAGATCGAGATCCTTAAAAAATGATTGATGGAGCATGTTTATTCCAAGATGTCAGGATGCTATGAGATGGTGCCAAGTGTTCATTCTTTAACATTGACTAGAGATGAAGATTGAGCTTATTATAAGGATCAATGGTGAGTGGGTGATTGTAATGATAGAGATCAATGGTGCACATTAAAGTTAGGAGGTCAAAGTGATAGTTTTTTAGAATTATTAAATACTGAGCTACATATAGAAGCTTGATGATGTACATTGAGTTAAAGTTTCCAAATTACAAGAGATGAGGCCAAATGTTCAAATATTAATATTTAGGCATTGGTATACTATGCGTTAAATTTTAGATAAGATTTATGGTATGTTATCAATATAAATATGTGAGATCATGATATGTGAGCATATTATTCAAAGTTTAACTGTGACCATTTGCATTTGAATAATTTGAATTTGTTAAGGAAAAACTAGTTATTTGTACTTTGTCCATAAATTTTGATCCAAGATAAATTCAAAGGCGATATAAAAATAAAATTTTAATAGGAATCCATGGCACATCTAATGAACCTTATTTTTAGATCTGAAAGTGTGTACAATCAAAGTTATGAAGGTTTAAAATTGTTTATGCGTTCATGTATATTTCTGCAAGTGACTTGAGAAGATTGTTCAAGCTTGTTTTTGATGTTGTTTCGATATATTTTTAAGAATTTGATATTGGGGAGTGTTTTATAATTTATGAGGACCATATGTGTGCATTATTAAGGATTGTTTAATCATATGCAGCATGAACAAAGGTTTACAAGTTGACTATGTATTCATTCATGGTGACTGTATGCACAAAATGTTGTTTGAGTGATTTATGCTTAAGAAAAAGGGTACTGTGATGGTTATTAGCAGTTAATATGACATATAGATCATATGGAAAGTGTTCCTATGTTTTAAATTCTCAAAGAAGTGTCAAAGAGCTGAACGGGTCTCCATAGGACCTAAAAGTGACTTAAGCCTATTTGAAAGTATGTTGTGCTTACGTGTGACCCATGTGAGATGACTTAAGGGTTAAGGAATATATTTTGGGTGAAAAGGAAATATTTTATACTTAATAATTCATGAATTCTCTATATATATTTAAATAAAATGTGTTGGTTTCTAGACTTGTGAGTAGGTGCTCAAAGTCAAGGCTTGTGTAAATGTAGAGCCAAGTGAAGGAGAGAACCTTTAAAATAGAAGGTACATGTCAGTGAGGACTAGTAGAGATTGAAGATGATTAGACATACTTGTCTAAAAAAGGTGATGAAGGTGATCACATAGGTCATTGGACCTAATAAGCCTAGAAGAGGCAGAATGAGTGAGTATGCTCAAAATGTTATTTTGAGAGAATGCATTTAGTGAGTGAAGTAAAGGTGAAGGTTGTGTGTGATTAGTGAATGGGTTAAAGGTAAAATAAAGTTGATGATGGTGTGTATGACTTATAGTTCATATTTATAATATTATAATAGTGCTTATGTAGGTTTGATTATGTATGAGGAGAGGTAGAGTGCCCAATTGATGAGTTAATGAGTAGAGTAGAGTGAGGACTATGTGTATGATATCTAGGTCATATTTTTTATTTCCAAATAGTGATATTGTAGTTTGAGGATATGAGAAGAGGTTTGAGTGTTGATATGAGAATAGTTTTAGTAAATAAAGAGAAAGATTTTGACATGCCTATATGAGATAAAGAGAGAGTTTGTGTAGGGGTTAGATAAATAGAGATCCATCATCAAGTGTTGAAGACATCAGTTCTAAGGTGGAAGTGTTAAAAGGAGGGTATAAAGGACTTTATCTTCCTTAGGGAAAGTTTCTCCTTGTGAAATAGGTGTTTCACTAAATGCCTTTGGTCAAGAGGCCATGATCAAGGTTTTTGGTCTAAAAGACTTGACCACTCTCTTGTTTGTAATTTCTTATAGGACAAGTAGTCCATGTGTTTCAAGATTGAGCATGGATTTTATTCCTTATGAGGGTTTCCCACAATAACTATGTGTTATGTGTTTGATCTTGTGTATGCATTGAATGAATGAGCTCTCTTGTTAATGGTGTTTTGATCAAGTTGATATATGGTGATTGTTTAAATAATTTGAAAGGATTGCAATTGTAATTGAAATATTTGGGCTCATTGATTCACCTCCCATCTTAGTGATTTTACCTCTAATAGGAAAAACCATCTAGACTGATTAACAATCAAACCTACCTTATTCAGGCAACTCATTAAATCAAATGATCAAATCTACCCTACTAGGGTCCATTATTATAAATCAACCAAGACTACCCTTTTTGGGGCCAATTTATTTCTATTTTAATTAACCATTGGTAATTAACATATTTAGGCCTTATCTAATTTGGATTGATCTCATCCATGGCTAAATTTCATTCTTATTCTTATTTCTTATGTCTCTTTTTTGAGATCCCATGCATGTATTTCATCTCTACCTGCCCTCTCGAGGGGGCATCATGGGTCATTGGTTATTTCATTGACTAAATTTTTCAACTTCTTATATTGATTTTTTCATTATTTAAAAATATGTTATTGTACCTAGTGTATTATAATGGCTTATCAAATAGGGAAAATGTAGACACTCAATTCTCACCATTATCATGTCAAAATTATAAGTTTGAATAACTTCCCAAAATAATGCACAAATTGGACCAAAACCATAAAAAAAACTCTGATTCATTTGCACACATCACATGCAATTCCTAATTTGAATCAATATGTCCTTAATTATGGCATTATCTTGTACACAATCATCATTTTATTCTAATTCATCTCCATTCAAATTACAACCTAGTAAATTGATGTTTTTGATCAATAGTGCATGACAAATAATCCAATTCTAAGAATTTCAAAAAGCCTAATCAGATTCACTTAGATAATAAAATCCAATTAAATGCTTAAGTGAAAAATCTATATCAAATTAGTGAATATCTAATTTTTCAAAATGAAAATTCAAAAAATATATGAAAAGGCGACATCATCGATCACAAGGTCAAAAATATAATTCATGATTAATAAATGCAATAAATATCTGATTTTTGTAAGCCATGCCTATTTGATTCTCCCTTCTTTCAAAATATTAATTTCATTTGGTCTCCAAAGTTAAATGAATCTGGGACCACACATCTTGTTCTTGAGATGGATGATCAATATCATTTTAGGAAAACTATAAATACAAGGGCCTATATAGACAATTATGTATCTTTATTATGCAGTAATAAAATGCCAAAATAATATTTCCTCATCTTGATTGATCAAAGCCATTGGTGTACAAGGGGATATTCTATTGGATTGAACAAAAGTGCATTGGAAAAGACTCCTACTTCACAAACCAAGAACAACCATTTGTAAAACAATTTATATATGGAGCCTTCAATGAAGGTGAATGCCTTTTTTGTCTTCTTTCATTGATTTATTTGTCTATTAAATATATCTCACCCTAGGGATCAAGCATAGAGTGTTGGTTCTTGAATTCATTTTGGATATCATTCATTAACATTATATTAACCCTCTTTGTTTCTTATTCTAAAGTTAAAACTTGTGTGATATTGGATTATATGAGATGTAGTAACATACATTTAGATCTTGTCGAGTACATAAATTTTCCTCCATTCACATATAAATCACTCATGTACTAACTAAAATACCTACCAATTTAGAATTGACTAATTTTCCCCTTTCACAACCAGCTAAAATAAATTCATTGTAGAATTTGTCCAACATTTATAGGATTATACTGCATTTTACATGTCTACTTATTCATTTTAAAACCCTTGATTCCCACCTCATGTGACTTTATCCCTATCCTTGATGGTCGATTCACATATATATTGCCTTTGTATGAAAACAAAAAAAGAATTTAGAAGTGAGGCATTTCTTCAATAGATAAGTATAATTTAGATTGTTGGCTACTATTATAGTAGACCTGATCTTGAATTACACTAACACCTTAATTCCATAGGAGGTTTACTATAAGGATAAAATTTAAGGGACTAATAATATCATGGCAAATTATGATCCAAGTTTTGTGGGTATGTTTATCACTCACACACACACGCACACACACACACACACACACACACACACACACACACACACACACACACACACACACACACACACACACACACACACACACACACACACACACACACACACACACACACACACACACACACACACACACATATATATATATATATATATATATATATATATATATATATATATATATATATATATATATATATGTAACTAGTAGAAACTAGTTGCTCAAAGGGAGATGAGAGTTATTGGTAAAAAGCCATGGGACTTTATGCAATACATATGATGCTCTTACATACTAGCAAAATGCTCATATTTGGCCAGACTCTCACATGTCCATCCAAAATCACTAGAGCCAACCTGTGTTACAATAAAAGTATGGTGTATACTATAAAATATTATTGGGCACACTCAATCAATTATGACATCACTACCAATATGGTAAGGCCTTTTAATGTTATAATGGATAATCCCTCTAACAACCTATCACCTATCATAACTAATGTAAATGACATCAAAATATGCATATACAAATCTCAACTATCCTCATACCATTATTACAAAACATCATGTCATCTATTGATTTCATTTCAAGTTTCATGCCTATCATAGAATTGGTATCTAAATAAATGTGAGATGAATCTAGAGAAGTTTCATACCAATAAACACCTCTAGATAATTATTAAAGTTAAACTTATTTTAATAATGTTTTTTAAAAAATAATTGCTATATGTATTTTAAAGAATGAACTATCTCTATATTTTTTTTTAATAAACTAATTAATGAAACAATTCACACATACTTAGTTCCTATAAAATTTTGAAGCTAAAAACTAAAACATAATAATCAATATAGATAATTAATGTCAAGTATATTAAAGGCTTCAAAGAATAGTTTTATTTTTTCATATCTTTAAGTCATTTAAAATAAATATTATAATTAATTTTAGACACTAAATTTGAATTATATATCACCTTAGTCTTATACACTTGAAAAATACCTATCAACATTATTCCTTTCAGTTATAAGGCCTTCCTGCTATTGAAAGGTTCACATTTACTATCTATTTGTGCCAAATTACTTATCTCTTAGCTTGACCACTATTATTTTAAAGACTAGGAATTATATACCTTTTAAAATGCTATACACCTAATAATTATCCTTCCCTACTAGTTTTGGACCAGTACCTATTTTATAGCTTCTTAGAAACTTACATCCCAGCCAGATGTCTACGTCGATGCTAGTGTCCATTTTCAAACTAGGTGTCCAATGACCAAAATTCATCCAATTTTCAAATGAAAAGAATTATAATGGTTGGCATAAGTTCTCTAGTGAGAGATCTTTTCAAAATTTATTAGTATATATAGAATATCAAACATAATTTTTTACACCATATTACCTACATGGTAATGGACAGGCAGAAATAACAAATAAAACTATTGTCAAAATATTGGGAAGATGGTTGAATGATACAATATAGATTGGCTCTAAAAAATGGTGTATGACTTATGGAAATATTTCTCTAGTGTTCGTACACCTACTAAGGATACACCTTATTCTTTGGTTTATTGGAACAAAGGTAGTTTTATCGATTGAGCTTGAAATACTTTCCTTGTGGATTTATCTTAAAGATGTTATAAAAGATAATGAATACCATGAAAAGAGATTACTTCAATTAGAGTAGTTGAGTGCAAAATTCACATAAGTTTTAGAATACTTATGGGTTTATCAAATATCGCGTCAAGTGAGAATATAACAAAAAGGTTCAGCTACATGAGTTGAGTGTGGGTGACCTGAAATTAAAATAAAATAAAAAGAACCCCAAGGTAGAAAATACAATAAAGGAAAGTTCAAACCAAATTGGTTGGAACCATTTATGGTTATAGAAAAATTGGGGAAGAACATATATCACTTAACTACAATTCAAGGAAAAATTCTCAAATACCTAATGAACAGTATACACTTATGTAAATATCTTACTTGAAATATTATAAAAATAACAAAAAAATAAAAAACACTAAAAAATCTAAAAATATTTAGCATTTCCATATTGTATTTATCTCATTGGAATCTATGTTTTTAGTTCTATATTGGTAGATAGCATATCATTTTCTTTTTATATAAAGACATGTTTCACACATATTTTGACTATGATACAAGCACACCTAGGTACACAATATATACTCATATGAATGTTGGGCCTTCCCTCAACTCTCGTCATCATTACATTGGGTGCATCAACTTTTGTTATCATTATACACCCAATTTACATTATATGAATTTTCCATTATCATGTTTGAGTTTATATAATTATATATACCTTTATCCATGCTTAGATATTTCACAAAGTACTTGATATGCTATATGCTTTTCATTTTTTTCTAACACATATATCCAGGGACTAGTATGATATATTTATGCTAGTTACTTATGATTCTATTATTTCTTTTTTGCACTTTTTGGAATGTCTTCCTTATTTACTATTGTCTTACATTGTATTGCTTGTTTTATAATTTAAATGTGCTCTATTTCTTATGGCCCTCATTCCTTTGTTTACCTATTATGACATTTCCATATGTCATAATTTGTTGTATATGGAGATTTGAACGTCTTTCTATGATTTGTGGACATTTGACTAAGTGATGTCCTTTTAACTATGTGACATTTGAACATGCCCCTTGTATGAGGTCTCCTTGGACCATTGCCTTTTGTTTTAATTTTGGGTGTTCTTGTGTGTGTGTTTGATTGCTTGTTGATCTTGTACTATCATTCTTTAGACATTGCCATAATTTATAGCGTGCACTTGGGACTTGATGTGATCACATACAATGTTTCTCATTGTTATATAGACCTATACATGCTACTCTTATATGCTACGTGATCCATACACAAATTATATGGTTATATTATCATTTTAAGGTATCTTAACTACCATTTATACATCCATAACCTTGAAATAGGGGGCATATTAGTGGGAGAATGTCATAGAGGCATGACTTCTACATATTCACAATTACATATTATAGTAGGGGTATATTATGAAAACATGTTTTCTACACTTACACCAATTCTTAATTTCTATAGATTTAGTAGAGGCATGGCACGAGAAAATTCCTTCCACACTTGAAAATATCAAATTGGATAAATTTCATAGTTATATGATTCAGATACATACTTGCGGGAGCATTCTATACATTGGTACCATTTTTATACTCATATTTTATCTTGAAACATTTATGAGGTGCATATGCCTTGCAAAAGATCACCTTGAATTGTAAAATAAAATTAGCTTTCATATTTCAAAAACTTCTATGGACTATTATCACACCCATGATGGAATTTTATATACTTTATTGAGACAATTTGAGACAATCTATTGTAGTAGTTGATTCACCTTTTGGTAAGGTTGAAGTGATTAAATCACTCAATCTTACCAAATATATATATATATATATATATATATATATATATATATATATATATATATATATATATATATATATATATATATATATATATATATATATATATATATAAGATTAGTCCCCCAAAAAGAGATAAAAGAAGAAGAAGAGACTATAATACCCCCCAAATGATGATGCTAATGCAATTGGTACTCCATGTACAACTTACAAGTAGTACTCCAAGTACAACTTAAAAGATGATGAAGTTCAATGAAGAGATCCTCTGCCTAAAGACTGTATAATTTCCATATGTATTGAATAATGTTTCTTCCCTTTATAAAAGGAAAAACCCAATGTGTGTACTAAAATTCTATTTGTTCCACAATGGAAGATGAGGGCAATAGTAAGAAGATATCTGAATGTGGTCCAAATTGTATCTATGGCATAGGTCTGGTAAGAATGTGTACAAAATATAAAAGTAATACCACTAAAGTGAATCAGTTAGAATAATGACATGGAACATTAATTGAAATAATGTCCATGTGAAGAGTGGAGCATGACTCACAAACTGAAGAAAGAAATTCCATAGGAAGAGATGAGTCATCGATGTTCACAATAGGTGTACTCATATTGTAAACAATGGAGTCCTCTAAAATTCAAGTCTGTGAAGGGTCTGAAAGAAAAAAAATCTATATAGGAATGGACAAAGAATTTATAATGAGACAACTAAGGTTTGGTATAATCTCATCCTATAGTGGGGGATCAATAGAAGGAATATAACTATCCACCATGGATGTATGATAACAAGAAATAAAAGAAGGAGATGAGAGTACAATTATCTCTGAAGAGATGATAGGAAGTGGAGGAGGTGTGATGTAAGTCTCAACTGGATCTCTGAAAAGAGACTATAGGATGCTCCAAACAGTGCATGGACACTCTGTATATTTCACATGGAAATCAAGATCCATGAAAACATGTAGTAACAAAGTGGCATAAACCTTGTCACAAGTATTATACCACTTATTAAACAAAATAAGATCAATGGATTCATGAATGTATCCATATAGAAATGGAATATGATTCTTATGTGTGAGAAAGAGATCCATGTAGTCATGCCATGAAGCATAATTTTCCTTACCAAGAAGGATCACTGGAGATAAAACAACTCTCCTCATTTGGAATAGTAATAGTGCACGCTCTACAGATGGACTTTGGACTATGTCAAAAATGAGTCCAGTCAAATGAGAGTAATCTATGCACAAGTGACAATGCACACTCAAATAAACATCAAATTTAATAACAATTCATCCAAGAATTTAATATCAATATATGCAAGTATACACTAAATGGGCACATGTAATAGTTATGAAAATTGAACATGTACATAAGAGAGAATGTAGGATCCACAACAACCTCTCCAAGAGAATCAATAGGCAGCATTTGTAAGATATTAATAATATAATATTTTGTAAATAGACCTATTGAATAAAAAACTTGAACTTGAAACTTAAAAAAACTACCCTTGGGCATGGTAAAATATGCCTTCCAACCACTCATTGGAACTGACACTAAACAAGGAATGCAATGGTTCTATTTGTGAGGGGGAATTGGCCTCCTAATTTTATTTCTTGTGATGATATATCCATGGTGGATAGTACTCTTCCTTCTATTGAGCCCCCATTATAGAATGAGATTTTGTAAGACCTTAGTTATCTCATTACAGATTATTCATCTATTCTTGTGTAATTTTTTGCTCTTCTAGAGCCTTCATAGAATTACATTCTCCACTATTTACATTATGAGTACACCTATTGTAAGAATCAATTACTCATCTCTTCTTTTGGACTTTCTTTCTTCAATTGGTGAATCATGCTCCACTCTTCACATGGACATTCTTTCAATGAATGTTCTATGTCATTCTTTTGACTGGTTCACTTCAGTGGTATTACTTTTAAATTTTGCACACATTCTTGCCAGACCTATGCCATAGATATAATTTGGACCACATTCATAGATCACCACATTCATATATATTCTTACTATTTCCTTCATCTCCCATTGTGGAATGGGTATACTTTTAGTACACACATCAGGTTCTTCCTTTGCTAAAGGGAAGAAACATTATACAATGCAGATGGATATTCTATAGTCTTCAATTAGAGGATCTCTTCATCAAACTTAGTCATCTTGTGATTTATACTTAGAGTATTGATTACTTCAACACCATCATTTTGGGGGTCTTTTAGTCTCCTCTTCTTCTTTTCTCTCCTTTGGGGGGAGTTTTTCCCACTGGGTTTTCTCTTCTCTATGTATGAGGGATTGCATTATACTTGGGTACCTCATCAGGCCTTGTTTTTGGGACCCATTTTTTGAATTATTTCCACCTAATGTGCTTAGTGAGGGAGTTTTGGTGTAGGCCTTTTTCCCATTGGGTTTTGCCTACACAACTGTATTTGCTTGCATAGGGCTCTAGAGGTCATTTGTGTTACTTGGGAAGATTAGTCTTGTTAGAGGTACAATCACTAAGAGTGGGGGTGAATTAGTGAGTCAAAATATTTCAATTTAAATTCCAATCTTTAAAAAAAAATAGACAATCAACATATATTAACTTGATCAAGCAACATAAACAAGAAAGCTCATTCATTCAATGCATACATAAGATCAAACACACAACACACAATTCCTGTGGGAAACCTTAATCAGGAATAAAACCCACTATCAAGCCTAAAACATATGGACTAATTATCCTATAATAAACTACAAACAAGAGACTGATCAACTCCTTTAGATCAAGAACCTTGATTAAGTCCTCATAACCAAAGATATTTAGTGAAACACCTATTTCACAAGGAGTAACTACCCCTAAGGAAAACCAAGTCCCTTATACCCTCCATTGAAGTTAAAACCTCCACATTGGAAATTTTGTCTTAAACACCTAATGATGGATCTCTAACCTCTTCACAAATTCCATCTCTATCTCATGTAGGCCTCTCACATAGGCATGAGAAAGTCTTTATTTTTCTTCACTCAAACTATCCTCATATGCACATTCAGGCCTCTTTGCATATACTCAAACTAAAAAATCACTATTATAACATTATTAACATGACCTATAGTTCATACACATAGTCAACAAACTATTATCCTGATTAACTCAACCAACATGCACACTACCTATCCTACCTTCTTCGCTTCAACGTATACTCCTCACACAAGCCTTGCACCAGTCTCTGTCAAGTCTATTTTCAAAGTATATAAATCACCATCTTTGATTTCACTAATTATATATCCTTCATGAATTATAATGTCTTAGTCAGCCATTAGGAATGCTTTAAACCTTAAGGCATCTTACATGGGTCACACTTAAGCACAACACATTTTCAAATAAGCCTAAGTCACATTTTAGGTCCTATAAAGATCCATTCACCTCTTTGACACTTATTTGAATAAAAAAATAACATAGGACCACTTTAAAATGCATGTAATCAATAAAAATTACCCATTTGACATACTCAAATTATCATATATGCCAAAACACTCTTCTGTTAAAGCATAATTTGCTCAAACAAAATTATGTGCACACAATCACCATGAATGAATACATAGTCAAATTCTAAACCTTTGTTCATATTTCATAAAATTGGTAAGACCTTAATAATTCACACATATCATCCTCATGGATTATAAGTCACTACCAAATATCTAAGTCATCATGAGACATCAACATACCATCAGAACAAGCTAAAACATCCTTCCTAGGTTCTTAACAGACAAATGTTGAACACATAATCAAATTTAAACATTAATATCTTTGAGTGTAGACACTTTAAAATATTCAAATATATATTTACATATTCATCTTAGATTCCTATACAATTTGTCTTTTTACTACATGGTAAAATTCTACATATGTCAAAAGTTATGGCTCAAAAATTAGACAATAGTCTTTCCTTTGTTAAATTCAAATAATTGAATTCAAATGGTCATAGTTAAACATCAAACACTATTATATCATTTCATGTCCTCACTATATAGATTGATCATGCATCATATATCTCTTATAAAATTTAACTCATAGTGAACCAATGCCCAAATTTTAAACCTTGAACACTTGTCCTCATCTTATGCAATCTTTCAATCTTGATCACACATGCTCTATCTATCTCTTTGAGATTGTCCTTGCTTTAACAATGCTATAAAACTATCACTTTGAACTCTTAAATTTAATACACACCATTTATATTGATCAGTATGAAAACATAATCACTATTGATCCTTGGAACAAACTTTATCTTTATCTCGACTCAATGTTAAACTTCAAACACTTGTCCTTATCTCACTACTTCCAGATCTTGATCTTTAACTTTGTTAACAATTGGACACCTTAAAATCATCTCAATAAATACACATTTTTAGATCAAAATTTTATAATCACATGTGAACTATTGGTTCTTCATTTGATCCTGATCTTTAACGTCATGCAAAATAGACTAAGTATGGGGACCATTGTTATCTGCCTGGAAGGCCAAATTTTGACCTCAATAACTTTTGTTGCACCTAGATGCATGATCTAAAATTTGGACCATATGATCTCCTCACATATTATAATCTAAACATGTGTCAAAATTCTCTTGAAACATTTTCATGTGAAATATATAACTCCAATAATCTTCTCACTCAGATTTCTTCTACCACAAATCCAACTATGTTAAGAACTGTCTTGGAAGGCCAACTTTGCACATGCATATCTTTTGACATGCTTCATAACATGACCTTAAATTTAGCACATATAAACTAGGATAAAAAATAAACAAACCCATATTATCAAATTCTCTTGATACATGCATACTTTCAAGATATGCCATCACCAAACTACTTACTTGACTCTTTCTTACCTCATGCAAATTTGGCTAACTATGAAAAAACACTATCAAATTGCCTGGGAGCCTAAATTTATACTTGAATATATTTTGTCATGATTATTCATATGAACTAAGATTGAATTCATATAAACTAGGTACAAATGTGATCACAACCATATGACCAACTCCCCTTGACTCATCCACATGTTAGAATGGTGATGGAAACAAACGGCCTACTCAAATTTTCTATCACTTGACCCAAAAGGTCTAGATGAAAATGATGATCAATCAGATGAAATAAAATCATGCACATAAGTACTTAAATCAAATACAATCTCTTATAATCCCCCTTTCACATGATCAATGCTCCATACTCATCCCTGAACATCTTTATCCATGTCAAAATTGAAGATCAACCAAGCCTCCTTCAAGCATACTAGGACAAACACATTGCACACTTTATCATTATCACTTAGACTATCAATGAACTTCATACACACACCAAGAAACCTCCATGACGCCTCCATGACATTACCATGACATAATTTACAACTCTTCAATAATCTCCCCCTTTGTCATTGATGTCAACACACATCATACAACTCACCTTCCTTCTCACTCTTCAAGCACTCTCACAATAGGAACTTTCTCCCCATTTAACACAATGACAAAATGGGAACCAAATAATCTTGAGGACATTAAAAATACAACCAATAGATGTGGACCATATTATAAATATGATTCAAAACTCTCCCTTGTCTTGATCCTACCTTTTCTTGTCTTGACAACTTCCTCTTGCTCCATGTCAACACTCTCTTCAACCAAGCACTGCATCCAATGAATATATAACACACAAAAACACTAAAATATTATGGAAATTACCATTAAACACCTAAAAGTTATTACCTATAATATTTATGAGTCATTGCATCACTTGAGCATCTTCAGATCTCTATACGCCATGAAGAACCATCATGCAGGCTTGCTAGCCTTCTATCTCAAGCTACCACAAGGGTGCCCCACAGAACTTAATGCCACTTAAAAAATAGGAAAAATGATATAAAACAACCTAAAAACTCTAATTGAAACAAACATTCCTTTCTATTTTGAAAATACTGAGCAAAAAAATCACATCAACATTATTAGGCTTGTCTAGACTCCTTATAGCCTACCTAGTTATTAGAGAGCCCAAAACTTTCAATAGATTAACCTTTAAGACATAAAACTTCATATATAGATCACTATATATTATGCCCTCTCAATCAAACCAATTTTTATTACCTAGATCATCCTTTGTAATATAGTTCCTTCACAATCCAACTTTCTAATTATGCCTCCATCTTGAAAAATACATGAATAAATTAAAAAACACAAACCTTCAAATATCCATGAAGATTGATTTTACAACCAATTTGTCCAATTCATCCTATTAATAATCCTTAGACCTCATCTCATAAGGTAATTCACTTTTTTAGAATAGCCCAAAACCCTGAAACTCAAAATAAATAGAGTCAACAAAACTCCTTCTAGTCAACGTCCACCTTTGAAACTTTTTGTACACCTAGGGACAACCATTACACACTTCTAGACCAAAATTTGAGCTTCAAATTATTTGTGAATCCATACATACTATAACCCATTTTAGGACTTGCATACTCTTAAGCACAAAATGGGAAACCTGAGAATAAACAAAAATCTCAAATTTATCTTCAACATACCTTCAAACCATAAAACCACTTGGAGAATGCTACAATAAATTCAATAGAACTTTCTATGCAAAAATATCATCATATTTTTCCACTTAAAAACCTTTAACTTGACCCTGTAGACTAACCATATACAGTTAAGATAACACTCTGAAAACACTAAAACATATCTTCCACCTAGACATACCTATTCCAACTTATAAAATTAATCTCTACCCTCATAAGACTAGTAGAATAAAACCACAACAACACTTTCTTCTCCACTGAAAGGAGTCTCTTAAGAAGCATAGACAGAGACATCATTTTCCCCACAATGCTCTAAAATAAAGTGAATCTAGGAGTGGCCCACATCTCCTCAGTAACCACAAGAATCAGCTTATAGCTATAAGGCTTCTTGCTTTTGTTCTTCTTCTTCTTAGTCTGAACTATGACAACTATTTCCTTTTCTGTATCACTCTTCTTTTATTCTAAGATAGAATTGACAACACATGGAGCAACTATGGAATCTTGACATACATTTTCATTTGAGAACCAATCTTTTGGTTATAAACCTCATCACTAGGCATATACAATTGATGTTATTTTCATGAAGCTTTCTCAATGATATCAAGATGTTCACTTAGATCTATACACATCTCAGAAAGCCTCAACTAATACCTTTGTCTTCTCCTTGAGCTTGGTCTCTTCATTCACAACATGATTTGATAATGAGATATTTTGGTACTCTTGACCTTTTATACCATTATCCACCATAGTAAATAAATTACTTGGTCCTATAGTCTCATCATGATGCATACTTACCACCTTTGGATTCCATGAGTTGACTTTCCTTCTTCCTTGCACTCTAGGAGCCTAATTAAACCTATTTTGACTTGTAGACCTTTGCTTGTAGAATCTAGCAATGTGACCAATATTTTCACAGTTGTAGAAAACAATACTCCTTGATAGAAACTCAACTTGTCTTACCTTTTTTGGATAAAAACTATCAATGTGTCCAATGTCATGACAATTGAGACAAACTACTCTTTTTGAAGAAGACTTACCTTGCCTTTCCTTATTTGGACAATGCTTAGCAAAGTGTCCCTTATCAAGATAGTTGAAACACTCAAACTTGATCACACCTTTTGATTGATGACCCCCATCATAATCCCATGCAAAATCATTTCTAACAGGTCTTTTACATTCTCTAGATCTATGCCCAAACTGATTACAAGTATAACAATTACCATTTAAATTTTCATACCTCATAGCATTTGGTTGTCTAATCTGATCTGTCTTCATTTTACCAGCACCTTCATTCCTTGTCTGATGATTTGAATTCAAAGGCTAAACCACCTTTCTCTCATTGACATTCATGTCAACTTGAGAAGCAACTTTGGTTTCTTCATTAAAACCCAAAATAGAACTATCACTAGCTAAATTTTGACTCTTTAGAAGATCATCCAAATCATTGAAACTTTTATCAAACTTGAAAAATGATTTCACCTTGCTTTCAGAATTCTCTAACTCATCTTTCAAAGACACAATCTCAGAAGCATACCTTTAGCATTCTTCTTCTTTGGATCTTAGACTTGTAGATATAGATTCCAGCTTATAATTAAGAAACATGACGACACATTCATTCTCTCTAGAGTCTTCAACCAATCTTTCCTCAAACACACTAAATTGCTCCTCATAGTCCTTGAGTTTAGATTTCATCTTCTTATTTATCTTCTCAATCTTCAGTTCTTCAAGAGCATTTGTCAATGTAATCTCATAGTCGATCTCATCTTCATCATCATTTGAATCACTCCAAGTGGACTCCTTTTGATGTCAAAAAATACCTTCTTTAGACATAACACGGCTTCATCTTCAATAGGACCATCATCTTCAAGATCATACTCTGAGTCACTAACTTCACTCTCATTTGATGAGCTGTAATTTTCTTTGGTGTAGAGACTCTTCTTGTCCTTAAATTACTTCTTCTTGTTGTCAAACCTTTTGAATCCCTTTTTTCTTTTATCATACCTAAATGATCTCTTGCCATCATCATGACCTTGATCATGTTCTTCATCATTATCCTTATTATACTTATGAGGGCACTTATTAGCAAAATGTCCTACCTCTCCATAATTGAAGCATTTGAGGGGTAGTTTACCCTTATACTTGCCTAAACCTATTTTTAGTTTCCTTGAAATCAAAGCAATTAGTTCATCCTCATCTATATCAAAAAGGTCATCCTCCTTAGGTTTATTACTTTATAACTTCTTCTTGGTCTTCATCTCTATCTTTAATTTTACTTCCTTCTTTGGTGGTATATCATCATTCTTCCTCATCTCATAGGTAGTAAGGGTGTCATGCAATTGATCCATCTTCAACTGAGTAAGATCATGACTTTCTTCTATAGTAGATAATTTTGTATCAAATTTGAGGGATATAGACCTTAATACCTTTTGAACTATAATAGCCTCTTCAAGGTTCTCTCCAAGACCTCTAATTATGTTCACCATATCAATAACTCTCTATAGAAAAGATGCCACATAATATTCTTCCTTCATCTTGAGACTTTCAATTGCCTCCTTTGAGTCTATAACTTAGCAACCTTGACCTTTGGATATCCTTCATAAATGATCTACATTTTGTCCCATATCTCTTTAGCATATTTATAATGGATTACCTTGGTGAAGTCAGTCTCTATAAGGCCACAAGTAATGGAATTCATTGCCTTAGGGTTATTCTCAAACAACTTCTTATCTGCAACACTAGATGGAGGAGTAGCAGGAATAACATAACCATCCATAACAGATTGCCATACATCAAACCCTAGGGACATAATGTATGTCCTCATCTTTGCACTCCAAAAATCATAATTGGATCCATTGAACATTAGTGCTTGATTAGTAGAGAAACCTCCTTGATGACTGCCCATATTGTACCTTGGATCACCTTCAAGCTATCAAGCCTTTAAAAAAAGACTAAATTTGATACCAATTATTAGAGGTAAAAAAACTAATGAGGGGGGTGAATCAATGAGCCCAATTATTTAAATTTCAATTCCAATCCTTTCAAATAATTAGATAATCAACATATATCAAGTTGATCAAGCAACATTAACAAGAGAGATCATTTATTCAATACATACATAAGATTAAATAAACAACACATAGTTCCTATGGAAATCCTCATGGGGAATAAAACCCACTCTCAAGCCTGCAACACATGGAATATTTGTCCTATAAAAAATTATAAACAAGACACTGGTCAACTCCTTTAGACTAGGAACTTTGATCAATTCATCATGACTAAAGATATTTAGTGAAACACTTATTTCACAAGGAGAAAATACCCTTAAGGAAGACCAAGTCATTTATAAAAACCTTTGAAGTGAACACCTCCACCTTGAAACTAATGTCTTCAACACCTAATGATGGATCTCCAACCTCTACACAAATTCCCTCTCTATCTCGTGCAGGCGTCTCACATAGGTGTGCCATAATATTTCTCTTTCTTCACTCAAACCTATTCACATATACTTAAAATACAAGATCGCTATTCTGACATTTTAGACATGACCTATAGGTTATACACACAGTCAAAAAACTATTCTACTCATTAACTCAACCAACACACACACTACCTATCCTTCCTTCTTCACTTCAATGCATACTCCTCACACAAACCTTACACTAGTCTCTCTCAAGTCTATTTTCAAAGTCTAGAAATCACCATCTTTGATTTCACTATTTATATATCCTTCAATAATTATCATGTCTTTGTTAGCCATTAAGCATGCCTTAAACCTTAAGGTATCTTACATGGGTCACACTTAAGCACAACACACTTTCAAATAAGCCTAAGTCACTTTTTAGGTCCTATGAAGACCCATTCACCTTTTTGACACTTATCTAAGCAATCACATAACATAATACCACTTATAAATACATGGACCCAATCCACGTGACCCCTTTGACATCCTCAAATTATCACAAATGCCAAAACACTCTTTTATTAAAGCATAATTTACTCAAACTACATTTTGTGCACACAATCAACTTCTAAACCTTTGTTCATAACATATATCATTGGTCAAACCTTAATAATGGACATAGATAATCCTCATGGAGTCTAAATCACTAAAAAATATCTAAGTCATCATGAGACATCAAAATACCATTAGAACAAGCTCAAACATCCTAGGTTCTTAATATATAAATGTTGAATACATAGTCAACTTTAAACCTCAATATATTTGAATGTACACACTTTCATATCTTTAAATCTATATTCAAAAATACATCTTGGAGTCCTCTAAAAATTCTATTTTTATTACATGGTCAAATTCTACATAAATTGAAAGTTATGTCTCAAAAACCAGACACTAGTCTTTCCTTTATCAAATTTAAATATTTGAATTCAAACGGTCACAGTTAAACATCAAACACTATTTTGTCATCTCATGCCCTTGCTACTTAGATTAATCATGCACCATTGATCTCTTCCAAACTTTAACTCATGGTGTGTCAATTCCCAAATTTTAAACCTCAAGAACTTGGCCTCATCTTGTGTACTCATACAATCTTGATCACACATGCTCCGCCAATCTCTTTGAGATTATCCTTGCTTTAATAATGCTAGATAGCTATCACTTTGACCTCTTTAATTTAATACTCACCAATCATATCAATTAGTATGAACACCCACTCATCATTTATCCTTGGAATAAACTCAATCTTTATCTCTGCTCAATTTTAAACTTCGAACACTTGTCCTTATCTCTCTATTTCTAGACACCTTGGGATGAACATGCTCCATTGATCCTTTTGTAAGGAGCTTGATCTTTACATTCATTAACCATTAAACACCTTAAGATCATCTCACTCAATATGCATCATAATATAAATCTTGTATAATCTCCCATGAACCATTAGATCTTCATTTGGTCCTGATCTTTAACATCATGCAAAATAGACTATGGGGACCAATGTTATATACCCAGAAGGCCAAATTTATACCTCAATAAATATTATTGTGCTTAGATGCATGATCTAAAATTTGGATAATATAATATCCTCACATAGGATAATCTAACCATGTATCAAATTTCTCCTAAAACCTCACACATGGAAAATATAACTCTAATAATCTACTCACTTAGATTTCTTCTACCATAGAGCCAACTAGTCAAGAACTATCTTGGAAGGCCAACTTTGCACATGCATATCTTTTGATGTGTTTTATCACATGACCTAAAATTTAGTTCATATCCACTAGTAATTTTTTTTAATAAACTCATATTATCAAATTCTCTAGATATGTCCACACATGTGAGATATGCCATCACCAAACTACTTACTTGGCTCTTTCTTGCCTCATGTGAATTTGGATAATTATGGAAAAACACTATCAAACTGCCTGGAAGCTTAAATTTGCACTTGTATATCATTTTTCATGCTTAGTCACATGTCTTGAGATTTAATGAATAATAACTAGGTAAAATTTTTATCATAACCATATGATCAACTGCCACTCCCTGACTCATCCACATGTGAAAATGGTGATGATAGCAAATTGCCTACTCAAATTTTTTGCCACTGGACCCAAAAGGTCTAGATGAAAATAGTGATCAAATAGATGAAATATAATCATGTACATAATCACTTAATTCATATAAAACCTCTTATATGACACCTTACACATGATCAATACTCCATACTCATCCCTAAATATCTTTAGCCATGTCAAAAGTAAAGATCAGCCAAACCTCCTTCAAGAATACTAGGACAAGCACATTACACACTTTGTCATTATAATTTAGACTATCAAGGCACTTCATCCACACACTAGAACACCTTCATCACATCACCATGACATCATTTAAAACTCTCCAACAAGTCCTACATTCAATGAAATGTGTGGTATCTTTCTCTCTCAAATCTATATATGCACCTCTCTCCCTTCATATTTGTAATGGAGTTCTAATGCAATATATTGTGGATTGTTTGAGCTACTTAGTTATGAGTTGTGATAGGTTTGAGAGCTATGAGAGATGTGAAATTTATTCTTTTGTATAAACAATTCATCTCTATTCTTAATTTAATATTATATAGAGTATTTCATTATTTTCTCTCATTCCTTTGTAATATTCTTCTATGCTTGATTTCATCTACTAGTAGTTTCATTGTGATGTGCACTTGCTCGACTTGTGAGATCACTCCATCATATGTATTCATTGATTTGTTGATCATGGATGCAACTCTTTTATAATTTATCTAACTTCACCATATTTATAGGGTGATATTCAATCATCCACCCTCACTAGATATATAATGTGATTTGATTGGATCATTCACACTTGCTAGGTTATAAGTATAATTGGGTTACATGATTGAGATGAGCTCAATGGCCATGTAGTAATTCACCCTTTCACTAAGGTTGGAGGCATGGTGTTCTCCAATGTGTGTGTGTGTGTGTGTATACACATGCATGCATTTTAAAGTATCCAAATTATCCTAATTTTAGCTCTAAGGTTTTATAAAAAAAGTATCTCTTTAAGTCAAATTACCAAAATACAAGATAGTTATATCAATGCATAGGTGTAATCCTAAGCTTTCTCTTTTTACTTTCAATCATTTCAAATTATTTAAATTCTAGATTATATGCACTGATTATATACTATAGCATGTGCTTGGTAGTAGGTCAATCATTATCAAATCACTCAAGATGGAATCATGCAAAGATAAGGTGTGTTATACAGACCCAAGTACACATTTATTTTATTTTACACTATTAATTTCATTACTAAATTAAAGGGGGTTAAATGTAGACATTAAATCTAAATTATATAGCACCTCAATATTGTACACTTGAAAAATAACTATCATTCTTGTACCCTTTAGTTCAAAGACCTTCCCTCTATCTAATGGCTCAGGTTCACTATCTCTTTATGCTGAATTGATTATCTCTTAGCCTAACCACTGTTATTTTGGTGGGCAGGCCTTATATACTATGCAAATTTCTATAAACATGATAATTATCCTTCCATGCAAATTTTGGAATTACACCTATTTTTTAGCTTTATGGACACTTGCATGCTAGCTAGATGTTTACATCGACACTATTGTCAATTTTAAACTAAGTGTCAAGTGCCCAAAATTCATCTGAAACTTATTTTAATGATAAAAGAAAGTTATTTAATGTAATCCATTTTAAAAAGGGATTGATAAATATACAAGATCAACCCTCATTCATTCCTCACCTAGCAAATACCTAGAAAACATAAGAATCATATACAACTTAGAAGGTAACTTACTAAAATCACTCAATCAATTATTCAATTAAACAAATATATACTATTCATCTCTATTTCCATATTAGTCATAGGAACATTATTTACACATTCAAAAGTACCAAAGGAGCATACCATGATCCATTTTTTCCAAGCTACAAGTTAGATCACTCTATGTACTTATTTATCACACATTGCATCCTTATGAACACACAAGAAAAGACATAGGGGATAACTACATAAGTATGAGGCCCTATTTAGAGTATTAGATATGTGGGAAATACCCATTGATAGAGGGGTACTTAGGGTACCTCAACACTATGTGCCCACTAACCCATTTTAACCACAATCATGCCAAGTGTGAGAAAGCTAGGGTTTGATCATTTGATAAAGAGCTATATGATATGCATGTAATATGAGCACACCAAAAGAAAGGTGATAGAAAACCTAGAATGATCTAGGTGGTCATATCTATATCCAATCACTATTTTGTATTTGACATTTGCATCTAACTATAGATACTATTTATAAATTATATAACACCTAAATCTTGTACACTTTGAAAATACATATCATGGATTCACCTTCGGCTTATAAATCTTTCCTTCTACCAAAAGCTTCCGTACACTATGTCTTTGTGCCTATTTTCATATCTCTTAGTCTAGCCTATGTTATTCTGATGACTCAAGCCTTCTATCTTTCCCAAAGTGTTATAAACATGTTTATATTTTATCTCTGAAAGTTTTGGACTTGTACCTATTTTCTGACTGCCCAGACACTTGCATCCCAATTAGACTCTTGCATTGATGCAAGTGTCCTACCCTAACACTAGTGTTTAATACCCAAAAGTCATCCAATTTTCAAATGAAATGTATTCTTATGGTTAGCCTAAGTGCTTTAATATAATATATTCTTTAATTGGATTGGTATAAATATAAGATCAACCCTCATTCATTCATCACCTAAAAACTTCTTACTTACCCACAAAATAACTTTAAAAATATATTTTATCAAGCATTTAAATGAGCAAAGCTTCCATATTTTCTCCTATTTATATATTAATCATAGGGATAACACATCTACAAGTATAAGTTACTGAAGGAGGAACCCAAGAGATATATTTTTCAAGTTACAAGGTAGGTCACTATTGTATTTTGTTATCATATATTGTATGATTCTAACACAAGACAAAATGTAATAGATAACTACGTAAGCTTGAGACCCTATTCAGAGTATTGGCTATGTAGGTAATGCTCATTGACAAAGGGGTCTTTAGGGTAGCTCGACACCATATGTTGACTAACCTATTTTTCCCACAAATAATATGTATATGAAAAACTAGGGTTTTTCTATTTGATAAGGAGTGATAGTCCATGACCTAGATATGAATGCACTAGAATGAAGGTGACATATAACATATAATCATCCAAGTGGTCACATCTAGTTTTATTAGGTATTCCATATTAGACACCTATGTCCAAATCAAATAGTAACCATCTTATCTTGATGTAAGTGTCTATGGTTATAGAGGTATAATTTATAGAATCAGCGGAATGATCCAAAATCTAGATCCAAACTATTTTGTACATGTTCTATATCTAAACCTATATTAGCATTAGAATCAACTAAGTACCTTATGTTAATTATCATTAAAATATTTAACATAGCTATACTTTCTATCTTTAGCATCTCAATATAATAAATTTAGTATATGTTTTATCTAAGTTTTGTAAATAATTGGATTGATTTAAAGATAGTATACCATCCTAATGCCCTAATCTATCTCTTAACCCTTTAACCATAGATTCCCCACATCTCTATTTTAGGATTAAACATTTAGTGAACTTGATTTGTGTGAATGTAATTTTTCCAATTCAGAGGGTTTTCAATTAGCTAGAGTTTTAGTTTTTTGTTTAAATTTTGTAATTTTTCATTTCTAAGTAATGAAAAATAATAATAAGAAAAATCGATTTTAAATGGAAGATAAAGAAGTATTGATCACACATCTCAATAACAACAAGGGCTTAATGGATGCATTTTTGTATGTTACAGGAGATGAAATTAGTGTTGACCAAATTTTGGCATTTTAGGCCAAAATTGGGCACCCCTTTTTTGCAAAAAGCATTTAAGTTTATACCTTTGCCCAAGACTAGTATGCATGTTTCATTTAGAAATGTTTTAATACAAAGCTGAAGTATTTTACATTTAAAAAACCTTAGTGTTTACCTTTTGATATCTTTCTTCTTTAGTCTTTTGGATAAGTCCTTTATAATGAATTCTTTCAAAAAGTTTGCTTTGGTCCTTTGTTAAGTGTTATTTCTTGGACTTTCCATTTGGCAGAATTCTTTTGAAGGGTAAGTTGAAACTTTCCCAAAGGACACTTTCTCACAAAAAATGGCCTAGAAAAGTCTTCTAAAGGGTAAGTTGAAACTTTTTCAAAGGACACTTTAGCTCACTTCAAAGTTTTTGAAGGGTATTTGTTCCTTTCAAAAAGGTCACTTATAAATCTTCCAAAGGTCCACTTCAAAAAAATGAAGGGTGTGTTTCTTTTTTTCAAAGGGACACTTCAAATTTCTCCAAAAGATATTTTCAAGCCAAAAGGGACCCTTGTAAATTTTCTTAAGGGAATTTCAACTTTCCCGAAGGGACCTTTCAAAAAGTCTAAAGGATTGTTTTAGAGAAAAGGTGGACCATTTAAATTTTTTGAAGGGTTACTTGCATTTCTCTAAAGGTATGTTTTCAACAATCAAAAGGGCACTTTTATTTTTATGGAGGGCACTTAGCAAAAAATATAAAGGAATTCCTTCAGATAATTTGTCTGAAGGAAATGAGAAATTGTTCCTTGAAAAAAATATGAGAGGAAAAGAAGAAGAGTCTAAAATAATTATTTCAGACAAATTGTTCAAAAAAATGCCAAATACAAGAAGTTTGAAGAAAATGATCGAGTGATGGCTCGTAAAATGTCAAGTTTAGACTACAAAAATTAGCCATTGGGATTAAAATAAAAGATGACGACCCGTAGGATGTCAATTTTAAACTACAAGGAATAGCCATTACTATTTAAAAGACTTGATAAGAACCTGAGAACAAATATGAAAATGATAAATGGAATGAATCCTGAGCACTTATGCATAACAAGCATAATAGGTAGGTTGATGGTTCAAGATTGTCACACTATTATATAAATCAATGAGATAGTAAAGAATAGCTTGCATCGAAATGACATTCTAACAAATGAATCCATCTATAGAAAAATGCAATTCAAAATATCTTGATTCTACTAGTGTAATAGTAAAGGGAGCTTCTTACAGAATGTAATGTAACTATTTCTTTTCTCAGGGTGACACATATTCAGTGGCCCTTGAATTGCCTTGGCTCGACCTCTCTCTCAAAGGCTATATATATGCATTATCTTGGCTCATTTGGGGAGCTGCCACCGGTTATAGTGGAATATAGCTAGGTTTGTACTGGTAACTCTTGAATAAATAATACAAGTCATTTTCCACTCACATGCTGCACTATTGTGTATTGGTCCAAATCATGTTATTCTTGTTTAGTGAAAGTTATCTTTCCTAACCTGTTATCCTCGATTACCTACCAAATTTATAGAAAGAGTATTGTTATGGGTCCTTTTTAGTAATCTCTCATAAGTGTATAGACACTTTAGAAGTGGCTTAATATTATATTATTTTCTAGAATTATTTGTTACTCTCTTAAATGTCAAATACCTTATTAAATCTAACATGTGAAACATTGATGTGATAATGCACAAAGAATTGTGAGTTTTATGTGAAGAAACTTATTTATCTTTAAGTAGTGGTTTCAGTCATTTAGGAGGATATCAAATATTGGTGCATCACCACTTTTTTTCTCAGTTTTTTTCCTTCTCCCTTTTCATTTAGAGTTGTTAGTTTAGAGAGAGCTTAAAGGTGCATCAAGGGGAGCTGGCCCATAATCTAGAGATTCATCTCAACAAAATTATCACCCATAAAAAGAGAGATGATTCCATTTTTCCACTTAGATGAGGAGAGTTGAGCATATTCTCAAGGGTGAAAATATAAGCATCAATGGTTTTTGGCATACCCAGTGGGACATTTAAGTCCTAGAATATTGTTCAAGATTAGTGTTGGTCTTGACATAATTATAAAAAAAGTAACATCTACATTCAGTACCTAGTGACTCCATTGAATAATTCAAATTATTTCGTTGATGATCAATCCTTATTTCCATGCCAAAGGTGACCATTAAGTCTATTGCTAAAGGTGTACCCTTTGAGTTTGTGGAATTAGCTCCATATTCCACCAAAAGGTCTAGGTTTATCAACACTCATTCTTAAAAAAGAGTTTTTTTGTTAAAACCTTAAAAATTTGTGTTTCATATTGTTTCTAATGTCTATATTAATATTCCCAATATGATTATAAGACAACCTTTTTTTCCTTTCTAGGGGGCATCTCCCTTGTAGCTTTCCCAATATGATCAAATCCTAGGAGCTACTCTCAAAAGTGTCCTATATTTTAGTGGAGATGGCCCAATTACTTATATTGAGCATATTATGAATATAGAAATATTTTGTAATATCCATAACATCACTCAAGAAAAACTAGCCATTAGGTTGTTAGCCTTTTCTTTCAAAGAAAAAGTTTTGGACTGGTGTGGGACCTTACCTATAAATTCTATTGGCTCATGGGATGAGTTGAGGACCATATTGATTGATAGGTTTGGGGAAAAAGTGATAACCTATCTTTTAATAAGAAATTGAACACAATCAAGAGGGAACCACATGAATTAATGCAAGATTTCAATACTAGGTTTCAAAAAACTTGGGATAGAATCCCAATCCTTGTGAGGCCAACTACAAATTATGCATTTTTGTACTACTTGAAAGCATTAAATAGTGACATTGCCATGATGATTCAATATATGGGTGGAAATACACTTTTTTATACCTATGAAATATCCATAAATTATGAGATTTTTATTTTACAATAAAGAAAGATAGCTCCTAGACCTCTAATGCCACTATTCCTTGATTTGCATTCTCCTAATCAAAGTGCATTACCCACTTTAAATCCTTTGCCTGGTTAATAAAAATTACCATTTCCCATACCAATGAAATGAATGTTAATAACAAATTGTTTGCTCTTAAAAGGCAACAATCCCAAAGCTATAGGCCTTATCAGTCCTACAACTAATTTGGACAAACAAACAGACCTCCTTTTTAGAGTAATAATCAAGGACAAGGCCAAATCACCCATGTCAAGACTTATAAAAATTATAATAATAATGATCCCTCATCCTATAAATCCATTATTCCCACTCAAAATAATTTATTCCAAGAATAACCCAAATACCCTTCTTTTGAGTAAGGTCAAGAACAGGTTGTTTATGCCAATGAGATGCAAAATCAAGGCATGACTACACAAGGTCATCAAACATCTCAATTTTCAAATTTTGAGATGCCAACACAATTTAGGATGGAGGTTAGATATATTTAATCTAATTCCACTCTCATGAATCATTTGGAGGGTGATTTTTGTGCCATTAATTACGTGGGGAATGTAAGTAATTAGAATGCTAGTGTGGCTGCCAACACTAGATTAAAAAAGGGCCGTTGAAGAAGTTCAAGGAACCAATCAAGAACCTATTTTGAATCCTAAAACATCTTATAATAGAGTATTTTCTCATTCATCTACTAAATCATAATAAAATTAGAAGATTCAAAATTTTAGGATAGCTTCTACAACCCTATCTTCACAAGCTACATCACAAGGTGAAAATGTTCAAAAAGAGAACGCCAAGGTAAGTAATCCTTCCATCAATGTTGTGGACCAGATAAAGAAGCTTCATATGAACATCTCATTATGTGATTCTATAGTATTACTAGGGTGGAAAGATATACTCCAAAAGGAATTTCATGGACTAGGTACACAAGTTAGCCCATCTAGAAGTGACAATGTGGTTTTGGTCAATGGAACTTAATCTATAGATGGTCAGGCAAAGAAACATGAGAAGACTCATTTCTACCTATATTTAATTATTGGTGATTTCTTGGTTCATAATTTTATCATAGATATTGGAGAAAGCACATCAGTTATGCCCAAATGCATTGTAGATAAAATAGGCATCAAATATGAGCCAATGACTAAAGGAGTTTTGTAATTGGATGGATCACCAGCCAAGAATTTGGGGGTTGTGAAAGGTTTAAACTTGATCCTTCATGCTTGTCCTACGTTTTCAATTCTTCATGATGTGGTGGTAGTTGATTTACCTCCCTATTTTTCTCTTTTCTTGTCAAGAGACTTTACATCTAAGATAGGTGGATACTTGGCAACTAATTGGTCCTACATGGTGTTTAGAAGAAAATATGGCACTAAAGTGAAGATTGAGTTAGTACCTATTCATAGAGATCACTTGGAACCATACTCACCTAAGGTATAAAATTTTAACTATGCTATCATTGATGAAGAGGAGTTTCACATTGATCAATCCCCATCATCTTCCCTTGAAGGAGTTTTTGATTTGTTCCTAGATGAGTGGACCATGAGTTTTAGGATGGACTAGCTAGTGGTCACTTTGTTCCAAGAACCAAAACTACTAAGATTATGAAGGCTAGTTAATTTTGGCCTAACCTATTTAGGGATACTCATGTTTGGGTAAGAAAATGCCAAAAGTGTGCTCTTTTTTATGGAAAACAAAATCTAGCTTCCTTTCCCCTTCATCCAATCCAGGTTGAGCAAACCTTCATATAACGGGGTTTGGATTTCATAGGTCTAATCAATCCTCCTTCTAGTGTTGATCACAAGTGGGTGTTGATAGCCACTAATTATTTTACTAGATGGGTGGAAGTTGTAGCTCTAAAGGAGGCAAATGAAAAATTAGTCCTAGACTTCTATGAAGCTATAGTAACTAGATTTGGATTTCCTTCAACAATTATCTCAAACAATGCCTTAGCTTTCTTAAGAACAAGGACAAGTGAATGGGATTTGAAACATGACATCTATCTTAGCACCTCCTCCAAATACTATCCTTAGGGAAATAGACTAGTTGAGTCCACAAACAAGAAATTGATCATGATCATCAAGAGAACAATGGAGGAGAATCAAAGGACATGGCACACCAAGTTGAAGATAACCCTTTGGGATAATAGAATCACCCTAAAGAGAGTAATTGGGAATTCACCATATACACTTGTGTATGGAAGGGAAGCTAGATTTCCTATCTCACTTGAGTTACCAGCCTTAGATCTTACCTATTAGCTATAATTGATGGAGAATAATAGAATGGAGGTAAAATTATGTGATTTTATGGAGCTTGAGGAGATAAGAGATTAAGCTATGCACACCATGACTACTCACCAACAATAAACAAATAATTATATTGATAAGAAGTCCATAACAAGAAGCTTCAAAGAAGGAGACATTATACTAAAATAGGATGAAGATAGGGCCAAGCTTGGAAGACACACAAAGTTTGATGTTTTGTAGAGTGGCCCATATGTGATCACATAGTGTAAACAACACAATGATTTCTAAATCTCAAGGTTGGATGGAGAAGAGCTGCATAACCTAGTCAATGGGATATATCTAAAGCATTGTTACTGATGGTTCTCTTATTTCTATTGTACATAGTTTCCTATTTTCCTTGTGTTCCCTAAGTGCTTATGCACATGTGTGAGTTTATCCTTGTCTAGTTTTGTGTTGTCTTGGCTTGGTGTTACTATTGTTGTGTGGTGTTTCCTTATGTTTTGTTTTGGCATAATCCTTGTTAGTCATCTTCAAGAATCTATTGACTCCATTAGCCTTGATTTGGATAAGGCTACTGGTTTTATAAGTATAGCAGGCATACTACCCCTATGAGTCACCAATTTTTTGACCAAATTTTGGCCCTTTAAGCCAAAATTGGGCACCCCTTTTTTTCAAAAAATGCCTAAGTTTATACCTTTGTCCAAGACTAGTATGCAGTTCTCATTCAGAAGACACGTTCTTATACAAAGCTAAAGTCTTTTACATGCAAAGAACCCAAGTGTTTTCCTTTTGATAGCTTTGTTCCTTAGTCTTTTGGCTAAGTCCTTTACAATGAATTATTTTAGAAAGTTTTCTTTGGTCCTTTGCTAAGTTTTATTTCTTAGACTTTCTATTCGGTGGAATTCTTATGAAGGGTAAGTTGTAACTTTCTCGAAGGACACTTTCTCACAAAAAATGGACTAGACAAGTCTTTTGAAGGTAAAGTTGAAAATTTTTAGAAGGATACTTTGGCTCGGTTCAAAGTTGTCAAAGGGTATTTTTTCCTTTCAGAAAGGTCACTTACAAATATTTTGAAGGTCCACTTAAAAAATGTTTGAAGGGTGTGTTTCATTTTTTTGAAGGGACACTTTCAATTTCTCTGAAAGACATCTTCAAGCCAAAAGGGACCCTTTTAGCTTTTCTAAAGGGCATTTCAAATTTCCCAAAGGGACCTTTCCAAAATTCTGGAGGATTATTTTGGAGAAAAGGTGGACCATTTTAAAATTCCAAAGGTTCACTTGCATGTTTTTGAAGGTATGTTTTTAACGAGATGAAGGACACTTTTATTTTTGCAGAGGGTACTTAGTAGAAAATCCAAAGGAATTATTTCAAATAATTTGTTAGAAGGAAATGAGAAATTGTTCCTTACAAAAAATATGAGAGGAAAGGAAAAAGAGCCTAAAAGAATTATTTCAAATAAATTGTCTGAAAGAATACTGAAGACAAGAAGTCTGATGAAAATGGTTGAGTGATGGCCCGTAAAATGTCAATTTCAGACTACAAAAATTAGCCATTAGGATACAAACAAAAGATGATGACCTATAGGAAGTCAATTTTAAAATGTGAAGAATAGCCATTGCTATTGAAAAAACTTGATGGGAACCTGAGAACAAATATGGAAATGAAAAATGGCATCAATCTTGAGCTCTGATGCATAACAAGTATAATAGGCAGGTCGATGGTTCAAGATTTTTGCATCATTATACATCTCAATGGGCCAGTAAAGAATAGATTGCATAAAAATGACATTCTAAAAATTGAATCCATCTATAGAAAAATGTAATTTAGAATATCTTGATTCTACTAGTGTAATCATAAAGGGAGCTTCTTATAGAATGTAATGTAACTATTTCTTTTCTCAGGGTGACACATGTCCAAGTGACCCTTAAACTCCCTTGGCTCAAAATATCTCTCAAAGGCTATATATATGCATTCTCTTGTCTCATTTGGGAAGTCTCCATTGGTTATAGTGAAACTCTGACCATATTTGTACTGGTAACTCTTGAATAAAGTCATTTGCCACTCACATGCTATACTATTGTGTATTGTTCCAAATCATGTTGTTCTTGTTTAGTGAAAGTTATCTTTCCTAACCCATGATCCTCGATTGCCTACCAAATGTGTAGAAAGAGTACTATTATAGGTCCTTGTTAGTATTCTCTCATAAGTGTATAGACACTTTAGAAGTGGTTTAAGATTATATTCTTTCCTAGAATTGTCTGTTGCTCTCCTGAATGTCAAATACCTTCTTAAATCTAGCATGTGAAAAATTGATGTGATAATGCACAAATAGTTATGAGTTTTGTGTGAATAAAATTATTTACCTTTAAGTAGGGGTTTCAATCATTTAGGAGGATATCAAATATTGGTTCATCACTGCTTGTTTTCTTAGTTGTTTTCCTTCTCCCTTTTCATTCAGAGTTGTTAGTTTAGATAGATCTTAAAGGTACATCAAGGGGAGCTATCCCCTAATCTAGAGATTCATCTTAATAGAATTGTCACCCACAACAAGAGAGATGATTTCATTTTGCTGCTTGGATGAGGAGAGCTGAGCATCTTCTCAAGGGCGAAAATCTAAGCATCAATAATTAGTAATCATGATAAGGCTAAGGCTTTCTTACCTAGTCATGGTGACTCCTTAAAAGGTGATAAAACTGATTCCATATCGATCAAGCTACCTTCATCTAGTGAAGTCTTGGATTATGTTTTCAACCTTTGTTTATTGAAAATACTATTTTGACATCTTATATAGGAAACCAAAATAATTCAAGTAAATTGCTAGTTTAAATGACTATATCTACACAACCTATGGGCACACCTCCTTTTGTGACTTCTCAAATATCCAACCTAAAATACCAAAAGGTGCAAAGATCTTGTCCAAACTATAAAACTTTTGCAAACTAAGGTTAAAAATATTGAACAAAATTCTATGAAATATTCTTATGACATTAATTCACAAGAGGTGCTTTATAATCCTCTTGCACTAGAGATATCTCTGCACCCCTTACCAACTAGTATTGTTTCACCTACATTCCCATTTTATGATGGCAAGGGTGATCCTAAACAATATTTTTGATATTTTTATGTAGCATGCCTTGATTATTCCATCAATGATAAAATTTTGACCAAATTATTTATAAGGAGCATAAAATACTATGCTTTAAGGTAGTTATATGGTTTATCAACTCAATCAATAAATACCTTCAAACCCTTCAGTATATTTTTTAACACACTTCTCTATTAAAATTATGAAAAATATTTCCTATGCCCAAATTGTAAAGATCAAACAAGGAACCAATGAACCTATTAATGAGTATCTCTTGAGGTACAAGACAATATTAGCTAAAATGATCAATCCTATGGTGAATAAATAGATTCAATACATATTCAAGCAAAGATTACTTTCCCTGTTACATGACTTCATTATATTCAAAAAGTTCAACTCTTTTGATGACTTATGCCACATTATTCATGATTGTGAAATGAAACTTATCTCATTGAAAAAACTTAAGTATGTAGTAAATACACCAAGTACATCTACATAAAATACCACATTTGATATCAAACCAAGTTATAAGGTCAAAACCCCTGAGCCTAAAAAAGAAACAACCACCATGGTTAATGTGGTGTCACAACAACCTAATTGGTTTGTCTTATCCAATGCACCATGGAGACATTTTACATGCTTACCTGAGTATCCTACTTCATTACTCCTATGGCTTATAGAATGTCATCGTATATCTCTCCCTCATCCTATAAAAGTTGATATGAGTAGACCTATACCAAAAAATTATGATGAAAATGCTTATTGTGACTATCACCAAAGCCTTGGGAATTCTACGAGCATATTTTTTACCTTTAAATGTAAGATCTAAGACCTCATTGATAACCAAAATATTACATTTGTCGATCCTCCAAAGGAATCAGGTTCACTATCTAGTGATCACCATAAATAGAAAATATTTAATAATAATATGTAAGATCATTAAAAGAAATATTTAGAAGTGAAAATAGCATATAATGTGCACCCTCTTCCATATCATTATGATAGACCCTGTATTACTTTTGATGATAGTGAGATTAGGGATGATGACTCAAATATTCATTCCTTATTTATTTGAGCATCTTGACCACCAGCCTATACACATTGTTATAATTTATAATTGTGAAATAAATAATGTTTATACCATGACATTAATTACACATTCGGGCTATACAAATCATGATTTACATCCTTCGGCCATGTCAGTTAGAGTATTTAATAGGACCTTAAAAAATGTTCTTAGTGAGGTTGATTTACCTTTATAGGTGGGTCCCATCCATGTGGTTATTACCTTCTCAATTATACCTTCCATGGATGTGTTTGATATGTTATTAGTATGACTTTAGATACATGCAATTCAAATAATACTTTATATAGTGCATGGGTATGTTAAATACATTCATGACAATCCATTAACTATAGTTCTTATAATTCCATATGAATATCCTCTTAAAAAAGATAAATTTAACCCCAAGTAGTTAATTATAAGCTCTCCTAAGGTTAATTTTCTACAAAAGGGTAAAAAATAAGCAATCCCCTTTACTAGGTGGCTATTACTTGTGAGACCACTACATCAAAGGTCCATAGTGGGTTCCATATAATCCTCATTTATTACAAAACATACTTAGATATCTAGAGCACCTACACATATTATTATTATTCATATTCTAAATAAACCACATAATACTCAATAATGGGTTCCAAAAAACCCTAATCTTATTATTTCTTCTTCACAACCACAATCCTATTTGACATGCATAAAACAACATAAATACTATATGACAAATATTGAACTTATACATGATCCTCAAAAACATCACTAATTTATTACACTAGGTTCACATTGGGGAGATATATATTATGATCCTTTAGATGTGATCATAGGATAGTCTTTTCCTATCGCAAAGGCCAAAATACCAAAAAACTTATAAAACCCAAAAAATTGATTTAGCATTGGCATGTCCTATTATCTCCGTAAAATATATGTTGGTAGATGGCATATTAGTACTTCCTGTATACACATGTGTCATACTTCTTTTGAGTGTGATACAAACATACACATATACATGATCTATGCACTCTTGGATGCTCAATTTTCCCTCTACTCATGTCACCAAGATGTTGGATGCATCCACCTCTATGATCATGATACATCTAGGAATATCATTCTATGGTCACATTAAACTATCATGTTTGAGATTATGTACTTACACATGGGTTTATACATGCTTATATCTTTCACAGTATACTATATATGTTGTATAATTAATGTTTTTGATAACACATTTGATCCTTGGGCTAGTATGATATATTGATATTGATTGATTATGCTTTCATTTATATACTTCCTTGAGTGTCTTGCCTTGATATTGTATTTATTGTTTAAATATTTGAATATGCTACATTGTTTGTGCCCCCATGCCTTTATTTTCCTATTTTAAATTTGAATATGTCATTTTTTGTTTTTATGAATATTTGAATAAGTCATGTCCCTTCGATTATGCGATATTTGAACATGCCTCTTATTTTCAGTCTCCTTAGACCTTTATCTCTTGATTTTATTCTTGAGTGATCTTGGGTGTGTGTTTGATTCTTTTTTTATCTTGTATTATTACTATATATATGTTGCCATGATCTACATCATATATCTCAGCACTTGGTTTGTTCACATCCTTAGTTCTTCAATGATATATCTACCCAGACATGTTACCACTATATGATACATGGTACTTTCATAGGTTTCATGGTTATCTTATCCATTTGAGGTAAGGTAAATACCAATTTATACTTCTCTCACCTCAAAAGGGTGGGGTGGGGGGGTGGCGGGTGGGGGCGAATATCACTAGGGGCATGTTATGGAAACATGTTCTCCATAGTAGCACTTATTTCAATTTTCACATTTCTCCATATATAGTTGGGGTATGATTTGGAAGCATGTTCTCCACACTTACATAATTTTGAATTGGTCAAATTGCATAGTTATATGATTTAGATGCATATTTGTGGTAGAATTCAATATATTTCTACCATTGTTAAACATAGATTCAACATGAGATATAGCTAATGTGTATATGTTATGCAATGTGTAATTAATGTTATACCTAGACCTTTCCTACTACCGAAAGTCTTGCATATACTATATCTCTATTGCTAATTTATTATCTCTTTATTTGACCTATGTTATTGTAATGACTCACACCTTCTATCTTTCTTAAAATGTTATAAACCTACTTATCTTCCATCTTTGCAATTTTTTTTTTGTATCTATTTCCAACTACCTGGATATATGTGTCCAAGTTAGATTTTTTCCTTGATGCAAGTGTCCTCCTCTAACACAAGTTTACATTGCCCTAAATTAATCTAATATGCAAATAAAACATATTCCTATGGTCAACCTATATGCTTTAATACAATGTATTATCCAAAGGGATTGGTATACATATAAGATCAACCTTCATTCATTTCTCATTTATAAAATTTTTACCTACTCAGAAGGTAACTTAACAAAAGTATTCTATCAAGAACTTAAGTGAGTAAAGCTTCCTTATTTTCTCCCATTTCTATATCAGTAATAGGGACAATAAATCTATAGGTTTTATATACTGAAGGAGTATCCCAAAAGATATATTTTATAAGTTACAAGATAAGTCATTATTATACTTGCTTATCACATATTACATGATTCATACATAATCCAACACATAAGGGAGAAATACATTAGTTTGAGTCCCTCTTCAGAGTATTGGCTATATAGGCAGTACTCATTAATAGAGAGGTCTTTGGGGAAGCTCAACACCATATGCCTACTAACCCATTTCCACACAACCAATATGAAGATCATGAACTAGGGTTTTTCTACTTGATAAGGAGAAACAATTCATGACCCATATTTTAATACACTAGAGTTAAGGTGATAGAAAACAAAAACTTTGAGGTGGTCACATCTAGGTTTAGTAGGTATTCATTATTATAAACGTACATTTAGGTCATACATTAACATTGATATAACCATCTTATGCTGATTTAAGTATCCAAAACTATAGAGATATAATATATCTAATTAGATGACTAATCCATAATCTAGATCTAGCACACTTTTTATATGTTAGATATCTAGACCTGTATTAGCATTAGAATCAAATAAGTACCTTGTTTTCATTATAATTAAAATATTTAGAACCTCAGTATAATAAATCCATACCTACAAACAACTAATCTCTGTCTTACGAATAAAATAAACACAAGTCCATACCGTATAGTTGAAATCACAAGGAAACCATCTTAAAAATTGTGTACACCTATGTTTCCAACCTATCATCCCAATATTTCAATTTACAAAGCTTTTATTATATTAATAATGGTAAAAACATTCTAATAATATAATATATGAAGAGTTATAAATAAAAAACATGACATGAAGCTACAAATAAATGAGATGTAAAACAAGACAACTCAAATAATATTTAGAAAATAAATTATATCTATTTCCCTAAGGAGATATTACAATGCTAAAATCCTTAGCTTCTCTCTTTATTATGCTACACCTTACCCTCATATTTATAACATTTTAGGGTAGGTGAGAGAAGTTCATTTGGAAATGTGAAACCAACTAGTTTCCAAATGAATAATGAAACCATGTGCATAGATCATTATCTACATTATGCAATATTGTCAACATTCAAACCTAACATGTTGACTACATAATTGGACATGTGGGTGTGAAAGTTTAAGCCATACATGAGTATAACTAACCTAGGTTAAGAATCCTTGGTTAATATCCAAGTTACATAGGCTAATCCAAAGATACTCTTAACCTAAAGTATTTAATCTAACACCCTCCCTTAAGCTTAACTTGGGGAGAGAGAGAAAAAACTCTAAAACTAGGTTCTTGCAACAAGCTTCATGAGATACCCATGTAAAATCAAAATGAAGAAGGAATATGTCCTCATTAACACCCCCAAAGGACAACTTCTAAAACATCAAGCATACCACATAACTCAAGGTAACAGGATGAAGTAAAAGCCTTTGTAAAGATGTCAACAACCTGTTGTTAAGTTAACATATACTCTAAGCTAAGAACCCCATCCTCAATGTACTGACAAATGAAGTGCATATGTAACTCAATGTGTTTGGTCCACTGGTGATCAAATGGGTTGCATGATAAGTAAATTGCAGTTTGGTTATCATATCAAAGTATAGTAGGTGAATCTTGTGAAAAGACAAACTCTATCAATAACTGATGAAGCCAAAGAATCTACTAACTTATTATAACTAATGCCCTATACTCAACCTCTATTGATGAAAGTGTAGTAGCCTACTACTTCTTTCACAACCAAGCAATAAGTGAAAAACTAAGATAGAATATGTATCTAGAAGTGGAATGCCTATCATCAAGAGAACCTTCCCAATATGAATCATTGTACTTAACAAACTGAGTAGAACCCCTGGGATTGTGTAATCCAAATTGAGTAGTGCCTCAAAGATATCATACAATCCTCTTGGTAGCCTACCAATGACTATGATTAGGGTCATGTATAAACTTATATAATACCAACTGTAAATGAAATGTCAGGGTGAGTATGGGTATAACATATGAGACTCTAACCATTTGCCTATGCAATGTAAGATCACAAAGAGGAGTAATACAAGTGGCAGTAAGAGTTACTCCAAAATAAAAAGAAGGAATTGTCTTGAAATTAACCATGTTAAAATGCTAAATAAGATCAAGGGTGTACTTATGCTGACTCAAATAAATCCCTATATTTGACTATGAAATCTATAAACTAATGAAGAAGTGTAAAATACCAAGATTTATCATATCAAAAAGTGATAAAAGTGCTTGTTAAATTGCCTAAATTTGAGAGGAGGAGCTTTCTGTGAGAAGTAAATTGATAACATATAAGACCAATATGATAATGTCATCCCTAATATGTTGAATATATAATGTGGGATCTAAGTGGTAGTGAATAAATCCAATGGATACAAGAAATAAATCCATATTCTCATACCAAGCTCAAAGGGCCTATTTGAGATTGTAAAGAGACCTCCAAAGTCAATAAATAAGAGAATAATAATGAACAAACGTAGTAGGATGCTCTATATACATGTAATTATCCATGTAAGAAGGCACTCTTAATATCCATCTAATACACTGACCAATCTTGTGATGCATCTAGAGAAAGTACAAAGTGTACAAAATCCATCTTGGTATTAGGTGAAAAAGTCTCAGAGTAGTCAACACCTTTGACTTGTGAGAAACCCTTTGCTACAAGATGGGCCTTATACTTATCAATGGATCCATCAGCTACATACTTGGTGTTGTAAATCCACTTTTACCTAACCAACTTTCTTCCCTTAGGAAGAGTGACCAAATCCCAAGTATCATTCATCATCAAATAAGAATACTCATCTGTCATTACATCATCCCACTCCTATATCCCATAAGCCTATAAAAAATACTATGGATCCCCAAAGAATTATTAACACAAAAGCATAGTACCTTTAGAATCTGCATGATGATGTCAAGTGGGTGGAAGATCTTGTATGAAAGGTGTTGCCTCAAAAATTTTAGTATGATCCCACTTAGGCATAGTGGTAACATATATGTGAATAAGATCTTCAACCTCTATGAACTCCTCAGGGACCTCTTGAACTAGATCCTCAAAGAATGAATCCTCAAGAGGAGGTGATGAATCATCATTAGAATAAGAAGGCATGGAAGAAGAGGAAGAATCATGAGATGTGAAGTTCTCATCAAACTATACATGTGTTTGAAAATGGACATCATCAGTATCAGGATCTAAAAGATGATAAGATCTCATGTCCTCACAATACCCTAAGAAAATCAAAGGTTTTTTTTATTTCTATCCAATGCTTTCCTTTTTTATTTGGTACAAATGTCCAAGTACGGCTCCTAAAGAATACAAAAAATGAGACATCAAGGTTGGTTCCAGACCAAGCCTCCTCCAGATTCAAATGCTCAAGTACTTTGTGTGGTGTGCGATTCTAAATGTAATTCACGTAGTGAAGATAAATAGTTTTTTTAACTTCTATAAAATCTTATAGATGCACATTTGACAATCAAATTTAAGATTTTATATTTTTTTAATACACTTCTTTACATTACAATCTAGCATCACCTCATGACTACCATTGGAAGTTAAACCCATAGGTACTTTGGGAGTGAAACAAGATAATACACAACAACACATAAAACCCATACCAAATTATCTACAACAAGGGGAATAGGGTGGCACAAAAATGGCCATTATTTTCCATTCCCTCCTTCCTTAATAATTACATGCAAGGTTGACATAGTTGGCCAATATGGCTAGAAAATGTTACATTTTAAAAATGACTTTTTATAAAGTTTTGAATAATATTTTTAATGGAATGACACCCTTTTTAGTTTCATTTTAATAATTTTATTATAATAATTAAATTCACATATCATTACAACTAAAACAAGGAGTACCAATCTATCAAGTGGTCACAAATATGAACTTGACATGGAGCTATTAATTGTTAAGGATGTAAGGGTGAAGTTAACATCCAGTCTATGGATAGAAGCAAGGTTTATAAATAGATCTCTAAGATATATTTGAGGTGTAATATTCAAACTAGGGATCACCCCACCGAAACCACCAACATATGTAATGGTATAATTTGACACTAATGCCAAAATGTCATTTTAAGATGTATCTACACAAATAATTCTAATTACACCAATACAATGGGGACATGCATGCCGACTAACCTTACAATTAGATTGGTCATTAAAAATACACAAATTTCAAGTGTTAGCATAAATATTCCATTTAATGAAATTAAAATGAATATAAAAAATAATTATATTTGCAATGATATATTTCAAGACAAATAGATTCAATTATATAAATTAATATACTAATAAAATAAATAGATTTTTATGAACAATAAATATTTATTTTTATTTTATGAAACAATGTGTATTAGGGGAATCAGGGATAATTTTAAGAATGGATCCCTAAAATCTTACTTTAAAATCCTAGCAAATCCTAGATTTTAGGTATAATTCCATTAGTAAATCTTTGAAAAAATTGCCATTTTGGTATAAATTGGCTGGCGATCTCTATTAGTTCTTTCAAAAAACTTATAAATAGTTGTTAATCAAGTGTCATATTCAAATTAATAAATAATGGTGAAAATCTAAGTTAAACCCCTTTCCCCAAAACATTCACAGGGAAAATAACATGGAAACAATTTGAATCCCTTAAAAGATAGGCATAATTCATTATAAGTGTGAAAATAATTACATATATGTATGGCTTGTTTTTCTTACTTGGATTATACTTCATTGTTGGCTACTTAGACTCCTCCTTGGCCTCCTCTTGCAATTTTCACTCATTTCACAATTCTCATGACATGTAGGGCTTGTATTTCTTACTTAGATTGTACTTTATTGTTGGTTTCTTAGATTCCTCATTGTCCACCTCTTTCAAAAGTCACTCACTTTTTAATTCCCACAACCACAAATGAATAAAACCTTAATAGAAATGAAGTTATATGAATTTAGGTTTTAGGATTTTATGGTTCTAGGGTTTTAAGTAATTTGAAGCACTTATGTAGATTTATTTTAATTAAAAAATCAATGGAGAAATAGGTTAGAGGGTGAGAATTCTAAAGTCAAGATCTTGTTTATGGTTTATTCTTTTTAACAATTAAGTTTGTCCTTTTTAAAGAGTAAATTTATCCTTTATAAGTGATAAATTTGATGGTCATATTATGTATAAATTAAGTACAAACCTCTATAAGTCTCTCAAAAGACCAACTAGATAATATAATAAACTGAGTATAGAGAAAATTGTGACAAAAATAAGATTATAGAGTATAAACTAATTATGGGGTCATAAGGCAAGACAACTATGAAATGTGAGGATGACATAATTGAAAAAAATATTCAAAATATTTACATAGTTTTAAAATTGTAAACTATATAATAAGGTATGATAAAATGTCTTAACCACATCCATAATGGCCTTTCAAATATTTTTTATTTCAATTAACAAACCCTTCTAGCCATAATATAATTATTACCTTGAACATTTAAAAACAAAATACAGTATGATCATGAAGCATTGTTGTGTTTATTCAATTTTTTTTTTTGTATTGTTTAAAAGAAGTATCTTACATGCCATTATCTCTTAGAGGAAATAAATTTCTTGGTTGTTTATAATAAGTATGTGGTAAATACCAACCCGATAATATAACAAACTTAGTATATAAAAAATAGTGACAAAAAATCAGATTATAGAGTATAAACTATGGGGCCATAGGGAATGACAACTATGAAAAGTGAAGATGACATAACTATAAAAAATATTCTAAACATTTTCATTATTTTAAAATTATAAACTATGTAATAAGGTCTAACAAAATGTCTTAACCATATCCATATTGGACTTTCAAATATTTGTTTTATTTCAATTAACAAACCATGCCAACTAGAATATAATTATTACCTTAAATATTTAAAAATAAAATACAATATGATCATGAGCATCTATTGCATATATTTAGTTTGTTGTTTATGCATTGTTTAAAAGAAGTATCTTGCATGTCACTATTTCTCAAAAGAAATCAATTTCTTGTTGATTTAAAATAAGTATGTGGTAAAGACCAACCAGATAATATAATAAATTGAGTATAGCAAAAATAATGATAAAAAATCAAAGTATAAAGTATAAACCGACTATGGGGCCATAGGGCAAGACAACTATGAAATGTGAGGATGGAAAACAAATATATTTAAATAATTTTTTTCAGGGAACTTATCATTATATTTATTCATTTCACTAATTTTTACATGTTGCATGTTGACATGTTACTAAAATTTGTGAAATGGATATTTTTGAGTTAGTCAGAAATATGGTTAAAATGATCATGAGGCTCTATTGCATTTATTTATTTTGTTTTAAAGAAGTAGCTTTCATGCCATTAATTCTCGAAGGAAATGAGTTTCTTATTTGTTTAAAATAAGTATGTGGTAAAGACCAACCACACAATATGATTCATTTTGTATTTATGCATTGTTTAAAATAAATATCTTTCATGTCATTATTTATCAGAGAAAATCAATGATAAAGACCAACCAAATAATATAATAAAAATAGTATCGTAAAAATTGTGTCAAAAAATGAGAGTATAGAGTATAAATAATAAACTAAATTTGGGGCCATTAAGCAAAAAAACTATGAAAAGTGAGGATGACAATCGAATATACTTATGCATATCTATAATAGATTTTACAACTGCTATATAATTGTTCTCTTAATCAAATAAAACACCAAAATATAACTACTTCATATAAAATAACAAGGTAACACTAAAACATACTTATACATCTCTCTAACAACTCTAATATTATAGACATGTTATCTTAATAAAATAGAACACAAAAATACACCTACTTGGTATAAAATAACAAGGGAACACCACAATATACTTATGCATCTCTCTAATAGAGTTTATAACTATTATGGACATATTTTGTTAATCAAACAGAACACAAAAATACACCTACATGGTATAAATTGACAAGGGAACAACAAAATATACTTATGCATCTCTCTAATAGAGTTTACAAATGGTATAGACATATTATTTTAATCAAACAAAACATAAAAATACACTTACTTGGTATAAAATATCAAGAGAACACCACAACATACTTATACATCTCTATAATATGTTAGAGGTACAATCACTAGGGGTAAATTAATGATCCCATATAATCCAACTTCAATTTTAATCCTTTTAAACTATTAATCAATTATCAAAATAATTCATGAATCATACACATCATTTATAGCAATGAACAATAAAAATAATACAAGATCAAACACATAACACATGACATATGTGGGAAAGCCTCTTGAGGGAGAAAAACCCCTAGAACCTACAATTGGACTGCTATCCTATAATAAAAGGAACCAATTTAGAATATCTACAATTTATCAAGTAAATACCATCCCTTATTTAGTGAGACTACAATCCTACAAGGTGCTACAACACCTATCTAGTTGAGCAACTATAACAACTAGACTTTTAGTAAACTTCACCTTGCAAGGAGGATACAACACCCTAGATTTTGAGTAGCCACAACAACACCTATGAACACAACATATCCTAAACATGAATTTATTATCAATATAATGGAGATACAAAGTATATCAGCTCTCTTCAACTCTGAAGACTCAAAGCATCCAAAACATCCTTTTGGATCACCCTAGACCTCTTTTCTCATCTTCAACCTAATATAGTACTATTCTAACATCAAAAACATGACCCATAGGTCATACACATAATACTAAATATGATATAATCATCAACTCATCAACTCATCTACTTGTCACTCTCCCTCTCCTTCTCTCCAAAACTCTCACATACAACTCTTGCAAGTCTGGAAACCATCACATTTGGTTTCACTATTTATAGAGAATTTATGATCATCACCATCTTAGTTAGATAATAGGCATGCCTTAACCATTAATTCATCTATCACATTGATACATATCTCAATACCATCTACATAGATTTACCATAACACCCATGGGTCACCCTTAAGCAACTACACCTTTCAATTAGGCCCTTGTATCCCTTATAGGTCTCATAGAGACTTATTCACCCATTTAGCAGCTCATTGAGAAAAAAAAAGAACACATGACCAATTTTAATTGCATAGGTCCACTCCATATTACCCATTAGACATATTCAAATGATCATAGTCATCTCTACTCACTTTTGCATATGCTCAATCAACTCAAACAATGACCTTGTACATAAGAACACCATGAACAAACACACAATTAACTTATTAGGCATTGTTTATACTAAAGATAGATTTATCACACCTAAAAAATCCATATAGATGATCCTCATGGAGTTTAAAACACTATTCAATAGCTAATACATCATGAAACATCAAAACAACATCAACACAAGCTCAATTATCTTTTTTAAGTCACTTATAGTCCATGGTCAAACATAGTCAAATTTGGAGAAAAATATATTTGATTGTAAAGATAATAATACCATATAACTAGGTTTATTATATGTTCCATGGATTCCTCTACAATTTTTATTTTTATAGTACCATCAAATTTGACTTGGATTAAAAATTATGGCTAAAATACACAGTACTAGTTTTTCCCTTTGTAAAATTTAAATGCCAATGGTCGTAGTTAAACCTCAGACACCATGCTATCATCTCGTGTCCTCACTACTTAAACCAATCATGCACCATCAATCTTATTCTAAGGAAGTTGATATTTAATGATGTTAAACTTTGAATAGGTTGACCACTTTGACTCCACTCACGTCGTCGATCTCAATCACATGTTTAAATATGAACCATTAGTTCCTTATCATTTAACTTTGATATGCATTAAACATAGAAAAATTATTACCATATTGCTACTTCCTAAAATTTTGGATCAAATTCCCTCCATAAATCTCCTCAAGAGTTGCTTGAACTTTACCTTGTGCAAAATTGACTATGGGAACCATTACAATCTATCTAAGAAGCCAACTTTGAACCTTAATAACTTATGTTGCGCTTAGATGCATGATCTAATATTTGAACCATAAGATCACCTTTAAAATGGGAATCCAACCATATATCAAGAATCTCTTGAAACCTTTATACATGCAAGATATAACACCATTAATATGCCTGCTCAAATTTTCTATCACAGAGCCAACTATGCCTAGAAATGCCTGGAAGGTTAACTTTGCAGATGAATATCTTTTGATGCACTTCATTGCATGACATAAAATTTAGAAAATAAAAACTAGGCACAAAAATTAAAAAAACCCATGTGACAATTTCCTCCTGACACCTTCATTCATGTAAAATATAACATCATCAAACTTCTTATATTATTTTATTTGAACTTAGAAAACATAGTCAAACTACTTGGGAGGTCAACTCTACACTTGTTGAGTGGATGAAGTTCCTTAACAATCTAAGTGATAATGATAAAGTGTGTAATGTGCTTGTTCTAGCATGCTTGAAGTATGATTGCTTGATTTTCAATTTTGGCATGGTTAGAGATGTTTAGGGATGAGTATGGTGATTTTAAGATGTGAAAGAGGTCCCTAAGATGTTTTCTATGATTTTAATGCTTGTGTGCATGAGTATAATTCACCTGGTTCATTATTATTCTTATTTAAACATTTTAGATCCAATGGTAGAAAATCTGAGTAGGCAGTTTGATGGCATGACTATTACCACATGTGGATGTGTCAAGGGGATTTGGTCATATGGTTGTGATCACATTAGTCCCTAGTTATTATGTACTAAATATCATGGCATGCACCTAAGTGCAGTCAAATATATATGGGTGCAAAGTTAGGATCTTAGGCATTTTGACAGTGTTTTTTATGTTCATATAGAGCTGAGTAAGCATGTTGATGAATTAAAAATTCACACACATGGAGCTTTTAAGAGGAAATGGTCACATGGGTTTGTTAATTATTTTACCTAGTTATTATGCACAAAATTTTAGGTCATGCACCTAAGCACGCAAAAATATATGTAAGTGTAAAGTTGGTATCTCAAGCATTTGGACAATATTTTCCCATACTTAGCCAAATTTTCATGAGGCAAGAAAGTGCTGAGTAATTAGTTTGATGGTGGCATATCTCACATGTGTGGACATTTGAAGAGAGGGTGATCATATTGGTTTTTTCATTTTGTTACCTAGTTGATTTTCACTAACTTCTAGGTCATGTGCCAAAGTGCAACAAAAGATATGAATGTTCAAAGTAGGCTTTCTAGACAAGCTTTTGACATAGTTGGCTCTATGGCAAAAAATCTAAGTGAGCATTTTAATGCCATTATATCTCACATGTATGAGGGTTTTAGGAGTAGTTTGTCACATGGTTGGATTATCCTATGTGAGGAGATCATATGGTCCAAATTTGAGAACATACAAGTGAGTGAGGTAAAATATATGATAATCCAAAGTTGGCCTTCTAGGCATATTGCAATGGTTCCCATACTTAGCCAAATCTGCACAAAGTTGAAGATCAGGACCACATGAAGATCTAATGGCTCATGGGAAATCCTACAATCAAGATCTATGGTACATAGTAAGTCAAATAGGTTAAAGTGTTTGTTGGTTAATGAAGGTAAGGATCATGTTCCTTATAAAAGGATCAATTAAGTGTGTTTGTTCCAAGGAATTAGGAAGTAGTGAGATGAGAACAAGTGCTCGATGGTTAATGGTATAAGTGCTCAGAAGGCACATGAGGGTGCCAAGTGTCATGATCATGGGGGTTATAAGCAAGATCAAATGGTGAGAAATTAATGATAAGGACCTAACTAATCAATAAAGATTGATAGTGCATGATGAGTCAACATTTCAAGATTTCATGAGATGAGATCAACATGTTCAAGGTTTAACTGTGACCATTGGCATTTGAATATTTGAATTTTACAAAGGGAAAAACTAATACTTTGTATTTTGTCCATAAATTTTGATCCAAGATGAATTTTAAGGTGATATAAAAATAAAATTTAAAGAGGACTCCATGGTGCATATAATGAACCTAGTTAGAAGGTTTGAATATACATACTATCAAAAATATTGAGCTCTAAAGTTGACTGTGTTCTGTAAGTTACCCAAGAAGGATATTTGTGCTTGTTTTGATAATGTTTAGATGTTTTATGATGTGATATATATTGTAAAGTATTTTGGAATCCTTTTGGATGATTTATATGGTCTTTGGAGGTTTTATCAATCTATATTATATATGAAAAAATATGTCAAATTTGACTATGTTTATTAAATGCACTGTTAGTTTGAGTAACCATCTTACAGAGGTAAGTTGAAGATGTTATGTATAGAGTTGAAGAATAAAATGAACATGGAGATGTTTTATAAGTCTCTAAGACTTATGAGAAGGAATTGGTTATCATTATATTCCTCTGATCAGCTATGGAGAATCAAAATAGATTGATTATATTTTGACTATATATGACCAGTCTCAGTGGTCATTTTGTGTATATTATTTTGAGTGCTTAGAACATGCATTGATGTTTATAAATAACATGGATGTATATATGAGGTATTGAAGGGTTCACCTATATGATTTAATCATATGGATATGACAAAGTTTTGAGTGGTTGGTCCATAAGTTTGAGACTATGTTTTCTATGTATGAAGACTTAAAGAGAGATGAGAACTAATTGGTTAGTCTAAGTGTGGATTTGGTGTTATAGATGGCATGAACCCATGTGAGCCTAAGCAAGGGGATATTGGATATATATTTGATATGTTTAAAGTATTGGTAAAGAATTAAGGTGGTCTAAGTAGTCTCACATGTAACGTGTGAGTGTGAAGGACTAATGGTTTTAGGTCTCACCAAGATCTAATGGTGGTTTGGGGGTAATGAGGCATTGGGCAACCTATGGAGTACATGGTTATTAAATGTAACATGTATGAAGACATATTTCAAAGTTGTAAAAAGTTTGATAAGCATCTTGGCCTACCAAGATGAGTTATACCAAGAGCATGGTATAAGTACAAGGCCTATTTGGCTTGTTTGTTCTAGTGGTGTGTGTTGAGTCAAGTGAAGGAAACAACCTTTGAAAGAAAAGGTATAGGTTATTGAGGACAAAAAAGAGTGAAGATGATCAGACATTATAGCCTAAGCAAGGTACTAAAGATGATCACATAGGTCTTTAGATCTAATAATCCTAGAAGAGGTAGAATGAATGAGTATGCTCAAGAGGCTATTTGAGAAAGTGTGTATGGTGAGAAAAGGCAAGATGAAGTATGTGTGTGCCTAGTGGATTACTTAAAGAGTAGAATAGATTTAGGACTATTCATATGACCTATAGATCATAATTTTTATATTAGATTAGTGCTCTTATAGATTGAGTATGAGTGAAGATGAAGACTAATAATTAGAGGTCCATCATCAGGTATTGAAGACATTAGCTTAAAGGTGGATGTATTCATATGTGTTATTGTGGTAGCTCAACATATAAGGGGTTTTTAGCCTCCCTATAAGGTGAATCTTGTTAAAGTTTTAGTTGTTGTTGTAGCTCAACTAAATAGTTGTGGTAGTTCCTTGTGGGATTGTAGTCTCACTAAAATAAAGGATGGTAATTCCTTGATCAGTTATAGCTATTCTAAATTAGATCTTATCATTATAGGATTGTAGTCCATCTTGTAGGGTTTAGTGGGTTTTATCCCCAAAGAGGGTTCACCATGTTGATGTGATGTATTCTCTTGTTCATGCTTTGGATGTATGTGCTTTCATGTTTATGTTACTAGATCAATTTAATGAATGATGGAATGGTTTTGAAAGTGAATGTGCATTGTTGTATACTGATTCACCCCCCTCGGTAGCTAGTTATAATAATTGTATTAAAGTAGGTCCTTTGAAGGAAGCTAACATCTTGAAGGAGATCTTAAGTAGCACAAGATGGCTAAGCAATTGAATAAGGAAAATATTGAATTGAGATCAATGGTAAAAAGTCTTGAAGAACATATTAGTCATATTAAAGAGTAAGCATGTATAATTATGGATGACTTGGTTAAATAAGTTAAGAGGGATAAGGACACTATCCAAGTTCTTGGAATTCAGTTAGAGGCTGAAGTTTAATCTTGAGAGCTAAAAGAGATGAATATGTTTAAATGAAGACTAATCTTATTTCCCTGAAAGATGAGTATGAAAAAGTCATAATCAAGATAGGCAAGCCTAAAAAGGACTGTAAAAGGAAGTCAATCAAGAATGTGTCCTCATGGAGCCTTGGAAGAAGAAGCAATTGGCCTTGGAGAAATAATAACTTAGATAAGTAAAGAGGTATGTTGAATGATGTTATTTGTTTTAGTTATCATAAGAGTGGACATATTGCTAGATTTTGTCCAAATGGTGTTAAGAGGTCTTCAAAGTATGTCAAAGGATATAGAGCTCCTATAAGGTCTGATAATGGAAAAACTCAAGTATGGAAACCAAAGTTAATCAGTGCCAATTATTCTATTTATAAGGATGTTAATAAAGTTTCTCTAGAAGGCTATGTTGCAAATTAGCATAAGCTCAAGGATCAAGTAGGCAAGATGGCTGCAGAAGAGAAGAAGATTAAAACTATGGTATGGAGACTTGAGGTAGTAAATACTAAGGTGACTAATCCCATTGAGTCTAAGATTTTTGATGGATTGTTTTCTATGGTAGAAAAAGGATAAAAAATGAAGGAAAGTTAAGAGTTTATGTTGTTAGCATTTATTGACAAATTTGAAGTGAAGAATGAAGTCAAGCATCCATTCAAAATCAATTAGATGATGAGGTAGGACTACAAGTCAAAGAAAGATATGGAGATATAGGAGTCTCCTAAGTTTTGGGACCTTTAGTATCGCTATGTCAAAGGGGTGTCTCTATCTAGGCTTCAAGGAGACACTTGTCAATCAGAGGAAGCTTGGTGGCTATCAGATATTGTTTGATGAGAAGGTATGAAAATAAGGTATGTTTCTTTATTATTTTTATATATAATTTTGTTGGAGAAAATAATCTTGTGAATAATCTCAGTAGTCCTATCTTGAGAAAGAGTTAGCTTATTGGTCATGGTTTAGATGTGCTGGTATAAAGGTGAGTTTTAAATATCTATCTACATATCAATTTGTTAGATGTTAGGTGAGCTTATAAGTTGAAGGCCTCTCTTTTAGGGTTATATCTTAGATCTTGATAATCCTATTAAATGTTTGTTGAATAGTTTTGTGTGCCATGGAAGTTCACAGTGTTTTGAAGATGAGGTGTCTCTATATAAGTATTGACTATGATTGGATAGTATTTGAAGGCTTGTTGAAGATGTCATGATCTAAGTGAAGCATGGAGTTAGGGGAGATTTATAATTAGTCAGGTCTTAGGATAAAAATATTGAGTAGTTGAATCTAAGAAAGAAGGTATGGAGGTTTTTGTGTGCTCCCAGGTTTATCTGTTTTATTGTAGATTAAAAACCATGGTGTAGGAAGTCAAAGTTCCCAAACATATGGAGGCTTAATTTTTGGTCCAAAAGTGTGTGATGGTTGTCTCCAGGTGTGTAAGAATTTTTAGAGGTAGACGTTGACTAGAAAGAGGTCAAATGGGCCAAATGGGTTATTAAATAAAGATTCACAGAGATTTGAAGGTTTGCAGTTCTCAATTTATTCAAATTTTTATCAATATGGAGGGCTAATTGGCTAGTAGGTTTGTGAATAAAGTATGCTATAGAGGCTGTGCTTGGTGATTTAAATTGGTTTGATTTAGGGAGCATATGATAGTACTCTAGATATGAAATTTTAGGTCTTGAAGATGTGTCTATTAAAAATTTTGGGCTCTACAAGTTCCAAGTAGGGGTACAAGGAAGCTAGACAGGCTCAGTTTGAAGAAGAGTGATTTTATTAGTTTATCCAAAAGATAAAAGTATGTTTCTTTCAAGGAGATTTATTAGGTTAGTTGAGAGCATGTTTCCTATTTGGTGAGTGGCATGAATTTTTGTTGGTGGTCGTTGTGGTAGCTTGAGAAAGAAGGCTAGTAAGCATGTGTGGTGGCTCTTCATGGTGTGGGAAGATCTGAAGATGATCAAATGGTGAAATGGCTTAGAGATATTATGTGGAGTCACTCTTAGATGTTTTTAAGTGAGTTCCATTAGTTTTTAGTATTTTGTTTATTCTTTCTTCATCGACTGCAGTGCTTGGTTAAAAAGAGTGTTGGCATGGAGCAAGAGGAAGTTTGCCAAAGCAAAAAGGAGTAGGATCAAGGTAAGGGGGAGTTTTTATCATCTTTCCAAGATTGTCCTCTCCTATTGGTAGTATTTTAAGGTCCTCAAGATCAGTTGGTGCCCATTTTATCATTGTGTCAAAGGGGGAGAAAGTTTTTGTTGTGAGAGTGCTTAAAGAGAGAGAAGGAAGGTGAGTTGTGTATTGTTATATATGATGTTTTTTGACATCAATGACAAAGGGAGAGATTATTGGAGAGTTTTTAGTGATTTCATGATGATGCCATAGAGGTTCCCTAGTGAGTGGATGAAGTGCCTTGATAGTCTAGGTGATAATGACAAAGTGTGCAATGTGCTTGTTCTAGTATGATTGGTTGACCTTTAGTTTTGGCATGGCCAAATATGTTCATGGATGAGTATGGTGATTTAAGGATGTGAAATAGGTCCCTAAGATGTTTTATATGTTTTTATTTATTGTGTGTATGAGTGTAATTCACCCGGTTCATCATTATTCTCATGTAGATATTTTGGGTCCAATGGTAGGAAATCTGAGTAGGTAGTTTGATGGCATCATCATTACCATTGTGGATGAGTCAGGGGTAGTTGGTCATATGGTTGTGATCACATTAGTCCATAGTTTCTATGTACTAAATCTCAAGTCATGCACCTAAGCATAGTCAAAGATATGTGGGTACAAAGTTGGGCTCTCAGACATTATGATAGTGTTTTCTATGTTCAAATAGAGCCAAGTAAGCATGTTGATGAAGTCAAAATTCACATGCATGGAAGTTTTAGGAGGAAATGGTCACATGAGTTTGTTCAATATTGTGATTATTTATTATTCACTAAATATTAGGTCATGCACCTAAGCACATCAAAATACATGTAAGTGTAAAGTTAATCTCTCACGTATTATGACAATATTTTTCCATACTTAGCCAAATTTGCATGAGGCAAGAAAGAGCTAAGTAATCAGTTTGGTAGTGGCATATCTTACACGTGTAGATGTTTTAGGAGAAAGTGATCATATGGGTTTATTTATTTATTTATCTAGTTGATTTTCACTAACTTTTAGGTCAAGAACTAAAGTATGACAAAATATATGCATGTTCAAAGTTATCCTTTCGCATGCCATTATTCTCACACATGTGAGGGTTATAAGAGTAGTTTATCACATGGTTGGATTCTCCTATGTGAGGATATAATATGGTAAATTTTTTTAAATATGTATGTGAGTGAGGTAAAATATATGACAATCCAAAATTGGCCTTCTAGGTATATTGGAATGGTTCCCATACTTAGCCATATCTACATGAAATTAAAGATGAAGACCAAATAAAGATCTAATGGCTCATGGAAAAGCATATAATAAAGATCTATGCTATACAGTACGTCAAAGAGGTCAAAGTGTTCATTGGTTAATGAAGGTAAATATCATGATCCTTAAAAAAGGATTAACTGAGCTTGTATGTTCCAAGGACTTAGGAAGCAGTGAGATGAGGAAAAATGCTCAATGGTTAATACTATAAGTGCTTAAAAGGCACACAAGGGTGCCAAGTTTAATGATCATGGGGGTTCTAATAAAGATAAAATGATGATCATTATATGATAAGGACCTAACTAATTCATAGAGATTGACAGTGCATGATGAGTATTCATTGTAAGATTTCATGAGATGAGGTCAACGTGTTCAAGGTTTAACTTTAACCATTACCATTTGAATATTTTTTTACAAAGAGAAAAACCAGTGCTCTATATTTTGTCCATAAATTTTGATCCAAAATGAATTCAAAGGTGATATAAAAATCAAAGTTAAATACGAATCCATGGAACATCTAATGAACCTAGTTAAAAGGTATAAATGTATTTAGAGTAAAAAAAATTGAGCTCCAAAATTGATTGAATGTTTGACTTTGTTTTGCAAGTTACGTGAGAAGAATATTTGTGCTTGTTTTGATGATGTTTGAATGTTTTATGATGTCCTAGCTATTGGAAATTATTGTGGACTACTTTTGGATTATTTATATGGTCTTTGGAGGTTTGACCAATCTATATTTTGTATGAATAAAGATGTATAATTTGACTATGTTTATTGAAGGCACTGGCAGTTTGAATAACCATCTTGTAGAGGTAAGTTGAAGATGTTTGTGAGTAGAGTTGAAGAATTAAATGAGAATGGAGATGTTCTATAAGTATCTAAGGCTTATGAAAAAGGATTTTTTATCATGATATGCCTCTAATCAGATATGGAAAGTCAAAATATCTTGATTATATTTTGACTATATATGACTAGTCTGAGTGATCGTTTTGTGTATATTGTTTTGAGTGCTTAGAAAATGTGTTGATGTGTCTAAATAACATGGAAGTATAGCTGAGGTCCTAAAGGTTTCACCCATGTGATCTAATCATATGGCTATGAGAAAGTTCTGAGTAGTTGGTCCAGAAGTTTGAGATTGTGTTTTATGTGTATGAAGACCTGAAGAGTGAGGAGACCTAATTGGTTGGTCCAAGTGTGGAGTTGGTATTCTAGATATCATGGAACCATGTGTGAGTGAGAAATGGGATATTGGAGATATTTTTGATATGATTTAAGCATTGGTAAAGAATGAAAGTGGTCCAAGTAGTCTCACATGTAACGTGTGAGTGTGAAGGCCTAATAGTTTTAGGTCTCACCAAGACCTAATGGTGGTTTAGGGGTAATGAGTCATTGGTCAACCTATGGAGTATGTGGTTCTTATATGTGATGTGCATGAGTACCTATTTCAAAGGTGGAACAAGTGTGATAAGCATCTTGGTTGACCAAGATGAGTAATACCAAGATCATGGTATAAGTACAAAGCCTATGTGGTATGTTTGTTCTAGTGGTGTGTGTGTTGAGCCAAGTGAAGGAGAGAACTTTTGAAAGAGAAGTTATAGATCAGTGAGTACTATTAGAGAGTGAAGAGGATTAGACATGCTAGTTTGATCAAGGTGTTGAAGGTGATCACATAGGTCTTTAGATCTAATAAGCTTAGAAGAGGTAGAATGAGTGAGTATTCTTGAGAGGATTTTTGAGAAATTGTCTATGGTGATATAAGGTAAGATGAAGGCTATGTGTGCCCAGTGGATAATTTTAAGACAAAAATATATTGAGGACTATTTGCATGACTTTTAGGTCATAATTCTATTGGAAGAATAGTGCTCTTGGAGATTGAGTGTGAGCAAAGATGAAGAGTTATAATTAAAGGTCTATCATTAGGTGTTGAAGACATCAGTTCAAATGTGGATGTATTCATAGGTGTTGTTGTGTATAATCAACATCTAAAGGGGTTATAACCTCCTTGTAAGGTGAATATTACTAAAAGTCTAGCTATTGTGGTAGCTTAGCTAGATTGGTGTGGTAGCTCCTTATCAGATTGAAGTCTCACTAAAATAATGGATGGTAGTTCCTTGATTATTTGTATCTGGTATAAATTGGATCTTGTCATTATAGGACTATATTCTATCTTGTAGGGTTCATTGGGTTTTATCTCCCAAAAGGGTTACCCATGTAGATGTTGTGTTGATGTGATGTATGCTCTTGTTCATGCTTTGGATGTGTGTGCTTTCATGTTTATGTTGCTAGATCAAGTTGATAAATGATGGAATGGCTTTGAAAGTGAATGTACATTTTTGTATATTTATTCACCCCCCTCTCAGTAGCTACTTCCAATAACACTTACATATATTTTGTTGCACTTCATTGCATGACCTAAATTTTAGTGCATAATAACTAGGCATAAAACTAAACAAACCCATTTGATCAAATCCTTTCGAAACTACCACACGTGTAAAATATGACTACTAAATATTATTACTTGGTTTTTCTTGAGCTCCTTTACAAATTTGGCTAAGTATGAAAGCTTAGTGAATTTTGTCTGAGAAGCCAACTTTTTACCCACATATATTTGGTTGCACCATTGCATGACCTAAAACTTAAACCATATAAAATTGGGACTAATTTTATCACAACCATATTAATAAGTCCCCTTGAATCATCCACATGTGTGAATTCTAACATCATCAATCTGCTCACTCAGATCTCTCTACCACTGGACCCAAAAGGTCTAGATGAGAACTATGGACTACCCGATGAATTCCACTCATACACACAAGTACTCAAAGCATAGAAGACATCTTATGGGACCTATTTCACATCTTAAGATCACCATACTCATCCTTGAACATCTCTAACCATGTCAAAACTAAAGATCAACCCAACCTCCTTCAAGCATACTAGGACAAACACATTGCACACTTTGTCATTGTCACTTAGACTATCAAGGCACTTCATCCACTCACCTAGACACTTAGATGACATCAACATGACATCATTGGTAAATCTCCAACAATCTCCCCCTTTGTCATTGATTTCAAAAACCATCATATAGCAATATACAACTCACCTTCCTTCTCTCTCTTCAAGCACTCCATAATAGGAACTTTCTCCCCCTTTGACACAATGACAAAGTGGGAACCAACTGATCTTAAGGACCTAAAAATAATACCAATAGGATAATACTATCTTATAAATATAATACAAACTCCCCTTTACCTTGATCCTACCTCTTCTCACCTTGACATCATCCTTCTTGTTACATGCCAACATTCTTCTTCAACCAAACACTACAACCAATGAATAAAGAACACACAAAATAATAAAATATGATGAAACTCACCAAGAAACATATGATAGGTACTCCTAATATATATAATTCATTTCACCTCTTGAGCATCTTTAGATCTCCACATACCATGAAGAACCACCACATAGGCTTACTAGCCTTCTCTTTTCAAACCACCTCAAAGACCACCAATAAAACTTCATACCACTCACTAAATAGGAAACATGTAATAAAAAACCTAATAACTAATCTTTAAATACTCATGAATTTCTCTTTTGGATAATTTGATCAAAAAGCACTCTTCTTCACACTAGGCCTGTCTAGTCTCCTTATAGCCCTACATGGCACTTGCATAGCCCACAAATTTTAGTAGACACACATTCAAGACATAAAAATTTATATATAGAGCACTCTCATATTCTGATTCAATCACACAAATTTTTATCACCTATCTCATCCTATGCAACATACTTCCTTTACAAATCTAATAGCTAATTAAGCCTCCATCTTGACAAAAACTTGAATATCTTGAAAACCATAAACCTTAAAATCTATGTGAAGATGTATTTTAAAAAAAATTTGGCCCATTAAAACTATTAAGAAGCCTTAAAGTTCAAATCATAAGGCAAATCATTTTTCTAGCATAGCCCAAAATACTAGATCTTCAAAAATAAACTTGGTCAATCCAATACCTTCCGATAAATACACACTTTTGAAATTTATCTCACAATTTTATTTCATTAACACATACTTCTATACCAATTTTTGAGCTTTAAAACATTTGGGAACCCATACATCCTATAACCCATTTTAGGCATACTTGCCCCTAAGCCAAAAACTAAGAAAACTAAGAGAACTCAAAAATATCCAATTTGACTTCAACATACCTTCAGACAAAAATACCACCTAGAGCATACTATAATAAGGTCAATATACCTTTATATGAAAAAATATCATCTTGAAAACTCGTAAATCCTCCTTTGCCACTTGGAAACCTTCAATTTAACCCTACACTATAACTCCTTCTCAAACCTCTAGAATAAGCTCATGAACTTGTTGCTCCCCCTGAACCAACAACCTTCTCTATACTAATTTTTACTATGAACTTGAGCAAAAAAACATGATTCTCCATAAGAAATATGTCTCCAAAGAAGCATAAACAGAGACACCCTACTTCACAATGTCTTAGAATAGTGTGAAACTAGGAGTTGCCCACAACTCCTCATATTCCTTCTCCTCCTCGGTAATTTGATACTTGTAATTATTATTATTCTTCTTAGACTTAATAGAATCAACATGCTCAACCACTATAACATTCTCCTTCTCTTCTAATATTGAATTAACAAGATATGGAGACAACAAAGATTCATGACATACGTTTTCATATGAAGAATCTTTCTTGCAATTTGGAACCTCATCACTAGGCATAGATGACTGATGTTATTTACATGAAAATTTATCAACAACAACAAGATATTCACTTAGATCTCTACTTAGCTCAAAACTATACTCAACCAGTAACTTGGTCCTCTCCTTGAGCTTGGTCTCTTTATTCACAACATGAACAAACAATGTGAGCCTTTGACACTCTTTAACTTCTGTAGAATTTTCCACCATAGAAAAAAAATTACTTGAGCCAGAAGACCCATCATGACTCATACTTACCACCTTTGGTTTCAATGAGTTAACTTACCTTCTTCCTTGCACTTTAGGAGCTTGATTGAACTCATTTTGACTTGATGACCTTTACTTGTATAATCTAGCAATGTGACCAATCTTCTCACAATTATAAAAAAATATTATTTTTGAAGTGAACTCATCTTTCCTTACCTGATATGGAAAAAATATTTCAATGTGTCATAATTCATAACAACTAAAACAAACTCTTTCTTTTGAAGAAGACTCACCTGATGTTTGACCAATTAACAACTAAGATGTTTGACCATATTTTCATGTTCCTTGGTGTCTTCATTCATTCTTGCTTCATACACACTAAATTTCTCCTCATATTCATTGATTTGTGAATTTATCTTCTTATTAATCTTCTTCTTAATCTTCAATTTTTCAAAGGCATTCATCAATTCAATCTCATAGTCCACCTCATCTCTATCAACATCTGAATCAGTCCAAGTAGACTCCTTTTGATATGACCAACTTATTTTCTTAACCATGAAAAGGGATTCATCTTCAATAAGACCATCATCTTCATAATCATACTCTGAGTCACTATCTTCATTCTCATCTGATGAGCTACAATATTTATTGGTGTCGAGACTCTTCTCGTTCTTGAAGGAATTTTTGTTGTCACAATTTCTAAATCCTTTATTCATGTATGTATTCTTGTATTCATCTTGGTCCTCATCATGTTCTTCATCATCATGCTTATGAGGGCACATTTTAGAAAAATGTCCTATCTCTCGACAATTGAAGCATTTTAAAGGTAGTTTACCCTTACACTTGCTAAACTTGTTTTCTATTTCCTTGTAAACAAAGCAATCAGTTCATCCTCATAAATATTATAAATGTCATCCTCCTTAGGTTTCTTATCTTGGAACTTTTTCTTAGGATTCATCTCTATCTTGAATTCTACTTTCTTCTTCAGTGGTATATCATTATTTATTCTCATCTCATAGGCAATAAGGATGCCATGCAATTCATCCATCTTCAATATAATAAGATCATGACTTTATTCTACAATAGACATTTTTGAATCAAACTTGATAAAAAGAGACCTTAATATGTTTTGAACTATAGTAGCCTCTTCAGGGTTCTCTCCAAGACCTATGATGATGTTCACAATCTCATCAACTCTATGTATAAAAGATGCCACAATATCTTCTTCCTTCATCTTAAGACTCTCAAATTGTCTTTAGTGAATCTAAAATTTTTCCAACTTAACCTTTGAATCTCCTTCATAAATAATCTTCAATGCATTCCACATTTCCTTGGTAGATGTATAATGGATTGCCTTGGTGTATTCAATTTTTGAAAGACCATAAGTGATAGCATTCATTTACTTAGAATTATTTTCAAATAACTTCTTATCTACAACATTGGATGGAGGAATAGTAGGTACATAATAACCATCCACAACATATTGCCAAATGTCAAACCCTATGGACATTATTTAGGCCCTATTTTTTGTACTAAAAAAATCATAATTAAATCCATTGAACATCGGTGCTTTTTTAGTAGAGAAAATTCCTTGATTACTACCCATATTGTACCTTGTATCACCTTCAAGTTGTCAAGCCTTTACCAAAGGACATGCTCTGATACCAATTTTTAGAGTTATAATAACTAAGAGGGGAGGGTGAATTAGTGAGCCAGGATAATCCAATTTAAATTTCAATCCTTTCAAACTCTTAATCAATTATCATAAGCATTCATGAATCATACACATCATTCATAGAAATGAAAAAGAGAAATAATACAAGATCAAACACATAACACATGACATATGTGGGAAACCCTCTTGGGGGAAAAACCCCAATGGAACTTATAATTAGATACTATCCTTTAATAATATAAACCAATTTAGACCATATACAATTGATCAAGTAACTACCATCTATTATTTAGTGAGACTACAATCCCACAAGGTGATATTATACCTATCAATCTGAGAAACCATAACAACTATACTTTTAAAAAGCTTTACCTTGCAAGGAGGATACAACCCCCTAGATGTTGAGAAACCACAACAACACTTATGAACACAACATCTCCTAAACATTTATTTCCTACTAATCTGATGGAGATACAAAGTATATTAGATCTCTTCAACTCTGCACATTCAAAGCATCCAAAACATTCTTTTGGATCACCCTAGACCTCTTCTCTCATCCTCAACTTACAACATCACTATTTTGACATTAAAAAAATGACCCAAAAGTCATATAAATAATCTTTAATCTACTATTATCATCAACTCATCTATTGGGCACTCTTCCTCTCCTTCACTCCACAACTCTCACATACACACACCTCTTGAAAGTATGGAAACCATCACATTTGGTTTCACTATTTATAGAGCATTCATGATCATCACCATCTTGGTCAGCCAATAGGCATGCCTTAAACATTAAGGAATCTATCACATTGAGACATAACTCAATACCATCCACATAGGTCATCCATAGCATCTATGGGTCACCCTTAAGTAGTTACACCTTTCAATTAGGCCCTTATAGGTCTCATATAGACATATTCAACCATTTAGCACTTCATCAAGAAATAAACATAGGAAATTTTTTTAAATCATATGTCCACTCCACATGAAACTTTTGAAATCTTAAAATGATCATAATCATCTCTACTCACCTCTGTGTATGCTCAATCAACTCAAACAATGACCTTGTACATAGGAACACCATAAATAAACAAATAGTTAACCTTTTAATAATTGTTCATACTCAATATATATTGATCACACCTCTAAAATACATAGATATGATTATAACTGAATCTAAAACACTCTACAATAGTTAAGACATCATGAAACATTGAAACAACATCAACATAAGCTCAATTATCCTTCTCGAGTCACTTACAGTCCATAATCAAACATATAGTCAAATTTTGATCATAATATGTTTAACTATATAGAAAATCATAAAATATAAATAGGTTCACCATATGAACCATGGATTCCTCTACAATTTTGATTTTTATAGCACCATCAAATTCATCCTGGACAAAAGTTATGGCCAAAATATAAAGTATTAGTTTTTTCCTTTGAAAAATTCAAATGCCAACAGTCACAGTTAAACCTCAAACACCATGCTATCATATCATGCCCTCACTACTTATATAAATCATGTAACATCAATATTATTATAAGGATCTTGGTCTTTAGTCATTTTCACCTTTGAATAGGTTGACCACTTTGACTCCACTCATGCTGTCGATCTTAATCGCATGATTAAATGTGAACCATTAGATCTTTATCCTTTACCTTTGCTCAGTGTTAAATCTCAAAAACTTCTTACCATCACACTACTTCTTGACATCTTGGAGAAAATACACTCCATCAATCTCCTCAAGAGTTTCTCAAACTTTAACTTGTGAAAAATTGACTATGGGAACCATTGCAATCTGTCTGAGAAGGCAACTTTGAACCTCAATAACTTTTGTTGGGTTTAGATGCATGATCTAAGATTTGAGCCATAAGATCACCTTTCATAGGGAAATCCAACCATATATCAAAAATATCTTGAAACATTCATACATGTGAGATAAATTCCATTAATATGCCTACTCATATTTTTTGTCACAATGCTAACTATGCCTATAAATGCCTACAAGGCCAACTTTACACATGGATATCTTTTGATGCGCTTAATTGCATGACCTAAAATTTAGTTTATAGAAACTAGGAAAAAAATTGAACAAAAACATACGACCATTTTCTCCTAACACCTTCATTTGTGTAAAATATAACATCATCTAACTTCTTACTTAGCTCTATTTGAACTTAGAAAACATAGTCAAACTACTTGGGAAGTCAAATTTGCACTTGCATATCTTTTGTTGTGCTTCATTACATGACCTAAAATTTAGTCCATATTAACTAAGAACAAAATTAAACATACCCATATGATGAAACCCTTTTTAAAATAAAACATGTGTGAAATATGGCAACATCAATATGCTTACTTGGCACTACTTGAGCTCCTTTACAAATTTGGCCAAGTATGGAAGCTTAGTGAATTATGTCTAAGAAGCCAACTTTGCACCCACATATCTCTGGTTGTGATTCATCACATGACCTAAAAATTGAACCATATAAACTTGAGACTAATGTGATCACAACCATATTACTAAATCCCCATGAATCATCCACATGTACGAATTCTAACATCATCAATATGCTGACTCAAATTTCTCTACCACTGGACCCAAAAAGTCTAGATGAAAACTATGGACTACCAAATGAATTACACTCATACACATAATAACTAAAATAATATAATACCTCTTATACGACCTCTTTCACATCCTTAAATCACCATACTCATCCCTGAACATCTCTAACCATGCCAAAATTAAAGATCAACAAAGCCTCTTTCAAGCATATTAGGACAAGCATATTACACACTTTGTCATTGTCACTTAGACTATCAAGGCACTTCATCCACTCACGTAGACACCTCTACGAAATTACCATGACATCATTGACAAATCTCTAACATAATAGAGTTTTCAATTGTTATAGACATGTTCTCTTAATCAAATAGAACATAAAAATACACCTACTTGGTATAAAATAACAAGGGAACACTACAATATATTTATGCATCTCTATAATAGAGTTTATAGTTGTTATAGATATATTATCTTAATCAAACATAACATAAAAATACAACTAATTGACATAAAATAATAATGGAATGCCATAATATACTTATGCATCTCTATGATAGAGTTTATAGTTGTTATCGACATGTTCTCTTAATTAAATAAAATATAAAAATACATCTAATCAGTATAGAATAACAAGGGAATTCCATAATATACTTATGCATCTCTATAATAGAGTTTACAATTTTTATAGACATGTTCTCTTAATAAAATAGAACACAAAAATACATTTTTTTTCAAATCAAGTATTAATGCTTTTCCATCAAAATTAAAGTCACCTAATATTAATTATCAAAATGCAATCTGGCTACATGAATCTATAGAAAATTATTGGAATCACAAAATTTGTTAACCTTCCTTAATCAACCTCAGATTTTGTATATCTAAATTTCAAATTTCAACATGCCAATTTTCTTCATTTTGTTCTTGATAATTGTTATGGGCATTTTCTTAAAAAATTATTAGACTCGGATCTAGTACTGTAGAACTCTCTAAGTGTAGTGTGTTTGAAGAATTATCAATCAATCCTCTTCTTTTAGATTTAGGCTACCAAATTGGTAGAGCTCTATAAAATAGAAAATTGAGGACTTTGTATCTAGTTGTATAGAGCCTCAAACAAGTCTAAAAATTCTTGTCAAACTTATTTCTTAACTTTGACCTAAAAAATGATAATGCACTAAAATGTTTCTCATCTTCCACTGAGCCAAAAATCATTGTTTGGCATAAATTACCAAGATTAAAATATTTTGAGATACCATCACATAATATTTAACTCAAACTTAAAGTAGTCCATAGTCTAGTAACTGATCCATTTTTGAAAGCATTATCCATAACATTAAATTGTTCTTACATTGTTGTGGAAAATCAAACAGACTACTCACTTAACTTTGAAAAAACTAAAATGCCGTCAATTTGTTCACCATTCAATTCTATACTCTTGTAGATGTGTTGGGGCAAGGTTTTGATTTTATTCTTAAAATCTGATGAGATAGCATTTTTACAATATTGAGGGTACACCATATCTATGGATTCTAGTATTTCATCTTGATGAAAATGATCTCTAATCTTTGAAGAGAGACATTTTACAATTTCCTTCAAGGTGGACCTTACAGAAGGTACAACTTCAAGGAATTGATCCCTTGTAATATGAACATCTTTCAATCTATTAGATCGAACAACTATGTCAAAATCATGTAGGGGTATTTTATACTCTCTTATTTTTGCACATAAATATCGATTTTCATTAAGCTATAAATATTTACGACTATGTTCAATATTTGTCATCAAGTTCCAAATTGTGAACTTTTCTCTTGTAATTAAATGTTGTGTTAAATAAAAATTATCAAGGCTAAGGCATATTAATTTTCTCAACTTAGAATATTTTTGAATGTACATCATTCTTTCTTGAGATTTTTTTATCATTAAATTCATTTCATCCAACATGGTTAAAAGGTCGCATAAGGTCAATAATGTCTCTATATCACTTAACCAAAAATAAATATATGGAGATTTATCTATTGTTTGGTGATGTTCCTCCATTATTCCCATCAATGAATGATATTCTACATATACTCTATGTGCTCATCTACAAAGGGAAATCCATTAAGTAAAAACATCCTTAAGTAGCTTGTTTCCTTGCATTAAATCTTTAGCAAAATTTTGAAATTGTAAAAATATTTTTAGACTTATATAAAAGTATACATGGATTTCACTAATAAGATCTTCAACTTTTGAGACTAATGTAAAATTGATCATAATTTTGAATGCCAAACTCATTCTATGTGTCATGCAATGAATGTCAAGCATATATTTCATCTTCCCTAATTTGACTTTTTTAACCTTTCATAACTGATATTTAATCTTTCCCTAAAAAAAAAATCTTTCTTTCAATTTTGAAATCATCCATACCACCAACCTCTTTCAAATTATTCTTTACTAGTTCCAAAAGGTTTTGAGAAGTTGCATTTTATTTCATTTTATGAATGACAAGAAAATGAGGCTGACAACCATGATTTAAAATAGTGTAAACATACATACACACCCAAAAAAATTTATCAATGGTTGTAACTTCATCTAATGATAATTATATGTAACTTGAAAGACTTATCTTTTCTTAAATATCCTCCTTTTATACTTTAACAATATAATTATCCTGTTACCAACTACTAGTAACTAACTAGTGAGTATTTAGAAAGTTTAGGATGTAAGAATTTTTAGCATGTCCTTATATCCTAGATAATTGGTCATTGGTTGACCTTTGTTTAAAAAATGAAAAATAACATAAATTTGTATAGTCTTTGACATTTGTCTGGTTTCCATCATTTTTCTTAACAAATCTACAATGTTTCTTCCGCTTGCATGAAACTTTTATTATTTTACTAGGTATTCATCGTATTCACTCGCATACCTAACATAAAGAGACTCTTATTTTTTTCTCCATTGTATAACTTATTTATCCTCTCCATTTATAATTTTCTTTTCATACACTTTCCCCACATGCTTCTCTATGGTATTTAGTTTTAGCGGCAAGCATTTATCCTTCAACAATTTCCAACTACATATCTTTCATCTACATTTTTTTGGTGGATCATTAGTATCTTCACCCAAAATAGGTTCAATGAAAGGATATTTAGAAACCCATTTAGCTTGAACACTCATTTAACTTTCCCATTCACGTGACTTCTTTTTTTTAGAGCTATGACAAATTTCATGAACTAATTGTTAGATTGAATTATCAACACTTTCAGAAATAGATTGTCTTAAATTAGCGATGTCATGATTATTTACATCCATTAAATGAAAGTGATCAGAACTTTATTGAACATGATCTTGATCATGAGAATGAATTTTGATTCTGGTTGATTCTCTAAACCAATATTTATTTTTAAACATTTTATTTGTTGATGTTTATCAAAAAATGATAACAAGGTATTTCCCTTTGATGAACCCCCTATTAATTTCTTATCACTTGAACTAAGAGTAGACATTTTACAAATAAAAAACCTTTCAATACCAACTTTATGAATCACCAATGCAAATCACTTCCTTCAAGGATGAAATAACTATTCCACTTCTTGAAATAACTTTTGCATGGTAGTTTGAAAGTTGGCACCTAAAAAAAGTAATGATACTAGCACATTTATTTAGAAAAAATTGAAAAAATGAACTACAAAAAATATCCATTTAAAAATGATATCATAGACAGAATCTAAATCTGCACAATTTATAAATTAAAACTTGAACTAAACCACAACTCAATTGAAAATTCAAAACATGGAAAGAAGGGCCAACATAAATTTATAAGGACATGCTAAAATTTCTTAGTGACTATTTTGATGTACTTTGGATCTTTATTGTTATGGTTATAAAATAATAGTAATTCTATGAAGCAACAAATGGTTCTAAGATGTACAGATGTGTTTTTAAAATTTTGAGACTAATAATGAATGATGCACTAATTAAATATCTCAATTATCAAATATATGTATATGTGAATCATATTTTAAATAATATAATCTAACCTATCCAACATAGTAAAGCCTATAGAAGTGGTAATATCTTGAAGGAAATATTTCTAATTCTATAAAAGAGTTTTATCAATGAAAATAAAACAATGAAAAGGAAATATAATCACTATTATAACTAAGAGAAACTAAAATACTCAATTTAGTCTTAGATTAGTCTTTTGAGAGACTTACAGAAATTTGTACTCAATTTATACTAAGTACTACACATGATCTAATCGTATGTACTCAATTTTTTAAGTTATGTCATCCTCTCTTTTCATAATTGTCTTGTCTTATAGCCCCATAGTTGGTTTATTATTTATACTCTATACTTAGATTTTTTCTCACAATTTTTGCTAGACTCAGTTTATTATATTATTTGAGAAATAATGACATAAAAGATACTTATTTTAAATAATGTACAAAGAAAAAAATGATTAAATACAATAAATCTTCATGATGATTTCAACCTTATTTTTGACTAACTTGAAAATACCAATTTCACAGATTTTGAGTTTAACGAAAAGATTTGCAGATATAAGCAAAATTTCCAACCAAACCTACATGCAGTGTTTTGAGAAAATATCTTTAAATAAATAATTTTCATGGAACTTACCATTATATTTATTCATTTCAATGAATATAAAAATCAAGAAATAGTCACACATGTATTCGAGCAACTTACTTATGCTTGAATACATATGTATCTCTATAATAAAGTTTACAATTGTTATAGACACATTCTCTTAAACAAACATAAGACTAAGAACAGTTTTTTCCATGCACATTCACCTATGTTGGTTCTTGAAATGAATAAATATAATGATAAGTTCCTTAAAAAGCATTTCTTTAAAGATATTTGCTTCCCATCCTCACTTTTCATAGTTGTCTTGCCTTATGGCCCCATAGTTGGTTTATTATTTACACTCTATATTCTGATTTTTTGTCATAATTTTTGCTATACTCTATTTATTATATTATTTGGCTGGTATTTACCATATACTTATTTTAAACAAACAAAAAACTGATTTTCTCTAACAAATATTGCTTTTAAACAAACAAGAAACTAATTTCCTCTGATAAATAATGTCATACAAGATAATTATTTTAAACAATACACAAGGAAAAAAATGAATAAAAATAATAGATCCTCATGATCATTTCAAAAATATTTATGACTAACCCAAAAATACTCATTTCATATATTTTGCAGATATGCATGAATTTTCCAAGAAAACTAACATGCAGTGTTTTGAGATAATATCTTTAAAAAAAGAATTTTCAAGGAAATTATCATTATATTTATTCATTTCAAGACAAATAATCTTGTGCATGAAAATAATTGATCTTGGTCTTCATGAAAAGATAAATACAAACATACCTTGTATCTATAATCACAAGGAAACCAACTTAAAAATTGTCTGCACTTTATGCCAATATTTTGACTACCAGAGCTTCGCTTATACCAATAGCTTGCATCAATGACTAGAATAATTAAGAAACTGTTAGCAAATACATTTAAAGAAATAATTTTTAGGGAACCTATCATTATATTTATTCATTTTAAGATATATGATTGTGCATGCAAATAACCACTCTCAGTCTTCAGAATAAAAGAAACACAAGTCTATTCCTTTTAGTTACAATCACAAAAAAATAATCTATAAATTGTCTACACCTTTGCTTCCAACTTCTCATCCAAATCTTTTGATTATCAGATATTTTCTTCTATTAATAATGGTAAAAACATTTCAATAATCCAAGATCTAAAGAGTTAGCAATACAAAACATAACATGAAGCTGAAAACAAATGAGATGTACAATAAGAACTCTCAAATGATATTTATAAAAGAGATTATATTTATTTAGCTCAAGGATATATTACAATGATGAAATCCTTAGCTTCTCTCTTTCTTATGTTACACCTTACCCTCATGTTTATAATAACTAAGGGTAGGTGAGAGGAGTTAATTTGACAATGTGAAACCAACTAGTTGCCAGAAGAATAGTCCAACCATGTGCAAAAATCTATACCTATATTGTGCACTATTATCAACATTTAAATCTAACATGTTGAATATATAATTAGACATGTGGCTGTGTAAGTTTAAACCACACATGAGTCTAGCTAACCTAGGTTAATCATCCTTAGTTAATACCCAGTTTACATAGATTAATCTCAAGTTAATTATAACCCAAATTATTTATTCTATTACCCTCCCTTAAGATTAACTTGGGGAGAGAGAGAAAAAAACTCTAAAAATTAGTTCTAATAATAAGCCTGATGAGATACCCATGTACAATCAAAATTAAGAAGGAAGATGTCCTCACGAACACCCTCAAAGTGAACTTTAAAATCTCAAGCATACCACACAACTCAAGGTAAAGACATGAAGCAAAAGGATTCATAAAGATGTTAGCAACTTGTTGTTGAGTCAAAATTTACTCCAAGCTAAGAACCCATCCTGAATGTGTTGAAAAATAAAGTGTATATGTAACTGTAGAGTAAAAAACTGTACATTTTTCATTTTCTAATTTTTAGTTGTGCACTCCAAGTTTTGTCTCTGCACATTTTAGTTTCGAGGCAGTGAAGTTTTTGACATAGAGCGTGGGCATGAGTTTCTTTTGCATAAATTTTGTCTAAGTATCAAAGTCGTGTGGAAGATTCCAAGTGTTATCAGCTGAATGTGCCACATGTCTCATAGTAACTCAACAGAGCGTGACAAGTGTTGGCATATGCATTTCAAATTTCTTTTGAGTTTTGAAAGCTTCTTTCAAGATCAAGCGGAAGGCACCAAGTGGCAATTGCACAAAATTTCAATATGTTTTTCCAAAAGCAACGGAAGATGCCACGTATCCATAGCTGAAGAAAGTAGAAGCTGCCATGTGTCAACATCCAAAATACCTTCACCTTGTTTCACTGATAAGTAAAGACTATGGTGGGACCCAAGTTTTTATTTCTAAAAGTCAGTAGAAGCTGCCAAGTGTCACCATCCATATGAATCTAAAATGAGTCCCGAATGTTTCTACAGTTTAGCTAAATCTCAACAGAATCCTCCACGTGTTTTTAGCTAAAGCAACGGACGCTGCCATGTGTCCCTTGTTAAAAATACGTGGAAAGCAACACTTGTCCCCATTCTCCTTTTGAAGCTGCTTAGGCAAGAAGTGTTGTGGGTCCCATTTTCTTAAGTTGTTAAAGTTTCAAAGCAGTGGACTATGACAGATGTCAAAGATGGAATGCTCCTGAGCAAAGACATATAAAGAGTATAAGTTATGTAGAAAGTGCCATGTGTCTTCGGTAAGTGCCTCAAAAGCTACCAAGTGTCATTTTTTGGTACCTTTTGAATAATGAGAAAGTTTTCAAGTCAAGTAAGTGAAACATGCCAAGTGTCTTCGCTCATTTCACAATGGGAGGCGTGTTGTGTATCTATTTCATCCAATGAACTTGAGGGAGATGGAATGTTTTAAATCTAAGAAATATCTTTTGTTAGACACTTCCAGTTCAGTTAGACTGTTAGATTGGAAACATGTGGGTAATCTAGAGCTAGTCTGATGCTATAAATATGGGTGCAAAGATCACCAAATGATCATCATCAAAAGATAGACAGAATATTCTATGATAAATTGTTATCAAAATTTTTAGACTTTTAGCTGTGACCAAGAGTATCATATGCCTTTGTTCTATTTTCTTGAGATAGAAAGTTTGTATAACTGTGCATGTCTCTGTGCCTTTTATGTAACTAGAAAATTAATGAGAATACTGAATTCTGTGCCTTTGTTGATATTTTTCGTGTCATTGTAAAATCATCTAAATTGTGAGCCTTTGATTCTATCTATTTTCATCTTTTACATTGATCATGCCTTAGTTGCTCTTTAATGTAATTGAATCCTAAAGATAGATTCACTATACTTTGAGAATTAAGGGTTGAATTAAATTCAAGTGCATTGTCATAGTTAGATTTTCTTTCGTTGCATTTGTGTTTCTATTTAATTCCTATCTTTTTTCCCCAAAATACTTTTGAGATAAAGAAGAGCCAGCTTCTTTAAAATATGGAGGTCATTTTAGGTTGCAAGTCCCACATTCCTGAAACTTTCCATTGTTAGTGTTGAAAACATTGCAATTCTAAGCATCAATAGTTTTTGGTACGCCAGTGGGACACCATCTTGAAGTTTCTTTCAAAACTGTATGAACCAGAGAGATACAAGGAGTTAGAGTTGTGGACCAGTAATGAGATCTCAATCCGCTGTAAATCCAGGTATTCTTTTTCCACCATTGGTAACTAGTCTAAGAAGAAGAGTCAATCAATTTATACCAATACCAAGAGCAAACGTGGGAGCTCCTATACCCCCTAGGAATTATGTAAGTCAGAATACTAGCAGTCCTTTGATCCTCCCAATACCACCAGCCACTTGGGACCCTATTCCAATAAATGCCCTGAAAGCTCTACCCAAATTCATTGGGCAAGATTTCAAAACACCTGAAGAACATCTACAAGATGTGCCTGATGTCTGTGCCTGATGTAGCAGAATGTGGCTATAAGATTATTAGCAATCTATTTTAAAGGAAAGGCTCTGGAATGGTATAGATCTTTGACCCCAAATACAATATCTACATGGGATCAACTTGGAGATATTTTCTTTGAAAGATTTGAAGATAAGGGTGATAAATATTCTTTATTGAAATAATTGATTACTATCAAAAGAGAACCACAAAAAGCAATGACTGACTTCAATTCAAGATTTCAAAAGACTTGGGAAAGAATCCTTGCTACAATAAGACCATTACTAGGTATGGCTATAGTATTTTATCTTAAAGCTTTAAATTCAGATATATCAGTAATGATTCAATCACTTGGAGGTCAGACTCTGCCAGAGGCTTATGACTATGTAGTCAGAGCTGAAAATAATTTAATAGATGCTGGAAAGTTGCCCCCAAGGCCTCCCATACCCATGTTTCTATATATTACCTTACCATTGCCTCAAGAAGCCCCTAATTCCATATCCCCACCTGTATCTATGCATAAATATCCTCAACAACTTGCTAAAGAACTTGTCCCTGCCCAGTCATCTGAGATGGAGGATATCAAGAACATCTTAAGGACATTTTATAATGAGTTAATTAACATAAAAAGATAGCAAAATCCTTATCCTAAACCCCAATATAAAGGCTACCAAGGAAATAGATTTCCACCATAGCCAAACCAATATCAGGGTTATCAAAGGCAAAATAACCCTCAGCCAACAAACCAATTAGTTACAGTCCCTACACCCTCATAGACTGTTCCCCTAAATCCAAATAGAGAGATTGTTCAAGGGTAGAATAATTATGTAGATGGCACCAATGCCTAGTGTTTCCCTTGTAATAATGCTCATATGCCCAGAGGTTGTCTCATGGGTAATCTACAACAAAAGGTAGCAGAGCAAAGAAGAATGGATGGACAATTTGCAAGTACTTTTGACACTCAAGCCTACCAATCTCTTGGTATGCAAAATTCAGTTCTGATGGTTCAGATGCAAGGGATGTCTTTGCAACAAGAAGAAGAAATAGCCCCAAAACATGTTTTTTTTTCATGGGTTGAAGATGAAGAGTTAGTATTCTTGTATGAAGCTTCTACTTCCAAGAAACCAGTGGTGCAATCAGACTACTATACCAGATCAAAGAAAAGGATGATGGAACAACCTGAAGTCACATATATTGAAGTTAAGGGGCCTCCTCCATTTCAAAGTCATCAAAACATAACTACTAGACAAGAAGTGCCTTAGCTAGTGCAAAACCAAGTAGTTCCTGGACAAGTTCAAGAAAAAGCAAGGTACCCTTATTTTCCAAGAACCCAAACATTAGGACTAGTGAATGTGGTGGATTAGCTGAAGAGAACTCTAGCACAAGTGTCAATATGGGACATATTATCCATTCCTAAGCAAAATATATTGTTATAAGAAGCTATATAGGGCCAACCAGTGCCTAAACATACTAGCACTAAAGGACTTGCTGATAAAGAGAAGCTCAAGGACATAGTTCCTCTGAAGACAACATCCTTTTTGAACAATGTAGCAGAGGTTCGTAAATCCAAACCAGAGCCCTTTTATTTGACTCTGATAGTTGGAAAGAAACTCTTGCATAATGTGATGATAGACTCAGGAGCTAGTATTATAGTAATGCCTAAGTAAATAGCTGATGCTTGAAAAATAAAGTATGAGCCACTTACTAGAGGAGTCATGCAGTTGGATGGCAAATCAATGAAAACAATAGGGAGAATTAAATGACTTCCATTGCAATTATATACGTGCCCCAATATAATTGTCAATCAAGATGTAGTAGTCATAGATATACCCTTGTATTTGGCCTATGTTTATCCAGGGATTTCACAGCTAAGATAGGAGGATATATGTCACTTGATTGGTCTCACCTCATCCTAAAAACTAAATATGGTTCAAAGATGAAAATACTATCTGAGCCATTGTCTAGGGATCACATCATTAATGAACCAACCTCAAAATTAGAGGTAACTCATGCTATGCTAAATAAGGAAGAAGAGGTTTTTGTTGAAAAGTTGGGTGACTGGATTGAACATGACTAGAAAGAGGAAAATAACCATTTGTTAGCCATGATGCATAGTGATCCATATGGAAATTATGACTCTACTAGTTTGGGCACTTATATAATTTTTGATGAAGACCATGAAATCCCAAATGTTTTAAGGGAAGAAATGTGAACTACTCAATAATCTGAAAAAGATTTAGAAATTTGGACCTTAAATTTTGATGGGGCTAGAAGTAAAAGTGGTGCTGGAGTAGGAATTTGTCTTGCTGCTCCAAATGGGGAGAAATTTTTGAGAGCTATTCATTTCCAGTTTGCTTATACTAATAATGATGCTGAATATGAATCCTTAGTACATGGACTCATATTAGCCAAGAAAAAAGGAGTAAAGAATTTGATAGTAAAAGGAGATTCAAAATTAGTGGTGAAGTAAATTAGGGAAAAGGCAATAGCCAAAAATGTAAGGATGAGATCCTATAGACACAAAATTTGGGACTTAATAGAAGATTTTGAAGCTTTCAATATTGAAGTAGTTCCTAGAACCCAAAATTTTGAAGCTGATAGGATGGCACAGATTGGCTCATAGTTTGATCCAGTAATTGGCCTATTAGTTAACAATGAGTCAGTAAAATTTATAGTAAGGCCAACTATCCCAGACAATGATGATAATTGCCAAGTATTTGAAAATGATTCTCAGGTACTCTCATTATTGAAATAATCAGGGGAGTTTGCTGATCAATTACAACCAAAAATTGAAGAGGCATATGGAGACCAAGTTATACAATTAAAGAATAATAAGCTTCCCAAAGGCTTGATCACTTTAGAAAACCTATTTGATCCAGAAGATGTAGGCCTAGAGAAGAAAAGGTTCTAAGTAAATAAAGCAGATTATTCTAAAATAAAGGTGAGTGAAGGGAGAAAATTAAAAATTAGAAATTCTACAACTCAGGAGGAAAGAGAAAGACTAATTGACTTATGCAAAAGATATGATAGAGTCATAGCCTAGAGCTATGAAGACCTTCATGGATATAATAGAGACATCATTAAGCACACAATAGAATTGGCTGAAGGATCTAAGCCAATCAGACAGAAACATAAGCTAGTGAATCCAAGGATTGAACCTCTAATGGTGGATGAGTTACAGAAACTCTTAGATTATAAAATAAATTTTTCAATCAAACACTCAAACTGGGTATCAAATCTAGTACCAGTCAAGAAAAAGAATGGTGACATAAGACTCTGTGTAGGTTTTAGAGACCTGAATAGAGTATCTCTGAAAGATCACTATCCCTTGCCCTCTATGGAAAAAATTTTACAAACTGTGGCTGGATCAGAGAGATTTTTTTTGCTAGATGGTTTCTCTAGATACAATCAAATTTGGTTGGCTGATGAAGACCAATAAAAGACTGCTTTTACTACCAAATGAGGAACATTTGCATATGCTAAGATGCCATTTGGCTTGTCAAATGTTGGAGCCAATTTTCAAAGAGCTATGGATGTAGCATTTGGGGAACTTATAAATAAAATCATCCTAATTTATCTTGATTATCTTACTATATTTTCCAAGAATTCTGTTGATCATTTTGATCATTTAGAATCTGTTTTTAAGAAATGTCAAGAATTTGGAATATCCCTGAATCCAAAGAAATGTATCTTTGCAATACTTCAAGGCAAATTATTGGGACATATGGTATCTAAAAGAGTTTATATAGATATAGAGAGAGTTTCAGCCATAATGAACTTGCCCCTACCAATAAATAAGAAAGCAATTCAATCCTTTTTGGGGAAGATTAATTTTGTCAATTGGTTCATATCTGACTTTGCAGGCTTAGTGAGACAAGTGACACTCTTTTTAAAGAAAGACCTGGTATTCAAGTGGACTACAAAAGGAAGATAAACCTTTGAATAGGTCAAGAAAACAATTTCAACATCCCCAGTACTTAGAAACCCAGACTTTTCTAAGCCTTTTTTAATGTATGTCTATGGAGGAGAGCTCAGTATTACTACTGTCCTAACACAGAAAGATGATAGATAGGAGGGAGAGCATATAATAGCCTTTTTCTCAAGGACTCTTAGGGAATATAAAACCAGATACAAATTGTGGAGAAACAAGCATATGCTATGGTAAAATCCCTAAATAAATTTAGGCATATAGTATCAGGAAGCAAGATTTTGATACTTGTGGCTCACCCAAGTGTCATAGAATACATTATGGAGGGTGAAATTATTGAAAAAAAGAGCAAACTAGATAACAAAGATCCTTGAATATGATGTAGAGGTCAAACCCACTAAGTTAGTCAGAGGTAGGGGGTTATGCCAATACATGACTCAAGAGCTTGAAAAGATGATACCTGAAGACACATATTCAGAAATGGAAAAGGAAATTATATTGAAGATACAAGAGTTTGATCATAACTCCTGGGTCACAAACAAGATTCATTTTATGAAATATGGGAAGTACCCAAGAGAACTCCCTCAATGTTAGGTTGTGGAGCTAAAAGCTTCACTAATGCAAACAGGGAAGGAGGTTGCTGAGTATCACAGTCACCAGCGTCGGTTAGGCCGACCGACATCGGCCAGTGGTGGACATGAATGCAACTGACATCAGTAGGAGTTAGCCGACGTCGGTCACCTCTAAGTAGATAGGGACCGACATCGATCGCCTGTGCGGTTCTAGAACTGTTGATTGCATGAACAATTTGTTAATGAACTGAGTGTTTGTATGTTAAGAGCCAATTTTAGACTTGAAGCTGTGGATCTAATTATTATAATTAGGTGTCTAATTATTGTTTGCATGAGATCTATATAATAGACTCATGGGCTGTATTATAATTTGTGCTAGAGAGTAAGAGAGAAAATATTAGCTCCTTTTATGTGTGAAGAGAGCAAGGTGTGTTCCTCCTAGTGCCACAGTGCCAAGTATGGGTACTGGTTTGGAGAATTAGAAGAATTCTTCATGTATGTAGGATCTTGGTCAACAGGTGTGCAAGGCCACGTTTGGAGATCTACATGGGTAAGTAAGATCATTGATCTATAGGTGTATGTGTTTGTGATGTCTAAGGTTTGTAGGTGTGCAGAAACAGGTTGATCTATAGGTGGCAGCAAGATCAAGGTGACAGCAACACAACAGGGAGCAGGATCAGGGAGGATCTACTTGGAGTACGGTGTGTACTTGGTCTAGAGCAGGAGACGAAGGCAAGGTAGTTCTTTCCATAAGTAAGATCATTTGAGTTGCAGGTTGTTGCAAGTTTAGGGGAGATCTACTTGGAGTACATTGAGTACTTGGAGTGTGTGGAGCACTTGTGGAGTGCGTGGAGCACTTGTGTACTGGTAGTAGTGGATACTGACTAGTTGGAGGTGAACACCAACTCTGTGTTTGAGTTGTGTGTTAGGACCGTAAGAGAGAGAGCTTTGAGGAAAGAATTACTGTACACTTGAGATGTGGGAAGCCTCTGAGAGGTGTGAAGAATAAGTGGCATCTTCTTTATTGTATTTTTTTCTAGATGAGTATTAATACAATTGGGTATTGTCTCTCATATTATGAGTTGTTTCTGAATTCTAGTTGTGATTCTGATTTAATTCCCCATGTAAGTTGTTTATATATGGTAATCAATGGTGCTTCTGTGGGTTCCTGATAGTTGGTATCAGAGTGAGGTTGTTGGCTCATAGCTTGATACCACTAACAGTTAGTATCAGAGCTAAGGTTGCAGGGAGCAGGTTTTGTGTTTGGTTACAGGTCACTCTCAGGAGTTTCTAATTGAGTGGGAGTATATCAATGGCAGAAGAAAGTAAACTAAGAATGGAGGAATTGAAAAGCACGAAAGGTCAATTACGGTGTTATGGAAAGAAAGAGAAGGTAAAGAAATATTATTGGTTGGCAGAAGATCAACATGAAGAAACCGAAGAAGCAGATGTTGCAGGTGTTGTTGCACAGGATGCTCTAGGATGTTTCTTGGATAAAGTTGAATCTTGGTTAATATATTCTATTGCCTCTTTCCATGCAGCCCCAAGTAGAGGGGTTGGTGAGCCTTGTCATATAATTGAGAAAGGGAAAGTGATGCTGAAATTATAGGCAACGAACACATGGGTGTTGAAGAAGGTCATGCAGGTCCAAGGCTTAAAGATGTGGCTAATTTTTTCAAAAAAGTTGGGTGATAAGAGATGCATAGAAACTCTCACAGCGGATGCACTTGAATTAGCTGGTGGTAAGAAATTAGGTATCCTTTATCTATCTACTTATATTACTGATTCTTCTTCTGTTGCAAGGATGTGGATTTGTAGGCTTGGTCACATGAGCAAGAAGGAGATGCATGTTCTTAAGCGAAAGATAGATGTGTTTGACAAACTTAAGAACTGGAAAGCCTTAGTGTTCTTGGAGGAGATGATGGATAGAGTTCAGTGGATGGGGCTGGATACTTCTGAGCAGGGCAGTTTGGACATGGGATTGATTCAAAGGAGCTCACAGGTAAAAAGTCATCACTCACAGGCGAACATAGGTAGTGGCATCAGTCAAAGGTAACTGACATCGAACAGACAGGCACCGATATCGGTCATGTGTAGACCAGAGAAGTCAGTGGTGTCGGGTAGGTGGAGACCGATGTTGGCAGGATAACTGGCATCGATGACTTGGACAGTCGCATGGAACCGATGTTGGTCGGATGCAGACTATGTGGTGACTGAGGTCGGTCACTGAGACAGATTTTGGGTGGATAGTAAGCTGTCAAGGAGTCTCAAATGCCCATGGGGAGGATTGAAAGTGCAAGTAAGCCTCAAATTCATTGTTCCTCTTCTTTATACTCATTGCTCATTACAGAGTAGGAAGGATCCAGGAAACAGTAGAAGCATGGCATGAACAGGTTATAGAACCAAATGGGAGATTTGGTAGGGTTGCTAGCCGGTATGAAAGCACTGAGACAAATGGATACCTTGGTTAAAGAATAGAGAGAATGGACACGTGAGATGGAAGGCCAGGTTATATTATCTTGAGGAAGCTGCAGGACAGTGGTACAGGTTTTGACAAGTGGATGATGATAGCTACATTATCTTATTACTGTATGTGGATGGTATACTAGTTATAGGTTCAGATATACAAGGTTTTGTTGAGCTAAGGGTAAGGTTAGTTTAGTGGCATGTCATGAGGAATTTAGAGCATTGAAATTCTTTGGCATGAGAGACATGGAAGATCATAGGTTGATTTTGTCTCCAGTGGGAGCTGATGTGAATTAGGTGTTGGCGAGGTTCAATACGCAGAATGCAGAACCAGAGCACACCAAGGGTTGGATAGTTTAGTGTCTGAAATCACATGAGGTCTGGTATAGGCCTGAGTTTGCCCAAGTAGTGGGAGCTGTCAGAGAGTTAGGAGCTAATTTGGGGAAGTGGGTTCTCAGGTATTTGAGAGGGACTAGCAGCAGGTATACATGCTATGTAGGGTCAGGACTTCACTACATGGATTTGTAGGTTCAGATGTGGTAGGTTACTTGGATGACAGGAGGTGCACCACAGGTTGTGTGGTGGGTGGTATTTAGGATTGATCTTGAAGAGGGATACAAGCCAGGAAATAGATTAGATGGGATACATGTATAGGTATAGTGTAGCTATTTATCTCCAAGTGGGAGATTGTTAGGTTGTGGAGCTAAAATCTTTACTGATGCAAATAGGGAAGGAGGTTGCTGAGAGGTTGCTGAGTGTCACAGTCACTGGTGTTGATTAGGCCGACTGACATTGGCAAGTGGTGGACAGGAATACAACTGACGTCGGTAGGATTCAGCTGACGTCGGTCACCTCCAGGCAGACAGGGACTGACATCGATCGCCTGTGTAGTTCCAAAACTATCAGTTATATGAATAGTTTGTTAACGAACTAAGTGTTTGCATGTTAAGAGCCAATTTTAAACTTGAAGCTGTGAATCTAATTATTGTAATTAGGTGTCTAATTATTGTTTGCATGAGATCTATATAATAGACTCATGGGCTGTATTGTAATTTGTGCTAGAAAGTAAGAGAGAAAATATTAGCTCCTTCTGTGTGTGAAGAGAGCAAGGTGTGTTCCTCCTAGTACCATAGTGCCAAGTATGGGTGCTGGTTTGGAGAATCAGAAGGATTCTTTATGTATGTAGGATCTTGGTCACAAGTGTGCAAGGCCAGGTTTGGAGATCTACATGGGTAAGTAAGATCATTAATCTGCAGGTGTATGTGTGTGCAAGGTCTAAGGTTTGCAGGTGTGTAGAACTAGGTTGATCTGTAGGTGGTAGTAGGATCAAGGTGACATCAACACAACATGGAGCAAGATCAGGTAGGATCTACTTGGAATATGGTGTGTACTCGGTCTAGAGCAAGAGAGGAAGGTAAGGCAGTTCCTTCTATAAGTAAAATCATTTGAGTTGCAGGTTGTTGCAAGTTCAGGGGAGATCTACTTGGAGTACATTGAGTACTTGGAGTGCGTGGAACACTTGTGGAGTGCATAGAGCACTTGTGTACTAGCAGTAGTGGATACTGACTAGTTGGAGGTGAACACCAACTCTGTGTTTGAGTTGTGTGTTGGGACCATAAGAGAGATAGCTTTGAAGAAAGAATTACTATACACTTGAGGTGTGGGAATCTTCTGAGAGGTGTGAAGAAGAAGTGGCATCTTCTTTATTGTATTCTTTTCTGGATGAGTATTAATACAATTGGGTATTGTCTCTCATATTCTGTGTTATTTCTGAATTCTAATTACTTGTGATTCTGGTTTAATTCTCCATGTAAGTTGCTTGTATATGGTAATCAATGGTGCTTCCATGGGTTCATGACAGTTAGTATCAGAGTGAGGTTGTTGGCTCATAGCTTGATACCACTAACAGTTGGTATCAGAGCTAAGTTTGCAGGGAGCAGGTTTTGTGTTTGGTTACAGGTCACTCTGAGGGGTTTCTGATTGAGTGGGAGTATAACAATGGCAGAAGAAAGTACACTAAGAATGGAGGAATTGAAAAGCATGAATGGTCAATTACGATGTTATGGAAAGAAAGAGCAGGTAAAGAAATATTGTTGGTTGGTAGAAGATCAGCATGAAGAAACTGAAGAAGCAGATGTTGCAGGTGTTGTTGCACAGGATGCTCTAGGATGTTTCTTGGATAAAGTTGAATCTTGGTTAATATATTCTATTGCCCCTTTCCATGCAGCCCCTAGTAGAGGGGTTGGTGAGCCTTGTCATATAATTGGCAAAGGGGAAGTGATGCTGAAATTGTAGGCAGCCAACACATGGGTGTTGAAGAAGGTAATGTAGGTCCCAGGCTTGAAGATGCGGCTAATTTCTTCAAGAAAGTTAGGTGATGAGAGATGCACAGAAACTCTCATAGTGGATGCACTTGAATTAGCTAGTGGTAAGAAAGTAGGTATCCTTTATCTATCTACTTATATTACTGATTCTTCTTTTGTTGCAAAGACGTGGCTTTGTAGGCTTGGTCACATGAGCAAGAAGGAGATGCATGTTCTTAAGCAGAAGACATAGGTGTTTAACAAACTTAAGAACTAGAAAGCCTTGGTGTTCTTGGAGGAGATGACAGATAGAGTTTAGTGGATGGGGCTAGATACTTCTGAGCTGGGCAGTTTGGACATGGTATTGATTCAAAGGAGCTCACGTGTAAAAAGTCATCACTCATAGGTGAACACAGGTACTGGCATCGGTCAAAGGTAACCGACATCAAACAGATAGGCACCAAAGTTGGTCATGTGTAGACCAGAGAATTCAGTGGTGTTGGGCAGGTGGAGATCGACATCAGCAGGATAACTGGCATTAGCGACCTAGATAGTTGCATGGAACCGATGTCAGTCAGATGCAGACTGTGTGGTGATCGAGGTCGATCACTGAGATGGATTTTTGGCAAACAGCAAGCTGTCAAAGAGTCTCAAACACCCGTGGAGAGGACTGAAAGTGCAAGTAAGCCTCAAATTTGTTGTTCCTCTTCTTTATACTCGTTGCTTACTGTAGTGCAGGAAGGATCCAGGAAATAGTGGAAGCATGGCATGAATAGGTTGAAAAACCAAATGGTAGATTTGGTAGGGTTGCCAGCCGGTATGAAAGCACTAAGACGAATGGATACCTTGGTTAAAGAATAGAGAGAATGGAAACGTGAGATAGAAGGCCAGGTTATATGGTCTTGAGGAAGCTGTAGGACAGTGGTACAGGTTTTGACAGGTGGATGACAAAGTAAGGCTTTAGTTAGTGTCAGTGTAATAATTGTGTTTGTCTTACCAGGTGGATGATGATAGCTACATTATCCTATTACTGTATGTGGATGGTATACTAGTTACAGGTTCAGACATACAGGGTTTTGCTGAGCTAAGGGTAAGGTTAGTTCAGTGGCATGCCATGAGGAATTTGGAGCAGCACAATTCTTTGGCATGAGAGACATGGAAGATCACAGGTTGATTTTGTCTCCAGTGGGAGCTAATGTGAATCAGGTGTTGGCAAAGTTCAATACACAAGACGTAAAACCAGAGCACACCAAGGGATAGACAGTTCAGTGTTTGAAATCACATGAGGTCTAGTATAGACTTGAGTTTGCCTAAGTATTGGGAGCTGTCAGAGAGTTAGGAGCCAATTCGGGGAAGTGGGTTCTCAGGTATTTGAGAGGGACCAGTAGCAGGTATACATGCTATGCAGGGTCAGGACTTCACTACATGGGTTTGTAGGTTCAGATGTGGTAAGTTACTTGGATGACAGGAGGTGCACCACAGGTTGTGTGGTGGGTGGTCTTCAAGATTGATCTTAAAGAGGGATACAAGCCAAGAAATAGATTAGGTGGGGTACAGGTATAGGTACAGTGTAGCTATTTATCTTCAAGTGGGAGATTGTTAGGTTGTGGAGCTAAAAGCTTCACTGATGCAAATAGGGAAGGAGGTTGTTGAGAGGTTGCTGAGTGTCACAGTCACCAGCGTCGATGAGGCCGACTGACATTGGCCAGTGGTGGACAGGAATACAACCGATGTCGATAGGAGTCAGCTGACATCAGTCACCTCTAGGTAGACATGGACCGACATCGGTTGATTGTGCAATTCTAGAATTGTTGGTTACACGAATAGTTTGTTAATGAACTGAGTGTTTGCATGTTAAGAGAAAATTTTAGACTTGAAGCTGTGGATCTAATTATTGTAATTAGGTGTCTAATTATTGTTTGCATGAGATTTATATAATAGACTCTTGAGTTGTATTGTAATTTGTGCTAGAGAGTAAGAGAGCAAATATTATCTCTTTTTGTGTGTGAAGAGAACAAGGTGTGTTCCTCTTAGTGCCACAGTGCCAAGTATGGGTGCTGGTTTGGAGAATCAGAAGGATTCTTCATGTATGTAGGATCTTGGTCAGCAGGTGTGCAAGGCCACGTTTGGAGATCTACATGGGTAAGTAAGATCATTGATCTGCAGGTGTATGTGTGTGCAAGGTCTAAGGTTTATAGGTGTGAAGAACTAGGTTGATCTGTAGGTGGCAGCAAAATCAAAGTGATAGCAACACAATAGGGAGCAAGATTAGGCAGGATCTACTTGGAGTACGGTGTGTACTCGATCTAGAGCAAGAGAGGAAGGCAAAGCAGTTCCTTCCATAAGTAAGATCATTTGAGTTGTAGGTTGTTACAAGTTTAGGGGATATCTGCTTGGAGTAAATTGAGTACTTGGAGTGCGTGGAGCACTTGTGGAGTGCGTGAAGCACTTGTGTACTGGTAGTAGTGGATACTGACTGGTTGGAGGTGAACACCAACTCTGTGTTTGAGTTGTGTGTTGGGACCGTAAGAGAGAGAGCTTTGAGGAAATAATTACTGTACACTTGAAGTGTGGGAAGCCTCTGAGAGGTGTGAAGAAGAAGTGGCATCTTCTTTATTGTATTCTTTTCTGGATGAGTATTAATACAATTGGGTATTGTCTCTCATATTCTGTGTTATTTCTGAATTCTAGTTACTTGTGATTCTGGTTTAATTCCGCATGTAAGTTGCTTGTATATGGTAATCAATGGTGCTTTCATGGGTTCTTGACACTTAAAACAAGAGGAGATACTATAGGATGCAAGGGGTCCATTTTGTTTTAATTGAACAAGTTCTTTTAAGAAGAAATTCTAATGGCAAACTTTTAAGATGTGTAGAGAAAGATGAGGCTAAGAAAATACTGCATGAAATGCATCATGGAGTCTCAGGTGGACATTATTCTACAAAGACCACAGCTATAAATATAAGTGAGGAAGGTTATTTTTGGCCTAATTTATTTACAGACTATTATCAACTGGTTAAAAAATGCCAATCTTGTCAATATTATGTGGGGATGAGAAGGAATGCAACAATGCCCCTTAGTCCTATAATTGTTGATGAACCTTTTGCTCAATGGGGTCTTGACTTTATTAGAATGATAAATCTAGTGTCAATTATGGGTCACAAATGGATTCTAACTGCCACAAATTATTTCACTACATGGACTGAGGTAGTGCCACTCAAAGAAGCAATAGAAAATGTGATCCTAGATTTTCTAGGGAGTATCAATACTCACTTTGGGGCTCCTCACAACATAATTTCAGATAATGCTAAAGCATTATTAGGGTATAAAGAATCTGACTTTGCATTAAAGCATGGAATATATCTAAAAAATTCTTCTAATTATTACCCTCAGGGTAATGGTTTGGAAGAATCAACCAATAAGAACCTGATTAGACTCATCAAGAGAATAGGGGCTGATCATCACAAAGAGTGGCATAAAGTGATTAATATAGCACTATGGGCTGATAGAATTACACCTAAGTAGGTGATGAAAATGTACCCATATGAATTGGTCTATAGTAAGCCTATTGTAATACCCCTAAGCTTAGAGATTCATGCTATCCAATTGTTAAAATAGATTGAAATTGAGGAAAATGGCCCCATGCAGGTCAGACTTGCTGAACTTTTGGAAGTTTAAGAAAAGAGGGATGCAGCACATGATTCATTAATAAAGCATCAAAATATAATTAAAGACTGATTTGATAAAAGGACTTCAAATCCCCATTTCGAAGTAGGCTCAATTGTTTTGAAATGGGATGCAAGAGCTGCCAAGTTAGGTCAACACACTAAATTTGAAGCATTGTGGACTAGCCCCTATAAAATTTGTGCATGTAAATAGAAAAATTTGTTTGAACTAAAAATAATGGAAGGTGAACCTAAAGAGATTCTTTTGAATGGAATCTACTTGAAACATTTCAGTTAAGCTATGTCTCTAATGTATTATAGTTAGATAGTTTCCCTTTCCTTATTGCTTTGTTTTCCCATTTTTCTTTCTCGCTCTTTCTTTTAAATAAGTGTTTTTTGAACACGTGGCCATGGATCAGAGCCTTTTTCAAAACTTTCAAAAATATTGACACATTAAACCTCTCTCAAATCCTTAAATTCCCCAAGGTACCTTGCGTAGCCACTTTCACGACATGTCTAACTCACTGTCCCATGAAGATTTAGTAAGATTCGCTAACAGTTATCCAGTTTTAATGCCATTTTTGAGAATTCATGGGTCATTAAATACCCCATAACAATATTTAAAGCTTATAAGTGTCTCAAACATTCCTGCATCTGCTAGAAAATTCTTGTTACCTACATTTTTAGTTCATAGCAAACCTGCTTAGTGAAAGCGCCTTCCCTATTGCAAAGCTCCATACCCGTTACCGTAATTTGCTATTTCCAAGTATAGATACAGATATGTAGGGAGCATAGTCTTTTCAAAAAGGGTCTAGAATTTATGAATCCATTGATAAGTTTCTCACAAGCAAATCATATGCTTTGGCCCCTGCACAACCCTTAAAGACATATCCACGGACTAGAGTCCCTGAAGTTGGTTATGCAAATTACCTAGTAAAGGTGAAAGATTTTGCAAATGGAATCATGGACCCAATTCTTCAAAAGCCTAGCAAGAATCTAAGAGAAGGGGAAAATCAAAGGTGTATTCAAAGGGCCAAGGTTGGACAATATGAAATATTCTCAATGAGGATATAGACTTCCCAGTTGGCACAATTCATTGTCCTAGGTGTACATCCGTGCCCTGACTTGGTTGAAATATGCTCTGAATTATTTCATGTGCCCTCAAATACCATACAATAGGGTCCATTCATAGTGAAAATTACACCAAAGGCTATCATAGACATGTTGGCCCTGTATCATGACAAGATAGCCATGTTTCCCACCTTTGCCAAAATGAAAAAAATGTGGGCAAACGTCAATACTCAATTAAGGTTTCTAAAATCAGAATTACAATTAGGTGATGATGATACTACTGTGCCGACACTACCAAAAACAATAGCATAATTTTCACAAGCTAGTCAAGATGCACTTTCCATGATGGCTTTCATTTTCGGAATGAAAGATGATATAACTGTCTATGAAGAGCAAATGGGCATTTTATTCAGATTAAAAACTATTGACAAGACTCAGGAGTATCAGCTTGATTTCTCTGAATAGATTGCATATTCAATGGTTGATCATCTCATCCATTTCAAATCTAAAGGGGTTTTCATGTATTCCTCTTATCTTTTTCATCTCATGTTGTATCAAAATTTTGGCATCTTTTTCCAACACATGCATCTAAATATGTATGACCCAAGCTTCGGTCTACATAGGACCATTCTTGTGTCTGCATGGACACATATCTTGTCTAAAACTAGTGACCCATACAAATTTTGGGAGATTTTTGTTGCCCCTACTTTTTTTCATCTAAGTCCAGAGTCGGTTGTAAATAGATTGACTCCAAGTGTCTCAGGCCTTATGACCAATTGCACTATTCCTTGTGATTAATTTTTTGGATCCCATCATACTATTATTAGAGTCCATGGCTTTAGTGGAGAACCAGTGTTTCTACCTAAGATTTTGACCCTTAGGTTAGCATTCTTAGAGGTCACCAGGCAAGTGTCCGTGGTGGATAATAAATATGGCACTGGGAAGAAAAAGAAGAAAATATATGATGTTCCATGGGTGACAAACAACATGGCCTTAGAGGTCAGAGATGTTGAGATCATGTTGCTGAGAAAGCTAACCTTCCTAGGTTTCTCTCTAATTGAAGATAAATGGGGATATGACCCAAATGGTTTCATAACTTTATGGGTCAAGAATAATAAGGTTGTTACCAGAATTGTGCATGAGGGCCATCCCTTTTGGGAAAACAGAAGAAATCCTAGGGAAGATATTCCTAGTTTTTATGTAGGATTGATGGATTTGCCCCTTCAAGAAGATAGACCATGGGAAAATTTTTATGTTAAGCAAAGGGATTTTGATCCTAAAATCAGAATGACTTCTGGTTTAAGAAGAGAATTAAAGAACAAAGACTGGAACACTGATAAAATTGAAGCCTATTGGAGATATAGACAAGAGATTTGTGAGACAACTCACTCTTTTAGAAATGTGGATTTAGATGAGAAATGGGAGAAACTCTGGGATGAATTTCATCTGTCTCCTAGCTCTAGCCTTGATACAAGTAATTTGTAGACACAAGGTGGAGAGCCAGAAGCTAGAGCAGAATCCAGTCAAACATTACAGACCTCAGGGCAAACCTCAACTACAATAGTTGTAACTGTTTGGCCCCAATATCTCAGTGCCATTAAAAAACAAAAGAGTGTGTTATCTTCACCACCAAAAGATTCTCCATCAGTGTCAGCCCTTGGGGTTCTCTATTTTACACAATCACCACTTACAGCAGTGGTAAATGTTAAAGAGAAGGGAGTACAGTCAGAAGAAGAAACACCAAGGAAACATAAGAGGCTAAGGTTTCAATTTGATTTAGAGGAGAGGGTAGAACCCTCACAACACCAACCACAGAGTACTTAGTCTGCTCCTCAGGTAAGTTTTATTTCTCCTTCTTCTCAATCTCTTTCTTCTCCTATAGGGGTGATGATTCCATCTGGCCAAATAATATCCCCTACCACCTCTACTATGCCCATTTCTCATTTTACCTCATCTATCCATACTCAGGTCACATCATTGCCTCATTTTCCCCCTCTATCCCAAAGAAAGTACCTCTTTAGGTTTCCCCTAGCCAACATTTGGCTATTCCATATGGCTTGCCACAAGTTCATCCTTTGCGGGTGGGCACATTGCCTCTCCTATCTTCCAAACTCAAGCAGATGCTACTAAGAAGGCAAGGGAAGCCCAGATGGAGAAAAAGAAGATCAAAGATAATAAAGTCCTGGCTACACCACATATGAGGTCACAATTTGACCCAATCTAGTAGCAACTAACGATGACCCATTTGTCACCTAATATAGTCAATCCAAATGAGCAGATGCAGCCTAAAGATTACACAATGAATGTAGTGGTAATAGATATGTCACTTTTTAGACCCCAAGATAAGGTTGAGCTGCTAAATGAATCCACTTCTATAGTAGCTGAAGATTATTTGAAAATATCAAAGAAGCTATAGAAGATGGAGGTTGATCTAGCCCAAGAGAAGGCAAACTATAGCAATTTGACTACAGAAATTAATACCAAGAATAACAAAATAGAGAGTCTCAACAAACAATTTCAAGATACTATTTCTCTTCAGACTCATCAGGCTATTTAGGCCCAAAATGATTCTTTAAAATCAAAGCTAATGTAGGTGAAAGATGCAATGACAACCTTAAGGCAAGAAAAGGCAACATTTCAAGAAAAATGTGAGGAAAGCTTGCTACAGGTCACTCAACTTCAACAGAAGCTGATGAATGAGTAGAACAATACCGCTGCTAGACAGGCCCAGCTTCAAACCAAGCGACAAATGACAGATCAATTGACACTTGAGTTGGCTAATAGGCCAAAGAATACAGGGGTTTTGAATCTAGTTAAGGAGCTTTATGTATCAATATGGAAAAGAATCTCTGAAGAGGTTACTCAGCTCAGACCTTATCTAACCTTTCTGCTAAATGTACAAAAATTGTGAGAAAAGGTGGAGACTTTAGTTGAAGCCACTCTGTCCACTGTCTCTTTGAGAGTGTTTGACTCTCAAGTACTACTATAAAAGCTATATGATGTAACTGATAAAACATTATCAGTAGTAGGGATTAGTGACAAAATGATCGCTACTAAAAGAGTGAATGAAGTTCTCAGTTACAACTCCATAGCAGTTAAATGCGAAGAGCTTCTAGATGTGGTGAAAGAAGGAATCAAAGACATGAAACAACACATTGAAGACCTAGTGCAATTGGGTCTTCCCTTCCCTTTTCCTGATAGCAATATAGTGTTGATGATTGATGAGATTAAACCTTTGTTGTTAGCCAAGCAAAGTGATCAGTCAATTTTCTAGGGTTTAACAGATGATTCATCAGTGCCTGAAGTGGAAGCTATCTTGATGCCCATGTCCCATCTTGAATTTCAATTGAAGGCTACAGTTCATATTTTGTATAATTTTTCACATAAGGATATCATTAATCTTGATTTAGCCTTCCATGAATTACAAAATAAGCATGGATTATCTGATGATGAGTGGTCTGCTTATCAGACAACCTTACTGAAGTTGTGATTTTTTGTCACATGTGATCATGTAGGAGATTGTGAATTATTCTTTTTGAGAAGGCTCAAAAGTTCTTAGGGTCACCAAGAACTGTAGAGTAAAAAACTCTACATTTTTTATTTTTTGATTTTCAGTTGTGCGCTCCAAGTTTTGACCCTACGCATTTCGATTTTGAGGCAGTGAAGTTTTTGACACAATGCATGGGTGTGAGTTTCTTTTGCCTAAATTTTGTCTAAGTATCAAAGTCGCACGAAAGATGCCAAGTGTCATCAGCTGAGACACATTTTATAATCTCTCTAAGTTGCTCAGAATGTGCCACATGTCTCGTAGTAACTTAGCAGAGTGTGACAAGTGTTGGCATCAGCGTTTCAAATTTCTTTTGAGTTTTGAAAGCTTCTTTTAATAAGCTTTTCTTAGGATCAAGCGGAAGGTGCCAAGTGGTAATTACAGAGGATTTCAATATGTTTTTCTAAAAGCAATAAAAGATGCCACGTATCCGTAGCTGAAGAAAGCAAAATCCACCACGTGTCAATATCCAAAATACCTTCACCTTGTTTCATCGATAAGTAAAGACTGTGGTGGGACCTGGGTTTTTGTTTCTAAAAGTCAGCAGAAGCTGCCAAGTGTCACCATCCATATGAATCTAAAATGAGTCTCGAATGTTTCTACAGTCTAGCTAAAGCTCAATGGAAGCCTCCACATGTTCTTAGCTAAAGCAATAGAAAATGCCCTGTGTCCCTTGTTAAAAATATGCAAAAAATGACACCTATCCCTGTTCTCCTTTTGAAGCTGCTCAGGCAAGAAGTGTTGTGGGTCCCATTTTCTTAAGTTGTTAAAGTTTCAAAGCAGCGGACTGTGACAAATGTCAAAGATGGAATGCTCCTAAGTAAAGACATATAAAGAGTATAAGTTACATGGAAAGTGCCATGTGTCTTCGGTAAGTGCCTCAAAAGCTACCAAGTGTCATTTTTTGGTACCTTTTGAATAATGAGAAAGTTTTCAAGTCGAGTAAGCAAAACACGCTAAGTGTATTTTCCCATTTCATAGTGGGAAGCGTCCTGTGTATCTATTTCATCCAATGAACTGCAGGGAGATGAAACATTTCAAATCCAAGAAATATCTTTTGTTAGACACTTCCAATTCAGTTAGAGTTTAGTTAGACTGTTAGATTAGGAATGTGCGGGTAATTTAGAGCTAGTTTGATGCTATAAATATGGGTGCAGAGATCACCAAATGATCATCATCAAAAGATAGAGAGAATTTTTTGTGAGAAATTGTCATCAAAAGTTTTAGAATTGTAGCTGTGACCAGGAGTATCATTTGCCTTTGTTCTATTTTCTTGAGTTAGAAAGTTTGTATAACTGTGCATGTCTCTTATGTAACTAGAAAATTAATGAGAATACTGAATTTTGTGCCTTTGTTGATATTTTTTGTGTCATTGTAAAATTGTCTAAATTGTGAGCCTTTGATTCTATCTATTTTCATCTTTTACATTGATCATGCCTTAGTTGCTCTTTAATGTAATTGAATCCTAAAGATAGATTCACTGTGCTTTGAGAATTAAGGGTCGAATTAAATTTAGGCACGTTGCCATAGTTAGATTTTCTTTCGTTGCATTTGTGTTTATGTTTAATTCCTATCCTTTTTCCCCAAAATACTTTCGAGATAAATAAGAGCCAGCATCTTTGAAATCTGGAGGTCATTTCAGGTCGTAAGTCCCACATTCTTGAAACTTCCCATTATTGGTGTTGGAAATAGTGCGATTCTAAGAATCAATAGTAACTCAATGTGTTTGGTCTACTGATGATCAAATGAGTTGCAAGATATGTGAATTGCACTCTGGTTATCATACCAAAGTATAGTAAGTGAATCCTATGGAAACCCAAACTCTGTCAATAACTGACAAAGCCAAAGAGCCTATTGACTCACTATAAATGTTGCCATGTACTCAGCCTCTATTGATGAAAGTACAATAATGTGCTACTTGTTGAACAACTAGATAATAGGTGAATAACCAAGACAAAATGTTTAACCAAAATTGAAACACCTATCATCAAGACAACCTACCCAATCTGAATCATTGTACCCAACTGATTGAGTAAAACCCCTGGTGTAGTGTAATCCAAATTGAGTAGTGCCTCACAGATATCATAAAATCCTCTTAGAATCCTACTAATGACTATCATGAGGGTCATGTGAAAACCTAGATACAAGCCCAACTAAAAATTAAATGTTAGGGTGAGTATATGTCAAATATATAAGACTCCCAACCATCTACCTATACAATGTAGGATCATAAATATGACTAGTCCAAGTGGTAGTGAGAGTCACTCCAAACTAAAAAGGAGGACTTGGCTTGTAATCAACCATGCCAAAATGCTAAATAAGATCAAGGGTGTACTTATTCTTACTCAAATAAATCCCTATATGTAAATGTGAAATCTATAAACCAAGTAGGAAGTACAAAAGACCAAGATTTGTCATATTAAATTATGTTGAAAGTGCCTATTGAATTACCTAAATTTGAGAAGAGAAACTATCTGTGAGAAGTAGATTAAAAAATACAAGACCAATATGATAATGTCCTCACCAATACATTGAATATACAATGTGGGATCTGAGTGGTAGTGAACAAAGCCAATAAAGAGAAAAAATAAATCCATCCTCTCATACCAAGCTTGAAGGGCCTATTTGAAACCGTAAAAAGACCTATGGAGTCAAAAAATAAGAGAGGAATTGTGAAAAGACCTTAAAGGTTGCTCCATATAGATTTCCTCATGTAATTCTCTATGTAAAAAGGTACTCATAATGTCCATCTGATACACTGACCAACCCTATGATGTAACTAGATAAAGTACAAGGCATACATAATCCATTTTGGCAATAGGTGCAAAAGTCTTAGAGTAATCAACACCTTCAACTTGTGAGAAACCTTTTACTACAAGATGGGCCTTATACTTGTTAATGGAACCATTGGCTGCATACTTGGTGTGGTAAATCCACTTGCATCCAACCAAATTTATTCCATTAAGAAGAATGACTATATCTTAAGTATGGTTCTTCATCAAAGAAGATTACTCATCTATCATCGCATCATCCCACTCCTGTATCCCATGAGCTTGTGATAAAGACTGTGGATCCCTAGAGAGTGCTTCAAACATAAGTCCAATACATATATAATTTGCATGATGATGTCAAGTGGGTGGAAGATCTTGTATTAAAGGTGATGCCTCAGAGATTAGAATATGAGCCCACTTAGGCATAGTGGTAACATTAGTGTGAGTAAGATCCTCAACTTCTACAACCTCCTTAGGGACCTCTTAAACTAGCTCCTCAAATAATGAATCCTCAATAGGAGGTGATGAATCATCATTATAATAAGAAGGCATTAAAATAAGGAAGAATAATGAGATGTGAAGTGCTCATCAAATTGTACATGCAAAAATGAACATCATAAGTATTAGGATCTAAAAGATGATAAGCTCTCATGTCCTCACAATACCCTACAAAAATCAAAGGTTTAATCTTCCTATCCAATGTTTTTCTTTTTTTTATTTGGTATAAATGCCCAAACATGGCTCCCAAAGACCCAAAAACATGAGACATCAGACTTGGTTCTACACCAAGCCTCCTCCAGAGTCAAATGCTTGAGTGCTCTATGTGGTGTATGATTATGAATGGAATTCACATAATGAAGATCAACAAATATTTTTTCAACTTCTCTAAAATCTTATAGATTCACATCTGACAATCAAATTTAGGATTATATGTTTTTATGAATACGCTCCTTCACATTACAATCCAGTATCACCTCATGACTACCATTTTAAGTTAAACCCATAGGTACTTTAGGAGTGAAATAAAATAACACACAACAACACATAAAATCCAACAAGGGGAAGAGGGTGGCATGAAAACAACCATTGTTTTCCATTCCCTCCTCCCTTAATAAATACACACAAGGTTGACATAGTTGGCCAATATGGCTAGCCAATGTCACATTTTGAAAATGACTTTTTAAAAAGTTTTAATTATTGTTTTTAATGGAGTGACACCCGTATATGTTCATTTTAACAATTGTATTATGATAATTAAATTCACATAACATTTCAACCAAAACATAGAGTACCAATCTATCAAGTGGTCATAAATATGAACTTGACATGGAGCTATTAATTGTTAAAGATGTATTGTCACGGTTTTTGAAAACAACAAAAAAATATTGAAAAAATCAATTTAAAAAAATGGCTATTTTTTTTTTTAATTTCACCCAAAAATGCTAGAAATTTTGAAAAATTCAAAAATTAAAATTCACTGTTTTTTCCATTTTTATCCCAAAGTGTTTTTAAACCCGTTGGAACCCGCTCTATAAAAGATCACTTGCTTTTCTGATAATTGGCTAAAAAAATTTAATTTTTTGTGAATTGCAGAAACATATCTTCCTTTTGCACAAGTTGTGCAATTTACAAAAATATTTTTGGGTGCAATTTTCAAAAAAAAATTTGGTGCAATTTGCAAAAAAAAAATTTGGTGCAATTTACAAAAATCTTTTTCGTGCAATTTGTAAAACTATTTTTGGGTGCAAATTACAATTTTTAAAAACATTTTAAATTTTCCCTTTTTGATTTAACCCCAAATCATGATTATTTTAAACAAGCTAATTGTAAATTATTTTTGAAGCCAATTTAATGTAAAATTCTAAACTGCAAATTGATTTCCCCGCTTCATGTAAGTTGTTGTAAGATTAAAGGTTTCTTCCTTTTGCATGCAATCTTCCTTTTTTCCTCCTTGAATCATGCAAGTGTGATTTTTTCTCATAGTCATGTTGAAATGAAAATTCCTCCTTCCTACTTCTTATGAAGCCATTATTCATCCTCCGAACTTGTAAATTGAAATCATCGTCTGAGCAAGGCCAAATCATTCACATAACATGCAAAATATAAAAGATTTATTTTTGGGTTTTCTTGTTTTATTTTATTCATCATCATGATGTGTAAATAAACCAGGAATAAATATAGATGGTGAATTGAATATCATAGAGACAATTTTTTGTTTTTGCCTTATCATGCCAAGTACTCAAGGAAGGTTAAAATTTTTTGGAAAATTTTCATTTGTCCAAATCAGACGTTTCAACAGTAAGCAGAGAAAATTTTTGCAAGATAAATAAAAACAATTTTTTTTGCTTTGTCAATTTGATGTCATATGGCTAGTAAAATAAGATGTAAATTTAAAAAAATTGAAATTTCAAATTATACGGTGCCTAGTAATAGGAGATCGTACAGCACTCAGTTGAAGGAAGATTAAATGAATTAAATTTTATTGGTTTTGATTTGATCAATCATTTGAAATGTATGGTTCTTTAGTAGAAATCAAGAAAATAAATATGTTTTGCCCAATTAAATCATATCGATGCCTAGAAGGAATTGTAAAATTTTGAGGAAACTAAAAAGTTAAAAAAAATTCTCATGCAAAGGTTAGGTCGTATGACCCCCTTGGTGGAGAAGTAAAATAACTAAAGTGAATGAGTATGGACATAAAAAAACATGAACTAGGTTAAATTTCATGAATTAAATTTGGATTTATATTTTCTAGTGAAAATTTTGAAAGCCAAAAACAAAAAATTAAATTTGCCAAGTGGATGGATAGTTTGGTGTGTTTGAATCTAAAAAAAGAAAAGTTAAATTTTTCATTAAAGAATTTTCATGTTTTTTTTAAAATTCTAGTGGAAAACAAATATTATTTTGGATCGAAAATGTAAAGGGAAATTTTGATCAAGTGAAGTTTGGGAATCTTCATTTTGTAAATTTCTAGTTTTGAAGAAGATTTTGAAAAAGTTGATGGGGTTCTTTTGGCAAATTTTGGTTTTTTTCAAACTGGTAAAAATATAAAATTGAATTGGTAGTGACAAATTTTAATCTTTTGGGTTCATTTCATGGTCGTGAATTATTAATGGTGATTTTATTAAAAAAAGGAAAATCATAGGGAATAGAGAAATTGTTTGAAAATTAAAGAAGAAATTATTTTTATAATTTCTTTCAATCATTTCAGTTGGCTGAATTTTTTTTAAAAACGTACTCGGAGGAATTGTAATAAGAGCATTTGCAAGTGAGAAATTTGGTTAAAGGAAAAATTAAAATTCATAGAAGGAGCATTAAAATTATGTCAGAGCAATTTACATAATCAACTTGTAAGGAGAACTTCAATTTGCATGTTTGTGAGATGGGAAAAGATTAGCTATAGACTGGTGCAATGGAAAAACTATGGCCTCATAAAATTTGGGGTTGTGCAATTGATGGATGTAAAAAGAGAAAAATTCTTTTGTAGAGAGATTTTATATACTAAACATTATTATGAGAGATTTGGATATTATAATTGATGTGCTTGGTGATTATATGAAATATAAATCCATTAATATATATCGAGGTGATCATCACTAGATTAAAATGTCAAAATGAAAATACAAAATTGATAGAGGTGTGACAATTAGAGGAGATGGCTTGGAAATGCTCGTATAGTATTTTTTGATTCTTGATGAAGGAGAATGCATCCCCTAGGGTATTGAGAGTTTGAGACATAATATTTGGTTGGGATTTTGATCTATGAACCTTTAAAGAGATGGTCTTACAACATAGAGATAAGTTTGTGAATAGTTGAACATTTGTTAGAATTGGCACCAGATGATGTTTTTGCCTATGTGTTACTTTCAAAAATATATGCTATAGTATGGTGACAAAAGGATGCATCAAATGAAATAAAAGTGACTAATAAAAATGAACATAATGGTTCATGTATTACTTAGTCAAAGAAATGCAATCAACTGGTCTCCAAATAGAATCAATTTTATTCAAAGCAATTTGTCAAATAGTTCATAGGATTTCTATATTTTTCCAAATTTGGTATATGTGTCTATCTTGGCATAGATAACCGATCCAAAGCATTTTCAGTGGCCTTTTTCATTATCCTCCATCTATTGAAGACATGAATAATTTTCAAAGATAAAGACCAAATCGATAGTTTTTGAGTCATTTTATAAAAATATATAGAAGGTGTTGCGTGGAAATCCTATAATTATCTCATGGGCATCTTTGATAAGAAAATAAAAACCCTCAAGATGGTACCAATCTCTAAAGAAATTTTTTTCATAATGGAATGTGAGAGAAACAATTAAAATGTTGAACAAATCTACAAGTGCTTGGTTTCTAAAGCAAATCGTGCAATTTTGATTTACACATTTCAAGTGGTGTAAAATCACCAAAGCATTTTTACACCATTTAAGTGGTGCAATTTTGTGATTTTGTTTTTGAATGTAGGTGAAATTTCACTAATGCACTTGTGTATCACTTAATTAGTGCTTTTTTATAAAATCACTTTAGCACCTTCAAAAACACAAAAATTGGTTACGCACTATAACCACCTCCCAATGCTATAAATAGGAATGTAAGGCTCATTGTAAAGGGGACTTTTGGTAGTGAAACTCTATAAAAAACTTTTAAGGATGAGAATGTATTTTTGACTAAAGAACGATTAGAACAGGGAGATCTAGCAGACTTTGTGTTTAGGATTTCTTTGTGAGTTATAAATTTGCATATTATTTATCTTTCTTTGTATCTTTAATTTAAATTTTTTCCATAATCACTACCAAATTTTCATAAAATGAGAATTTCACATTAAGTATTTATTTTAGAATCTTCATATGTTGTTTCTATAAATTTGAAATCTTGGTGGAGTTCAAGCAATATTTTAATTGTCTTTTACAAGCAACTATAGGATGGTTATCTTTGGTCTACTATCAATATTAGAAAATTGTCTTAGTGTATGTTTACACTCTTAAGGGTGTAATTATGTCTTTAACACCCATTGAACGATAGAGGTTTCCATGCACATAGTTTTTCTCTCTTTTTGGACTATTCTAGTAAGTTTATACATTTGGCTACCTAGAGTAGGCTTTCATTTTTCTCAAGGCTATCATGGTGGTTTCTATATTTAATTGAATATAAAAACCTTATTATCCTTTATTAATTTTCTTTATCTATTTTCCCCTTCTTTACATTATTTCCTTCTTTACCCTCATTTCCTTTCTATCTCCTTTATGTACTTTCAAGTCAAAAGTATGAAACCCCCAACAAAAAACATTTTTGCTATAAATAGCTATGAATAGAATTTCCCCTTGATTTTATATTTTTGGATTTCAATAAAGGTATCTCTACTTGATAATAGGAGAGGGACTTTATCTTATATTGTTGAGTAATGCAAATACTTAGTTCCCACACTACTGACTCAAAGTCACCAATTTGTCCCCATAAAATTGTTTTAAGCCAACAATTTTTGATAATTTTGCTAGGGATTGAGGTGCTTTACGCACATAATTTATAGACATTTCAAGAAACCTCCCATAGAATGGAGGGTGGTGAACCCATTGAGAATAAGTATTTAGTGCATTCACTTTATTGATTTTAGAAATGACATTGGTCCATCCCAACCCCAATGATCCCTGTGTCCCATGGTGAAAACAATTTGGGCCATTGGATTTGACCCAATACAATGAGTTCCTATTAGGATCAAGGAAGAGATTTCCAAATTTCTCTGGAGAAAATGGTCAAGATGCAAATAATCATATCTAGTCTTTCATAGTGTCCTATAGTATTTTTGGAGTTATATGTGAAGATGTTATTGAGAAAATTTTCATTGATACTTTTATTGGACCTGTTATTGAGTGGTTTTGGCATATAGAAGATGGATGCATTATGAATTGGGACTCTTTGAAGAATAGGTTCCTGGATAGATTCAAATCAGTTATGGATGTGTGTGCACTTTTGTCAGACTTCTTCTAGATTCAAAATTAAGATGATGAGCAAATGAGAGAGTTCATAACATATTTTAATAAATTTTTGAGATTGATCCCTCAAGTAAATTATCCAAGTCTCAACAATCAACTCTAAATTTTCATTGGTTCTCTTCAATCAGAGATCAAGTTTGTCTTGATGAGGGACAAGGTAAATGTCTTGATATCTACACAACAAGATGCTATCAAGATTGAAGATGATTTGATCATGTCTAGAGTGTTGAAGAGAGAAATTTCAAAATATGTTACACCTATTACCAATGATAATGAAGAAGCAGTGAAACCCAATATAATCAAGAGTCTGCAATATTTAGAACAAAGAGTTTGAAGGGAAGTTATTGATCAAACATGTCAAAACTATAACAAAGAAAAAGATAAAATGATACCTATCACATATGATTATTTTAGTTTCACAATTATAGAATAAGCTAAATAGTTTGAACTAATTATTGATCAGACAATAGATGAAGAGTTTGACTTTTCACTTAGCAAAAAGGAGAAAAAATTACCTACTTCACCACATTGATTAAACCTCATAGTCCTAAGAGAAAATGAATTATCTAAAAAACAACTGATAAAACCACAAATAAAATGGAGTAATAATTCAAAGTTTGATATTATAATTTTTAAAAGAGAAGATATTATTGAAATAGTTCTCAAGAAAGTAGATGATTCCTTGTCTATTAGAATGAATGACTCAATAGTTAAAAATGAGAATTTCTTAGATATTTCATTTTCAGGGTCTATCATAGAAGAATTATCTATAGGATCTAAATCCAAATCAATTAAGCTTATGCAAATTGAAAATAATAATCATGCCAAGGTTGAGATCAAAGAAGACATCAATGTAAAATAAAATGAATGGTGCCTAATAATCATTATGGGCAAAATGGAAACTGTCAAGGCAGAGGAAATTGATGAAGATGATGATAATTATTCATCTAGAAATGAATTCATTTTTACCATGGGAAGCAATTTGGAAAAGAATATCAACACCTCATTCATTATACAAGATGATCATATTGTGGTTCCAGCCCAAAAATAAATATGTGACACATTTCTCTTCAATTTAGATAGTGTACCTATCACATATGCATCTGAATTCATCTCAGAAGTCATTGAAAAAGCTTAGTATTTCTCAGAGATGCTCACATAATATTAGATAATTCATAATAATTTCATTTCAAAATAGGAAAAAATTATTGATTTTTTCATTCATGATCATCCATGTATGAATGAAAACTGTAAGTTCATATTCCCCTCCACTTGGTCACTGCTAAATGTGTTCAAAGTTCATAAATCAAATCCATTATTTCAAAATGGTAGGTAATTCTCTGAGTCGATGAATGGTTTTTTATAATCTTCTCATTTTCATCTACTCCCTATATGTAGTTCTTTCCCAATTTTTGGATTATTTCCTTTTGCCCATTTCATTTTGGTGTGTGCATTATTTTTCAATAAATGCAACAGTTTATCTTTTACCCTTCCTTTGTGTTTTAGTCTTTCTACAAGCACATATTTATAGTGGTGATATCTACTTGAGAAATGTCATGGGCACACATGATTTTATAATATGATATAATGGATAAGTTTTTCATGAATTTATTCAGTAAATAGGTGATCAACATGTAAGTTTTCAAGTGAATAGGAGATTTGGTCTGGCAGTGCATGTTCATTTCTCATACGATTGAGATGGGAAAACTGGTTGTCAGTTGGTTGGATCTTGATACAAAAGTATAAAAAATATACTTCTTTCTTCACATTTTAGTTTGTGTAAAAATACATAATTGAAAATGCCCTCGCATATACTATCCTTTTGGATATGTGAAAGCACATGTTAGACTGAGTACCTAAACCTTGCATATACTGTCTTTTGACATGTGATAGCTTTATGATGGCTTGAGGACCCATCCCTTTCTCAAAGATTAAAAATCCAAAGATTTTTTAAATCCATCATAGTTGATACTAAAGACTCTGTTACCCAATGGATAAAATGTCAGCTTACAAAACTAGAGAATTCTAAGTTCTTTCCATTCCTTGCAATTTAAAATTTCAGTCGAAGCTAGCTATTGTCAGGGTTTTTGAAAACAAAAAAAAAGGTGAAAAATTCAATTTAAAGAAATGGCTAAATTTTATTGAATTTCATCTTAAAATGCCAAAAAAATTGAAAAATTAGAATTCACGGCTTTTTCCATTTTTATCTCGAAGTGTTTTTAAACCTATTTGAACCTACTTTGCAAAAGATCACTTGCTTTTTTGGTAATTTGACAAAATATTTTCTCTTTTTGTAAATTTTAGAAATATATATTCCTTTTTCACAAGTTGTGCAATTTGCAAAAAAAAATTTGGGTGCAATTTGAAAAAATAATTTTTGGTGCAATTTATAAAAATCTTTTTGGTGCAATTTGCAAAACTATTTTTGGGAGCAAATTATAATTTGTATAAACATTTTAAGTTTTCCCTTTTTGATTTAACCCAAAATCATGCTTATTCTAAACATGCAAATTGCAAATTATTTTTGAATCTACTTTAATGCAAAATTTTAAATTGCAAATTTATTTCCCTTCTTCATGTAAGTTGTGGTTGTAAAATTAAAGGTTTCTTCCTTTTGTGCATGCAATATTTATTTTATCCTCCTTTAATCATGCAAGTGTGATTTTTTATTTGAGTCATGTTGAAAAGAAATTTCCTCCTTCCTACTTATTCTAAAGTTGTTATTCATCCTCTGGACTTACAAATTGAAATTGTCATCTGAGCAAGGCCAAATAATTCACATAACTTGCAAAATATAATTTTTTTTTTTGAATTTTCTTATTTTATTTTATTCCTCATCATGTCATGCAAATGAACCAAGAATAAATATAGATGGTGAATCGAATATCACAGAGACAATTTTTTTTTACCTTATCATGCCAAGTGCTCAAAGAAGGTTTAAATTGTTTGGAAAAATTTTAGTTGTCCAAACCAGACGTTTTAGAAGGAAAATTTTGAAAGATAAATAATTTTTTTGCTACTTTGCCAATTTGATGCTGTATGGCCAGAAAAAGAAGATGAAAGTTTTAAAAAAATTGAAAGTTTAAATTATACGGTGCCTAGCAATAGGAGATCGTACGACACCCAGTTAAAGGAAGATTAAATGAATGATTTTTTATTGTTTTTTATTTGCTCAATCATCTAAAATGTATGGCACTTTAGTAAAAATTAAGAGAATAAATAAATAAATAAATTTGATTTTCCTAGTTGAAGCAGATCGATGACTAGAAGGAAGTGTAAAAGTTTGAAGAAAATAAAAAGTAAAAAAAAAAAATCATGCAAAGGCCATGCCGTATGACTGCCTTGGTGGAGAAGAATAAATAAATAAAGTGAATGAGCATGGACAAAAAAAAGGCAAGAAGAATGTTAAGTTTTATGAATGAAATTTGGTTTAAGATTTTCTAGTGAAGAATTTAAAAGCCAAAAAGTTAAAATTAAATTTACCAAGTGGATGGATAGTTTGGTGAGTTTGAATATAAAAAAAGGAAAGTTAATTTTTTCAATGGAAGAATTTTCATGTTTTTTTTTTTAAATTCTAGTGGAAAAGAAATATTTTTCTGGGTGGAAACTATAAAGGAAAAAATTGATCAAGTGAAGTAACAAATTTTTATCTTTTGAGTTCATTGCATGGTCATGACTTCTTAGTGGTTATTTTATTTAAAAAAAGGAAAATCATAGGGAACAAAGGAATTGCTTGAAAATTAAAAAAGAAATGATTTTTATAATTTCTTCCAATCATTTCAGTTGGTTGATTTTTTTTGAAAAATCTACTTGGAAGAATTGTAACAAGGGCATTTACAGGTGAGAAATTTGGTTAAAGGAAAAATTGAAATTCATGTCAAGAGCATTAGAATTATGTTAGAGAAATTTTCACAATCGAATTGTAAGGACAACTTCAATTTTCATGTTTGTGAGATGGTAAAGGATTAGCTATGGACTGGTGCGATTGAGAAACTATGACCTCATGAAATTTGGGGTTGTGCAATTCATGGATGTAAAAAGAGGAAATTTTTATTTTGTAGAGAGATTTTATATACTGAGTATAGTTATGAGAGATTTGTCTATTATAAATGATGTGCTTGGTGATTATATGAAAGATAAATCCATTAATATATATCCAGGTGATCATCACTAGAGAAAAATGTCAAAATGAAAATACAAAATTTATAGAGGTGTGACAATTAGAGGAGATGGTTTAGAAAGGGTCCCATCACATTGCATGATTCTTGATGAAGGATATTGCATACCCTAGGGTACCGAGGGGTTGAGACATAATATGTGGTTGGGATTTCGATATATGAACCTCCAAAGAGATGGTCCTACAATGTGGAGATAAGTTTGTGAATAGTTGAACATTTGTTGGAATTAGCACCAAATGATGTTTTTGCCTATGTTACTTTAAAAAAATTATGATATAGTATGGTGAAAAAAGGCTACATCAGATGAAATAAATGTGACTATTTACAATGAACACAATGGTTCATGTGTTACCTATTCGAAGAGATGCAATCAACTAGTCTCCAAATAAAATCAATTTCATTCAAGGCAATTTGTCAAATGGTTCATAGGATTTCTATATGTTTCCAAATTTGGTATATGTGTCAATCTTAGCATAGATAACCGATCCAAAGAATTCTTGGTGGCATTTTTTCATTATCCTCCATCTATTGAAGACATGAATAATTTTCAAAGATAAACATCAGATCGAAGTCTTTTGAGTCATTTTATAAAAATATGGAGAAGATGTTGTGCGGAAATCTTGTAATTCTCTCATGGGCATCTTTGACAAGGAAATAAAAATCCTCAAGATGGTACCAATATCTAAAACAAAGTTTTTCATAATGGAATGTGAGAGAAATAATTGATATGCTGAACAAATCTACAAGTGCTTGGTTTCTAAAGCAAATTGTACAATTTTGATTTACACATTTCAAGTGGTGTAAAATCACCAAAGCATTTTTGCATTGTTCAAGTGGTGAAATTTTTTAATTTCATTTTTAAATGCATGTACAATTTCACCAATGCACTTTTGAATCACTTAATTGGTGCATTTTCATAAAATCACTTTTGCACCTTCAAAAACACAAAAATGTGGTTACGTACTGTAACCACCTCTCAACGCTATAAATAGGAATGTAAGGCTCATTGTAAAGGGGAATTTTGGCAGTGAAGATATACAATTTTTTTTAAAGGATTAGATTGTATTTTTAACTCAATAAAGATCAAAACAGGGAGCTTTTGCAAACTATGTTTAGGATTTCTTTGTGAGTTATAACTTTGCATATTATTCATCTATCTCTGTATCTTTACTTTCAAATTATTTTCATAATCACTACCAAATTTTTAAAAAATAGGAATTTCACATTAAGTATTTATTTTATAATTTTTATGTGTTTTTCTATAAATGTGAAATCTTGATGTGGTTTAATTAATATTTTAATTGTTCTTTATAGGTAAATATGGGATGGTTGTCTTTGGTCTGCTATCAGTATCAAAAAATTATCTTAGTGTATGTTTTGCACTCTTAAGGGTGTAATTATGTCTTTACCACCTATTGAATGAGAGAGGTTTCCATGCACATAGTGTTTTCCCCTTCTTGGACTATTTTGGTAAGTTTTTGCATTTAGCTACCTAGAGTTGTCTTTCATTTTTTGTAGAGTTATCATGGTGGTTTTTTTATTTAACTGAATATAAAAACCTTATTATCCCTTATTCCTTTACTTTATCTATTATCCCCTTCTTTCCATTATTTCCTTTTTATCTCCTTTATGTACTTTCAGGTCAAAAGTATGAAACCCCCAACATAAAACATTTTTATTGTAAATAGCAATGAATATCATTTCTCATTACATTTCTCTTTTTGGATTTTAAGAAAGGTAGCTCCACTTACTAATAAGAGAGGGACTTTGTCTTATGTTGTTGACTAATGCAAAGACTTAGTTCTCACACTATCGACTCAAAGTCACCAATTTGTCCCCTTGACAAATTTTTCAGCCAATAATTTTTGGTGACTCTGTTGGGGATCGAGTTGATTTACGCACATGATTTTTATACATTTCAAGGAACCTCCCATGGAATGGAGGTTGGTGAATCTGTTTAGAATAAGTACCTAGTGCCTTTACATTATTGATTGTAGAAATGGCATTGGTTGATCTCAATCCCAATTATCCCCATGTCTTATAGGGAAGACATTTTGGGCCATTGGCTTTGGCCCAATACAATGAGCTCCCATCAGGCTCAAGGAAGAGATTCCCAAAGTTATCTAGAGAAAATGGTCAAGATGAAGATAAACATATCCAATCCTTTACAATGTCTTGTACCATTTTGAGAGTTATGTATGAAGATGTTGCTATGAGTCTTTTCATTGAAAATTTCATTGGACCTATTTCTGAGTGTTTTTGGCATCTGGAAGATGGATGCAATATGAATTAGGACTCTTTGAAGAATATGTTTTTGGATAGATTCAAATCAGTTGTGGATGTATGTACACTTTTGTCAGACTTCTTCATAATTCAAAAGCAAGATGATGAGCAAATAAGAGATTTCATAGCACATTTTAATAAATTTTTGAGATTGATCCCTTAAGAAAAGCAGCCAAGTCTCAAAAATCAACTTTACATTTTCATTGGTTCTCTTCACCAAGAGATCAAGTTTGTCTTGATGAGGAATAAAGTAAATGTTTTGATAGTTGCACAACAAGATGATATCGCGATTGAAGATTATTTGATCATGTCTGGAGTGTTGAAGAGATAAGTTTCAAAAGATGCTACACCTATTACCAATGATAATGAATAAATTGTAAAACCCAATACAATAAAGAGTCTAAAATATTTATAATAGAGAGTTTGAAGACAAGTTATTGATCAAACATGTCGAAACTAAAACATAGAAAAAGATAAAATAATACCTATCACATATGATTGTTTCAATTTCATAATTGTGGAAGAAGGTGAATAATTATAAGTACTAATGATTGATCATAGAATAGACGAAGAGTTTGACTTCTCAATTGGCAAAAAAGAGAAAAAAATGCCTACTTCACAACATTGCTTAAACCCCATAGTCCTAAGAGAAAATGAATTATCTGAGAAACAACTGATAAAACCACAAACAAAAAGAAGTAATAATGTAGAGTTTGATATTATACTTTATGAAAGAGAAGATATTATTGAACCAGTTCTTAGAAAAGTAGATGATCCCTTATACATTAGAATGAATGAATGAATAGTAAAAAATGAGAATTCCTCAGATATTTCATTTTTTGGGTCTACCATAGAAGAATTTTATACATGATCTAAATCCAAAGTAATTAAGCCTATGCAAATTAAAAATAATAATCGTGCCAAGGTTGAGATCAAATAAGACATCAATGTGGAATAAAATGAGTGGTGCCCAATAATCATTATGGGTGAAATAGAAACTGTCAAGGTAGAGGAAATTCATGAAGATGATGATAATTATTCATCTAGTGATGAATTTAATTTTTACCATGGGATGTGATTCAGAAAAGAATATTAACACCTCATTCATTTTTCAAGATGATCATATTATGGTTCCATCCCAAAAATAGATATGTGACACAATTCTCTTCAATTTAGATAGCGTACCTATCACATATGCATTTGAAGTCATCCAAGAAGACATTGAAAAAGTTTAGTATTGTTCAAAGGTGCTCAAAGAATATCAGATAATTCATAATGATTTTATTTTAAAATAGAAAAACATTATTGATTTTTTCATTCATGATCATCTTTATATGAATGATAACTATAAGTTCATCTTCCCCCCTGCTTGGTCACTACTAAATGTGTTTGAAGTTCATAGTCAAATCTATTATTTTGAAATAATATGTACTTATTCCAACTGGTGAATGGTTTTGTATAATATTCTCATTTTCCTCTACTCCCTGCAAATAGTTCTACTTTCCCAATTTTGGCTTGTTTCCTTTTCTCTATTTCATTTTGGTGTGCAAATTGTTTTTCAATAAATGCAATAGTCTATCTATTACCCCTCCTTATTTGTATTTTAGTCTTTCTACCTAAACATATTTGTAACGGTGATATCTACCTAAGAAATATCATGGGCACTCACATGATTTGCTAAGATGATAGAATAGATACTTTTTTCATGAATTTCTTTGGTAAATAGATGATCAACATGTAAGTTTTCAAGTAAATAGGAGATCTAGCTTAGTAGCACATGTTTATTTCTCATACAATTGAGATGGGTGAACTGGCTATCAGTTGGTCAGATCTGGACACACAAGTGTAAGAAAAACACTTCTCTCTTCATATTTTAGTTTGTGTAAAAATACATAACTAAAAATTCCCTCTCATACATTATCCTTTTGGATATATGAAAGCATTTGTTAGGCTAAGTACCTAACCCTCACATACACTATCTTTTGACATGTGATAAATTTCTGATGGTTTGAAGACCCATCCCTTTCTCAAAGATAAAAAAATCAAGAGATTTTTCAAATCCATCAAAGTTGTTGCTAAAGGCTCTGTTACCCAATTTATAAAATGCCAACCTATGAAACTAAAGAAATCTAAGTTCTTTTCATTCCTTGCAATTCAAAATTCTAGTTAGAGCTAGCCGTTGTGGTTTTTGAAAACTAAAAAAATGGTGAAAAATTCAATTTAAAAAATGACTATTTTTTTTTTAAATGCCAAACATTTTGAAATTTTCAAAAAATAAAATTAACAGATTTTTTCATTTTTATCCTAAAGTGTTTCTAAACCTGTTGAAACCCACTTTGCAAAAGATCACTTACTTTTTTGATAATTTGCCAAAACCTTTTCGCTTTTTGTGAATTGCAAAAACATATCTTCTATTTGCACAAGTTGTGAAATTTACAAAAATCTTTTTGGGTGCAATTTTCAAAAATGTTTTTTGGTACAATTTGCAAAAATATTTTTAGTGCAATTTGTAAAACTATTTTTGGGTGCAAATTGTAATTTTAAAAAACATTTTAAATTTTCCCTTTTTGATTTAGCCTAAAATCATGTTTATTTTAAACATGCAAATTATTTTTGAACCTGCTTTAATGCAAACTTCTAAATTACAAATTTATTTCCCTGCTTCATGGAAGTTGCCATTGCAAAATTAAAGGTTTCTTCCTTTTACATTCAATCTTCCTTTTTACCTCCTTCAATCATGCAAATGTGATTTTTTATCTGAGTCATGTTGAAAGGAAACTTCCTCCTTCCTACATTTTCTGAATTTGTTATTTATCCTCCGGACTTGCAAATTGAAATCATCATCCGAAGAAGGCCAAATAATTCACATAACTTGTAAATTATATAAGATTTTTTTTGGTTTTATTTTCTTCCTCATCATGCTGTACAAATGAACTAGGAAGAAATATAGATGGTGAATTGAATATCACGGAGACAATTTTTTTTTTTTTTTGCCTTATCATGCCAAGTGCTTAAAGAAGGTAAAAATTGTCTGGAAAATTTTTATTTATCCAAATTGAACGTTTTAAAAGGAAATGTTTGAAAGATAAATAAAAAAACTGGTTGCTTTACCAGTTTGATGTTGTATGACTAGCAAAAGAAGATGAAAGTCTTAAAAAAAAATGAAAGTTCAAATCGTATGGCTCCTAACAATAGGATATCATACAACACCCATCTGAAGGAAGATTAATGAATGAAATTTCATTAGTTTTGATTTGCTCAATCACCTAAAATGTATGTCACTTCAATAGAAACTAAGAGAATAAATAAAAAATCTATTTGTTTTGCCCAACTAAAGTAGATCGATGCCCAAAAAGAAGTGTAAAAGTTTGAGAAAAATAAAAAGTTAAAAAAAAATCTCATGTAAAGGCCAGGCCGTATGACCTCCTTGCTGGAGAAGGAAAAATAAACAAAGTGAATGAGCATGGATATAAAAAAAACATGAAGAAGGTTAAATTTCATGAATGAAATTTGGTTTAATATTTTTCAGTAAAGAATTTGAAAGCCCAAAAGGAAAAATTAAATTTGCCAAGTGGATGGATGGTTTGGTGAGTTTGAATATAAAAAAGAAAAGTTAAATTTTTAAGTGATATAATTTTCATATTTTTTTTAAAAGTCCAGTGAAAAACAAATGTTTTTTTGGGTGGAAAATGTAAATGGAAAAATTGATCAAGTGAAGTTTGGGAATCTTCATTTTGTATATTCCCAGTTTTGAGGAAGATATTGTAAAAGTTGATAGGGTTTTTCTGGAAATTTTTGGTTTTTTCAAAACTGGTAAAAATTTGGAATTGAATTAGTAGTGATAAATTTTCATCTTGTGGCTTCATTGCATGGTCACAAATTCTTAGTGGTGATTTTATTTTTTAAAAAAAGAAAATCACAGGGAAAAAAGGAATTTCTTGAAAATTAAAGAAAAAAATATTTTTATAATTTCTTCCAATCATTTCAGTTGGCCAAATGTTTTTGGAAAAGCTACTGGTTCAATTGAAAAACTATAGCCTCGTGAAATTTAGAGTTGTGCAATTGATATATGTACAAAGATGAAAATTTTCTTTTGTAGAGAGATTTGGATATTAGAAATGATGTACTTGGTGATTATATGAAAGAGAAATATATTAATATATATCCAGGTGATCATCACTAGAGAAAAACATCAAAATGAAAATATAAAATTGATAGAGGTGTGGCAATTAGAGGAGATGGTTTGGAAAGGCTGCCATTGCATTGACTGGTTTTTTATGAAGGAGAATGCATCCCCTAGGGTACTGAGGGGTTGAGACATAATATGTGGTTGGGTTTTTGATCTATGAACCTCCAAATAGATGTTCCTACAATGTGGAGAGAAGTTTGTGAACAATTGAACATTTGTTGTAATTATCACCCGATGATATTTTTGCCTATGTGTTACTTTCAAAAATCTATGATATAGTATGGTGATAAAAGGCTCCATCAAATGAAATAAATGTGACTAATAAAAATGACCATAATGGTTCATGTGTTATCTAGTCAAAGAGATTCAATCAACTGGTCTCCAAATGGAATCAATTTCATTGAAGGCAATTTTTCAAATGGTTCACAAGATTTCTCTATGTTTCTAAATTTGGTAGATGTGTCTATCTTGACATATATAACTGATCTAAAGCATTTTCAATGGCCTTTTTTTGGTATCATCCATCTATTGAATACATGAATACTTTTCAAATATAAAGATTAGATCGATGGATTTTGAGTCATTTTATAAAAATATAGAGAAGGTGTTGCATGAAAATCCTATAATTATCTCATGGGCGTCTTTGACAAAGAAAAAAAAACCCTCAAGTTAGTACCAATCTCTGGAGCAAAGGTTTTCATAATGGAATGTGAGAGAAACAATTGATATGATGAACAAATCTACAAGTTCTTGGTTTCTAAATCAAATCGTGTAATTTTGATTTACACATTTCAAGTGGTGTAAAATTACCAAATCATTTTTTCACCATTCAAGGGGTACAATTTTGTAATTTCATTTTTGTACTCATGTACAATTTCACTAATGCACTTTTGCATCACTTAATTAGTGTATTTTCATAAAATCACTTTTGCACCTTTAAAAACATAAAAAGGTGGTTACACACTGTAACCACCTCCCAATGCTATAAATAGTAATGTAAGGCTCATTGTAAAGGGTACTTTTGGTAGTGAAACTCTACAAAAACTTTTGAAGGATGAGATTGTATTTTTGACTCAGTAAAGATCAAAACAAGGAGATTTTATAGAATTTGTGTTCAAGATTTCTTCATGAGTTATAACTTTGTATATTATTTATTTAGCTCTGCATCTTTACTTTCAAATTATTTTCATAATCACTACCAAATTTTTAGAAAATGGGAATTTCACATTAAGTATTTCTTTTAGAATCTCCATGTGTTGTTTCTATAAATATGAAATCTTAGTGGGGTTTAAGCAATATTTTAATTGTCTTTTATAGGTAAATATGGGATGGTTATCTTTGGTCTACTATCATTATTATAAAATTATCTAAGTGTATATTTTGCACTCTTAAGGGTCTAATTATGTCTTTACCACCTATTTAATGAGAGAAGTTTCCATGCACACAATGTTTTCCCCTACTTGGACTATTCTGGTAAGTTTTAGCATTTAGTTACCTAGAGTTGTCTTTCATTTTTCTTAGGGTTATCATGGTGGTTTCTATATTTAACTAACTATAAAAACCATGTTATCCCTTATTCCTTTCCTTTCTCTATTCTCCCCTTCTTTCCCCTCATTTCATTTCTATCTCTTTTATGTACTTTTAGGTCAAAATTATGAAACCCCCAACAATTTTTTTTTTGATGTAAATAGCTATGAATAGCATTTAACGTTGATTTTACCTTTTTGGATTTCAATAAAGATAGGTCTACCTACTAATAGGAGAGGTACTTTGTCTTATGTTGCTGAATAACACAAAGACTTTGCTCCCACACTGTTGACTCAAAGTTACCAATTTGTCTCCCTAAATTTTTTTGAGCCAATAACTTTTAGTGACTCTACTAGTGATTGAGGTGTTTTATGTACATGATTTTTAGACATTTCAAGGAACCTTCCCTAGAATGGAGGTTGGTGACTCTATTGAGAAGAAATACCTAGTGCCTTTACCTTCTTGATTTAAAAAATGGTATTGGTCCATCCTAACCCCAATGATCCTTGTGTCCCATGGGGAAAGCATTTTGGGCCATTGGCTTTGGCCCTATACAATGAGTTCCCATTAGGCTCAAGGAAGATATTCCTAAATTTCTTTGGATAAAATGATCAAGATGTAGATAAACATATCTAGGACTACAAAATGTTCCATAGTATTATTGGAGTTATGTAGGATGATGTTGTTGTGAGATTTTTCATTGAAACTTTCATTAGACCTAATTCTGAGTGGTTTTAGCATCTAGAAGATGGATGCATTGTGAATTGGGACTCTTTGAAAAATAGGTCCCTGGATAGATTTAAATTATCTATGGATGTGTGTGCACTTTTGTCAGACTTCTTCTAGATTCAAAATCAAGATAATGAGAAAATGAGAGAGTTTGTATCATGTTTTAATAAATTTTTGAGATTGATCCCTCAAGAAAGTTAGACAAGTCTCAACAATCAAATCTACATTTTCATTGGTTCTCTTCACCTAGAGATCAAGTTTGTCTTGATGAGGAATAAGGTAAATGACTTGATAGCTACACAATAATATGCTATCAAGATTGAAGATGATTTGATCATGTCTAGAGTGTTTAAGAGAGAAGTTTCAAAAGATGCTACACCTGTTACCAATTATAATGAAGAAATAGTGAAACCTAATACAATCAAGAGTCTACAATATTTAGAATAGAGAGTTTAAAGGCAAGTTATTGATCAAACATGTTGAAATTATAACAAAGAAAAAGAGAAAATGATACCTATCACATATGATTGTTTTAGTTTCAAAATTTTGGAAGAAGGTGAACAGTTAGAAGAACTAATGATTGATCAGAGAATAGATTAAGAGTTTGACTTCTCACTTGGCAAAAAGGAAAAAAAAATCTTACTTCACCACATTACTTAAACCTCATAGTCTTAAGAGAAGATAAATTATCTAATTTTTTTTGATAAAACCACAAATAAAAAGAGTAATAATGCAGAGTTTGATATTATACTTTTTGAAAGAGAAGATATTGTTGAACTAGTTCTCAACAAAGTATATGATCCCTTGTCTATTAGAATGAATGATTGAATGAATAGTCAACAATGAGGATTCCTCAAATATTTCATTTTTTGGGTCTACCATAGAAGAATTCTCTATATGATCTAAATCCAATGTAATTAAGCCTATGAAAATTAAAAATCATAATCATGCCAAGGTTTATATCAAAGAACACATCAATTCATAACAAAATGAATGTTTCCCAATAATCATTATGGGTGAAATGGAAATTATCGAGGCAGAGGAAATTGATGAAGATGAGGATAATTACTCATCTAGTGATGAATTAATTTTTACCATGGGAAGTGATTTAGAAAAGAATATCAACACCTCATTAATTTTTCAAGATGATAATATTGTGGTTCTAGCCCAAAAATAGATATGTGACACAATTATCTTTAATTTAGATAGTGTACCTATCATAGATGCATCTTAAGTCATCCAAAAATACATTGAAAATTTTTAGTATTGATTAGAATTGTTAGGTTGTGGAGCTAAAAGCTTCACCAGGATGCAAACAGGAGAAGTTACGGAGGTTGCAGAGAGTTGCTAAATGCGTTGCAGATAAAACTGGCATCGGTCTGATCAACTGACGTTGGTCAGATGATAGTGAGGATGCAACCGGTGTCGATTACCAGTCGGCCGACATCGGTCATGGAGGAGTCGACGTCGGTAGCCTGTACGTGAACATGCAGTTTGCATGTTGATTTCGGAGAGTCTATTTTTGGACTGTTAGTTTGCATGTTAAAGGCTAGCTGTAGTCTTGAGCTGCGCATCTAATTATTGTAATTAAGATAGTATAATTATTGTAAGCATGAGATCTATATATGGACTCATGGGCTGTATTGTAAACTTGTAGCTAGAGAGTAAGAGAGCATATAAGCTCTTTCTGAGAGAGGTGAGTAATGGTGTGTTCCTCCTAGTGCTACAGTACCAAGAGTGGGTACTAGTTTGGAGAATCAGAGGGGTTCTTCATGTTTGTATGATCTTAGTCAGCAGGTGAGTGTGGCTTCTATTGGAGATCTACATTGCTGAGTAAGGTCTAGTGATTTGTAGGTAGTAGCAGAGAGCAGGAGATCTACTTAGAGTACGGTTGTGTACTTAGTGTACTGGCAGCGTGTTACTGACTGGTTAGAGAGGTGAACATCAATTCTGTATTGGAGTTGATTGTTGGGACCGAGAGAGAGAGGGAAGAAGGTCTTGAGGTGTGGCGAACCTTTGAGGTGGAAGAAGAAGTGGCATCTTCTTTATTGTATTTTCTTCTAAGTATTTAATACAATTGTGTATTGTCTCTCAAATCCTGTGTTGTTTCATATTTCTAGTTACTTATTGATTCTGGTATAATTTTGTGTTTAGTTGCTAATACAAGAAGTAATCATATGTGCTCTAATTGAGGAGCAAGATCCTGACAAGTTGGTATCAGAGCTTTTAGTTGGGTTGACTAACAGGTGGTTCAGATCTGGTAGTGTTTTTTGATTACAGGTCACTCGCAGGGGTTTCAGATTGAGTGGGAGTATAGCAATGGCAGAAGAAAGTAAGCTACGAATGGAGAAACTAAATAACATGAATGGTCTGATTGATGGAAAGAAAGAGTAGGTAAAAAAAGATTGTTGGTTGGTTGCAGATCAACAGGGAGGAGCAGATGTTGCAGGGGATGTTGCACAAGATGTTCTAGATAAAGTGGAATCTTGGTTCACAGATTCTTTTGCCTCTTTCCATGCAGCTTGAAATAGAGCATCTTTTCATGGGTATGTCTTTGGAGACTTTGGAGAGATTTATTTAGGAGCTGGAGAGCCTTGTCAAATGATTGGCAAAGGGGAAGTGAAGCTGAAATTGCAGACGGATAACACACATGTGTTGAAGGAGGTCATGTAGGTACCAGTCTTGGAGATGAGTCTAATTTCTTCAGGAAAGTTAGGTGATGGGAGATGCATAGTAACTCTCACAATGGATGCACTTGAATTAGACGGTGGTAAGAAAGTAGGTATCCTTTATCTATCTACTTATATTACTGATTCACCTTCTATTACAGAGATGTGGCTTTGTAGGCTTGGTTACATATGTAGGAGGGGAATGCATGTTCTGAAGTGAAAGACAAATGTTTTTAATAAACTAAAGAACTGGAAAGCCTTGGTGTTCACGGAGGAGATGATGGACAGAGATCAGGTGAGGGAACTAAATTATTCTGAGCAGGGCTGCATTGATTTAAATAGGATTTTGATCCATGGAGATCTCACGGGTAAAAATTTATCACTCATAGGTGAACACAGATACTAGCATCGGTCATCAGGAACCGACGTCGAATAGACAAGCACCGACGTCGGTCATGTGCAGATCAGCAGAGTTGGTGGTGTCAGGAAGCAGGAATCGACAGCGATCATACAGTGACCGACATCGGCAATAAGTACACCGGCGTCGGTAATGGGACTGACATCGACAGATAGGGTCAGTCGTAGAGAACCGACGTCGGTCGAGAGCAGATTGGGAGATGGCCGAGATCGGTCACTGGAACGGATGGTGGGTGGACAACACGCTATCAACAAGTCTCAAACGCTCATATGGAGGTCAGAAAGGGTAAGTGAACCTCATATTCGTTGTTCACCTTCTTTATATTGCTTACTGATGGTCGAGAACTAGGAAGATGTGAAGAGGCAATGCAGGTAGAATCCAGATACAGTGGGAGCTTGGCATGGATGAGGAGTGTGAGTCCTTGGATAAGAACCAAACATGTATTCGTTGGTGGAGTTGTCAGCTGGAAGAAAACACTGAAAGATGGATGGATTCTTGAGTTAAAAAAGAGAGTGGATGGATACGTGAGACGGAAGGCCAAGGTATAAGGTCTTGAGGAAGCTGCAGGACAGTAGTACAGGGTTTGACAGGTGTATGACAAAGCATGGCTTTGGTCAAGGTCATTGTAACTATTGTGTTTGTTCTTAACAGGTGGATGATGGTCACAACATTATCTTGTTACTGTATGTCGAGGATGAGCTTGGAGTAGGTTCGTACATACAGGGTTTTGCTGAGCTAAAGGTAAGGTTAGTTCAGAGGTGTGTCATGAAGAATTTGGAGCAGCGAAATTCTTTAGCATAGGAGACATGGAGATTTTATCTCCAGTGGGAGCTGATGTGAAGACGGTGTTGGTGGGGTTCATTACGCAGGATGTTGAATCGAAAAGCACACCAAGGGCTGGACAGTTCAAGCAGAGCTTAGAACAGGGTTTAAAATCACATGAGGTCTAGTGTAGACCTGAGTTTTCCCAATCAATGGGAGTTGTCAGAGAGTTTGGAGCTAATTCAGAGAAGGTAGATTCTTAGGTATCTGAGAGGGACCAACAGTAGGTTAACATGTTATGCAGGGTCAAGGTCTTCACTACATGGATTTGTAGGTTTGGATGTGGCAGGTTACTTGGATGACAGGTGTAGCATCATAGGATGTGTGGTGGTTAGTCTTCAAGATTAATCTTGAAGAGGGATACAAGCCAGGGAATAATTTAGACAATGTACAGGGACAGGTATAGGTGTAGCTATTTATCTCCAAGTGGGAGATTGTTAGGTTGTGGATCTAAAAGCTTCACCAGGATGCAAACAGGAGAAGTTACAGATGTTACGGAGGTTGTGGAGAGTTGATGAATGTGTTGCATGGAAAACTGGCATCGGTTTGATCAATCAATGTCAGTCAGATGGCAGTGAAGATGCAACTGGCATTGGTTACCAGTCAGCCGACATTGGTCATGGAGGAGCTGACGTCGGCAGCCTGTTCGTGAACATGCAGTTTGCATATTGATTTTGGAGAGTCTATTTTTGGATTGTTAGTTTGCATGTCAAAGGCTAGCTGTAGTCTTGAGTTGCGCATCTAATTATTTTAATTAAGATAGTCTAATTATTGTAAGCATGAGATCTATATATGGACTCATGGGCTATATTGTAAACTTGTAGCTAGAGAGTAAGAGAGCATATAAGCTCCTTCTGAGAGAGGTGAGCAATGGTGTGTTCCTCCTAGTGATACAATACCAAGAGTGGGTACTGGTTTGGAGAATCAGAGGGGTTCTTCATGTTTATATGATCTTAGTCAGTAGGTGAGCATGACTTCTATTGGAGATCTACATTGGTGAGTAAGGTCTAGTGATTTACAGGTAGTAGTAGAGAGCAGGAGATCTACTTGGAGTATGGTTGTGTACTTGGTGTACTGGCAGCGTGTTACTGACTGGTTGGAGAGGTGAACATCAATTCTGTATTGGAGTTGATTGTTGAGATCGAGAGAGAGAGGGAAGAAGGTCTTGAGGTGTGGCGAACCTTTGAGGTGGAAGAAGAAGTGACATCTTTTTTATTGTATTTTCTTCTAAGTATTTAATACAATTGTGTATTATCTCTCAAAGCTTGTGTCGTTTCATATTTCTAGTTACTTATTGATTCTGGTATAATTCCGTGTTTAGTTGCTAATACAAGAAGTAATCATATGTGCTCTAATTGAGGAGCAAGATCCTGACAAGAAGTGCCCAAAGAATATTAGATAATTCATAATGATTTCATTTCAAAATAGGAAAACATTGTTAATTTGTTCATTCATGATCATCCTCATATGAATGATAACTATAAGTTCATCTTCCCACCTACTTGGTCACTGCTAAATGTGTTCAGAGTTCATAAGCCAAATCCATTATTTCAAAATGGCAGGTATTTCTCCCAATTGGTGAATGATTTTGTATAATGTTCTCATTTTCCTATACTCCCTATAAATAGTTCTATTTTTCCAATTTTGGCTTGTTTCCTTTTCCCTATTTTGTTTTGGTGTGCACGTTATTTTTCAATAAATGTAGTAGTCTATTTATTTCCCGTCCTTCTCTATGTTTTAGTCTTTCTACATGCACATATTTATAGTAGTGATCTGTACTTGAGAAATATTATAGGCACTCACATGATTTGCTAAGATGATATAATGGATAAGTTTTTCATTAATTTATTCAATTAAAAGTGATCAACATGCAAGTTTTCAACTAAATAGGAGATCTTACCTAGTAGTGTGTGTTCATTTCTCATATGATTGAGATGGGTGAACTAGTTGTTAGTTGGTCAAATCTAGATACACAAGTGTAAGGAAAATACTTATCTCTTCACATTTTAGTTTGTGTAAAAATACATAACTAAAAATACCCTCACATATACTATCCTTTTGGATATGTGAAAGCACTTGTTAGGATGAGTACCTAACCATTGCATACAGTATATTTTGACATGTGATAGTTTTTTGATGGATTGAGGACCCATCCCTTTCTCAAAGACCAAAAATCTAAAGTTTTTTCAAATCCATCAAAATTTTTGCTGAAGAGTCTATTACCCAATGGATAAAATGTCAGCCTATGAAACCAAAGAATTCTAATTTTTTTCCTTTCCTTGTTCAAAATTTTAGTCAAAGCCAACTGTTGTCATGGTTTCTAAAAATAGAAAAAAAATGGTGAAAAATTCAATTTAAAAAATGCCTAATTTTTTTTTAATTTCATCCAAAAATGCCATAAATTTTGAAAAATTCAAAAACTAAAATTCATGACTTTTTCTATTTTTATCTTGAAGTGTTTTTAAACCCATTAAACCCTGCTTTGTAAAAAATCACTTATTTTCTAGTAATTTTCTAGAACCTTTTCACTTTTGTGACTTATGAAAATATATCTTCCTTTTGCACAAGTTGTGCAATTTACAAAAATCTTTTTGGGTGCAATTTGTAAAAATATTTTTTGGTGCAATTTGTAAAACTATATTTGGGTTCAAATTACAATTTGTAAAAATATTTTAAATTTTCTTTTTGATTTAACCCAAAATCATGCTTATTTTAAACATGTAAATTGTAAATTATTTTTGAAGCCGCTTTAATGTAAAATTTATTTCCCTGATTCATGCAAGTTGTCATTGTAAAATTAAAGGTTTCTTCCTTTTGCATGCAATCTTCCTTTTTTCCTCCAATTGTGCAAGCGTGATTTTTTATCTGAGTCATGTTTAAAAGAAACTTCCTCCTTCCTTCTTTTGAATTCATTATTCATCCTTCAGACTTGCAAATTGAAATCATCATCTGAGCAAGGCCAAATAATTCATAGAACTAGCAAACTATAAAATATTTATTTGGGTTTTCTTGATTTCTTTTCTTCCTTAGCATGTCATGCAAATGAACCAGGAAGAAATATAGATGGTGAATTGAATATCACAGAGATATTTTTTATTTTCTCTTGGCTTATCACACCAAGTGCTCAAATAAGGTTAAAATATTTTGGAAAAAAAAACTATCCAAATCAGATGTTTCAGTAGTAAGTAGAGGAAAAGTTTGTAAGATAAATTTAAAAAAAAAAATGCTTTGCTAGTTTGACGTCATACGGTCAGCGAAAGAGGATGAAAGTTTTTTTTTAAAAAAAAGTTTAAATTGTATGTCACCTAGCAACAAGAGATCATATGGTACTTAACTGAAGGAAGATTAAATGAATGAAATTATATTGGTTTTGATTTGTTCAATCACCTGAAATGTATGGTGCTTTAGCAAAAACCAAGAGAATAAATAAATAAATTTATTTGTTTTTCCCAACTGAAACAGATTGACGCCTAGAAGGAAGTGTAAAATTTAGAGGAAAATAAGAAGTTAAAAAAAAAATCTCATGTAAACACTAGGATGTACGACCCCCTTTGTGGAGAAGGAAAAATAACTAAAGTGAATGAGCATGGACATAAATAAAAGCATGAAGAAGGTTAAATTTCATGAATGAAATTTGGTTTAATATTTTCTAATGAAAATTTTGAAATCCAAAAAGGAAAAATTAAATTTGCCAAGTGGGTGGATAGTTTGGTGAGCTTGAATATAAAAATGGAAAAGTTAAATTTTCTAGTGAAAGAATTTTCAATTTTTTATAAAAAGTTTAGTGAAAAACAAATATTTTTATGGGTGGAAAATGTAAAGAGAAAAATTGATCAAGTGAAGTTTGGGAATCTTCATTTTCTACATTTTCAATTTTGAGGAAGATATTAAAAAAGCTGACGGTTTTTTTGGCAAATTTTGTTTTTTCCCAAACTAGTAAAAATATGAAATTGATTTGGCAGTGATAAATTTTCATCATTTATGTTTGTTGCATGGTCGCAAATTCTTAGTGGGGATTTTATTGAAAAAAAATAAAAATCACAGTGAACAAAGGAATTGCTTAGAAATTAAAGAAGAAATTATTTTTATAATTTCTTCCAATCATTTCAGTTGGTCAAATCTTTTTAAAAAAGCTACTCAAAGGAATTGTAATAGGAGCATTTAAAAGCAAGAAATTTGGTTAAAGGAAAAATTGAAATGGATATCAAGAGTATTAAAATTATGTTGGAGCAATTTGCACAATCGACTTGTAAGGACAACTTCAATTTGCATGTTTGTGAGATGGAAAAATATTAGCTATGGACTAGGGCAATTGAAAAACTATGGCCTCATGAAATTTGGGGTTGTGCAATTAATGGATGTAAAAAAGAGGAATTTTTTCTTTTGTATAGAGATTTTATATACCAAGCATAGTTATGAGATATTTGGATATTAGCAATGATGTGCTTGGTGATTATATGAAAGATAACTCCATTAATATATATTCAGGTGATCATCACTAGAGAAAAATGTCAAAATGAAAATAAAAAATTGATAGAGGTGTGGCAATTAGAGGAGAGGGTTTAGAAAGGCTCCCATCACATTACCAAATTTTTAATGTAGGAGAATTCATCGCCTAGGGTATAGAAGGGTTGAGACATAATATGTGGTTGGTTGGTACCAGTATCTAGAGCAAAGGTTTTCATAATGGAATGTGAGAGAAATAATTGATATGCTGAATAAATCTAGAAGTGTTTGGTTTCTAAAGAAAATTGTGCAATTTTGATTTACACATTTTAAGTGGAGTAAAATCACCAAAGAATTTTTGCACGTAATTGCAATTTCACCAATTTACTTTTGCATCACTTAATTGGTGCATTTTTATAAAATAACTTTTCCACCTTTAAAAACACAAAAAAGTGGTTACGTACCATACCACCTCCCAATTCTATAAATAGGAATGTAAGGCTCAATGTAAAGGGGACTTTTGGTAATGAAACTCTACAAGAAAATTCGAAGAATGAGATTGTATTTTCAATTCAATAAAGATCAGAATAGGGAGATTTTGTAGACTTTGTGTTCAATATTTCTTCATGAGTTATAACTTTTCATATTATTCACCTGTATCTATATCTTTACTTTCAAATTGTTTTCATAATCACTACAAAATTTTTAGAAAATGAGAATTTCACATTAAGCATTTATTTTAGAATCTTCGTGTGTTATTTCTATGAATGTGAAATCTCAATGGGGTATAAGAAAAATTTTAATTATATTTTATGGGTAAATATATGATGGTTGTCTTTGGTCTACTATCAGTATTAGAAAATTATCTCAGTGTATGTTTTGCACTTTTAAGGGTGTAATTATGTCTTTATCACCCATTGAATGAGAGAGGTTTCCAACACACAGTGTTTTCCCCTTCTTGGACTATTTTGGTAAGTTTCTACATTTAGCTACCGAGAGTTGTCTTTCATTTTTCTCAGGGTTATCATGGTGGTTTCCGTATTTAACTGACTATAAAAACCTTGGTATCCCTTATTCCTTTCCTTTCTCTATTCTCCTCTTATTTCTGTTATTTCATTTTTTCCCCTCATTTCTTTTCTATCTCTTTTATGTACTTTCAGGTCAAAAGTAATGAAACCCCCAATAGAAAACATTTTTGCTATAAATATCTATGAATAACATTGCCCCTTGATTTTCTCTTTTTGGATTTCAATAAAGGTAGCTCCTCCTGATAATAGGAGAGGGACTATATCTTGTGTTGATAACTAATGCAAAGACTCAGTTCCCACACTACTGACTCAAAGTCACCAATTTATCCCCCTAACAAATTTTTGAGCCAACAGGATGTAAGGGTGAAATTAAAATCTAGTATATGGATACAAACATGACCTATAAATGGATCTCTATGATATATTTGAGGTGTGGAGAGCCCCATGAAACCACCAACATGTGTAATGATTGAATTTTATATTAAATCCAAAATGTTGTTTGAAGATGTATCTACACATATAATTCTAATTACATCAATACAAAGGGGATGTGCATGCCAACTACCCTTATGATTAGATTGGTGATCCAGGAGCATCACTACCCAATGTAAATAGTGGTCTAGTTTTCATGTTTTGAGTCTTTATAAGGTGTTCAAGGTCATAATAATTCTATAGGAGTTAATTGTGTACGCTAGCTCCTTGTAAAATTTGAATTTGGTAGGTATTGGTATTTTCCCACCAAAACTTTAGTTTGAATTTTCAAATGTTAGTGTATAGTTTGAGAGATTTCAATTTTGTTTCATAAGATCTCAATGTTGTAGTGTGTTTTTTAGGTTTTAGTAGGTGGTTAAAGGTGTTTTAAGACCCACATGACTCACATGATGAGTCATATTATTTAGTTTTCTGGTAGTTAGGTAGTTTGCAACGCACATAGGTAGTTAGGATAGTTTGATAATAAAAGAAGTTTGTAAGTGTCTTTTGAAAAGAATTCATGAAAGGTAGAGAGTTTATGGGGTTTGGATTCAAAATATACAATGTAAAATAACCTCAATAAAAATTAATATACAATTTATTTGTTTGAAGAGGAAACTATGATAGACTTTGCACTTCCTATGTATGCAATGAATGAGCCAACAATTAATACAAAGGAGAACTATGATAAAGAGAAGTGTTTGTTAGTCTTGAAATAATGGTGAGTGTATTTCCTATATTGTGAGGTTATTTTGGTTCTAAGAAATTATTTACAAACCTATGCTTAAGAAACTCAAGACAAACATTGTTGTCTCTAGGTTGTTCAATTCTGTGTTTGGAAGATTGAGAGTATGTTTTAAAAGTAAAAGATGTGATATCAATAATTTTAAGATGGTCTCAATGATTTTAATGAGTGGATATTGGTTTTTAAAATATTTAATATAGTAGTTTCAACATTCCTTTAGTAGGATCAAAAAGGTACCCTTATATCTACATACCCCTACAAATTTATAATCTATGATGTAAGCATGAACTATGGAGGTGTATCAACATGGGAAACTGAAAGAGGGTTGTTAGCATCATGTCAAGAATTGGTAAGTCATTTTTACCTTTTTTAAAAGGTTCGTAATTCATTTTAATTCATTTTCAAATCATTTTTTGTAACATGTTTCGTTCAACCCCCCAATACTATGTTAAAAAAACATATAGTCAACTCAAGCATTCATAAAGGGATAAATAGAGTTATGAAGAAGGGATAGTTGTTGATTAAAATAGGTAAGTAGTGTTTTTTTAGAGTATGTTTAAGCCTCCACTAGTATTAGGAATTTTTTTGTAAACTCTAAACCTTGTTATGTCTTTTCTGAGTATCTATAGTCTTGTTGCTTTAACACAGTCAGAGTTAGTTTAATAAAGAAAACATGAATATATGCATGATTAATAGGATCCACAAGGTGTAGAATTGTATGGAGGTATAAATAATCTTAAAAAATATTCACAATCATTCCAAAATTGTAAGGTAACTTGTAAATGAATTTCATCCCTTCTCAGATAGTGACAGTTATTGTATACCCTGTTTTAGGCTTTCTATACAAAAGTTGGATTTGTGGAAGCTTTACCTAGTGAAAAAGGACCAAATTTTGATATTTTTTGAAAAACAATGTGGGATAATATATTTGGTGAGTTTCAGGTGGATAATGTATGCCTCCTACATTTGTAATCAATTATGTGAGAAGTGAGTGTAACCAGGCCTAATAAGCCTAGACAGTGGCCTAAAAAGATTAAAGAAAGTGGTCAAATCATTAAGTGAAGACCTAAAAATTTGTGAATAGAATTAAAAGCATAGAGGGTATGTTAAAATAATCTCATTTTTCCATTATAGGATTGTACATGTTTGTGCCATCAAAAATAGGAGGGAAAAGGCTACTAAGGGAGACTAAGATATAGTGCAACAAGTAAAACATGTGAGAGTTGTTAGTAAAGTTTATAAAATTAATGGGATGATAAATAGGTCTTGTTGAGCATGAAACTAATTATAATATATTGTATAAGGTTATAAAAATATTGAACCAAGTTATGGTGTATGTGAGAAGAATAAAGATAATCTAAAACTAGGAACATCTTATGTGAACTTAGATAAGGTAGAGGTAATGAATTTGTTTCTTTTTTTCATGTAATCAAGACAAATAGGAGAATCCATGTACATCATGTGGTATCAGATCCTAATTTTTTTTTTTTGAAAAGGTATGTTTGAGTTTTTATTTGCAAGAGTTGATTTAGTTTGTACATTATGTTGAGTACATATTCAAGGTAGGGAGAGATATTATTGTGAAGTGGCTAATGCAAGTTGTAAGATTGAAGTGAAGAGGCTACAGGTGTATGTGAGAGAAAGTTATAATCATAAGTGAGAAAGAGAAGATAGGTGGAAAATCCCTTAGCCAATAAGGCTTAGAGATGAAGAGATCTAGTGAGAGCTCCAAGATAGAAGCTCAAAAGTGAGCTTGAGAGAGTCTTAGAGAAAGGACAAGTGAGAAAAGTCCCAAATGAGGAAAAAAAGAAAGATATTTACTCCAATAAAGAGAGAGAGAGAGTCAATTGAGAGACCAAGTGAATGGTCAAGAGGACAAGATGGAAGGATTGTCAAGAAGAAAAGAGATAGTGAGAATGATGAAAGTATTGATGTGTGAATAGTGCCACAAGAAGAAGATAGACAAGAAGAGGATGGAAGCAAAGAAAATATGGTTAGAGAGAAAAAGAGAGAAAGAGATAGTTAAGATGAAATAAGTAATGGAAAATTTAGATAAAATATTGAAAGAGTTAAGACCAAGATTCAGTGTGTGCATAAAGAGGAAGGTGAGATAGCCTCTCAAATAGTTGACGAAAAGGAGGAGATGACTAAATATGAAAGTAAGGCAGCATATAAGGAGAAGAGAAGGGGAAAACAAACCTTACAAGATTATAACTAATGATTTCTTTGAATGCTTTTAAATAGGTGAAGAATTGAAGTATGAGAAACATGATAAAATGGATGAACCAGTTGATTGGGAAGTAGAGTATGGTGACACAATCTTGTGTTATCCTAAGGAAGGTGATCCATTAGAGGATTAAGAATAAAGAATGAATGAGGTTGAAAAAGCACCATGCCTCATGATGAGTTATAACGAACAAGGATTAAACCAAGAAATATTGAAGGAGAACTAATAGGTACAATGTATTCATTTCAATGTCATTTTTGATGAGTATTCTTATTTGAACATTGATTAAGATGAATTTTATACAAGTACAATGAGGATAATGAACATGTTGGTGGAAGAAAAAAAGGTATAATAGTACCAAATGAGGTGTTTGACACATGTGAAGGTGCAATAGTAGAGTGTGAGGATGAAGCACATGATGAAGTGTTTGTACATGTTGAGTTATAGTAGGTAAAGGTGATTTGGTTAACACTAATGGAAATCAAAGGTGATGAGTATGAGTATACAGCAGAGGGAGAGAAGCTATGGAAGTAAATAATGGAAGAATCTGATGATATAAGTCTCATAGGAGGTAAGGAAAGCACCATGGCAGCTGAGATGGCATTTGAAAGAATCTTGAGCCAAGAGGAAGAAAAGTTGGCAACCAAGGAACAAGGATAACTCAAAAATAGAAAACAAAAAGTGGATTTGATTGACATTTTTGTTCTATATGCAAGTTATTGGAAGAAAGAAAATGAACAACAGTTACCACTGATTGCTTAGAAGATGCAAATTAAGAGGAAGAATAAGAGAAAGAATAACAAAGTAAGATCCATCATGAGAAATCCTATATGTTTCCCACAAGCCTTGGGATCTAGGTGGATGTGAAATTGGAAGCAAGATGCTACAAATAACATCAAAGTTAAATATTTTATAACTTTCATGAGAAATTTTATCTTTCTCCTTGATAGTATGATGTAGGAACATCACTACGCAATGTAAATAGTGGTCTAGTTTTAATGTTTTGAGTCTTTAGAATGTGGTCAAGGTCATAAGAATTCTTAAGATTCAATTATGTGTGCTAACTTCTTGTAAAATTTTAATTTGAGAGGTATTGGCATTTTCACTCCAAAATTTTAGTTTGAATTTTCAAATGTTCTTGTATAGTTTGAGAGATTTCAATTTTATTTCATGAGGTATCAATGTTGTAGTTTGTTATTTAGGTTTTAGTAGGTGGTTAAAGGTGTTTCAAGACCCACATGACTCGCATGATGAGTATTTTATTGAGTGGCCTTGTAGTTAGGTAGTTTGCAACATACATAGGTAGTTAGGACAATTTGTCAATAAAAGAAGTTTATCTCTTTTAAAAATCATTCATGTAATGTAGATATTTTATAGGTTTTGTATTTGAAAGATATAATGTAAAAAAACCCAATAAAAATGAATACACAGTTTGTTTGTTTGAAGAGGAAACTATGATAGACTCTGCACTTCCTATGTATGTAATGAATGAGCCAACAACAAATGCAAAGGAGAAGTATGATAAAGATAAGTGTTTGTTAGTATTGAAATAATGGTGAGTGGATTTCTTATATTGTGAGGTTATTTTGGTTCTATGAAATTATTTGTATACCTATGCTTGATAAACTCAAGATAGACATTGTTGTCTCTAGGTTCCTCAATTCTGTGTTTGAAAGATCAAGAATATGTTTTAGAAGTAAAATATTTGATATCAATAAGTTTATAAAGGTATAAATGATTTTAATGAGTGTATATTGGTTTTTCAAGTGTTTAAAATAGTAATGTCAACATTCCTTGAGTAGGATAAAAAAGGTACCCATATATATGCATACCCCTACAAATTTGTAATATGTGATGTAGGCATGAATTGTGGAGGTGTATCAACGTGGGAAACTAAAAGAGGGTTGTTAACATCATGTCAATAATGGGTAAGTCCTTTTTATCTTATACAAAATTTTCATTATGCATTGTAATTCCTTATCAAATCACTTTGTGTAACATATTTCATGCAACCCTCCAATACTGTGTTAAAAAACACATAGTCAACCTAAGCATTCATAAAGGGATAAATAGAGTTATGAAGAATGGATATTTGGTGATTAAAATAGGAAATTAATGTTGTTTCAGAGTATGCTTAAAGCTTCACTAGTATTAGGAATTCGATTTTAAACCCTAAGCCTTATTATGTCTTTTCTAAGTATTTACAGTCTTGTTACTTTAACACAATTAGACTCAATTTAATGAAGAAAACTTGAATATAAGCATGATTAATAGGATCCATGAGGTGTAAAAGTTGTGTATAGGTATTAAAAACCTTTAAAAGTATTCATATTCATTCTAAACTTGTTAGGGAACCTGTAAATGAATTTCATCCCTTTTCGGATAGTGACAATTATTGTATACCCCGTTCTAGGGTTTCTATACAAAATTTGGATTTGTGGAAGCTTTACCTAGTGAAAAATGACCAAATTTTGATATTTTTTGCAAACCAATGTGGTCTAATATATTTGGTGGGTTTCAAGTGGATAATGTATGTCTTCATACATTTATAATCAACTATGTGAGAAGTGAGTGTAACCAAGCCTAATTAGCTTAGACAGTGGCCTAAAAAGACTAAAGAAAGTGGTCAAATCATTGGGTGAAGATCTAAAAATTTGTGAATAGCATGAAATGCATATAAGGTATGTGAAAATAATCTCATTTTTTCATTATAGGACCATACATGTTCGTATCATCAAAAATAGGAGGAAAAAAGGCTACTAAGGGAGAGTGAGACATAGTGCAAGAAGTAAAGCATGTTGTGAGACTTGTTAGTAAAGTTTATGAAATGAATGGGACGCTGAATAATCTTGTTGAGCATGACACTGATGACAATATATTTTTTAGGTTAGAACAAGCTTGAACCAAGTTGTGGTGTATGTGAGAAAAAGAAAGATAAGTTAAAACTAAGAACATCCTATGTGAACTCAGGTAGGGTAGAGGTAATGAATTTCTTTCTTGTTTTCATGCAATCAAAACAAGTAGGAGAATCCCTGTGCATATATTGGGCATTAAAAATACACAAATTTCAAGTGTTGGCATAAATATTCCATTTAATGAAATGAACATGAATATAAAAATAGTTATAGTTGTAATGATATATTTCAAGACAAATAGATTCAATTATATAAATTAATATACTAACAAAAGAAATAGATTTTTATGAACAACAATATTTATTTTAATTTTATGCAACAATGTGTGCTATGGGAATTAGACATAATTTTAAGAAGGGACCCCCAAAATCTTACTATAAAATCATGGTGAATCTTAGATTTCAAGTATAATGCCATTGGCAAATCTTTTAAAAAATTGTCATGCTGGTATAAATTGATTAGTGATTTCTATTAGTTCTTTCAAAAAACTTATAAATAGTTGTGAATCAAGCATCATATTAAAATCAAGAAATAATGGTAAAAAATCCAAGCTAAACCCCTTTCTCTAAAAACATTCATGGGGAAAATAACATGGAAACAATTTGAATCCCTTAAAAGATAGGTAGAATTCATTAAAAGTGGGAAAACATTTACATATATGTACGGCTTGTATTTCTTACTTGGATTTTACTTCATTGTTGGATACTTAGACTCTTCCTTGGACTCTTCTTTTAATTGTCACTCAATTCATGATTTTTATGACTTGTAGAGCTTGTATTTCTTACTTGGATTATAATTCATTATTGGTTGCTCAGACTCCTTGTTGGCCTCCTCTTAAAAATGTCACTCGCTTTGTGATTCCCAAAACCATAAATGAATAAAACTTTAACATAAATGAATTTAGGTTTTAGGATTTTGTGGTTCTAGGGTTTTAATTAATTTGAATCACTTATGTAGATTTATTTTATAAGAGGTAATTTGTGTTATTTAAAAAACCAATGGAGAAAGAGGTTAGAGGGTGAGAATTCAAAAGTCAAGATCTTGTTTATGGTTCATTATTTTTAATGATTAAATTTTTCTTCCTTTTTAAAGATTAAATTTATCTTTTATAAGTGCTAAATTTGATGGTCATATTATGTATAAATTGAGTACAAACCTCTGTAAGTCTCTCAAAAGACCAACTAGATAATATAATAAACTGAATATAGCAAAAATTGTGACAAAAAATCAGAGTATAGAGTATAAACTAATTATGGGGCCATAGGGCAAGACAACTATGAAATGCGACGATGGCATAATTGAAAAAAATATGCAAAACATTTTCATTGTTTTAAAATTATAAACTATATAATAAGGTTTGCCAAAATGTCTTCACCACATCCATATTGGTCTTTCAAATATTTTTTATTTCAATTAACAAACCATGTCAACCAAAATATAATCATCACCTTAAATATTTAAAAATAAAATACAGTATGATCATGAGGCTTTGTTGTGTTTATTCAATTTGTTCTTTATGCATTGTTTAAAAGAAGTATCTTAAATGCCATTATCTATTAGAGAAAATCAATTTCTTGGTTGTTTATAATAAATATGTGGTAAAAACCAATCAAATAATATAATAAACTGAGTATATAAAAAATAGTGACAAAAAATTATATTATAGAGTATAAACAATGGGACCATAGGGCAAGACAACTATGAAAAGCGAAGATGTCATAAGTGAAAAAAAATATTCTAAACATTTTCATTATTTTAAAATTATAAACTATGTAATAAGATCTACCAAAATATCTTAACCATATTCATATTGGCCTTTCAAATATTTAATTTATTTCAATTAACAAACCATGCCAACTAGAATATAATTGTTACCTTAAATATTTAAAAATGAAATACAGTATGATCATGAGGATCTGTTGCATTTATTTAATTTATTGTTTGTGCATTATTTAAAAGAAGTATCTTGCATGTCATTATTTCTCATAGGAAATCAATTTATTGTTTGTTTAAAATAAGTATGTGGTAAAGACCAACTAGATAATATAATAAATTGAGTATAGAAAAAATTGTGACAAAAAATAAGAGTATAGAGTTTAAATCGATTATGGGGCCATAGGGCAAGACAAATATGAAAAGTGAAGATATCAAACAAATATTTTTAAATAAATGTTTTTTTTTATGGAATATATTAATATATTAATTCATTGCATTGATTTTTACTTGTTACATGTTGATATGTTCTCAAAATATATGAGATGGGTATTTTTGAGTTAGTCAAAAATATGGTTAAAATGATCATGAGGCTCTGTTGTGTTTATTCATTTTGTTTAAAATAATTAGCTTGCATGCCATTATTTCTCAGAGGAAATGAGTTTCTTATTTTTTTAAAATAAGTGTGGTAAAGACCAACCACATAATATGATTCATTTTGTCTTTGTGTATTGTCTAAAATAAGTATCTTGCATGTCATTATTTCTCAGAGAAAATCAGTGGTAAAGGCCAACCAAATAATATAATAAATAGAGTATAGTAAAAATTGTGACAAAAAATCAACGTGTAAAGTATAAATAATAAACTGACTACGGGGCCATTAGGCAAGACAACTATGAAAAGTGAGGATGACAAGAAAATATATTTAAAGAAATGCTTTTCAAGGAGCTTATCATGATATTTATTTATTTTAAGAATCAAGATAGAGGATTGTTCATGCAAACAACTGCTCTCAACCTTCTATTTGATTAATAGAATGTGTCTATAATAGTTGTCAACTCTATTATAGAGATGCATATGTATTTGAGAATAACTAAGTATCTCGAATACATATGTGATGGTTTCTCTATTTTTATATTCATTGATACAAGTTATTGGCAGAAGTGAAGTGCAGGTAGTCTAAATATTGGGGTGAGAAGTTGGAAACGAAGATGCAAACAATTTATAAGTTGGTTTCTTTGTGATTACAACTGTAAGGTATGGATTTGTGTTTCTTTTGTTTTCAATATTGAGAGTACTTGTTTGTATTCACAATCATCTATCTTGAAATTAATAAATATAATGATAAGTTCCCTAAAAACATTTATTAAAAAATATTTTCTCAAAATATTATCTTTCAAATGTTTTAACCATACACAATCAATAATGATAAGGTCTAGCAAAATGCCTTAACCATATTCATTATCAATAATGGCCTTTCAAATATATTTTTATTTTAATTAAAAACCTATGCCAAATAAAATATAATTATTATAAGTGTATTGTATCCTAAGTCACAATTGGTCCTTAACACATTTTTTAAATTGATTAAAACAAACATGCTCTTCCTTATATATGGTTTTAATGACTAAAAACCTTAATAATAAATAACTAAAACTATAATTATAAACTTATAAGTTGAAATTTCTATGTATTCAAGACTTCAAAGATTAAAAATCCAAGCAATGTTAAAAGAGGTTAATGACATAAATGACTTCACATCCCAAATTCTCACACCTAATGTATATTTTATTTCTAGCATTGAATGCGATGCAGGTGGAATTAAAGCTAGGGGGATCAAAGTTGAGATATTGCCCCATTTTTTAGTTGGTGTGGGTATAATGAAGGGATAAGATAAAATTTAATGTTGGTCCAATGCATCACCCTTGGGATTAATAGAAGTTGATTGAATACATATGTGATAGTTTTCTTGCTTTTTCTAGTCATTTATGCAATTTATTGGTAGAAGTGAAGTTTTTCATCTAATATAGATACTTGAAGTTCTTACACTATAGATACCTCAAATAAGTTTGGTATAAAATAATAAGGGAACATCACAATTTGCTTATGCATCTCTATAATAGAGTTTTCAACTATTATAGACATGTTCTCTTAATCAAACAAAACACAAAAATACACATACTTGGTATAAAATAAGAAGGGAACACCTCAATATACTTATGCATCTCTATAATATATTTTACAACTATTATAGACATATTCTCTTTTAATCAAATAGAACACCAAAACATACCTACTTCATATAAAATAATAAGGGGACACGATAATATACTTATGCATCTCTATAATAGAGTTTACAACTATTATAAATATGTTCTCTTAATCAAATATAACACATAAATACACCTATTTCGTATAAATTAACAAAGGAACACCACAATATACTTATGCATCTCTATAATAGAGTTTAAAACTATTATAGAAATGTTATCTTAATCAAACAAAACACCAAAATACACCTACTTGGTATAAAATAACAAAGGAACACCACAATATACTTATGCATCTTTATAATATAGTTTACAATTATTATAGACATGTTCTTTTAATCAAACAAAACACAAAAATATACCTACTTGGTATAAAATAACAAGGGAACACCAAAATATACTTGTGCATCTCTCTTATAGAGTTTATAATTTTTATAGACATGTTTTATTAATCAAATAGAACAAAATAATACACATAATCGGTATTAAATAATAAGGGAACACCATAATATACTTATGCATCTCTATAATCAAGTTTACAATTGTTATAGACATGTTCTCTTGATCAAACAAAACATAAAAATACACCTACTTGGTATAAAATAATAAGGGAACACCACAATATACTTATGCATCTCTATACAAATTTTACAACTATTATAGACATGTTCTCTTAATGAAATAGAACACAAAAATACACCTACTTCATATAAAATAACAACAAAATGCCACAATATACTTATGCATATCTATAATAGAGTTTACAACTATTATAGACATGTTTTCTTAATCAAATAGAATTCAAAAATACATCTACTTGGTATAAAATAATAAGAGAATGCCATAATATACTTATGGATCTCTATAATAGAGTTTACAACTATTATAGACATGTTCTTTTAATCAAATAGAACACAAAAATGCATGTTTTTCTGATCAAGCATTAGTGATTTTCCATCAAAATTGAAGTCACCTAGTATTAACTATTAAAATGCAATTTGGGTACATGAATCCATAGAAAATTATTGGGATCCCAAAATCTATTGTCCTTCCTCAATCAACCTCAGATTTCAAATGCCCAAATTTTAAATTTCAACATGCTAATTTTCTTCATTTTGTTCTTGATAATTGTTATGAGTATTCTCTTCAAAAGTTGTTGGACTCAGATTCAGTACTATAGAACTCTTTGAGTGTAGTGTGTTTGAATAATTATCAGTCAATCCTCTTCTTTCTAATGTAGGTTGTCAAATTGCTAGAGCTCTATCAAATGAAAAATTGAGGACATTGTATATAGTTATATAGATCCTTAATCAAGTCTCCCAATTATTGTCAAGATTATTTCTTAACTTTGACTTTAAAAATGATAATTCACTAAAATTTATCTCATCTTCTATTGAGCCCAAAATTGTTGTTTGGCATAAACTATCAAGATTAAAATATTCTGAGATACCATCACGTAGTATTTCACTCAAACTTAAAGTAGTCCATATACTAGTAATCGAGCCATCTTTGAAAGCACTGTCCACAACTTTAACTTGTTCTAACATATTGTGGCAAATCAAATAGACTACTCACTTATCTTTGACAAATCGAAAATGCCTTTAATTTATTTACCATTCAATTCTACAATCTTGTAGAAGTATTGGGCCAAGGTTTTGATTTTATTCTAAAAATATGATGAGCTAGCATTTTTCCAATATCAAGGGTACACCACAAACATGGATTCTAGTATTTCATCTCAAGGAAAATGATCTCTAATCTTTGAAGAGAGACATTTTACAATTTCCTTCAAAGTAGACCTTATAGAGGATACAACCTCAAATAATTGATCCCTTGTAATAAGAACTTATTTAAATCTATTAAATCAAACAACTATGTCAAAAGCGTGTAGGGGTATTTTATATTCTCGCATTTTTGCATATAAATATCCATATTCATTAAGCTATAAATAGTTACAATTATGTTCACTATTTGTCAACAAGTTCCAACTTGTGAACTTTTCTCTTGTAAATGAATGTTGTGTTAAATACAAATTATCAAGGGTAAGGCATATTAATTTTTTCAACTTAGAATATTCTTGAATGTAGATTATTCTTTCTTGAACTTTATTTATCGTTAAATTCATTTCATCCAACATGGCTAAAAGGCCACATAAGGTCAATAATGGCTCTATATCACTTAACCAAAATAAAATATATGAAACTTTATCTACTGTGTAGTAATGTTCCTCTATTATTTTCATTAATGGCTAATATTCTACATATACTATATGTGCTAGTCCATAAAGGGAAATCCATTGAGCATCAACATCCTTAAAAGCTTGTGTCCTTGCATTGAATTTTCAACAAAATTTTAAAATTTTAAAAATATTTTTGAACTTATATAAAAGTATGATTGTATTTCATGAATAAGATATTAAACTTTTGAGACTAATTTAAACTTTCTCATAATTTTGAATGTCAAATTCATTCTATGTGCCATGCAATGAATACCAATAATATATAGTATACAATAAGTTTTTAACCTTACACAAATACCATTTCTTTGACCTTTCATAACTGATGTTCCATCTTCCCTTACACAAACAATCTTTCCTCTAATTGATAAATCATCCATGCCACCAACCTCTTTCAAATTATTTTTGACTAGTTCCAAAAGGTTTTGAAAAGTTGAATTTTATTTCATTTTATGAATGACAATAAAATGAGGCTGATGGCCATGATTTACAATGGTTTAAACATGAATACACACCCAATAAGTATTATCAATGATTATAACTACATCTAATGACAATGTTGTGTATCTTGAAAGCCTATTTTCTCTTGAAGATCCTCTTTTTCTACTTCAACAAGATAATTAGCCCATTACCAGCCACTAGTGATTGACCAATGAGTATTTAGAAATTTTAGAAAGCCAAGAAATTTTAGCATGTCCTTATATCCTAGATAATCAGTCATTGGTTCACCTTTGTTTAAAATGTGAAAAAAAAACATAAAGTTGTACAGTCTTTGACATTTGGCTGATTTCGATCATTTTTCCAAATAAAACTTCAATATTTCTTCCACTTGTATGAAAGTTTTATTTTTTTATAGGTATTCATCGTATTCACTTACACACCTAACATAAAGAGACTCTTCTTTTATTCTCCATTGTATCACTTATTTATTATCTCCATTTATAATTTTTTTTTCATACACTTTCCCCACATGCTTCTCTATGATATCTAGTTTTAGTGGTAAGCATTTATGCCTCCATAATTTCCAACTACATATATTTCATCTATATTGTTTTGGTGGATCATTAGTGTCTTCACTCAAAATAGGTTCAATGAAAGGATATTTATAAACCCATTCAACTTGAAAACTCCTTATAATTTTTCATTTGCATGACTTCTTTTTTTGGAGCTACGATAAATTTCATGAACTACTAGTGAGGTTAAATTATCAACATTTTCATAACTATATTTTCTTAAATTAGTAGTGTCATGATCATTGACATTATTACTTGCATCCATCTATTGAAAGTGATCAGAACCCTGTTGAGCATGATGCTTATCATGAGAATGAATTTTTTATTTTGGTTGATTCTCTAAACCAATATTCATTTTTAAAGGTTTTTATTATTGATGTTTATTAAAAAATGACAATGTATTTCCATTCAATTAATCCCCTATTAATTTTATATCACTTGAACTAAGAGTAGATATTTTCAAATAAAAAACCTTTCAATGTCAACTTTATGAATCACCAATGAAAAGCACTCCCTTCATGCATGAAATCACTATTACACTTCCTAAAATAAATTTTGCATGTTAGTTTGAAAGTTGACACCTAACAAAATTAATGATACAAACACATTTATTTATAAAAATCTAAAAAATGAACTACAAAAATATCTATTTGAAAATGATATCATAGACATAATCTAAATCTGCACAATCTATAAATTTATAAATTAAAACTTGAACCAAACCACAACTCACTTGAAAAATCAAAACATAGAAATAGGGGCCAAAATAAATTTATAAAGACATGCTAAAATTTATTATTGACTATTTTGATGCACCTTAGATCTTTATTTTTATGGTTGTATAATAATAGTGAGTTTAGGAAGCAACAAATGTTTCTAAGATGTGTATACGGGTTTTTATAAATTCTAGAAATAATAATGAATGGTGAACTAATTAAATATCTTAATTATCAAATATATGTATATGTGAATCATATTTCAAATAATATAATCTAACATATAGGACATATTAAAGCCTATAAAAGAGGCAATCTCTTGAAGGAAAGATTTTTAATTCTATAAAAGTGTTTTATCAATGAAAATAAAACAATGACAAGGAAAATATAATAAATATTATAACTAAGAGTAACTAAAACAATAAACTAAACTCATAATTCAATGCCAAATATCATAATTTAATAGTTAATATTAGGTTAGTCTTTTGAGAGACTTACAAAGGTCTGTACTTAATTTATACTAAGTACTACACATGATCTTACTATATGTACTCAATATTTTTTAGTTATAACATCCTCTCTTTTCATAGTTGTATTGCCTTATGGCCACATAGTCGATTTATTATTTATGTTCTATACTCTATATTTTTTTCATAATTTTTATTATACTCAGTTTATTATATTATTTGGTAGGTCTTTACCACATACTACTTTTAAACAAACAAGAAATCGATTTCCTCTTAGAAATACTCCTTTTAAATAAACAAGAAATAGACTTCCTTTGAGAAATAATGACATGCAAGATACTTATTTTAAACAATGTATAAAGAAAAAAATGATTAAATGCAATATAGCCTCATGATCATTTCAACCATATTTCTGTCTAACCTGAAAATACCCATTTCATAGATTTTGAGTTTAAGGAAAAGATTTGCAGATATATACAAAATTTATAAGAAAACTATTGTGCAGAGTTTTTTGAGAAAATATATTTAAAGAAATGTTTTTCAAGGAACTTATCATTATATTTATTCATTTTAATGAATAGAAAAATTGAGAAAGTATCATATATGTATTCGAGCAACTTATGCTCGAATACAAATGTATCTCTATAATAAAGTTTACAATTATTATAGACATGTTCTTTTAATAAAACATAAGACTGAGAGCAGTTGTTTGCATGCACAGTCGTCTATCTTGATTTTTGAAATGAATAAATATAATAATAATTTCCTTGAAAAGCATTTCTTTAAAGATATTTTCTTGCCATCCTGACTTTTTATAGTTGTATTGCCTTATGGCCCCATAATTAGTTTATTATTTACACTCTATACTTTGAATTTTTGTCACAATTTTTGCTATACTATGTTTATTATATTATTTAGTTAGTCTTTACGACATACTTCTTTTAAACAAAAAATAAATTGATTTCCTCTGAGAAATGCTCCTTTTAAACAAACAAAAAACTAATTTTCTCTTAGAAATAATGATATACAAGATAATTATTTTAAACAATACAAAAAAAAACAAAATGAATAAACACAATAGAGTCTCATGATCATTTCAACCATATCTATGACTAACCTAGAAATACCCATTTCACATATTTTGAGTTTAAGGAAAAGATTTGCAGATATACATGAAATTTCCAAGAAAACCAACATGCACAGTGATTTGAGCAAATATCTTTTTAAAAATGTTTTTTAAAGAACTTATCATTATATTTATTCATTTCAAGATAAATGACTATGTATATAAATAACTACTTTCAGTATTCATAACAAAATAAACACAAATCCATACTTTATAGTTGCAGTCACAAGGAAACCAAGTTATAAATTATCTACACTTGGTCCCAATATTTTGACTAAGATAACTTTGTTTCTACCAATAGTTTACATCAATTACTAAAATTTTTGAGAAACTATCATCAAATATATTTAAAGAAATTATTTTCAAGGAACTTATCATTATATTTATTTATTTCAAGATAGATGATTATGCATGGAAATAATTGCTCTTAGTTTTCAAAATAAAATAAACACAATTTTATACCTTGCAGTTGTAATCATAAGGAAACCATCTTACAAATTGTCTTCATCTTTATTTCTAACCTCTTATCCTAATCTTTCAATGACTTGAGTCTTTGCTTCTATTAATAACGGTAAAAACATTCCAATAATCTAAGATTTGAAGAGTTAGAAATAAAAAACATCACTTGAAGTTGTAAACAAATGAGATGTAAAATAAGACAACTCAAAATATATTCAAAAAAGGGATTACATATGTTTCCCTTAAAGATATATTATAATGTTGAAATCTTCAGCTTCTCTCTTTCTTATGCTACACCTTACCCTTGTATTTATAATGGTTGAGGGTAGGTGAGAAGAGTTCATTTAGCAATGTGAAACCAACTAGTTGCTAAATGAATAGTTTAACCATGTGCACAAATCTATACCTACCTTGTACATAATTGTCGACATTCAAACCTAACATGTTGATTACATAGTTAGACATGTATGTGTGCATGTTTAAACCACACATGAGTCTAACTAACCTAGGTTAAGCATCCTTGGTTAATACCTAGATTACATAGGTTAAGCCTAAGTTACTTTTAACTTAAATTATTTACTATAACACCCTCCCTTAAGATTAACTTGGGGAGAGAGAAAAAAAACTCTAAAAATGGGTTCTAGAAACAATCTTGATGAGATACCCATGTACAATAAAAATTAAGGAAGATGTTCTCATGAACACCCCCAAAGGATAAATTTTAAAACCTCAAGTATACCACACAACTCAAGGTAATGAGGCAAATAAAAAAAATTGTAAAAATGTCAATAATTTATTGTTGAGTTGAAATGTACTCCACTCTAAGAATGACATAAATACCTATGTACCCCAATATGCATAGATGTGTGATAGATACCTATGTACCTCAATGTGCATAGATCATGAATGTGCTGATGAATGAAATGCATATGTACCTCAATGTGATTGGTCTATTGATGATCAAATGAGTTTTAGGATATGTGAATTGCACTTTAGTTGTCACACCAAAGTACAATAGGTGAATCTTGTGGAAATCCAAACTCTATCAATAACTAGTGAAGCCAAAGAACCTTTTGACTCACTATAACTATTGCCCTATACTCGGCCTCTATTGATGAAAGTGTAATATCATGCTTATTATTACACAACCAAAAAATAGGTGAAAAACCAAGATAAAATATGTATCCAGAAGTGAAATGTCTGTCATCAAGAGAACCTTCCCAATTTGAATCACTGTAACCAACCAACTGAGTAGAACCCTTGGTGTATTGTAATCCAAATTGAGTAGTACCTCATAGATACCATAAAATCCTCTTAGTATCCTGCCAATGACTATCATGAGGGTCATGTGTAAACTTAGATATAAACCCAACTATAAATAAAATTTTATGATGAGTATGGGTCAAATATATAAGACTCCCAACCATCTGTTTATATAATGTAGGATCACAAAGAGTAGTACACGTGGCAGTGAGAGTCACTCCAAACTAAAAAGAAGGGCTTAGCTTGCAATCAACCATGATAAAATTCTAAAGAAGATCAAGGGTGTATTTTTTCTAACTCAAATAAATCTCTATATTTGACTAAAAATGATGAAATAGCCTTTCTGCACAAAACAAAGCTCTGATACCAAAATGCTGCAACAGCTCTATCTACTGAGCTAGACGGGCTTTGATACCAAATGATAGATTACTGACCTTAATGCATAATGCTCTGATACCAAATATGATGAATTTCTGACCTTAGACTGCCTTATACCAAATTGATGTGCTTACCTTAGACTGCACTGTGAGCTTCATACATTCAAGCCTGCAAAGTCCATAGTTTCAAGCCTGCAGAGTCTGTAGATTCTCCTTTGCCTATAGAGTCCATATATTTATGCCTACAGAGTCCATAGATTTATCCTATTTCATTTGAGCTTCAATATCTGCTCTCTCACGGGTCTCCTTTGTTGACCTCTCTACAACAGCATGCTCTGCTCCTTGTGCACACTATTATCAGTCACTGCTGCATCTGCCACAGTCATCTTCTCTTTTAGCTGAGTTAAGATGGCTTTTCACAAAACTCAGAGTTTCCCTTTAACTTCCATCACATCAACAATCTCCAACAAATGTTTAATAAATTCCCCCATTAGACTTCTACAAGTCCAATGACTCAGACCAGCCAGCACTCTCGCTAATATTTTGCCCAACAATCATCGCTTCTACGTGAGAAGCATTGGAATTCTCCTTAGTTTCCTGTATGCCATCTACATCCACCTCTCAATCTCCAAAATCCATGACCACGTTCCACGCAGGCTATACAACATGCATTGCCTTCCAGTTTCTTCTGTTCCTCAGCCCAAAGCTTGTTGCCTTACATGCAATAATGTTTCCAAATGGCCCAGCATTTAAAATGGCCAGAACTATAGTCTTCACGAGAACCAAACATTGATTTTGTTATATATTCAAATCTTACCCAACGTCTAACCATTCGTCGGACACATAACAATGCCAGCATAATATATATAATGACCAGGATTAAATCAATACATTGAAACATCCTTACCTTCAACACATAAATATCGGCATGATAGACTCATTTAATCCTTACTATCACAGGTAATATATGCATAGTTCATTATGGTTTCAGAACAGAAACTAAACACAAAATATTCACGTGGATAGACTGTTGTAGCACGACAGTGACTAGCATATAAACAACGATGCAGAAAATCATAAATACCTCTAATCAAGATGTCTTACAGCTGAATAGATGATGCAAATGAATTTTTTTGACCATAGATCGAGGTGAATAAAAATAGCAAATCTGCCACCCCTGATCACTCATTAAAACTTTACACAAGCTTCCATTACAAAATCTCTCTCTGATACCAAACTATTCACAGATTAGAACGAGAGTTGAATAAATTACACACAAGAATTTGTATTTCCATTGATCATGCTCATGATAATACAATAATTATCACCAAATTTCAATTTGACTAATTCCTGTAAAATCCATCAATATGCAGTCCTTTTTTCAGACTTGCATCCAAACTTACTCCTACACTACTGCTCACAATATTGAAATAGTCCTAATTTATTACTAACACCACTCAACCAACTCCTAAAAAGGCTCAACAATATGCTTTAAACATAGAATTATGCAACTAACACCTAACCTATGCCACTTATGGCTTGATTCTCCATATTTTTTTACATGGTGACACGGTTATCGACCTCTTTTTAGACTAAAACAACTAAATGTGACTCAAATAAGCCTATCCTTTCTCCTATTGACAAGTGTACATCTAAGCGCTCTCTGATGCTCTTGCATCAGATTCTTGGGCTTAAAAAGTTTCATGAGCTCCTGCTCATGAGTTTCATTTGTTTGCCCATTTACAAAAGTAAAACTTTACAAAACAAATGTCTTCTTCATTCAATTTTTCATACAAATGTGCATGTTCTTGACTACCACACTTGTGTCTTTTTTTGCTTGTTGTCTTCTCCTTCCAAAGTCCATCTTGTTGTCTCTTCATCTTCATTGTAGTCTTCTTCTTTACATATTCATCCTCTTGAATGAGGATATCAACTTCCATTCTCTATTCTTGAGCTCTTAGAAGAGCTTTCTTCTCCAAGTACTTGACCTCCTTATCAAGCAAACCTGTACAATCACCATTCAAAGTAAAATTCGAAGCAAATATTTGAGGCCCTTGGGTCTCTCCAAATGTTTGAACCCATACTTGCTGCTCAAATATGACTTCGTGGTCCTTTGTCTTCATTTCTTCTTCACAACAATGTTCTACCTCCTCAAATATTGTCATAGGACAAGTTTTGTTCTTCTCTTCATGGTTAATGGCTTATTCTAAAGCTGCCAACTCTTCCAACAACTGCTCTTTACTTTGATACACAAAAAGCTTGTTTGGTTCCTCAATTAGAAACTCTCCATCAAGGTTTTCTATCTCCTTCAAGATATATTCTTTAATTGTCAAATCTAAGTATTTAACCTTCCCTCCATCTTCTTCTTTCAACTGTTCTACCCCTTGGTATACAAATACCCATTCTTGTTTCTTATCAAGCAACTCTCCTTCATCTGCAAATTCTTGATCAAACTGCCATATTTCTCCTTCACATTGCAGATCTTCCTCTGTAGTGATTAGTACATTTGAATCAAAATCAACTATATCAACATCATGCAACTGAAAATTGTCATCTTCAATCTTTTCCAATTTTGAATTTTGATCATTATACCTTTGTTCTTCATCAACATGTAGCTCTTCATTTCTTTTGTCCTCTTGAGTAAGGACTTCTTCTTCCTACTTGATCAATTCTTTATGTTGGAGTTCTAATTGATCCTTCTTCATGTCTTCATCACTTGAGGCATTACAACAAGCCTCTTCTTCTTGTCTAAGCACTCTCTCATGAGGTGCTTCACCTCCTTGATCCATGAGCATCTTCATTGGATCATATGTTTTTCCTTCCTCCTCAACTTGCTTTCCTGTAAACAAAACATCAAATGAAATGTCAGATACAAAAACATTTGGCCACTTGATCTTTTGAGTGATTACTTGTTGTTGGTCTATTTCTTCAATGATAGGATCCATCTCATCTACCAAGTATTGATCCTCTTCATACTAAAATTCCTCTTCAAACTCTTCATTCTTGAGCTTATCCTTTTTGTTATACTTCTTCATCTCTCTCCTTAAGGTAACTCTTAGCATTCTTCTTCTTCTTCTCTCCATCACTAATGTAACTGGCCATATTACTCTTTTCTTCTTCATTACCCATCCTTGCCATGGGTTTTCCATATTTTCTACCATTAATTTTACCATGGCTATCCTTGCTTTTATCTCATTCACTTCTCTTTGGTACTCTTCCTCTCTTTGTCTCTTTATTTTCTCTCTTTCTTGTTTCTCTCTCTTTATCTGGTTCATGTTTCTTCTAGACAGTCCCTCTATCACTCTTCTCAATTCTTCATGCTCCATCCTTTACCTCACCTAAGTCTATTTCACCTTAGTCTTTTGGCAAACTATCCAAGCTTCTTCTTGGATCTTCTTCTTCTTCTTGAGCAATTCACTATGCTCTTCTTCTAGAGCTTCTCTTATCTCTTTCAGTAAGCCTCCCTTGGCTTCTTCTCCTATTAAGCCTCAATGGCTTGACTACCTTAAACCTGTAACCTCACAAAATACATTATCTCTGCAAAAACTGATTAGAAGAGTACAACATTTTCCTTTTTCCAGGAGCTTACTAGCTCTCTTTCTTTGTTCTTCAAGCCTCTATGGCTTTTGGCCTCTCTCTTGCCACTCACTCTTTTCTTTCCACTTCAAGGTTTTTTTTCACTTCTCTCTCAAACCTTTCAAGCCTTACTGCTATATATATTCTTTATTGAAATTCAAAAATCTCTACCTTTTTCAACTTTACAAATGCAAATAAGGTACAACAAATCAAACCATCTACCTTTCAAGGCTGTTTATACCTCCATCTTGTCTAGGAGGATCTTCTTCTTGTCACTAATCCTCTCTTTCAAGGTCTTCAAGAACCTTTATTTCCTGTCAAGCTTCAATTCACCTTTACTTGGATGGATTTTGCTGCATATCACTTTCCCAACACAATTTGCCAACATACAATTTCTTCAGAACAATATTTGCACAAAACATCAATACCTAATTCTTTGATGTAGCTGCTTCTCCAAGAACTCGAACCTTGCGCTCTAATACCAAAAAATGATGAAATAGCCTTTCTACACAAAACAAAGCTCTGATACCAAAATGCTGCAACATCTCTATCTGCTGAGCTAGACGGGCTCTGATACCAGATGATAGATTACTGACCTTAATGCATAATGCTCTGATACCAAATATGATGAATTGCTAACCTTAGACTGACTTATACCAAATTGATGTGCTTACCTTGGACTGCACTGCGAGCTTCATACATTCTCTCCTATTTCATTTGAGCTTCAATAGCTGCTCTCTTACAGGTCTCCTTTGTTGACCTCTCTACAACAACACGCTCTGCTCCTTGTGCACACTATTATCGGTCACTGCTGCATCTACCACAGTCATCTGCTCTTTCAGCTGAGTTAAGATGGCTTTTCACAAAACTCAGAGTCACCCTTTAACTTCCATCACATCAACAATCTCCAACAAATGTTTAATAAATTCCCCCATTGGACTTCTTCAAGTCCAATGACTCAGACTAGCCAGCACTCTCGCTAATATTTTGCCCAACAATCATCGCTTCTACGTGAGTAGCATTGGAATTCTCCTTAGCTTCCTGTATGCCATCTACAACCACCTCTCGATCTCCAAAATCCGTGACCACGTTCCATGCAGGCTATACAACATGCATTGCCTTCCAGTTTCTTCTGTTCCTCAGCCCAAAGCTTGTTTCCTTACATGCAATAATGTTTCCAAATGGCCCAGCATTTAAAACGGCCAGAACTATAGTCTTCACGAGAACCAAACATTGATTTTGTTATATATTCAAATCTTACCTAATGTCTAACCATTCGCCGGACACATAGCAACGCCAGCATAATATATATAATGACCAGGATTAAATCAATACATTGAAACGTCCTTACCTTCAACACATAAATATCGGCATGATAGACTCATTTAATCCTTACTATCACAGGTAATATATGCATATTTCATTATGGTTTTAGAACATAGATTGAACACAGAATATTCACGTGGATAGACTGTTGTAGCACGATAGTGACTAGCATATAAACAACGATGCAGAAAATCACAAATACCTCTAATCAAGATGTCTTACAGCTGAACAGACGATGCAAATGATTTTTTTTAACCATAGATCGGGGCAAATAACAATAGCAAAGCTGCCACCCCTAATCACTCATTAAAACTTTACACAGGCTTCCATTACAGAATCTCTCTCTGATACCAAACTGTTCACAGATTAGAACGAGAGCCGAATAAATTACACACAAGAATTTGTATTTCCATTGATCATACTCATGATAATACAATAATTATCACCGAATTTCAATTTGACTAATTCCTGTACTATCCATCAATATGCAGTCCTTTTTCCGGACTCGCATCCAAACTTGCTCCTACACTACTTCCTATACTACCTCTTACACTTCTTCCTACACTACTTCCTACACTTCTTCCTACACTTCCTCCTACACTACTGCTCGCAATATTGAAATAGTCCTAATTTATTACTAACACCACTCAACCAACTCCTGAAAAGGCTCAACAATATGTTGTCAAACATAGTATTATGCAACTAACACCTAACCTACACCACTTATGGCTTGATTCTATAAACTAAGGAAGAAATGCAAAAAACCAAGATTTATCATATTAAATTATGTTGAAAGTGCCATTTTAAATTTCATAAATCTAAGAAGAAGAGCTACCTATGAGATGCATATCAACAACATATAAGACTAGTATGACAATGTCCTCCCCAATACATTAAATATTCAATATAGGATCTGAGTGGTAGTGAACAAAACCAGTGGAGAGAATAAATAAATCCATCTTCTCATACCAAGTTCAAGGGGCTTATTTGAGACTGTAAAGAGACCTTCAAAGTTAAAAAACAAGAGAAGAATCATGAACAAACCCAATAGGCTTCTCCATATAGATTTCTTCATGTAATTATCCATGTATGAAGGCACTCTTATTATCTATCTGATACACTAACCAACCCTAGGATGCATTTATAAAAAGTACAAGGTGTACAAAATCCATCTTTACCAATGGGTGCAAAAGTCTAAGAGTAATCATCACCTTCAAATTATGAGAAACCCTTTTCTATAAGACATGTTGTATACTTTTTAATGGACCCATCAGCTACATACTTAGTGTGATAAATAAAATTTAACCTAACCAAATTTATTCTCTTAGTAAAATTGATTAAATACCAATTATTATTCTTCATCAAAGAATAATACTCATATGTCATCGCATCATCCCACTCATATATCCCATGAGCCCATGAAAATAACTGTGGATCCCCAGAGAATGCCTGACACAAAAGTCTAGTATCTATAAAATGTGCAAGATGATGTCAAGTGAGTGGAAGATATTGTATGAAAGGTGTTGCCTCAGAAACTATAGTATGATCCCACTTAGGCATTACAAAAACATTAGTGTGAGTAATATCCTCAACCTATATAACCTCCTTAGGGACCTCTTAAACTAGCTCCTTAAATAATGAATCCTTAAGAGGAGGCAATGAATTATCATCATAATAAGAAGGCATGGAAGAAAAGGAAGAATCATGAGATTTGAAGTTCTCATTAAACTATACAAGTGTTTGAAAATGAACATCATGAGTAGAAGGATCTAATACATGATAAGCTCTCATGTCCTTGGAATACCCTATAAAAATCAAAGGTTCACTCTTCCTATCCAATGCTTTCCTTTTTTCTTCGGTACAAATGCTCATGCATGGTTCCTAAAGACTCAAAAAAATGAGACATTGGGTTTGGTTCTAAACCAAGCCTCTTTCAGATTCAAATGCTCAAGTGCTCTATGTGGTGTGCGATTTTGAATGTAGTTTGCACAATTACCTACCGCTGCCCAATAGATAGGAGGTAAATCCCATGAATGCATCATGCAGTTATCCAACTCTTTTATAGTTCATTTATTTTGTTTCGCTAACACTTTTTGTTGTATAATATGTGCAATAGAATGATGGTGAACAATACTATGAGTTGCCAAAATATTAGAGAACTCTCAACTAAATTACTCCCCCTCCATTATCTGTGTGAAGATTCTTGATGTAACTAGAAGATTATTTCTTAACCAAAGCCTTAAATACTTTGAAGTGAGTAAAGGCATCACTCTTTTAATTGGTAAAATAAACCCAAGTAAGGATTGAGAAATTATCAATAAAGGTAAGTACATACTTAGATATGTTGAAATAAAGAGTAGAAAAGACCATGAAATCACTATGCATAAGATCGAGTGGTGAATAATCTCTCTTAGATGTACCCTTAGGAAATAAATATTGTTGTTATTTCCCTAATGCACAATCAGAGCAAACTCCATTAAGATATCAAACTATAAGAAGACCCTCTGCCATATTGTGACTGCTCAACTCCTTTAAGTATATGTAATTGAGATGTCCAAATCTCTCTTGCCAAACCTTACTCTCAAAATATGCATGAGAAACTAAACATGTCCCTACAGGAGGAGTATCATCAAAACCCTCAAAGTAATAGATTCAATAACTATGATCAACAAAACCATGTGTAATAAGTGTGTGAGGCTCTAACAAAGCTTGAACTTCATCACCCTATGGGGTAAAAGTCATTATTTTGCCATGACTAGTGTGATAGATTTGTGGTGATGTCTAAAACATGTAATGCATCATTGATGAAGCCATTATCTAGTTGTATGCCACGCTTTCCCTTAAAAAAAAATAAAGGAAGATTCTTCAACCTCAATGTTAGAAGTAAAACTCAAACCAAGAGATAAAAAGGACTCCTTAGAATAATCATATGGTGAGAAGCACAAGAATCTAGAACCTAACTGTCTAAAATAGGTGACTATGATATCTCGATAAAATTAAGTGTTTTCCCCTACTCGTGAGATGGAGGAATGGATATAGAAATCTTGTGTTTCTTGATGGGATCCTCTAGGGTTTGTATTCTCTTAAAACACCTAGACTCTTCATGACTAGTCCCCCCATAATATGAGTAAGATAGGCTAGACTTATTCTTGGATTTGTAAGATGATTTGGGTTTAGATGTGTGGGTGTTGGGCTAAGGTTCATTTTGAGATGGAGGAGGAATGTTCTTCTTCTTATTCTTTATTTTTCTCTTTCCCTTAGGATTTGATGTTACCAATATTTTTTGAGAGGTGGAAGACTCAAGGTGAGATAATTAGGATTCCTCCCTAGTGAGTCTCTCACAAAATAACTCTAAATCAGGATTTTTGAGTGAGGTACCTAAGGCATCCATGCTAGAGAAAAAATAAGAGAAAAAATTTGGAATGGACCACTCAACTTGGACAAAATAAAGTACACATTCTCTTCATCTTTCTTATCTCATCCACTCCCCTTCAATTGTGTCACAAAATGCTTAAACTTAGTGATGTAGTCTCAATAGAGGCAAAATCATCTAGATTGAGTGAAGTAAGTTCTACTTCAAGCTACATGGCTCTCATGTGATCTACTTTTCGAAATAAACCTTTTAGCTTAGCCCATATTTTTAATGGAGTATCCCACCCATCCAAATGAAACAATAAAATATCACTCACATAAGTCGCTATCTAACCTATACACTCATCAAACTAACATTGGTGTTGAAAATTTTCATACTCTCTTGTGAACTATGGTTGAGTTTCATTCATTAGCCCACATTTTTCATGGTTGATTTTTTCCATTATAAGTTTCTATGTATGGTAATTGTGTGTATGTATTTAAAGGTTGCACAAATTGGCATCAAAATAAAGGACCTCCGTCAATTTGATACTTTATAAAATTAGTGAGTTTTTATAAAGTAATGAAACCAATGGATAGAAAATTGAAAAACAAACACTTTAAAAAAAACTAAACTCAAATTTGAGTTAAAGTTCAAAAGATATGGATTTTACAAATTCCTGTAAATGGGTCAAAAACATTAAAAATTACACTAGAAATTGATTTTAGTGACCAAAATGGAAATGAAGGTAACTTCCAACCACTCATTAGAACTGGAATCTAACCATGAATGTTCTCAAATAATCCAAAGTGAAAAATAATCTTTGTTGATATTTATGGGCTCCAAACCACTTTTGAAAGTAAAAAAACACTCTATTTATATCAAAACCACGTTTTTAAGGGAAAATGATGAGAAAAAAATAAAAAAACCATAACTTTTTTTAATATGCAACTAAATTTTAAAAAATAAAATTATATGGAAAGATGTGAGAGAGGATCTCAAAACCCAGAAACATTTTCATAAAATTACTTAAGAGTCAAGAGATGTTGATAAAAATATATCTCATTCTAGTAAAAAACTCAGTTTGTCCAAAAAATGGATTTGTGAGAAATCACCATGCAACAACTCTTTACTAGATCCTCTTCTTCCAACACTGGTCTCCAAACAAGGATACCACCTCTCCACTAAGGATTCTTGGCTGAGTCAAAAGGAGAAAGGATGCCACTTTAGACTTTCCAATGCCCCTCTAATGTCATCCTCCTTGCACAAAAGAAAGAACATAGTCTCTCCAATTCTATAATCTTCAAACCACAATGTGACCTATGCAAATGAGGAATGACATGATAAGGATGACTTAGGGATGGTAGAATAAGGAGAAATAATCTTATAAATAAATAGAATTATTTAGAAAATTACAAGCTAATGGATGCTTGTAACTCTTCAAAGCACTAGTACCTTGTTAAGAATGGTAAAAACATTCCAATAATCCAAGATTTGAAGAGTTAGCAACAAAAAATATCACATGAAGATGTAAACAAATGAGATGTAAAATAAGACAACTCAAATGATATTCATAAAAGAGATTTTTATCTATTTCCCTCAAGGAGCTATTACAATGCTAAAATCCTCAACTTCTCTCTTTCTTATGCTACACCTTACCCTCATATATATAACAGTTGAGGGTAGGTGAGAGGAGTTTATTTGGCAATGTGAAACTAGCTAATTGCCAAATGAATAGTCCTACCATGTACATAAATTTATACCTACCTTGTGCACTATTGTCAACATTAAAACCTAACATGTTGACTACATAATTAGACATGTGGGTGTGTAAGTTTAAACCATACATGATTATAACTAACCTAGGTTAAGTATCCTTGGTTAATACCCAAGTTACATAGGTTAATCCCAATTTACTCTTAATCCAAAAAAATTATTCCAACAACTTCTACCAATAGCTTGCTTCAATACTATAAAAATTGAGAAATCATTAGAAAATATATTAAAATAATTTTTTTCAAGGAACTTATCATTATATTTATTCTTTTTAAGATAAATGATTTTGTATGCAAACAACTTCTCTTAGTCTTTAAAAAATAATGAACACAAATCCATACCTTGCAGTTGCAATCACAAGGAAACCAATTTAGAAATTATTTGCAACTTTATTTCCAACCTCTCATCCCAATCTTCTGACTACCAGAGCTTCACTTCCACCAATAGCTTGTATAAATGACAAGAAAAATTAATAAATTGTCACATATGTATTCGAGCAACTTACATTAATCCCGTAGGTGACGTGTTAGACCAACATAAAATTTTGCCTTGGGCCCCTCAATATGTTGGTGCCAATTCACTAAAAAATGGGGTAAGATCTAAACCTCAATCTCCTTAGTTTTAATTCCACCTACACCACATTCAATGCTAGAAATAAAATAACTATTAGGTTTGAAAATTATTTATTATTAAGTTGTTTTCGTTATTAAAAGCATATAGAAGGAAGAGCATGTGGCACCAAAGAATATTCAAAATATTTTCATACAATAAATATAATTATTATCTTAAGCTTATTTTGTCTTAGGTGGTCCTCATACATACATACATACACATACACATACACATGTACATAATGTATATATACCTAATGATTCCAGACTAACCTATACATGTCTCGTATAATTTTCTAATGAATTAGACCCTTACATGTATAGTAACTCTAGAAAATCTTTGTCCAAAAATATGATCGATTATAATCTATAAAGTGAATTTGTGTCCTAAACTATGAAATTGTATAAAATTAAGGTTATTTGACCTATGTATATTTTCATAGAATTAGCCAATTTCAAAATCGAAAAAACTTACTTATAGCCTTTTGACTATAAATAGCCTCTAAATTTGTCCCTAAGGGTACAAAGACCAATAGTGGGGGGAGGAGGGTACAATGGTTGTGATTGTAGTTGTGACCCCTTTACCTAGTCATGAGTTATTAATGGTCCCTTGGTTTTTGTAAAAGTTACTTAAACATTTTGGAGGGAAATAAGAGTGAAGCAGTAGAAAAAATGCAAATACAAAGAAGATTAACATGGTAACCAAGCTACCAAAAAGAAGAGGAACATGCCAATACCATTCAAAGTCATGCTTAGCATTTCCATTATCGGTAATAACCACTCAATATACCTCCACATAATCATATTAAAACGTTAAAAATACCCTATTATGCTTTTTTTGATAAGCTAAATAGTCACTATATTTTTTTAATGATTTTGGTAAAATAGAAACTAATACTCATTATATTTAGTTAAAATCCTAATTTTTATACCTATATGTGTTGCTTCAAGTGCAAATAGATGAAGCTTTTTTAGTATTGGTTGATTCCTTTATCACCATGTTTGTTTGGTATCATTTTTTGTCAGTGTTGATTATTGATTAGCTTATGTGATGTGCATGTTTTCAATTTTTTCATTCATTGGGAGGAAGAACATGTTCAGGAATGGGAACTCTTTTGATCTCCAAAATAAGGGAATAATGTATGGTCATGAATGTATCTTCATGCTCTCTTCATCTCCTTATAAGCTTGTTTGTTCCCAATGCTAGTTGGGCATATATAGTCCAGCAGTGGGAATGATTATGAAAATATGTGTTATAGTGGAGGGGCCAAACATTAGATCTCAAGTATTTATTTTTCATGATAGTAACAATAATGTAAGATTATCATTGTGATTTCAAGGTGTTTTCATCTTAATAGGATGGATATCATCCTTTTATGAGTGGTGGTATGAGGCCCTGCATGGTGGGTTGAAATTACCCCTTCAAATTGCTTTCACCATGTAGCTCCCAACTATTTGGGACAACACTTTCTATGACAACACCTACTTATTCATGTTTCTCACATATTGTAATTTTGTAAAGCATCCATTTGTCATGGGTGTATAAATTATGTTCTATAAAGTGTACAATGGATGCCCATTTAGTGTTGAGCTCTTCTTATAATGATAATAGAGATTTAAGGACAATTGCAAGTTAGCATAATGGACAAGAAAGTCTATTTAGTTCTTCTATATATTTCTTGTGCAACCATTTTTCTCTCTAGCACTAGGAATTATATCTTCCATTATTTGTCTTCAACGAGTCTTAAAACTTAATGGGTTCTTGTGATATCTTCTCATTTATGTTATTTTCTTTCATGTAAATAGGCTTTACATTGTTTTCCTTTTATGTTCTTTTACCATTTGATCTAAAATGCCTCCTATGCAGATACTAGCAAAGGAAGAACATTCATAAGAGTTATCACCCATAATCACTAGGAAGAAGGCAAGTTTGTATCAACACCCAAAGTTGCTTACCAACTAGATAACTATTAACAGAATAATGTGTAATAATTTGGATGATAATAGTTTTTAATGATATGGTTGATTGATTTCATTATAATCTAGTGTGTTTTTAAATGTTATAATTTAGTCAAGTTGCAATGTGATACAAAATGTGAAATATTTTTGCTCTTGTACAAGGCATAAAACATGTGTGTTCATGCATTTTTTCCCATTCTATGGTCTACATCTCATTCCATTATTTATATTAGTGACATCAAATGGAATACAAAGGTCGAACATGTTGAAGTTGAATGAGTGCCTATCTATTCAACTCTAGAACAAGTTTCCTGACCAAAAGTTTCTCTTGGTTTATCTTAACCCAAACAACAAAGCTTTGATAGTATGTGCAAGGTTTGTTCACCACCATGGTTGTTTGAATTCCATTACCTTCAGAAACAAAATATAATGCAAATTATAATAGATGCAATATAACCTTTGTGTTAATGAGATTTTATTTTGTATTAATAAGATTTTACTTTTTATTATGTCCTTTGTGTACATGTTTCGATAATTTATTTACATATTTCCATAACTCATGTAAAAAGATGAATGCCAAAAGCTACAATAATGTGTCCCTTTGGTTCTAACCATCAGTTAATTTCAATCTAACTATTGGTGTTTTTGGTCTCAACCATTGGTTGCACTAAAAATATGAGGAAAAAATGATATGTTGTAAAAAAATGTCATCATACAACTTCCCAGAACATCTATTTTTATCCCAAACAACCTTTTCAAACTAAAAAAAATGTTAAACTATCTAAATCTAAATTTTCGAAACACAAAATAGTATAATATAAAAAATGTGGAACCCCAAAGTTAGGGGTCCCAATTACCGGTCCCCTTCCCCTGGTAGTTTAGATATTTTAAATACATATCTTTTAAACATGGATAGATATCAACTTCAATAAACCTATATAATACATAACCCTAAATTTAATATAGGCCCCTCTAAATTGATATCTATAACATTTAACAAATATGTTTTAAAATATCTGACATTAAAAAATAATGAAGAGATGCAATATCATATTCATTTTTAATGACCGACATAAAGAAAAAAACCATTAAAATAATTTATGAAAAACAAAATGAAACTTATATATATATATATATATATATATATATATATATAACTAACAAATAACAAATGAAAACATTCTTTGCACTTGTTTTGACCTACACCATTGTTGTGCATCCCTCTACTCTATTGTTGCGTGTATCCATTCACGATCGAGAGAGTAGAAAAACCAATTACCTTACTCCCTGGAACCCTCTGATTGATTACCTAAACTCATAAATCACACAAAATTATATTCATATATTTTAATCTTTATTAAATCTATATATTTATGTGGGAGTGGTTCACTATGTTAAATTACGCTATGCTCATCCTTTGTTAAATAAATATAAAACCTTACTTATAAATATATATATATATAAATATAAATATAGGTATAGATAACCCTTATATAAATACTGGGTGGACTCTCTTAAAATAACCGAGACTAGTCGAAAGTAGTCTACTATCATATTCGTGGCTTACATGAGAATGGACGAGACTATCCCGTTTATAATTTAGAGTGGCTCAACTCATCACATCTTAAATATTTGTTTGCTTATATGTTTTGGTGCTTATATCGGACATCTGAGCTTATATCTTCAAATTTTATATTTTTGCTTATTTAAAATATTCTTTGTTTATATCACATATGAGTAATGCACTCAAGTATAGGGCATCGTTGGCCCAAGTGAAAATTCACTGATATATTAATAAGATATTGATTTAATTATATTTTAATGAGAATATATTTTCATAGTCTATTAATTTGTAAGAGAATTTTTGGATATAATTGTGTATTCATTTTTGAAATTATATGTGTCACTGAAGATAATATGAATCGTTAGATCTTCGTAATTATATTTGAGAGCTCTAACAATGGTTACTATAGGTTCTCACTTGCCAACTGATGTATCATATCAATTTTCCACCTAACGAATGCCCATTAAGACTCCAACTACCATTAATTTTAACCATTTTCATCGCTCTTTGGCTTTCACAACCTCTACATAACCCCTGCTTAAAGATAACCCAATATACACACTTGTTTTTAGAACACGTGTTTGATAAACACTATCATTTAAATCAAAGTAATTTGTGCATATATTGTTATACTTTAGTTTGGATAGCTTTTGTTTTGTATTAAATTTGAGTTTGGATTTATGCTTTTTAAAAATGTATTGTTAGATGAATGTTGTAGAAGTATTAAATGAATGTTTTTGTCTTAACAGATAGTGTTTATATGAAATCATTGAATTATATAGAAAATTTATATTTAGAAAACAAATATATAGTAGATTATAATGATGAGTAAGTGTACATCTAAATTAGTGAGCTTCTTTGGTCAAACAGTGACGAGTATGAACATCTATATCATTAAAGTCACCCAGAACATGATTTTAACCTTAGCCATTTGACTCTCCATATCAGAGACCTAAATTTTTGTTGTTCAAATAATTTAATATTTTATAATTAAATATTTATTTATATGATTTATTGTTGATTTAGTTTCTTTTTTATTTTTTTCTTCAATTAAAGTAAAAAATTTATGTATATTATTTTTTAACTCAATGAAAATAATTCAAGTTTTTATGTATTTTAACGATAGAACTAGCTCTAATTTACTAAAAAAAAACCATTCATACTTATTTACTTTAAAAGTTTGAAAGTAAAAAATTAAAAAGAAAATCAAAATACATACAAATAATTAATGTCTAAATAATTGAAGCCTTCAAAAAATAATTTTAATTAGATTATTAATTTGTGGAATTTTTATTTATATGTTTAAGATATTTTAAAATAAATATTATATGTAATTATTGTTTTATTAATATAATTTAAATTATATTTATAGGTGTAAATTATAATAGTATTTTGGGAGTAGTGGTGATGGTGATATGGATTTTAAATTTTAAATTTATTTAAAGGTTATTAATAGTTTTTCTCCTTATTTGAAGAAGGCATTTAAAAATAGTAATATATCTATTTCTTTAAAAATAAATCAAAGTAAATTTGGTGCAACTAGATTTAAACAAACCTCTTACTATAAAAGATTTAATCATTTCACATTTCATAAAATAAAATATTTTTTTTTTCAGAAAAAATTGGATAGAAGTATTTTTAAACTTCAATATTTGGATCACCCCTGTGATCTATCATCAAGTTTATTTCCTTCGTGATAAGTCATGAGTAGTGATCTAAAATATCAAACCTTAAAAATATTTTTACATAATTTTTTTCAATTTTTTTTTAAATTAAAATCATTGAAAAAAAAGAAAGATAAATCAATTAGTATAAAACTTTCAATAAATAAAACTATATAATAGATCTTAAATAAACTCAAAAAAATATATAATTAAAAAATAAATAATATACTTAAAAAGTTCGCATTTCAGTTTAACATAAATTATTGCTGTAGTTTTCAGGACCTATCTTTTTCCAAATAACGTGTGTAATAAGTTTGTAAGTAAATATAATTGTCCGTATTATAATTGACAATAGGATTTCTTTCAATAGCATGTGCCCATCATGTTATATTGTTTTCATGTTTGGTATACGTTGGATTTTAATAAATGAAATGAAACATGCAACTTTACAACCTGTTTACTTTTCTCGTGGATTGCAACGTTGGAATACCCACTGGGAATTATATATATAGTTTTTGGAAAGATAAGATATATGTTTTTAAAGTATTGAAATAAAGTATTATTTTTATTGAGTTGTGATTAGTTTAAATATTTATATCTTATTGATAGTCTTACGTGGTTCGAGGCAAATTTTAATTTTATGCGTTTTGTGATAGTATGTATAATAGATTATTATCCATCGTTTTGAACGAGTCACATGTAACTAAACAGTGTAAAATTTAGAAAGCTTTTAGTGCAACCATTAACGTCAAAAGAGAGAATTGTTTTGAAAACAATTAAAAGATTAAATAATAGATATACCCATTGTATTGTACCTTCTACTTTGATACGCTGGGAATGCATTATACAATCATGTCACCTCGGTCAGTATCACCCTGAAATCATTGCACAAAAACTATGGGCAAAGAAGGGGGCTACAAATATTACAGTGTGTTTTTTTTAAATATGTTTTGCTTCATTGAATGGGCTCATATGTTACACATAAAAATGTTGGTTTTCACAATGGGGCAGAGGGCTTCATTTGAACCTTGTGGAACAAATCACATTTTTATTGTGAGCTAGATTGTGGTGGAAGCCTTGGAAGAGTATGAAAATGAAAAAAAGGGGATGTTATCAAAAGAAACATATTTTGTATTTGAAGCACCTCCAAATTTTGGGATAAAGGTACTATGATTTTTCCTTTGAAATCTTTATATATTGTTGTGTTTTCCCCACCTCCTACTTATGGCTTCTAGTTGTTTCTTATTTAAGAGATTATATTATTGATAGTTAAGCTAGAGATCGTTATTGGACATGACTATATATTTCAGTAACAACTTTAAATTGTTTCTTGTAGTAGGTTGGGTATAAACCACGTCAAAGGAATGCTCCATTTTGGGCCTCTTAGAACAGGGAAAATACTTATTGCTCGCCAAATAGGAAAGATGCTTAATGGTCGTGAACCAAAGGTGAGAAATTATTACCTTGTTCTTATTAAAAAATCATAACATATGTTTTAGTTGTTCACTAGTCTCTATAATAATCCTAGTGTTGTTGATGGATGACGACCATCATGTACAGACTTTAATAATCTCTTATTTTTTACATAAATGGATTAAATAATTGAGTTCCATCTCTAGTTTACTGGTTAAAAATAAGATATTGTTTTTATCTCAATTACTTATTTGCCTCTGAAACTCAAGAGACACATCTTATAGCTCTATCAATTGGGACTCTTGGTGTGGATGGGTGGATGGATGTGTGGAGAACATTGACGGCTTATGGTTTTGTAGATATGTCTTAATACTAATAAAAACTAATAAAAAGACAAATGTAACACATGCAACCAACATTATAAATCAAAAATTTCCAAGGAGATAGTACACTCAAAATTGTATGGATCTGATATGTGCTAAGAGGTATCCAAAAGAACCAGGGTCCCATTTGTTGGGAGTTTTAACTTTGTGGGTTCAACAATGTTATATTTTTATTATAGTTTAACCACATTGAGCTTCTTTTGCATGCATTTAATTGGCATTGTATGTGAATCATAATAATAAAATATTGATTGAGTGGTGCTTACCAATGATAAAGTTTGAAATTTATAAGAGTGATGGAAATAATTGAGAAATGCAAATATGAAAGGACCAAGCCTTTTAATATTATGTAGTAATACGGGTTTGTCTTTTTCTAGTTTCTAAGGACAAGCAACATATTTGTTCTATCTATATTCTCTTTGTTGAAGATGATGGAATTCTTTTGTTTATCTTTGGTTGGTAAAGGATGTGTTTTTTTAAATTGTTGCTATATAACTATAACAAAACCAAGTACACTAGGGGGACTAGCACTGATTTGCAAATCCAAGCTCTAATACCTAAAGTGGGCAGAGTGAGGTAGTTAAACAACATATGCCATAATTTAATTACAATTAGATGTATTTTAGGTAAAATTTATCAGGAAAACCATAATTGTAGAGGTCTCTTGTGCTACAAGACATCATTAAATTGATTAATTTGTATCATCATATGTTAGACCTAGAATGCATATAGTAATTTGAGTTTAACTGGCATCTCAATTTAAATAAGCATGACATTTTACTAATCTTACAATTTGTCAAGGGAATATCCCTATAGATAAACTTATGTGGATGGTATATTGATGGGTAAGTGAATAGAGTTGGGGGATAATTTCATGGGCATTATTGATAATGTGATCACATTAATTAATAATGTGATCATGTTATTTAATTAATGCAATCACATTATTAGAATTTAGGCTTGGTGGTTACTGAGCCATAACATGATCACGTTATTAGAAATTATAATAATGTGATTGCGTTACCTATATCTCAAAAAAAACAAAAAGGGAAACCCGAATGCAAAATCCTCATTTTGCATTCAAGTTCCCTCGCTCTCCCATGGCTTCTGTGATTGCGTTTTGCATAGAATACACCAGAAAGTGCTAAGAACCTACCAGATTCATCCCATGAACCTATTGATCAATTATTCCACTACGTAGGAGAGGTAAGTGATTGAAATATTTCCTATTTAACCCTAATTTTTCATAATTTTCATTGTTTAACCCTATTTTTTAATTGTAATTTTTTTAACAACCCATCCTGTTAACCCTCCTAACCCTTCATAAAATCCTTTGGTTGCTCCTCCTCCTAACCCTCCATAAAACCCTCTTGTTCCTCCTATCCCTCCACCTAACCCTCCTACAATTACCCAAAACCTCTTGGTAGTCAAGAGGTTCTCATTGACAACACTAGGAAACAAACTTGAAATTGAAGAGTGAATTGACAGAATGAGGGATCCCACTTTGACCAACCCCCACCAAACCTAGCTAGCCAATTCCTTAGAGACTTTATTAGGTCAAATTGACTCTATAACAAGTCAAATTAACTGATGGACCTCATATAGGGAAACTTGTGAGGCATATTATGCTGACAAGTTGTCAACCCTTCAAATCAAGAATAAAGAAATTTCAAAAGCTTCCATTTGTGCCCTATTCATCGACCCAACCACTGATGCCCCATTTCATGTAACTACTAAACATTTTACTATCCATAGCTATGTACATAACTTAATTACAACCAATTTTTGAGATCGATGGTGGATGGAGTTTCCACCATGTAACAACCATGAGGTTCTATTATATTTTTTAAGGAAACTCTAATGTGAGTTTATCCTCAACAAGATTCTCAATTATTTTGATTTTACTAAGTTTTAGGGTTAAGAAAAAGGCTTTGTGTAGGATCGACTAGGTGCACATCATGCACCTAATCGACCTACACAGATCCATATCCAAAAGCCTCTTGATCTTGAGATCCCTTCCATAGTTCAGTAAGTCATGGAGATAGACACTCTCCATGCTCTTAGTTTACTCATCGATAAACTCGTTCAACATACAAATAGGCTTTCATAGAGTGATGTTACAGATATACCACCTACCTGACCTTGACACTACCCTTTTAGTTCATGTGGAGCTATGTGCACATGACCTTCTGATGATGATGGCATTAATGGTTCAAATGGCTTAGATCATATTCTTATGAGTGATGAGTTTTTAGCACGCACATTTGGCATGCAAATATCAATCGCCACATAGATGCAGGGATATTTTATATAAATATCATGTTAAATTTAAGTTATATTTGCAAATTTAATTTAGCTAGCAATTAATTTACATTATATATGTGTGTGTGTGTGTGTGTGTGTGTGTGTGTGTGTGTGTGTGATTTTTTATGTTATAGGAGGTGATGATTCCTTCATCATCACAGTCAGTATTTACAACATTTGATTTGTCATGGTCATTATTTACATATTCAGATCCAGCTACTAGGTCATCCACTACTACATCTGCCTTTGTTAGGATGACACCATTTACCTATACAAAGGTAAAATTTTGAGTTAATCTTATGATCTATATACATTTGCCTTGTAAGTTTAAGTTAAATTTATATTTCTTTATTTTCATACTCTATTTTCATGTTCTCTCTCTTTATCCTTGCTTTATTCTTTACAATAGTTTACTTTTTAAGTGCATCCATTAAATGTGAAACTAGATTGACCCATCCATTTTTACATGACATTTGATGATGGTCTGGCTCTTCTTATTCACTTGCTCAAGTCATTTGATCATTTGGTCAACTAGGTACTCTACTCAGCTAATCTATCCAGGTATAAGCTTTGTATGTGGGCCAAATTTGGCCAACATCTTTGGTAAATCATAGGGAAGCATGTTTTCTATGCTTGAGAACCCAAACTAGTTACTTTTTCTAATCCATTGGAAATGGAGTCATAAGCTGATATAAATTGAGTAAGGTCGTCCCTTTCTTGACAACCCTCTCTTGAAGCAACAAATACCAAAATAAACAAAATGCCCAAGGCACTTTGGAAAAGGAAACACGCAATAGGAAAGGAAACTAACCTAAAGAAAACAAGGGAAGCTAACCTACTAAACAAATGTGCACACATGAACTTAGAGAAAAGCATGAAATCTACTCTAATATTATTCAAATTAGCCTCTTACAAGCACCTCCTTCTTGGGTCAAATGGAAAACTTTGAGTATCATTCACTTGTAACAAACTAGGATGAAAAATACCTTGCTTTGGAGGTACCAGAATTGGTAAACCAAGCATCTTGATGTCCCATCCTTTTGATATGATCTCTAATGGATGAAAAGGAACATACATGTGTCCAATTTAGACATACTGGTCCAAGTATTCCAAGCTTGGTTCATGTTAGATTGCAATAACATTTTTTTGATGTTGTTCATCACCTTTGAGAAAGCTTTGCATGAAGACTTCATTTAATCTCTTGGGAGAAACCACACTTGGTTCACTTGGTGGCTCAAAAATGCCATATCCTTCCCCCTTGTCCTTGTGCAAATTAGGATTGGTCATGCTTAGAGAAGCATGCTCATAGGTTCCTATAAGAAGGACATGTCTCTTAAAACCTTCAAACTATTTGGTTATGGCATTAAAACACTACCATAACTCTTCAGGCTCTTCACTGGTATGCTTCTAACACTGTATCACCTGAGCACTTAAGATGTATCCTTCATCAACCTCACTCAATATTCCATCTTGATCTTCAACTAAAAATGAGGGTTAACTTAACCATCCAAGGTTTGAAATATCACACCTATCTTGCTTAAGCTTTGATATGGTTTCCTCTAGCTCCAACATATCAAGGCTATCCTCAAATGACATCTCATCTTGAAGTGGATCAACCTTAGGACCCTGGTTCTAATCCTCTTCTTGATCTATGTATAATGGACCTTCAATAGTCCATTTAAAGTCTACTCTATGTTCAAATTGAGGATTGTCCTCACCAAGTAAGTTTACAACATTAAGATGCTCCATTTCAATCAAGAAATCCCAGCATAAATTTTGTCATTAATCTTCTAAATCACTTGATCTACCCTTGACCTCCATAATAGGTTCATTAAGGTTATCCTCTTATTTCTCATCAAGATCTTACAACTTGAAATATAAACATGCTCTTCCTTATGAAGTGGGATACCTATCATGATTTCCTCATCATAGACACTTGCATTAGCCTCTTGTGGCTTACTTATGACTACAATATCCTCCTGTATCCTTTGTAAAACAAGATCTTTCTCCAAGAGGGAGATGGTGGGAGGGTGAAGAAGTTCACCTTGCTTACATCTCAGGAGAGTATCCTTCTAGCTAGGGACTTTGAATGGCTTCTTTGGTGGCTCTTGAACTAGTGTTTAGACCTCCACAACTAATACCTCCTTATTCTTTATGCCCTTTTGAATTGATTTTGATGATGGAAATGAGTATGGAATAGACACTTTTTCTTCCTTTTGAATGGTTATAGGATAGGGTGTCCTCACAAGTGAGGGCATGGCATAGCCAATGTTGAATGTGTTGGAGAAGATCCATGATGGAATGAATTCATTCTCTTGAGTGGGAATAGGTGTAGGGGTAGGAGAGGGAAAAATGATTGACTCAGGTTTGACATACTCTTTCTACCACTACTCAAACACTTTTTCAATGGATAATACCCACTTTTTCATCTCTTGATTCTCATCCTGTGGAGAGTCAACTTCTTCAATGGATGCCCACACATTATAAAACTCATGCAAGAATATCCTTATCCCCTTCATGGCATGAATAGGAAATTCTTTTCCAAGTTTAACTCCCTCATTGATTTTCATGATTGTTTTCCATTGGTCCAATATTACCTCTCTAAGTTTTGATAAGGATGGACTTTGACAAGGTTGACTAGGGGGTTGATTATGAACTCTTGAAGGTTGAGATTGAGGCTTTTGGAAGGGAGAAGACATATAAGACTGATCCAAATGAGCCTTTTGATCTCTATAAGATATCAACACACTATCTAAGTTTTGGATCATGCTTCTCATCATTACTATGTCCTCATTCTTATAGGATGGCCATTGTTCACCCTCATAAACTGACCATATATTCTTGACCAATTGAAGATCCATCCTTACCTCTTGTAGAACATGGATAGGGATGACTGGATAAAACTCCAAACCCCTACCGATCTCCCTTATCAACTCAATATAAATTGATAATTCTTGCTTGACTCCTGACAAGGATGTAATAGGGTAAGCCTAGTCTTGACAAGGGGAAATAGAGGACTAATTTAAATGTATATGTTGACCTCAGTCATATGCAGGGGTGGAAGGAGGATAAAGGCCATGATAGGGTTGATAGGTTGTTTGAGGGCCACTTGGGGGGAACATATAAACATTATTTGCCTGATAAGTGTGATGCTAATGTAGAGAATAAACATATTGATCAAAAGATGGTTGATTGTACATACCAAATTATGATGATTAGGTACTTAGTTAGGCTACTTAAACTAGCTAATAGATGCTTGGAGCCACAATTGATATTTGAACACTTACCTCTGAAGGCTGATTGGATGAAGAGAACATCAAAAATATTTACCAATGAAAAATGTAGTAAGTCTCACCGAGCATTTCGGAAACTATTATGACATTAATTTGCACCCTTGGAGAGATTTCTTCAGGCTCCCTCAGACTAATTTATAATATTGGGATAACCCCATGTTGTGGGTAACATATGATGGGTCTGAACCTCTGGAGAAGGTTGACTTCCTTTTTATGTATCACCTAAACTAATATTATCATAGGGAAAAGGGTTAGAAAAGGGGAAAGGGCTCCTAAGAAAGCTAAAAGTTGATGCACCAAATAAAAATTGGAAACTCCCATAAACTTGAACCCACACCAGATCAACACAAGACAATACTAACTCACACAACCTCAAAGTCAAGCTAATTACATAAGTATTTCATAGACTAGGTTCAGGAAGTAATGAGTGCAAATGAGGAGGAGTTCTAAGACTCACTGAGAGCTTACATCAATGGTAGAAAAACACTAATCCAAACCTACAAATAGCTTAAAATCACCCTAAAAGAGGTTATAAAGGAGGACAATGGATATGGGAGAATCTCCTTCACGAGGCCATCATGCACAACTCACTAAACACTAATCCAAGGCAAGAGATAGGTAAAGAAACTCTTTTATTTAATCAAGAGGTAGTTATTACAAATACTCGATAGGGTTTATTCTAATCAAGATTGGGATATCTTAAAATATCTTAGAGAGTTACCTACTCTTCAATATCAAAGAGTCCTTGTCGGAATACAAAATTAGAGAGAGAGAGAGAGAGAGAGAGAGAGAGAGAGAGAGAGAGAGAGAGAGAGAGAGAGAGAGAGAGAGAGAGAGAGAGAGAGTGAGAGAGAGAGAGAGAGAGAGAGAGAGAGAGAGAGAAGAGAGCACACCATCCCAAATCATTAAATGAGCTACCACCACCTTTATTTAATTCTAAACCATATTTGATCCAATCAAGACTAATATTTCAGCAACAAGCCAACCTTTGTTTGCTCTAATAGTCTTTAAGCTCTTGTCATTGGTTGAACAATACACTAGAAGACAAGAAACCATTTTGAAGATGATGGGTTATGATCCTTTCAAGGAAGAGAGATACTTAAGATCTAAACATTATTGAATACTCCAACTGCTTCTCTAACCACTAGATCTCTTTGCTTTGATCTTCCATGCCACCTTCTGCTTGATTTCACTATAAGGATAAAGTCCTCATACCTTGACCCTGATAAAGCCATGCCATATGGGAGAAAAGAGAGTTATAGAGAAAGGGTGAGATAGAGTTACAATGTGGGAGAAAAGAGAGATATAGAGAAAGGGTGAGAGAGAGGAAGCACGCCATCCTAGATCATTAAATGAACTACCACCACCTTTCTTTAATTTTGAACCATATTTAATCCAATCAATACTAATCCTTCATCAACAAGCTAACCTTTGTTTGCTCTAATAGTCTTGAAGCTCTTCTCATTGGTTGAGCAATACACTAGAAGACAAGGAACTATTTTGAAGATGATGGGTTATGATCATTTCAAGGAAGAAAGATCCTTAACATCTAAACATTATTGAATACTCTAACTACTTCTCTAACCATGAAATCTCTTTGCTTTGATCTTCCATTCCACCTTCCACTTGATTTCAATATAAGGATAAAGTCCTCATACCTTAAACCTGATAGAGCTATGCCATGTCTACTTTAAGTGATGGTAAGTACCTACATTTTTTAGGATATAACCATGTTGATAGATGAGACATTTATTCATAACCATTCATCTATCCATATTTCAAAATCTAAGCATAAGTCTTATTATAGATTGAAAACCAATTTAATTATTGGTTTTCCTATAGTCAATATGTCATTCGAGTTATAATGATGATGGGATGAAGACTTTTAGATTACATATAATTATTCTTGGAATATATTATATTCAAACAAACCTCATCATGCTTCTAAAATTTATAGGTAATAGAGCTTCACCATTAAAATCCTTTATTGTATGGCTACATCTACTTAATGGTGTGCGACCAAGCTCTAATTATGGTACATGCCCTTTAAAACATTTAATCTTGGTTTGAATTGAATTATGTTTAACCTTCATTTGAAGTCTCTAATTTTTTAATTTTAACAATGGTCATCAATATTGATTCATTCCTTCTCAAATTATTCCATCTATTATCTCCTCATTCATTCTCAAGATCCTCAAACCTTTTAATTGTGAGCTCGTCGTTGATCTATGAATACACGATTGAACACATGCCATTAAATATTCAATACCTATTAACTTGTTATATCATCTCTCATTATTGGATCCTAACTTGGCTTCCGTAATTTGGATACTTGGAAACTTTTCATTCATTCTCAAGATCCACTAGCTAGTTGACCTTTCACTCATTGTTGATTTGCTTTAGTATGATGGATCATGCACTATTGGATCCTTGGTCTACCTGATCAAATGTGGACCATTGATTTGATTGGGAGTCATCATGATTATGACACTTTTAATTCATGGGTTTAATCTAGGTCCATTAACCTTTTGACTTGATAATCACCATTGATGTTCAACTACACGATTAAATGTGCATCGTAGATCTATTTAGGCCCATTAACTTTATCAGTCACTACATGCTATTAGATATTTGTATGGGAACTTGAGATATTTCCACTTGTTATCCATACATTCATATTTGGAATATTTTAATTAAAATTAAAATTTATCATATCTTTAACTTGACGTCTTTGTGCCCTTACCATTCTACTAGTTCATCTTTGAATGCTTATATCTTGAGACAGTAAGCTCATCAAGATAAAAAATTTACAGATCATGATTTAGGCATGAAGGACTTGATGTAAATGTAACTATTTTACCCTAGTTACTTTTAAATTACATCTATTAAATGTGAAACCAGATTGACCCATCTATTTTTGCATGACGTTTGATGATGGTCTAGTTCTTCTTCTTCACTTTCTCAATTCATTTGATCATTTGGTCAATCAGGAACTTTGCTCAGCTGATCTATCTAGGTAGAATATTTGTATATGGGACAAATTTGGCCATTAGTTCCTACTATTTTTATTATGTCTATGATGAGTAATATAGCTTAACTCTAAAATAATGTGTCACTTATAAGTATAAAAATGTTGTCCTAAAATATCACTACTAATGATAACATCATCAAAAAATAACCTCTTTTAGAATGTGTATTTGAATATCTTTATCCAAAAGACTTTATCATGCCAATGTTCCCTTTATTTTTTGGCAATGAATATCCTTTAAAACATATAAGTCAATATGCACATTGTTTTGATCACTCGGTTAAAGATGATCAAATATTGTTAAAAGCATTCCATGTAAGTTCACACAAGAAGCTTGGGATTGGTTCTATAGTTTACCAAATGGTGCCTTAAATAATTTTGATTAGATATAAAACATTTTCTTCTTGGTATTTAATACAGATAAAGTAACCAATTTTACAAAAGAGCATATGCAACACTTCCAACAACATGATGATGAATCTATTTGAGATTATGATATTATATTTAAAAATACATCATATTACTTAACATATTAGCTTTTATATTTAGATCAACAATTCATAATTATTAGAGGTATTACTTATCCACTAAAATAAAGGGAATTACATAAACATTACACCTCATTTAGTCACTTATATATGGATGTGCATAGATATGCTTGTTTCCTACTCAATAATAACAAATAATTAAATACATCTCCTAGAAAGTACAAACATTTTGTCAAGGACACATAGGATGGGAATGAATTGCCAAGTGAATATAATGAAAAAATAAGTGGCATTTAAAATATTTATATGAGACCTTTGCAAAATTTACTCAATATAAGACCAATACTAAATGGGCATACTTTGCAACCACTTCCAATGTCACCAAGAAAAAATCATCCTACTCTACCACATTATGAGCATTCATTAGATGGGATTATTAGTAAATTTACATGTAATATACATCATTTGGTTAAAATACCTCTTATTAATTTTTATGAGAGTGAAATTGTGGATGATGATTAAGATATTCACTCATTATTTGTTAGAGCATACCTTGATTGTCAACCTATACATAGTGTTATAGTTGATAATGGTGCTAGTGAGAATGTGTGTATTATGAGACTACTCACACATATGGAATATACACATGATTATTTATATGCTTCGACCAAAATGGCTAGAGCATTTGATAAGACATCACAATAGGTTCATGGTGAAATTGATTTACATTTACAAGCTGGTCCAACACATGTTATCATTACCATTTGTATTATACCATACATGAGATTCTTTGATAAATTATTGAGATGATCTTGGGTCATAAGCTTATTACAGTACCTTCCACATTATATGGGTGTATTAAATACATTAATTCCAATATGGTAATAATAATTTCTAAAATTCCATATGAACATACACTTGAGAAAGATAAGTTTATTTTAAGACAAATAATTATAAAACCTACTAAGGTTAATCATGTATGGAAGGGGAATAAAAATGAAATCCCCTTTCCTAGGTAGCCAATAATTGAGAGACTGTTGCACCAAAGATACATAGTGGACTCCAAAATATTCTCATCTACACCTACATGGTTAACCTAATTGCTAAGAGAAAATAAACATGTTCTAATTATAGTTGCACTAAAGAGACCACATAGTACTAAAAATTGGGTTCCAATGACCACTGTTCCTTTTCTTACCATGTTATGGCCATAGAGTTCTATGAGACATATGCAAAGTACCACATATTATAAAATTATAGATATAACACCTATGTATACCGCTCAGACATATCACCAATTTAATGTACCATATTCTAAGTTTAGTGTTTCCTATAAGCATACATGATATGGTCTTATATGTTAAACCTTTTTATTTTCTAATATTCCAAATAAATACATAAATATTAAAAGACAATACAAAAACATTCAAATAAATAAAAAATACAAAAACAAAAAAACATCATACACATGTTTACTAGCTCATTGGCATCTCTATTGTTTACTTTGTGTTAGAAGATAGTGTATCATTTATTTTTTATAAAAATATATGTTTCATGTATACTTGATTGTGATACATGCATATATTAGACCATGATACTTTCATATACAGATGTTGGATCTTTTGTCTTCTCACATGGCATATTATACTAGGGGCATTTGCTCCTTTGATCATTATCATTGCAAGTTAATATATTGTATGATAATTTTTAAATTATCATGTTGAGATTATATATTAATGCTTACACATGCCTATACTCATATTTAATTGTTACACCATGTACCTGATATGTTATGTTACATGACATTTTTTACTAGCACATATATGCATAGACTAGTATGCTATGCTTATGTTGGTTGTTTATAATTCATTTATTCACATTATCACTTCCTTGAGTGTACTTATTTTTTTTATTGTCATGTTTATGGAATATTTGAATATGTTCATTTCTTGCAGGCCCCTATGCCACTAATTTTTATTTATTTGTTTGTGGACATTTGAGTATGTCATTCCTTCAAGTGTGCGACATTGGAATATATTATATACAATAAATTAAGATAGATATACATCTTATCTAAATTATTAAATCCAAGATCAAATAAGGTAATCAATTAAAATCCATTGCAATAAATGTTTATATCAAGAACATGACCAAATTAGATCCACTAAACCTAACCAAGGTATCTCTTACCACACACTCCAAATGAGAGGGTTTCAAAGCCTCTAGGAAAGTGACACTATGCAATAACCTTATCTAGGTATAAGTACATAAATTAAAACTAATATAGTTCTCACCAAAACTTGTGGCACAAAGGGGGATGGTTAAACATAAATAAACAATCAAGGGATCATGGTGTGAAAATGGAGGCCTAGATCAACTAAAATGAAATATGGAAATAAAGGAAAACCCTATATCTAAACTAAGTTTAACTATAGAGGTAATCTAAGAAAGGAGTTATACATTCATAACATACATTACTTATATAATATCTATTTATCAAATGAAATAACAATAGTTAGGAATACTTATCTTGGGTAAACCTATTGAGTCTCAATTTATCCCTTATCCAATGATGATTCTCAAGAGGTTGTTGTGGCCTTGTAAGGATCACACTATAGAAATTATCTCTAGGATAAATAATTCTACTTTTAATCCAAGACTTCTAAGAAGATAAGTGAGCTTTTGTCTAAGGCAAACCCCAAATAATGGCTCCTTCAAATGCAGATTTAGCAAAATTATGAACTATAATGATGTAAAAATGAATGTTACTTTAGATTGGATTAAAATGAACCTTGTATTTATAGCAATGGATAAGCCTTAACCCTTATGAAATTTCAGCCAACAAGATCAGCCATCTCAATCCTGTTAGTTAGAAAAAGTTACCATTAGGCATCGAGTTAAGTTGACTATCCTAACTTAGTCTGATAATGTGTGCTTAATCCTTTCTAACAAGATCACCATGGCTAACTTAGTAGGAAAAGAGGGTATTTTCTTAGTTATGGGATATTTGAAAGGATAAATGCTTATGCAAATGTATAACGGGGTTTAGATTAATCGGGGAGTTGGATAAGTAGGATCTAAAATGGATTTAGGTAATGATAGAGTTGACCACCAATCTTATGAAGTAAAAATGGTTTTTTCACCCCTTTCTTGATGTACCCTTTAAAACCTGCATTTAGAGATATTTAAAGTTGATAGGTTCCTACAAGAGATAAAGCATCAATAAATGATAAATGTTAAAAAATATTATGTGTATACATATGCCCCACTCAAAGCTCATCACATGTAATGTAGTTGTAATATGGGATAATGCTTTGATAAATAACATAGAAATAAATAATGATGAGCTAATAAATCATAGTAAAAAGTAGAAAAGAAATAAAAGTAAATAATTGATGGATATGTACTTTTACTTATCTTGTTGTTGTTTAGATATGAGCTACATGAGAAGAAGATGGAAGAGGTGTCTAGTGTGCAGAACAAGAGACAAACCTAGAAAATAAGATAAAATTTGAATTTTTTGCAAAAATATGTGTTTAGTACGAAAATGTTTTATACATTATTAGAATTCCATAACTTCTTTTTATTTGTCAAAAGAATTTATAGAAACATGTTATGAGAAAAATACATAATTTATCAGTAAATAATTGAAGCCTTGGAATTGTCTAAATTTTACTATAAAAGGCAAAAAATATAATTCATTTGTGTATTTATGATTATTTAATATCATGGCTCTAAATATCCTAGTTGATCAGAGAGACAAAGATGCAAGGTCGAGGAGGTAGATGTATTAGAGGACATACTATGTATGTTACATAGATAGCCCAAGTATGAGATGAAATTAATTCAAAATTTTATCATTATCAGATTAAAATGAAGTAGGTTAATAAAAATAGGTGTCGTGACAAATCTGTGTAACAAAATTTTCCCTAAAAAATTAGTAATAGAGTACAAATTATAGGGGTTAATGGGTATGAGTTGAATTTTGAAAAAAATGGGTCTAGGACATTAATGATGAGATAGTTAAAAATCATTGTACTATTTGAATGAGATCATCCTAGATGATTTAGTTGTCTTGGGTGTTTTAGAATAGGTGGTAGACTCCATAGTAAATGGCCAATGTATTATAAGATTTTAGTGGCTAACCACATTTAATGTGTCTGATGTAGTTACAAGCTCTAGGGTGGTTGATGATGTATGCCATGGTCAACTTAGTTAAACAACAAGATGAATAAACTCATATAGAGGGTGTATGATGTAGTAGGTTTTGAGTAAGGTGGTCATTGTTTTAGGCCATTACCAATCATGGAAAAAATTAGGCATGACTGACTTAATATATAAATTAGCTAATTTAGTTGGGTTGCAGTGAATTGGTTGATGGCATATGCCCTAGCTAACTGTGGATAAAGTTTAGGTGGCTAACATAGTATGCAATGTGGTCGATCTAGTAGGATATGAAGAAATGAGTGGTCAAAAATAATGATAATGAAAATAATTCTAAAAAAATAGAACAAAAAGATAAAAAATATCAAGCATGAATAAAATGTAAATGAAACTTATAAGATAAAAATAAAATATAAATGTAAAGTAATAGGGAGTATCAATGTGAAAAATAACAATGTGAACAAAGATATGAATATAAATAAATGTCAAATTTAAATGGTTAAACGATGAAATATCAATGTAAACAAAAATATGTAAACTAAAAAACTATCAAATGCAAATGAAATTGAGAATATGGAAATAAAGTAATATGAGTAAGAAATATCAATGTAAGTAAAGTCCCAAAATATGTAAACAAATAGATTTAAATAAGAAAATATGTTGTAGAAAAGTAGGATTTTTGATCATGGGCCTAGTCACATGCTTACCTAGTTGTTCAGATTGAATTTAGGCTTGTTTTAGAAGGGTACATGCCTTGAATAATCTTAAGGAACTCAAAATTTATCACTCAATTGTGCTAGCATCATTATACATAAGGTTCAAGCCTTATGTTCTCACCTAAAGTGTAGTAGAGAAGGAACCAGGGTCTGTGTTGGGCTAGTTATGCCATGGCACAACTATATTCTTCAGAGGCTTGGGTTAGTGCAATAATGGTTGTGCATTCATGGGCACAAGCCTTAAGTTTCATAAGCTCAATGGCCTTCAGGAGCTTGAGGGAAAATTGATTATCTAGTTAGGGGACTTAGGCATGGTCTTATACTTAGGCGTAGGTATCATTCAAGGTACAGGGTCTTAACCACACTTAATACATTTAATATCATGGGTGCAGGGTTCATTTCCAACTACAAGTCCACCATGAATGAGTCAAGTTAGAAAATTATGAGAGCTCAATATACATCAAATAGAACCAAGCATGCAATCAATAAACATTCAAATAGTGTTCTTCATTAATAGAGTTCAACAACAATGCATGTATATCAATATAAAGTGAAAAAATGATCGACATAAACTACTAAAGGCCCAAGCTCACAAGTGAGCTTGGGTGTTACAAAAGGTAGCATCAAAAAGTATCCCAAACTAAGTTCTAATGCTAATGGAAAATATCTAGTATCAATTCATTAGAGCTTTACTACTCTAATTTGCCTCCCTTCTTCAATTTAACTCAAATTCCTTTTTATAAGATTCAGAGCATCCTAGGATCATGGGGAATGGACCATATCAATCATTGAGCTAGTGTTGGAGGTACACATCCTACCATATCCACTATGCCTTGTCTTTAATATATAGTCATTATCCCATGTTCTCACTTCTTGATGCTACTTGATTAAAAAAGATATGCTTATCTTTAATAGTTGATCATTGTCCTATGCAACCACTTATCAATATCAATTAGAGTTGTTAACCACCAACCAGTTGGCATTGCTAGAAGACAAAACATCAATCATCCTCCATAATTGCCTCATGCTTAGGTGTTTTCTAAGATAACACAGATCCACTAATTAGCAAGAAAAGGGGCCCAATATTACTCCATTCAAAAATGCTATCCTACCCTCAGACTAGCCTTCTAGTTCCTTAGCTATGCAAAATTTGAGTGCACTATGCTATAGTTCTAACTTGAAGTAATTGAAGCCCTAGATTGGGAGATTGATATCTTCAATGGTGCCATCAATCTCTATAGAGGCATCCTCGAGTGCGAGCATGTCACTATTATCTCATTTTTTCCTAAAGGCTTCTAGCCTTTCCTTCTCCTTTTGGACCTCACCAACTATGATGGCTCCTTATTCTCTCACCTTTATCTAAAAGGCATAAAAGAGTTCTTTCAGGTATTGCTCCTGAGTCTTCAATTGGGTGCTCAAATTGTTGACTTGTGCCATGATTTTCATATACTTGGCCCTACTAATAGTGAATGCTTGTTTCATCAATGCATCCTTCTCCCCTTTCACCTTTTGGAGGTGCACATTGATAATTGATGCTTGGGTGGAGAAGTTATAGAATATAACATCGACATCATATGTACACTCTTCTATTCTTGTAAAGAGGTCTTCTACCTCATTGAGTTTTTTGTTGAGCTCTTTCTTGATGGCTTCACAAGGGTCTTCTTCCTCTTTTAGTGCCAACTTCATCTGAGGGATAAATTATTCTATTAACATACACACCTTATCAACCTCTAAAAAATTAGAAGTGTCAACACCATCCAAAAGGGATGGCTCTACATCTTTTAGGTGCTCGATCAACTGCTAGAAATTGAGATTTATGACATTAATTTCTTCCTCTACCTTAAGTGATATACCCTTCCATTTTATGGTTTGAACATCATTAATAATGTTCTTGCATGCTACCTCAAAGGCCATTTTAAGGAGGGTGTTAATCTGACCTTACTAGGTTCATATCCTAGGGATCAATAAGTTGGTAGTCATGCTGCTCATCTAGTTTTTTAGTGCTTTAGATTAATTTTGTTGGTACCTCAAAGTGAGGCTCATCCATGTATCAATCAAGTATAAAGGACACTTGATGGCACATCACCATTGTTGTAGCTCTAGAGGGCATGTACTCCAACATGTAGAAATCTTTGTCTTGGGTATATCCCTTATGTACCTTTTCCTAGTAGCTTGGTTCAAAATCTTCTTTTTTGATGGAAAATTCCATCTTCTCCTGCTCCTCTCTGCTAGCACTACTAACTTCTTTGGTGCCTTCTTCTTCTCTTGCCTATAGGGGTTCTTTGGCTTCAAAATTTTCCCCTTCATCTACTTTTTCTTCTTGTGGATCCTTGTCATGAACCTTCATAGGTTCCTTCTTGGTGCCATCCTTATTTTTTATTTCCCTCTCTATTTATTTATTTATTTATTTAAGGTGTCAAAATAACCTTCTTTATCTCTAGGCACCCCTTCAATACTAGGGTATGCCTATTTTATATAGCTTCCTCTATTAGGCTGGTGTGGGCACTAGGTGCCTCTACTATTTTTTATTTTATGGGTTTTACACTTATGGAAACCCTCTTCTCTTCTCTCACTTTTTTGGCCTTCTCCTCCTTGACCTTATTTATTTATACCTTCATCTTCTTCACGATCATAGTAGTTCTTTCCTCCTCAGCCCTTTTCTTCTAGGTCTCAACTTTGTTAATTTCTACTTGGGTCATGCCCTTGGCCCTCATGGCCTTTTTTTTTGATGTAGATCCAAAACTTATTAAATATGATCTTGATTAAGGCCCATTGTCATCCATTTTCACCTCAACTCCTCTTGTATTATAAAGGCTGCATTATGGGTTCTTTGGTTGGTGTGTTTGATGGTCTTGATTCTCCAAGTGCAAAAGTAGTACCACCTTGGAGAGCCTCATGTATTTATATCACATTGGGATCTTCATCTATTTATTCTTTTACCATGTACTTTTTAGCCTTGACTCTCTCAATCCATTCCTTTGTCCTATTGGCATTCCTCATTTCTTCTTTTCTATTTTGTAGCTCTCTGGCCTTTTGAATGTTCACGTCACTGAGGCCAAGCTTCCTTTATGTTTATTCCTACCTCAATTCTTCACTTTGAGGTGGTGGGGGAATTTTCTCACTAGATGAGGAGTCTTGTTCAAGCAAAATGTACATTCCCTTCCCTGATTCTACCTCTTTCTCCATCTCTTATTGTGCCTTTATGTCTACCAGGGTTATGGTGGGCATTATAGATGAAAAATTTGGCTTATTTTTCTTTTCCTTTGAGAGAGGAGAAGTCTTTGGTATAAAATTCATGTTATTCTTTATTGGGGCCAATGGAGAAGCTTCATTACTTGAGGCAATTTTAAACTTTATGCACTCCTCTATCTCCTCAAGTGTCTCCCCCTTCTTCTTGGGAGACTTCTTCTTTTCAGCTAACAACGATGTTCCTTCATCACCAATCCTAATGGGAGGGGTCATCATTTTGCTCAGCATTGGGGCCTTTTCTCCTTGGATTCATCTCATAGTATAACCTATGGATATGTCCAAGTATGGTTACTTATTGAAGGGGGTAGATGTTAGTGCGATCCAAATCATCCTCTTCATCCCTTATCACTTTTCCATCTAGGTGCATGAACTAGTGCCATAACTTGTTCCTTTCTATGTCTATTTCCCTCACCAAAATATGCAATTTTTATGCATTGGGGATACTTCTGAGTGCATCTTTGAAATACTTGGCTAAGAAAGCATATGGGATCTTTAATTAGCTAGACTTATTACCATCAACCAACACTAAGTAGACTATGTAAAAATGTTGCATAACTATAAAGGTTATCATCCCATACATGCTCTTATGGAGCTCCTAGGGGATTTGGCATTCTATCTCGAATGCCTATATATACTTATCATACCACCCTATCACTCAAGTTTTTATACTTTGAACTAAAGGAATTGGGGAAAGTGAATTCCTTATATTTACACTGGGGAGTCATTATTTCTATAAAAATCTAGAGATTGTCCTCATCCCCATTCGGTATCCCAATTTCCTCCTTGACAATTAAAATTATAATAGAACTCCACCTGAAGGTCCCCTTTGTCATGTGATACTCTAGCACATTAGTTACATCTCATCTACAATAAATTTAGCAATATTAAACTTCATGACCTATGCCATATGGTAGGTGACATAGAGGTAAGTTTTTATGATGCCTATCCATCGACCACTGTGGAAATGTTTCAAGATTATGAGGTATGATACTGCCCTTGTACTGAGGTCCTTACAATCTTTGATGGGGAATGTGAATCCCCATTTTAATAACTCAAGAGATTCACCATACACTCCACCTCTTCATCATCACACATCATTTCATGGATATCTTTTCTGACATCTAAGAGCTCAGTTATCCTTCTTATGAGGCATGTTGATATCCTCATACTCCTCCCCATAAATTATATGTGATCTCCATAGAATTGTGAAAGAAGGAATTGAATAATTTATTCTAGATTTTTAAAACATGGCAAATCATAAAGCTAAGTTTCACTGATGACTATTAACCTATCTCGAATAGAGACATTAAATAATGTTGTGCCTTACTTCATCTTGTTCCATGTATCAACCATCCAATATAATGCTAGGTCTTGTGCATGGCTATAGGTATGATGGTTGTACTCCTTAAATTAGTAGGTGTACACAAAAGAATGCCAATTTTACCCTACTAAGACTTTTGGGGGAAATTGAATCACTTGATAGGACATCTTTGCAAGCACCTTAGTGTCGAATTGCATGACATTGAATCCTACTAACAACACTATTATTCTTATAGCGGCCATTTTTACTACTACACACATCCACTTTAGATATTTTTGTTGGAGACCTGATCCCTTATGCTTCTTGCCCATCCTAAAATTACTGGTGTTGAAACATGGTAGGTTAGGTCTACCAAAACCTCAAATTGTTAATGACACTTCATAATCATGAGATTTGTAACTATACCTTCAAATTAAAGATTTGTAGGCTATTAATGGAGGCATCAATGGAAACTCACATTTCTATTGACTGGTTCCTAAAAAAATCTCTTTTCACACCTCTCTACACCAATCTCAATGTGAGAGAAATTTCTTTTGCTTCACAATCACTCACTTTAGGTGCCTAGAGGTGTTCAAATTCTCGCTCTATTAGGGTTTTTATGATCTGTCTCTCTGGTTCATTAGTTCACCCTAGTTTTCTCAACATCTCAAGTTCACACAAAGATTATAACCAAAACCAGTTTGTTGCATGACATTTTATACCCTAATTTCATCTACTATCTTTAATGTAGGTGTGTTAATGGCATGGTGGTGTCTAGATTTTGAACTTCATAGAATTATATGAAATCTATGAAAATACTCTACCACCAAATCGTTTAATGCATATATTTGTGCCTTTGCTACCACCTCATTCAATGATCCTAATGATATTTTGGTGAAGTAACTTGTGGTTTAAAAGATCAATTATCACTCAAATCTAGGTGGATGCCAACTATCTATGATGATTCCCTTTCTATGCTTTGTTCTCTTAGCATGACCTTCACCTTCAATATGGTAACCTGAGCACAACAACTCACATGCACATGACTCAACCTCCTCACTTCCATCTTTTCTTCTTGTTGTACTTCTATTTCAAGCATGCTTATCTATCTTGGTCAATTTCTTGCACTTTTCTTGTCCTAGCCTATCCTACCCCATAAAAATCTATTGTACTAGCCCTCTAGTGCTTGATTATCCTTTTTCAATTATTTTATGCACAGTCATATTATGCATCTTTAATTTCTCTTTTATGTATGATCATGTTATGCATATTCACTTGGCTTCTATTTTATCTAAATCTGGGAACCTCCTTAGGCCCAAAAACTTAGGTGTTTGGCCCTAGGTGATTAGAAAGCAAATGGGTTAGACTCACCCAATTGGCATTATGTGCAAAAACACTAGAGTAGTTCTTCTTTGGACCTCTAAGGCCATACAGTCTATCTCTTTCACACCTAGTTTTATACATCTTCCTCTTAACTCTGGTAAGTTTCACGAACCCACCACTTAGATGTCTAGCCTCAGGTTTTTTATAAATTATAATGGCTCAACTCACTTGGTTGGATTTATGCATGAGAGGCTAGACAAATGTCTACTTAGGGGCTTGAAAGTGCCCTTTATCTAGAGTCTGGTGAATGATGGTTTGGTGTGCTTTCTTTGTCTAACACTAGCAATCCTCACTCACCCAAAAATTAGGTGTCTAGCCTCAAGAAATTTAGAAAATTCAAGGTCTTGACTCACCCAACTAGAATTATGAGTGATTTATTAGTAAATTTTTCTAGTAGGCTTCAAAGCACTGTTTCTACACTCTTTACCCTACTATTTAAAGAATAAAAAAACTATTTGGCTTGCACCAAACATTATTTTTGTCATTTTTAGTAATTTATCCTTCCCCTATAAATTGAAAACTTTCAAAAATCTAATCCTTACCCTTTGCAGATGGTCAAACCAGTCAATTACGGTCTAAAAATGCAATTTTGGTCAAAAAATGTCAAAAATGGTGTAAAAAAGCATAAAAAAAGATTTTAAAATTCATTAAATTATCTAAAAAGAGTTTTATTCATGTTTAAAAGGGTGAAAATAGCCTAATTCTAAAAGTTTAAGTCATGAAAAGGTCATTTGATATCTTTAATAAGCCAAAAGGGTCTAAAAAACCCCTTCCATATGCCAAATTGGCAGATTTAAAACATGAAAAAAGGTTAAAATTTGTATTTTTGCATAATATGTTAGGTGATACTTCTAAAATATTCTAAACTTGGTGGTGGAAGTAAAATCTATCTTTTAAAAGGCCAAAAGAAGCTTATTTTATTCATTTTTTCAAAAGTATAGAATCCATATAGATTCCATATAGCCAAGGTAGAGGGAGATAATTTTCATGGAATATCCAATATTCATGAGTAATTTCATGGTAATTCATGTCCATACAGGCCCTAAACCAGCCTTCTTTTGGTACTGTTGTCAATCAGACTCACACCCTTGTGAAGGTAGTGTTAGGCCTTCATAGTTTGCTGAAACAATCCTAGGTTGTGGGTGGCCTAATTGGTGGATTGAATCTCTAGATTATAAGGGATAGCTCCCTTTGGTGTATCAATTAGGATCTCTAATCTATGCTATAAATTGTCAAGAAAAGGGAAGAAAGAAAATTGAAGGAAAAATCCTAACCAATGATGGTGATACAGCTAAAATTTGGTTTATCCACTTAATTTGAGCCCCTAAAAACACTGATTACACAAGAAAAAGACTAAACTTTCAATTCCAATTGATCTTATGCATCAATATATTATGAAAAGGTTCTATCTAGTGATCAAATCTTGAGGGAAATGAGGGAATAGGCTTGATTCAAGGCACTAACCAGCCACTTATATCCATTGTAACTTGAGCCAAAAGACATCAAACACAGAACATGACATGCATAATCTAATCAACTAGTAACCAGGGAAGAATCAAGACTTGACAAGGAAGAAAATTATATCACATATGCAAATCACTGACATAAATACACTATACTAACATTCTAGAATCTAAAAATAGTCCTCTTTATCTAAAAAAGGTTACAAAACTCAAATTATGGTAGAGTCTGATCTTGGCAAAAGAGGGATTGATAAAAATCACTAGAAAAGCCAACTTATATAGAAAAAATCATACACAAACAAGATATTGGAACTAAAAATAGAAGAGGAGATTAACTCCACATCTCACAAGTCCAACTTTAGCTATAAAAAAATACCTAAGCCTTCAAATAATATATTTTTGTCTTCTGTCTTGCATGAAAAGCTCTTTGGCATTGAAAATGATGGAGAGCCCATCTCATAATCACTATTTAAAATAAACATTAAATTCTTCAAAATTTATCAAATATTTATGGATCTTTGGTAGTTCAACTCTCTTCATGCATGATGCTATGCCAATCTTCAAAGAGAAAACTCCACTTGAAGTTGAGTTAGAAGTGTTTGAAAAGGCTTTGATTAACAAGATAAATAAGAGTGCATGCATGAAATTATATATTAATATCTCCTTAAACAACCATCTAATGTTAAAATCCTTGATCCCTTCATGAATTTGAGTCTCCCTTTTGGAATTGAGAGAGTTGTGCTTGAAGGCAACTGCATGTTTGTGAATAATTTGATTATTGAATTTGTTATTTGGCATACTCTTTACTATAGTCCAATCTTACTTGGGCCACTCTGCATGCTCTAAATGTGACTATAAAATGCACTGATATGAGTCAAAAGGGGAAGTCATCATTATCTTCTATTGATTGGCTGTCAAAATCTTATTAGAATCTTTCTAAAAAACTTGGCTTTTCCTTGTCTGTTGATCTCCTTGCTATAGAATGTGTTTATGCCACTTGTCATTGATTAATTAACCCTTTATATTCGCTGACCATTTAACTTAATATTTTTATGCTGATCTATTTCAAGCTAATTCCTTCAAGTTATTTGCTTCTATCTATTCCCATGGATTTCCCTCTTCATTCATTTCCTTCGGGCCTATTTCTCATGGCTTACTTCCTTTGAACCATTCCTTCATTCATTTCTTTTGGACAATTTTTTTGAAGGAATTCATGTCCTTGAAACCTTTGCAAATTACCCTTTGAGGTTTTTGAAAATGTACTCTCCAAAGGTAAATTACCCTTCAGAGTTTTGAAATGTGCCCTTTGGTTTTTTTGAAAAGTCCTTTTCTTTAGACAATTTGTCCTTTTCTATTTCTTGTGGACTATTTGTTCGAGACTTTTATTTTATCTTAAACAATTCCTTCAAGTTTTTTGCAAAGGATAATTCCTTCAGACAAAAAGTCTAAAGGAATTCATGATATAGACTTTTATAAATTTCCCTTTGGAAAAATTGGAATGGTCCTTTTGTCTTTGAAAATGCCTTTTTCTGAAGGGCATATACTCTTTGTCTTTCTTGCAAGTGTCCCTTTTGAAAAAATTGAAATGGACCTCTCCCTAGAAGTGCCTTTTGAATTTTTTCAATAAACCCTTCAGACTTTTTTAATTGGTCCTCTTTCCCTTCAAAAAAGTAGTAAGAGACCTTCAAGATCTTTGAAATTGACTTTTTCAAAGGAAAAGAACCCTTTAAAAAGGTTGTTAAGGACCTTTTTGAAAGGAAGGAGCCCTTTGAAAAAATTGGAAAGGTACTCTTCCTTCAGCTTTTTTGTTTGACACCTTCCTTCAAAAAATTCATCTGAAGGAATTCTTGTGTTCAGATTTATTGGAAAGGACTTTCCCAAAAGAATTATTTCTTTTAGACTTATTGCATATGAGCCTCAGGAACCTTTTGAAGATGGACCTTTTTGGAAGGAAAAGAACCCATTGAACTTTATGAAAATTCCCTTTTTCAAACCCAAAGAAGCCTCCATAATGCTTTTCTAAAAAAATCCTCTAAAAACCAAAGTGAATGCCTTAAAAAGGCTTGCCAATCATGGATTATTTCAAGGACTTTTTAGGAGCAATAACTGACTCATAAGACAAATTGGGATGATATGCAAAGTTTCAAATAACGAGGGTGGTAATTTGACCTGTAGGGTCAAAATTGTCAACATTTTGGTGACTCAACTAGGAAGCATGCATGTTATGCTTGAGAACCAGACCATTTACATGACTCTCAGACTCATAAAGAAATGATAATTGATCCACGACTGAAAATTCTCTCTTTTGATCTCGCATTAGACAACCTTCATCCTTAAAAATAAGAAGGGAAACACACAAAATAGGAAAACTAACTAAACAATTCAAATGTGTAAATAATCACTTATTTGGGACAAAATAGAACTAACCTAATGTGTTTGAAAAACACTTGGAGAAAAACAAACCAATTTAACTAACCATGACAAAACATGATCCACCTGGATCACAAGGAAAATTCATCAACTCACTCACTCCTAGGATGGTACAAGTTATAGGGTAGGATATTTATTAATCATAACCTTTGATCAGGTATTTTTCTTACCCACTAACTCTCTTAGAATTTCCTCAAATGAGTCATCAATAAAAAACCAATCACCAACAAAGATAAACTCATCTAGTACTTCTAGATCTTTTTCATGCTACTTGTCATCTACAACCTTGTCAAGTGATATCTCATCTATGCATTGTCCTTGAGTGACCTCGTCCTTCTTATCAGCTAATATAAGTTCATCCAACTCTTCAAGGAGCTTTGAATAGGTAACCCAATCTATATTATGATCTTGAATAGGTGATTCCTGATCAAATTTATCATAAATATGCTCTGCAATAGGAAACATATCCCTATAGAGCTCTTCAATCTCATACAAAGATTCGAGGTAAAACTACCAATCATCCTTTTGTTCCTCATTTTGATCAATCTGAATAGGATTAGCTTGAAATTTATCTTGATCCTTCTTAATAGAAGATATCTCTAACTCATTTATGACTTCAATTTGTACCAACTCCTCTTGGAGTTCCTTCACATCAAGATCAACCTTTGCATTCTCAACTACAACCTCAAATGAAGTATCGATGAAAAAATCTTCCTCATACACACTTGAAGCATCCTCTTCACACTCTGAAAGAACTTGACTTATAGCTGTAACCCCTTTCTCAATCCTCTAGAAAATAGGTTCCTCTTGAAGAAAGGAGATGGTGGAAGGGTGCTAAAATTCATTTGTTTGAGAGGGGAAATGAAGCATGGGAGGTTAATCATGATCAAATTTTAATATTTGGAGGGCAATGGAATCATTTAGGGAATTTTGGAGAGGAGGGAAAGAGAAACTCGTAAATACCTCTACATTTTGTTACTTCCACTTGGCCATTACCTCATCAAAGTCTGAAACCTCCTTCTCTATATGGACAACTTGAACTTGAGGGATGATTAGTGAAGAAAGGGAACTACAAGAATATTTAGTCTCTTGAATAGGCTATTCAATAGGCATATGATTTTGATCTTGACTCCAACTAGGAATCTCCATTGGCACACACTGAGCATGGATAAGAATTTCTTGAGAATAAGGAAGACAAGAACCCTCTTAAAAAATGGATCAAATCAATTCATTGCCTCTCCCAAGACTCAATCTTATCCAATACAAAAATACATAACTCATTCATATTTTCTAGATCGTTAGGAATATTTTGAAAAAAAACATTCACTTCCTTGTACTAAAAGATTGAACAAACTTTTCTTACATATGTTAGTATTTTGAGCTCTATCTCATCCATTCTTTCTTGGAGACAAGGCTGGTATGATGCATCATAGGGATGATAAAGAAACATAGCATAGGAATTCTCTTCATATATAGCCATCAAAACTTATTCATGATAATGGAATAAAAATAAATTTACATGGAAATTGTGCCTAGACTATTAGAAGCAATTGCTTGAGCTTGGAATCACCAAATACTTTATGAAGAACACTACTGTAACTACAATTTCATCAATATTGGATCAAATGTGTCCCACTAAGCATGCCAAAAACTATTTTCAATTAGACTTTCACCCTTGTGAAGGTAGTTTTAGGCCTTCATAGTCTGCTAAAACATGGAAACAATCCTAGGTTGTGGGTGGCCTAATCGACAGATTGAATCTCTAGATTCTAAAGGCTAGCTCCCTTTGGTGTATCAATTAGAATATCTACTCTACACTATAAAATTCTAAGAAAAGGGAAGAAAGAAAACTAAAGGAAAAATCTTATCTAATGTTGGTGTTGTCAATTAGACTCGTACCCTTGTGAAGGTAGTTTTAGACCTTCATAGTCACTGAAACATGGAAACAATCCTAGGTTGTGGGTGGCCTAATCAACAGATTGAATCTCTAGATTTAAGGCATAGCTCCCTTTGGTGTATCAATTAGGATCTCTACTCTACATTAAAAACTACCAAGAAAAGGGAAGAAATAAAATTAAAGGAAAAATACTATCTAATGATGGTGATACACCTGAATTTTGGTTCATCAACTCAATTTGAGCCCCTAAAAACACTAATTAGACAAGAAAAAGATTGAACTTTCAATTCCAATTAAATCCTATGTATCAATATTTAATGAAAAGGTTCTATTTGGTGATTAAAGCTTGAGAGAAATGAGGGAATAGGCTTGATTCAAGGCACTAACCAACCACTTATATCTACTGTAACTTCAATCAAAAGACATCAAACACAGAACATGACTTGCATAATCTAATCAACTAGTAACTAGGTGAGAATCAAGACTTGACAAAGAATAAAATTCTATCACATATGCAAATCATTGACATAAATACACTATACCATCATTCTATAATCTGAAAATAGTCCTTCTCTTTATCTTAAAAAGGTTACAAAACTCAAATTTTGGCAAAGTCTGATCTTGCCAAAAGAGGGATTGATAAAAATGGCTAGAAAAGCCAACTTATATAGAAAAAATCATACACAAACAAGAGATTGGCATTGAAAATAGAAGAGGAGATCAACTCCCACATCTCACAAGTCCAAATTTATCTATCAAAAGATAACTAAGCCTTTAAATAATATCTTTTTTTCTTCTATCTTGCATGAAAAGCTCTTTGGCATTGAAAATGATGGAGAACCTATCTCATAGTCATTATTTAGAATAAACATTTATTCTTCAAAATTTATCAAACATGCATATATATTTGGTATTTAAAATCTCTTCATGCATGATGCTATGCCAATCTTCAAAGAGAATACTCCACTTGAAGCTGAGTTGGAAGTGTTTGAAAAGGCTTTGATTAACAAGATAAACAAGAGTGTATGCATGAAATTCTATATTAAGCTCTCCTTGAACAACTATCCAATGTTAAACTCCTTGATCCCTTCATGAATTTGAGTTTCCCTTTTAGAAATGAGAGAGCTATGCTGGAAGGCATCTGCATGTCTATGAATAATTTGATTATTGAATTTATTATTTGGCGTGCTCTTTATTGTAGTCCAATCTTGCTTGGGCCACTCTACATGCTCTGAATGTGACTATAAAATGTATTGATCTAAGTCAAAATGTGAATTCATCATTGTCTTCTATTTATTGGCTATCAAAATCCTACTATAATCCTAATAAAAAACTTGGCTTTTCCTTGTATGTTGATCTCCTTGTTGTAGAATGTGTTTATGTCACTTGTCATTGATTAATTATCCCTTTGGATTTGCTGACCATTTGACTTAATCTTATTATATTGATATTTTGGGCTATTTGCTTTTATCTATTCCTATGGATTTTCATCTTTGTTCATTTATTTCAAGCCTATTGCCCATGGCTTACTTGCTTCAAACCATTCATTCGTTCATTTCCTTCGGATAAAAAGTTTGAAGGAATTTATGACCTCGGAACCTTTGTAAATTGCCCTTCAAGATTTTTGAAAATGAACTCTCTAAAGGGAAAGTACCCTTTAGAGTTTTGAAATGTGCCCTTTGGAATTTTTTAAAAGTCCTTTTCTTCGGACAATTTATCCCTATCTATTTCTCATGGACTATTTGTCTGAGACTTTTCTTTCAGCTTGAACAATTCCTTTGGGTTTTTTGCAAAGGACAATTCCTTCAGACAAAAAGTTTGAAGGAATTCATGATATGGAATTTTATAAATTTACCTTCAAAAAAATTAGAATGGTCTTTTTATCTTTTAAAATGCCTTTTTCCAAGGGGCATATACCCTTTGGCTTTCTTGCAAGTGTCCCTTTCAAAAAAATTGAAATGGACCTCTCTTTGGAAGTGCCTTTTGAATTTTTGCAATAAACCCTCCAAACTTTTTGAAATGGTGCTCTTGACCTTAGAAATGGTTTTAAAAAACATTTTTGGAGGAAAAAAAACCTTCATAAAAGTTGTAAGAGACCTTTGGGATCTTTGAAAATGACTTTTTTGAAGGAAAAGAACCTTTTGGAAAAGTTGTAAGAGACCTTCAGGAAATGTGAAATTGACTTTTCCAAAGGAAAATAAACCTTTGAAAAAGTTTTTAAAGACCTTTTTGAAAGGAAGGAGCCCTTAATAAAAATTTGAAAGGTCCTCTTCCTTCGGATTTTTTTTGATACCTTCCTTCGAACAATTTGTCCAAATGGAATTCTTATCTTCGGATTTATTGAAAAGGACTTTCCCAAAAGAATTGTTTCCTTCAGACTTATTGCATATGACCCTCAAGAAACTTTTGAAGATGGACCTTTTTGAAAGGAAAATAACCCCTTTAAATTTATGAAAATGCCCTTTTTTGGACCTAAAGAAGCCTCTATAATGTTTTTCTCAAAAAATCCTCTAAAAACCAAAGTGAATGCCTTAAAAAGCCCTGTTAATCATGGATTATTTCAAGGACTTTTTAGGACCAATAACTAATTCATAAGACAAAATAACATGATATTCAAAGTTTTGAATAATGAGGGTGGCAATTTGACCTGTAGGGTCAAAATTATCAATAGGTACTTTGCTTCTTTGCACAGAGGGACCTGTCTATAGGTTTTTTGATGGTACAATCTGCTAGAAAAGAGGGTAAAGGTTTCAAATTTGGGGTGAAGAAACTAGATGTAGATGTATTCTCAATGGTCCAAGTGGTTTCTCAATTATATTCTCTAGGATCATGAACCATCTAGTTGAAGATAGGTCAATTTTTTTTTCCCTGCAACTAGAAAGGCAACTTGTTTTCTTCAATTTCTCCTCATCTGGGTAGATTTTCAAGGAAATTCAAATTGTTCCAATATATTGAGGACTCTATCTACATTTTCATGGAATTTAAAATGTGTTCATAAAATTTAAGGTTAGGAAAAGGTCTCAAAGTAGTCAATCTGCAGTGTTGGCAAACTTGTAAAGAGAATTTGTACGATCCAAGAAGAGGAAGGCAACCTCAAGTTTTCAATAAATTCATATTTGAAGAATTTTAATCATTTTTTAATGGTTTTAAAGTATATTAATAAGAGACTATTCAATTTTAATGGCTAATAAATCCCATCTCCATGCTCTAGAGGTGTCCAAAGAGACCTAGTTTAGCATATTTTAAGGATTTTTGCAAATTTTAAAGTTTTTTTGAGAAAACTAGGTTTCAATTTTGTTCTCTTTCCCTCATCCAATCGTCTCCAATTTCATGTGGTGATAGGATGAAGGTTTCAAGTTTGCATATGTTCCATAATCCATGGATTTGTCATGCTCCTTCATTATCCTTTCCCACCTTCCCCTCACTCACCCCATATCACTGTCATAATCTGCCTTTTCACTATGTTTTCACTTCATTTTCAACCTCCTTTCATGATTCCCTCATATTTACACCTTCCTTCATCCCTCCACCCTCATCCCCACTTCCATTCCAAGTTCCATCTTTAAGGACTCAAATATTGATCAACAAACACCATCAAAGCATGAGAAAAGAGTTTGTAGGCCTGTCAAACATCAAGAATAGTCTTGGAAGCCTACGCTAATTCATTTATAGTCATGAAAACCTAATGAAAGATATGAATCTAAAAAGGTCAAAGACCTTTATTATGGTCCATAGGCATTGAGCTTATTAATTGAAACTATGGATGTTTTCAAGGTGAAGCATGTTTTTGAGCCTTTCTTAAGGCTAATTTCAGACAATTCCATACATAGGCCATGTATGCACAGTCATGACTTGAGGGACCATTGAGATTGTCTTCAAAAAAGTGTTTGAAAAGGGTTTTGTCATGATTTTGACCATGGTTGGTAATTGAAAGGTAGAGATAAAAGATTTTCACTTATGAAATATATGTATCTTAAGATGCTTAGAGTCATATTTATTATAAAGCTCATCTACAATCCTACTAGGATCCTGCAGGCTTACTCTCAGGTTTTAAATATAGTCAAGTTTTTATAATGAGGGTTCCTCTTCTATAATCAAGATGAAGGAATAACTTATTGAAGGTTTAAGTATGTTCAAAGAGGATCAATCAATAATAGGTAAAATAAAGGACCCTTTCAGGCTAAATAAGGTTTTAATGAGGGAAGTGATGACCTACAACCATCCTTCCATACAATCAAGCTCAAGGAGCAGTTGGTTTTGGACCAATGGATGCTATTATAATCCCTAAAGAAGAAGGTTTCATGGGGTGATAAAAAAGGCTAATCAATGTTTCTCAAACATTATATTTAAAAAATCTAAGGAATCAATACCCTAAAACAAGCCTAATGCAATTCCACCTACAACCCCTAAAAGTACACCTATAGGTCTATGACACAATTATAAGGAGGTCTAAAGTTTAGGTAAGGTAGATTTTTAGGGCAAGAAGGGTTGTTTTATTCAAACAGTGAAGAGGACTTACTTCAATAAGTGACAAAAGAGTATGTTTGAAAGATAGGTTTCAAGACAAAATCACCTTATAGCCAGTCCTCTAAATGAACATATAACCAAGGAGGGTTTTGTGGCAAAGAGACCTAACAAAGAGGTTGAGAGCCTGGGGAGTTGCTAGATAAGGAGATGCTAGGGGAAGAGATAGGAGATGTGTCATTACAAATAAAAATAGACTTAATCACTCAGTTGGACCTATTAGCATACTCACACTATCTAATCCCTAAATGCTCCTTGTCTCAGTCTGTATAGGGGCCTTTAAGTGGAAACACACATTCAAGTACTCAAGAAGGGTATGTGATCATATGGACAAGATTGTGTTTTTGGGAATGAATGCCATCAAGATGTTATTTGAAGTTTTAAATTGGAATGAAAGGTTGTCAAGAGATATTGGAGGTTTTTAAAGCTAGTTACAATTAGAAGTAGCATTAGATGATCACCTACAGCGAGCCTTCATGTTTAGGAGCAGTGACAAGGCCTATAGGTGTATTTACTTGAAATAGAGGGAGTTAAGTAATATATACCTCTCAATAAATAATCATAACCTAAACCCTAAATATTTGTCAATGAGGAAGATATTGAGGGGTCTAAAACACAATCAAACACCAAACTTAGTCATGAAAAGGTGCCTACAGGCCTGTGCCTTGTAGAGAGGCCTAGTTGCATATGAATAACAATTCAAAGGGTTTCAAGAGGTGAATTTGGATTGACAAAGACATGATTAATTTTAAGAAGATGATAATCATCCAAGAGAGTAATGAGGGGTGATTATATCAAGTCTAACCATGCCAGTAAAGTATACTTACAACCATATCTCCATGGTGGTAAAAGTCTCTGGGAGCATTGTGGTATCTAGGTCCCTTATAATGAGAGGGTTTAGTAGTAAATGTAACCATTAGTGAGAAGGGAGAAATATAGGGCCAAAACACACTAAAATTCACTCTCAAATATGGCTACAGACATGTTTACCCCAATACAAGTACCCTACAGGCCTATTTTTGACTGTGTGAGGGCTTTCTTTGAAAAAGGGATGACTTTTCTATGAAAAGAGGCTAGTTGAAGCATCAAGGCACAAATAAACATGGAGATTAACATTATAATATATGACTCAATCAATAATTTAAGATTCATGAGGGTTTGGAAGGTCATAATGATGACTTACAACCATCAACCAAGAAAACACAATGACTTACTAAAAGGGTTCTTGTTTCAAGACATTGAAATAGTAATGATTTCTAAGAAGTAGATGTAGTTTAAGGTGAAATTATCAAATAAATATCATAAGGACATAAATATAACATGAATAAAGATGATAGTATAATAATTGTATGGATATATGCAAATGTTGAAGCCTAGAAATGCTTGTTGAAAGGTCTTGGTATGCTCTAAAATAGGGGAAGATGATTTTTAAAAACTCCTAAAATGACTACAGAGATAAATTAAGATGTTTTTGATCTTAAAAAAATCCAAATATATGAAAATAACCTTAAAAACACCAAAATTTAGTCAAAAAATCAGACAGTCCATGCACAGAGATCAAAATTAAGGGAAAATTAAAGCTTTTGGGAGCTACAGGTGGATTTAAGACCTCAAATTTTGTAAAAAAGGTAATCATGAGTTGGAGAAACATATGACCAAGTTTTATGGCCATTATAAAATTGGACATATTCATTTTTTTGTCTAAGACCTTAGCCTATTCGTTTGAGGTCACCATTGGAGAATGCTTCATTCTAGAGTTCCTTGGAAGATTATAAGCCCAAGTAAAAGTTTGAAAAGAATGGGATGATGTTTTTAAATCATAATAAGACATATATAGAGTTTTAAAACTCCAAATTTTATGCAAACCATGCTCATACAGGCTTATGCAAGAAAATAGGCACATGGGCCAAAAAGGAATTTTTTGACTTTCAAGTAAAAAGGACTTTCAAAAGTATTTTGATAGAATAGTACAGGTAAAAAAATGATTTTTTAAGGCTTGGTGAATCTAGAAAGGAACTATTTTTTTAACTTGGTGAAGTTTTTCACTTTTTGAAGTTCTAGGCACCCTTCCAAGACTCCTATTCAAATGCTCATTTTATTCAGCACATGTAGAGTTTGGCCGAATGATATTAGTAATTTTTAAGGACCCCTATGTAATTATAATTAATTAATAATTAATATTAGTTAAGGGGTTGTGATTTATGAATAATCACTAAGAGCGTATGCACCCTAGAATACAAGCTAAACCCTGTAGGCAAATTTCATTTACATGGTAAATTTTCATATATTTTGCATGGGAGCCCAATATTTTTAGGGATATTAGGGGGGTAAATTTTATACATATTAATGGAAATGGTTTAGGGTTTGGAGTTTTGTACATCATGAATCATTAATTTGAAGATTCAGTTTTAAAACCCTCCTAAATCCCTAAAAACCTAATTTTGAGAAAACTGGATTTTATTGTAATAAAATCATCATAGATAAACCTAAAACCTTTTCAAACATAAATTAAACTTAGATAATATTCCATAAATACTAATTTTATGCATGGATCTGTACAAATGAAGGCAAAAATCATGTTTTTTTTGGAAAAAAGCATGTAAAACAAAGTACAGAGCAGTTCAATGGAATCTAATCAATGGAGCTCAAATCTTAGGAATTTTTATTCATCTTTGAATCTTCATCTGATAATAAATAATCCCAAAAGGGTCCCTGATAGCTTGATAAAAATGGCCAGTCTGCTAGAAAATGGAGTAAGTTTGGCCTAATCAACCCTGTTGACTAAATGATGAAGGTTTTCGCATCAAAATCACATATTTGATGATGAAGAAAGTTTTTACAAGTATAATTATTGGTTTTTTTAGGTTTCATGGCTTCTTATTGCATGGTTCATGGTGTCCAGTTGCACAGATTAACCTTTTAGGCCTATTTGGTCTAAAAGGCCTAATTGGTCAAAATGTTAGAGTTTGAGTTTGACATTGATTGGTTATCAAGAAGTTAAAAAGGAGTTTCTATACCATATATCTACTATTTTTATGAATATTCATGCAAATTTCAGCCTTCAAGGTCCATTTTCATGCAAGATGGAGTTAGTTAAAGTTGACTAGTCAAAGTTTATCATGCATCTTCCTTGATTTCCGTGTAAAGGGGGACATTCTCATGTTCCAACTTAGCTTTCAAACACTTCAAGTGGAGTTCATTTTTGTATTTTGGAATAACATTCATGCAAGATGATTGATTTGTCCAAGATGGGCCCAACATCCTTTTCCAATGCCAAAGATCTTTTTCATGTGAGACAAAAGATAGAAGGATATTATTTGAAGGCTTTGTTATCATTTTATAACTCAATTTGGACTTGAGTGATGATGGAGTTGAACTCCTCTCCTATATTTAACACCAATATTTTGGCTATTGGGATGTTTTTACTATATAAGTTATTTTTTTAGCCATTTTTGAGGAACCCTTTTTTGGCAAGACCAAACTCTATCAAAATTTGAGTTTTGTAACCTTTTTAGAGAAATAAAAGATTGTTTCAAATTTTGATTATGGTAATGTAGTGTGTTTTTTTCAATTAATTTGTATGTGTTAGATAAATTCTCTATTTTCAAGTTCTGATTCTCACCTAGTTAGTAGCAAGCTATCTTATGTAGGTCATGTTCTATGTTTAATATCTTCTGGATAAGCTTACAATGGATATAAGTGGCTAGTTAGTGCCTTCAAATAGGGTGATATCTGGATAAATAATAGTCATCTCAACTCAAACTTACTAGTGACCAAAAAATTTGTGTCTTCATGGTGCAAGTACCATCTTATTGTTGATATGGATTCATTTTATTACCATTGAAATACCTAGGGAGCATTTTACTAGTCAATGTGCACTACTTGCATGCACCTATTTCCAATATATGGTGGATGGTATATGGGCCCATCCACCTTATCTATAGTTTGCCTGGGTGCTTGAAATACTTGGAGTCATAAAGAAAAATGATTGTTCCTTCTAATATCACCTTATGCTTTATATTTTTGTCATGCCTGAGCTTTTTGTGCACCTTTTATATTTACTGACTCTATTTTACTTGGGTGCATGTCTCATCTAAGCACTCCATGTCCTCTAACCTTACATTCAGTGATTCTTGGTCATCTAACCAACCAATACATGCAATACACAATAATTTTAACAATAATTCCATTGGTAAGATCACCTCAATGTCAAACACTAGTTAAAATGGCGTAGCCTTGTTTAGGAAATTTTAGGTTATGCGATATGCCCATAACACTACTGATACTCAATCATCCCAATCTTTAAAACCAATGTTACTTATATTCATGAGGTATGTTCCTAGTATTTTATTAAATGCCTCAACTATGCCATTTGCTTACAGATGATAAGGGGTCATTCTGTGGTACACCACCATATACTTAGTCAATAAGATACACACCATTTCATTGATAAAGTGAGTATCCCTGTCGCTAGTCAAACTAAGTGGGAACTTGTATTGGATTATTATATTTTCCCAAATGAAGTGTGTTGTTATGTTAGCTATGTAGTATTTTTTGGTATGACCTCAATCCACTTAGTGAAATAATCTATGGCTGTTAGAATATACCTCACATCTATGTATTATGTTATGAGAGTTATCAGCTCAATAAAATTAATAGCCAATTTATTGAATGGTGCCTTGGAAAGAATAGGGATGAGGGGAATCTCATTCTGATGGTTAGGCTTCCCTATGTACTAGCATGTATCACATGCCTTAGGGTAGTTCTTTACATCTTAGAATAAGGTTGGCCATTATAAGCCTAACTACAACACTTTTCATGTCATTGTGTATCATATACAATGCCCTCTTACTATCCCTTCATACACCTCATGAAGGATGGATTCCATTTCATGCTCTATGACATATCAACATAACACTTCATCTCTACTTAGTCTATACATTTCTCCACTAATGAACTAAAAGGGGGTGGTAAAAAATGCTAGTTATTTTTCATAATCTAGGGTGCAACTCTAGACATTAGAAAGGTGGCAATATTTGCCAAATCTTTGGGGATGCACTGGTCTCTATATAGTTAGACCTTTGACATGTAATCCTCAATATGCACTACCACATCACAAGAATTTATTTGGGATAAATGGTTTATCCCCAAGTTTTGCTTTCTAGACTTAACAATAATGGAGAACTAGAACTCTTAGAAGAGAATTATCCATCTACATATGTACCTGTGTAATATAGGTTTGTTCACAAGGTACTTGAGCACCTTATGATTAGTGAAAAAGATGAACAGGTTTACCAAAAAATATTGATTGAATTTTTTCAAGGCACAGACCATGGCAAGTGCCTCACACTCTGTTGTGTAATTTTTCTCTAATGAGGTAAAATTTCTATTAGCAAAGGAGATGGGATGAATCATTTTTCCTTCGCTAGGTTATGCTAAGATTGCACCAATTATAGATCTATAAACATTGACATGGAAATGAAAAGGTGTTGTCTAGTCATGGAACTATAAGATAGGTATACTATCTAATCTAAGCTTTAGGGTCTTGAAGGTATCCTCTTGTACTTTTCCCTAGTAGAAAGGTCCATCCTTGAGTAAAAGCTCTTCTAGCAGTATCAAAATCTTTAAATAACTCCTTATAAATTTTCTATAATATCCATAGTGACCAAGAAAAGTACGAATGTCTTTCTATGTGTAAGGATTTTGTAACTGAATTATGATGGTGATCTTCACTGGATCAATGAACAAACCATCCTTATAGATGATGTGCTTAAATAGGGTTCTAAATGGTGTTGTGAAGACACATATTTTTAGGTTCATGGATATTTGAAGCTACCTGCACCTCTTAAACATTAGGCACAATTTGTCACAATGGTCCTTGATAAGGCCATACATTATCTAATCATCTAGATATACTTGGAGGAACTTGTATATGACATCTTTGAATGTGGTGATCACCACTCTGGAGAACATAGATGTTGTATTTTTGAGTCCAAAATGCATCACGTTATAAGAAAAATAACCCCATTTTATGGTAAAGGTTTTTTTAGGATTTTCCTCCTCAATTTGGACTTGGTGGTATCCTGGGAACCCATCAGTGAAAGTGTAGATATTATAGCCTGTGATGCCCTCCAGGACTTCATTGGTGAATAGAGTCAGGAAGGGGTCATTAATGTAGGTGGCATTCAATTTTTTTAATCAATGTAAATACAAATGCACCCATCCTTCTTGATGCTTATTACCATTGGGATCACCCTTTTAGACCCCTACATAGGGTAAATGACCCCTGTGATCAACATTGCATCGATCTTTATTTTGACCTTGGTATGGAGGTTGGGATTCATCTTATAAGGGCACTTTTTGATTGGTCTTACACTATCAATTATCTTTATGCTCATCTTCCCAAGGAATGGGTAGGTTCCCTTCATATCTTGATAAGTCTTAGGGAACAAGTATTATAATTCCTTTAGGAGGTCTATGATGCACACCAACTAGGTGCCTAGAGTATCCATCTTTGGTTTTCCTTTTGTGGTGATATCCACTTTGATGGTCTTAAGTGGGGCATGGTATGGCTCATTATTATCTTGTTGTGACTCCTTAACTTATTGATTTCCCTCTATTGTATCAACATGAAGATGAGTGGGGTATTCTTTTTTAAGAGTGTTATCATCTTTTTGGTGCATGATCTTTCTTCTAGTGGTCAACATTTTCTAGTAGAACTCCTTCCAAGTTTTATCATCTTCCTTAATCAAGTTTTTGTTGAGTGTTTGTTCCTCAAATAAGGTCAGGAGTGCCAACCCTTTTTATATGGACATGTCTTTCAAGTGCTCCTCGAGGATAGTAGTGTCTTTGAATACTACCCTCTAAATTACTTGTAATGGCTTGACAAGTTCCAATTTCTATGAGGAAAAAGAGAAGGTATGCATAGAATTATCCTTAATGGCCTCCCAATTGGTTATCTCTTGGTGCATCTCATTAACCACATACCATGCTCACACCCATGTATTTATAGTCCTATAAAATGCATGCACCCATAAGTTCTTTGGGGCAGTCACACCGTAGTTAGTCCATATCTCTTTGCATAAGCGCACATGTGCCACGATGTTAGATTCACTAGAGTACATTGAGATATTAGAGTTATTATTACTCCTCTTGAATCTAGTACACATGGTTGCCTTTACCTCTAGCTAAGTTGATAAGTTAGACCTTTTTGTTGCCCACCAATAAGTGATAGTGCTCGTCAAAGTGTAAAGAAGTGCACTCATTTTATCTACCTCTTTGGGGATACATGCTTCAAGGTCATTGACATACCTCTCCACTAGGTTTCTCCCTTAAATTTTTGGTAGTGCTTCAAGCTTTCCTTTATTCAGGTAGAGTACCCTCTTTCCTTTCTTCTCTTGGTGTAGGACCCATCATTTTAGAGCATGATCAATTTGGACCCATCCAATAGTCATGGGCTTTTACACCTTTGTGATCATCAAGTGATATCTACAACCAATGATCTTATAAGCCTCTTTAACCCATTGGTTATAAGAGACATCAATGGTATCTAAGGCTAACTACCCATTCTCCCAAGAAAGCACTCATTGATTAGAAGGATGGATATTATTGACACCTTACATCATGATGTTATATATATGGTTGATATCATCTTTTAGATCATTTCTCTCCACATAGGGGGTCCTTGGTCACTTTAAAGGAGGATTACTACACTTTCCTTTCCATTTTTGAAGGTCATGTATCACTTCTTGAAGTGCATATCTACATTGTTGACATAACACCAAGGCCTTCCTAGAAGCATTAGGTAGTTATCTTGTTTAGCTATCTCGATAACTTTAGCATGGAATTTGACACCCATAATATCTATAATGGTGCCCTAAAGAATCTTGATTTACTACGTTTGGGTTTTTTTGGCCATGAAAAGTACATGGGGAGAAGACCTCAAGGATAGCTTGCCCATCTTCTCCCATGTATTCTTGGTTAGGATATTGACCTCTACATTAGTGTTGATCAGTACCTTACAGATGGACCATCCATCAATGGTGGCATTCACGAGTAACTCCTATTTATACTCTACATTCTGAGTATGCCTTAATTTATTCACCCACTCCATATGTGGTGCAACAACTTGAATTATGTAGGGCTTAATAGCCTTACTTAGATTTATCCTTGCACGCTCTAAGAGTAATTTTTTTAGTAGGGTATCATCCTATCCATTTGCAAGAGGTAAAAGATCTCTATTATCTCCTATAATTTACCTTCCTGGTTATCTTGATTTTTGCATGCGGTAGTAGCCTATGCTTCTAGATTTTTGGCCAACTAGAATTCTCCCTACAAATTTTGTATTAAAATCATGGCTTGTTATAGGACATCCTTTTGACATGTTGGGTCAAGGTAGGGCACAAATTTTGGCTCAAGATGTTTTATGCACTTGGTGTGGCTTAGTTCAACATATTCTAAATGAACATCTTATGTTGGTATAGTTGGAAAATGAGTGGTAAACCCACTCCATGTGGTTGCCTACACCTTGATTGGCTCTTTACATGTTGGATATACCTTTGGAGCCCATTTCATATATTTAGGTTCACACTTAATCATCCCTTCACCCCTATCAATGCCCATTTTGCCTTAGGTCATATTTTTGTACAAGTTGGGGCACTCTTTGATTACATATAATCCTTGACAATACTCACACATTGGATGCATCAGGTAGTCATGTTGATCATGCTCAATCAACCTGAACTTGTAACAAGATTGTGATGGGAATATTCCTCAATCACGTCCTCCACCTTACCCTCTAGAACCTCTTTAGTTCCCATAACCAACATTATGTTGGCCATAACCCTCATTTCCTTGGTTTTCCTACCCTCTACCTATCGTACTTTCTAGTAGTGCACCTCTCTCCATGTTTTAGCACATTTTATCAATTAATTGGTAGTCAAATGTATTATGAGTGTAGGCATCTCACAAATTATAGTAGATGGTTATGCTGACCTAATTGGCACATTGTAACAAGGGGTACTTACGAACATCATACACCTCAAAACAAAATTCATGGCTAAGAAGTAATGTGTGCACATTCATCTGAGGGTAGTTGTTTCTATTATGACCCTTCATTCATAATCGGTGCACCAAAACCCATTTTGAGTATCTTGTGATGAAATATTAGTCAAATTATATAGTTAGGAGGCCATAGATGTGAGTTGTTCCTTTGTGATTTCCCAACCACCTTAGCCTTGCATAATATTTCAAGCACTTCTTGAGGGTCTATGAATTTTTTCATGAATAGAGCCCTTTTAAAAGGTACTAACAGTCCTCTGATGAACCATTATGCATGTTGGGAGGGGTGAATGTTGTAAGGGAGATTAGAAAGGAGCATCTTGAATATGGTTTTGTATAATCACACACTCTCTAATAATCCCTAGTTGATCTCCTTGAGTGCAATAATGCTCTGTTGCTCAAAGTTTGGTATATCAAAATCCGTTAGAAAGGCCCCCTTTAAGGTATCATAATCCACCATAGCCTAGTTAGGATTAAGATTCCTATACCAAGTATGGGCATGATCAAGAAAATTTATCATGAACTGGGTTGCCTTATACTCAAACTACATTATTCCCTAAGCATGTTATTATAACTCACACTTGAGCACATGCTCTGTAGTGTTTTCCCTACCTTGATACTCTAGTAGGCACATGGCCATCTCATAATATATCTAGAATTGGGGAATAACTGGTATCTAAGGTGATTTTCCTCTTGGTGCTTGGCCTAGCATTGTTCCTCCAAGGCCTATAGCTACTAGTCCAAGTGTTGATCTAGTGGTTAATACTGATGTTTTAGAAGATGATGGTATCATACTACTGACTAGTGGTATAGAGCCATTTCCTATGAGTTATTGCCTAAAATATGTAGTGAACTTTGGATGAACTTGGGTGCTTGTGATCATGTTCTATCTAGTCACGTTATCACCTCAAAGTCTAGAGGTACCCTCACTTACCTCCTCATACGGGATAACTTATTTAATCATAAAGTTCTAGTCCAAATTTGTAAAATGATCGAAGTCTACATTGACAATGAGGTCATTTTTAAATATTCTATTTTCCTTTGGGGAATATAGTGCATGGACTCACATCATAGGTTTAAAGGGGGTAAGTGAATTTGGTGCATCTCTAATGGTCAAGTTCTGAAGGGACCCTAAGCATTCACCCATCAACTATGGAACTTGTTCTAAGGCTTTAAGGGATCCTTCCTCTGGGTACAACTACCATTCCAAATATCCTTCCCTATGCCATTATTTCTTGATATGGGTCCTTTTAGCACTTAAAAGTTCTAGATATTCTATTAGTCCACACCTCCTCTTATTATAATCTTGTCACCTGGGCTCTCAATTGTCAATCTATGTGTCCCCTTCTATTGTACCTCACCTCTTTCCCATTATGTTGCACATATCTGAGAGGAATTTAGCCTTCCATACTTATTTTTTTGAACTTTTAGTCTACTATCAAATTCTTAAGTTTGGTGCTAAGTTCTTTCACAAACATGCCTCTAGGCTTGTGCCAGAATTGGTACTCTATTTCAAGGTAGGAGTATGTCAAAACCATGAACTCAATCATGTAGTTATTTAGTGCCCCTTTCCACCATTTTTATATGGATCTAATCCAAGTGGCATCTAAGTTCTCAAGCCTTTCTATGTGCTCTTTCATCCACTCAAGGTGTTATCCATAGCTTCAGCTTCTATGGGTATTATAAGCAAGCAACCAATGGTACACTTTCTCTAGTAGTATACAAAAGAAAACCTCATACATGGAATCATACAAGTGGTTCTAGACCCAATTTCTTGGGTTCTATTTTCTACAAGTTAGATGCCTTAGTGAAAATCTATCTTCCACTTATTCCATCTAGCACTCAATATTCTCAAGGGAGAGTCAAAGCATTATCTTGGTGCACCACTAAAACAACAAAATTCAACATGTCTCGATAATGGAAATAAAATGTTGTAAAAAAGTAGGCTTTTTGGTCATGGGCCTAATCACATGCTTACCTAGATGTCCATATCATATTTAGTCTTATTCTAAAAGGGTACAGGCCTTGACTAATCCTAAGACACTCAACATTTAACACTCGACTGTGTTGGCATCAATATATATAAGTCACAAGCCTTATGTTCTCACCCAAAGCACAACTAAGAAGGGATCAGGGGCTATGTTGAGATAGTTGTGCCATGGCACAAGTATATTATTTAAGGGCTTGGGTTAGTGTAATGATGGTTTTTCATTCATGGGTGTAAGCCTTGGGTTTCATAGGCTCAATGGCCTTTAGGTGCTTGAGGGCCAACTAGTTATCTAGTTAGGGGACTTAGGCATGGTTTTATGCTTAAGCATGAGTATCATTTAGGGCATAGGGTCTTAACCAAACTTAATGAATTTCCTATCATGGGCGTAGGTTTCATTTCCAACTATAGGTCTACCATGAATGATTCAAGTTAGAAACTTGCAAGATCTCAATATACATCTGACAGAACCAAGCATATAATTAATAAACATTCAAATAGTGTTTTTAAATAATAGAGTTAAACAATAATGCATGTATATCAATATAAATTGAGAAAATTCTTGACATAAACTACTAAAGTCCCAAGATCATAGGTGAACTTGGGAGTTACAAAGGGGAGCATCAAAAAGCATCCCAAACCAAGTTATAATGCTAATGGCAACTATCCAAAAGTAATTCACTAGAGCTTCATTACTCCAGTTTGTCTCCCATTTTCAACTAAACTCAGCTTCCTTTATAGGCTTAAAATCATCCTAGGATCATGGGGAATGGAACACATTGAGCACTAAGCTGGTGTTGGAGGTACACATCTCACCATCTCCACTATGCCTTATCTTTAATACATAGTCACTATCTCATACACCCACTTCCTAATGCTGCTTGATTCAAAAGGATCCACTTGCCTTTAATGGATAATCATTGTCCCATGTACTTGCTTCTTGATGTTGATTGGAGTTGTTAGCCACCAATTAGATATCATCGCTAGAAGATAAAACAATAATTATCTTCCATGATTGCCTCATGCCTAGGTGTTTGTTGAGTTGGCACAAATCCACTACTTAGCATAAAAAGGGGCCCAAAAAAAATAAGAATAGTAATAAAAGAAAATATAAACTTAGAGTTATTGTTATTCAATGATGAGAAAAGGTGATGTTATTTTTTGACATAATATGGCACATAGTGTATGAAGGATAAAAAGTGATTTTGTGAGGAAGGCCTAGTCTTATCTAATGTCCTACATGGTAACTCACAAATGGATAACTAAGTGGTATTTATTTATAGGAAAAAGATAATTTTATGAGGAATGTCTTGTCCTATCTAAGGTCTTACACTATAACTCACATATGGAATACCAAATATGGATGAAAATAGTTTAGAGAGAAAGTAATTTTATGATGAAGGCCTAGTCATATCCTAGGTCTTACATTAAAATTCATAAAATATTAACCACAAGGGTATGATCAACATGTTACCAATAAGCATCAAGGGGATGTTTTTAGGAATGATGTTATGAATATAGGGAATGAAAAGCTTGAACATGGGTGTTGTAAAAATCCTTAGTAGAAATGAGACATTCTAAGCAAGTGTGCAAGTGCTTAAGATTTTGTTTGAAAAAAAATATTTAAGATACTCTTATTGGCAAACACAAAATAGTTGGCTAATGAATGAAGTAACTATATCATATAATAAAGGTTATTTACAAAAAAATTAAAATGAGCCTACCATCCTATGACATTTTCCCTATTCTTCAAGACCCCTTATAGAGTTTTAGTCTACAGTGAATATTGGGTATGTTAGGTTGTGGAGCTAAAAGCTTCACCCAGATGCAAACATGGAGGAGGTTGTTGAGTGTCACAGTTTCTGACGTCGACATGACAACTGACATTGGTCAGAGGTCGACAAAAAGAAATTGACATCGATCAGAGTCGGTCAACGTCGATCACCTCCAAACGGATAGGGACCAATGTCGGTCGCCTGTGCGGTTCCGGAACTGCTTGTTGACAGACAATTAGTTTGTTGAACCGATTGTTTGCATGTTAAAGACTAATTTTAGTCTTGAGCCACTTGTCTAATTATTGTATGCATGGGAACTATATAATAGACCCATGGGGCTATATTGTAAAGTGTAGAACTAGAAGAGTTCTTCCATTGGTGGAATCATAGGGGTTCTTCCAGGTATGTAAGATCAGGTTTGATCTACAGAATGTTGCAAGATCAGGGAGGAGATCTACATGGGTAAGTAAGATCAGTTGATTTGCAGGGGTGTGTGTGTGTGAGGTCAAAGGTAGATCTGCAGGGTAGCAAGATCAAAGGTGACAGCAACACATCAAGGAGCAAGATTAGGTGAGATCTACTTAGAGTACTGGTTCATACTCAGTTGTACTGGTAGTATTGATACTGACTGGTTGAGGTGAACAAAAGCTCTGTGTTAGCCATTTGTTGTCACCTGTTTTGAGAGAAGATAACTCTTGAGGGAAGATTACTGGTATGCCCATGAAGTGGATGAAAGACTGTGATCTCTTTGTTGTAATTTCCATCTAGAATGAGTTGAATACAATTGTGTGTTGCCTCTCATATTCTGTGTTATTTTTGAATTCTAGTTACTTGTTACTTCTGGGTAAATTTTGCATTTAGTTGCTTATACATGGTAATCAATTATGCTCCTAGGTCCTATCAATTGGTATCAGAGCTAAGGTTGTAAGGAGCATGTTTGTGTTTGATTACAAGTCACTCTCAAGGGTTTTTGATTGAGTGGGAGTATAACAATGGCAGAAGAAAGTAAGCTAAGAATGGAGGAATTCAAAGGCACGAATGGTCAATTACGGTGTTATGGAAAGAAAGAGTAGGAAAAGAAAAATTGTTGGTTGATAGTGGATCAGCATAAAGGGAATGAAGAAGCATGTGTTGTAGGTATTGTTTCATGGATTGCTCTTATACATTCCTTGGATAAAGTAGAATCTTGGTTTATAGATTCTGTTGCCTCTTTCCATGTAGCCCCAAATAGAGGGGTTGGTGAGCCTTGTCAAAGTATTGGCAAAGGGGAAGTGCAGCTGAAATTGTAGATGGCCAACACATGGGTGTTGAGGGAAGTCATGCAGGGCCCAGTTCTAAAGATGAGGCTAATTTCTTCAAGAAAGTTGGGTGATGAGAGATGCACAAGAACTCTCACTGTGGATGCACTTGAATTCGTTGGTGGTAAGAAAGCAGATACTCTTTATCTACTTGCTTATATTACTGATTCTTCTTTTGTTGCAAAGATGTGGATTTGTAGGCTTGGTCACATGAGCAAGAAGGAAATGCATGTTCTTAAGCAGAAGATAGATGTGTTTGACAAACTTAGGAACTGGAAAGCCTTGGTGTTCTTGGAGGAGATGACAGATAGAGATCAGAAGATGGGGCTGGATACTTTTGAGCAGGGTAGTTTGGACATGGGTATGATTCAAAGAAAGCTCACAGGTAAAAATTCATCACTCATAGGAAAACACAGGTACAAACGTTAGTTATGGGAAACTGGCATCGAACAAACAGGCACCGACATCGGTCATGTGCAAATAGGCAAAGTCAGTGGTGTCAGGCAGGTGGCAACCAACATCAGTAGTATAATTGGCATCGATGACTAGGTTAGTCACATGGAATTGACGTCGATCGGATGCAGACTGGGTGGTGACTAACATCGGTCACTGGAATGGATTTTGGGCAGATAACAAGCTGTCAAGGAGTCTCAAATGCCCATGTGGAGGACTAAAAGGGTAAGTAAGCCTCAAATTCATTATTCCTCTTCTTTATACTATTTGTTGCTCACTGCAGAGTAGGAAGGATCCAGGAAATAGTGGGAGCATGGCATGAATTCTTCGGAGAAGAACCAAATGGGAGATTTGGTAGAGTTTCCAGCTGGGATAAAAGCACTGAGAGACGAATGGATTCCTTGGTTAAAGAATAGAGAGAATGGCCACGTGAGATGAAAGGCCAGGTCATATGGTCTTAAGGAAGCTGTAGGATAGTGGTACAGGTTTGACAGGTGTATGACAAAGTAGGGCTTTAGTCAATGTCAGTGTAACCATTGTGTTTGTCTTACTAGGGTGGATAATGGTCATGACATTATCTTTTTACTGTATGTGGATGGTATGCTTGTTGCAGGTTCAGACATACAAGATTTTGCTAAGCTAAAGGTAAGGTTAGTTCAGTGGTGTGCCATGAAGAATTTGGGAGCAACAAAATTCTTTGGCATGAGTATTCTTAGAGACAGGTAAGATCACAGGTTGATGTTGTCTTAGGATGATTGTGTGAAGGTAGTGCAGGATGTAGAATGGCAAGCGCACCTATGGATGGATAGTTCACAGAATAGGGTCCCCAATCACATGATGAGGTTGAGTACATGTGTACTCCCTAATATTTCCCCAGTAGTGGGAGTTGTTAGCAGGTTTGTGGCCAATCCAAGAAAGAAGTACTGGAGAGTAGTTTAATGGATTCTCAGGTATATGAGAGGGACCAGTTAACATGCTATGTAGGGTCAGGCAGTTTAGATATGGTAGGTTACTTGGATGACAGGTGTTGCATCATAGGATGTGTGGTGGTTGGTCTTCAAGATTGAGCTTGAAGAGGGATACAAGCCAACAAACAAATTAGATGGTGTACAGGTATAGGTATAGGTACAACTGTTTATCTCCAAGTGGGAGATTATTAGGTTGTGGAGCTAAAAGCTTCACCCAGATGTAAACATGGAGGGTTGCTGAGTGTCACAATCACCAGCATCAGTCAGGCCAACTGATGTCGATCAGGTGTAGATATGAAGTTACCGACATTGGTCAGGGATAGGCCGTTGTTGGTCATCCCTAGACAGATAGGGACCGACGTCGGTCACTTGTGTGGTTTAGAACTGCAAGTTTCACGGACAATTTTTTAATGAACCGATTGTCTGCATGTTAAAGGATAATTTTAGTCTTGAGCCACTTGTCTAATTAAAATTAAAATGAGCCTACCTTCTTATGACATTTTCCCTATTCTTCAAGACCCCTTATAGAGTTTTAGTCTATAGTGAATATTGGGTACTTGTACCAAAAATTAGGTGGAACTAAATGTAATAATGAGACCTCATATCCTAATATACTATATTACCACACCCTAATAGACCTTGACTCTGTTATGAATCCAAGTATGGAGTTTAAGCTTAGACTATAATAGGAAATGTTCCAAAGAAGTATCACATCTTTTAGCATGATTTTGAGCTTTGAATTTTGATCATTGAATTTTGTTCAAATGATTTGGATTTTAAGTTTTATGGAATTTTTTATTCCTCCTCCATAGTTATTCATAAGAATAAAACATGAGTGATATATATGGTTAACATAAATCATCTTATACCTTGGTTACAAGAGAGTACTTAAAACTAATGTCAGCTTAAAAATTACTTAGACTTGATCAGAAGTGAATATGTAATATCATGACTAATATTATGTCTTCTTAAGATGAGGGATATATAAGGGAAATGGGGATCATTAGATATCTATTTAAATAATGGTAAAATGATCCATATGCTTCATAACTAATCATAAGGAGAATATGATAGTTTAGGGTGTGGTTTTATTTGCCAACTCACATAAATAACTATATATTTGACAAGTGATCTAGCATAAACATCCAAGTAATGAAAAAATTTCAAATATAGGGGCAAGCAAGTGTTTTCAAAGTATGTAAAGAGATAAAATTAAAGCATGAATATTGAATGTAGAAATCTTCAGTATTTTGTAAAACAAGAATCATGAATGTAAGAGTAATAATATACAAATAAAGAAAATAAATAAACAATAAGAAAGGCATCATAAATATTATAATGATGTAAAAATATAAAAAATTAATCAATTAGAAGTGTGAGGCATAATATGCCATAGCAAAATAATGAGTTTAGAAATACTAATAGATTTCATGGCACACATCATCAATAACATTTGTTAGGTCCTCGTGTAACTGGGATCTAGATTTGACCTTAGTATTATTTATCTTCACTGAGAGACATGTGAGGACTTCCTATCACATTGTATCAATGGAGAATGTATAGATGCTAGAAGAAGGTGGTTGTGTCTATGGCATATCCTATGTTGGGTAATCAATGTGAGGAATTGGTACCCTAATGTGAGTGAAATCTTCTAATATTTGGGATGATGAAGGTGGTCGGGAAGGGGTAGCCTTAAACCATAAATGACCCTATGCATGTTGTTTATAAGGTAATGGTGTAGGTTGTGGAAAATCATGGAAGTGTTGTTGTAAGATTCTACACCTATATGTATGATGTGTATCACATTGATGCCAAAGGTAATAAACCTTCTGATGTTTAGGGATGTATTATGGAATGATATTATGGGGAGGTATATTATTATCAATATAATGTGCCTTATTTTGACAAAGCACATCAATATTTTACAGAAGTTATTAGTAGTGTGTAGAGGTATGTGTTATGATATCATGAAAATAACAAGTACATCTAGGATTAGCTGAGTCTAGAGGTATACTATCTGTAGTAGGAGTATAACCTAAGACCTACTAATGTGATAAGAACTTATGATATGCATGAAAATATTTAGCCAAATTACCAACAACCTTATATAACTCATAATATGGATCATATTCCCATCATGTAGGTAGAGGATAAATCTTAGGAAAATATAGTATGCCATCACCATCAATAGTAAAAATTGAAATAGAGTCTATGATCTAGGCTCAATAACTATGTTAGATTCATGAAATGCATTCAAAATAATGTGGAAAACATCTCAAAAGGGAGCAAGCTTCAGAGATCAAAAAACTTGGCAAACCAATATGGTCCCATCATGTCATGATCAAGAAGCATGCTTTGAATAGGTTTAATAGTGACTAGGTGAGAATTAGTATGTGTGTGTGTGTGCTCTATATCTAACCTATCAACATCAAAATAAGATGAGATAATGTCAAGTGAAAGAGAAGAAGAAGGAACTACATCAATAAAACTAATAACTTGAAAGGAATATTGTAAATAAGAATGATATCTAAGTAATTCAACATTTTAGCTTGGTCAAAACCAGCTAAGAAAGGGTCATATAAATAATAGCCATCATTGTAATAAAGAGTATGAAGATTGATAGAGAAAGCATAAATTTTCTTATCAGTTGAAGAATCATTAGGACTAGATTGTTTAGTGTTGGTTAGAGTAACAAGAATTTCACTGATTAGTTTTTTTCAAAACTGAGGTCGCAAAGAAGGAGGTAATTGAGTAATTATGTGTGAAGGGAGATCAAAAGTTTTAATTTTAAAACTTATCTCATCTAGTTCATCTTCATCATAATCTGAAAGGTTAGGCATGATATTGCCTATAAATTCAAGGTAGCCATTGTAACCTCTAGTAGAGTTGATGGAGTAATTAAATCATTGAGATTCATGAAAAGGAATGCTACGTAAAGGTTCAAGGGTAGGAATCTTAAACACACCATATTCTTGGAATTATTCAAAATTCCAAGGGTTCGTATCTCCTTGAATATTTCAAACAACACCATTATAAATAAATTTAACACATTGACATATCAATGAGGTGATAGATTTGATACGGTGTGTCCAAGTTCAATTGATTAAGATGTATATGATAATATAAAATTGAAGATCATGAATTTGATTCAAACCGTGACATGAGGAATTGTAATAGGAAGCCAAAAATAATATGAACTTCCCTGTTCAATATGATGTGTGTTATGATTCATGTAAAAGAGAAAACCCTTGGTAAAAAAATAAAAAAGTAATATCAACATGTTTAATTTATCCTAACAATATTCATCACCAACCATCTCAACTTGGAAAAATATAAAGTATGTATTACAATTCAATCTAGAAGCAAAAAAAAAACATTAAAGGTAAATGTTGTAAATAGGTGTATATGTATTTTTTTCTTTATTTTAAAAAACTAACTAACCTAGAAAAAAGGTTGTGCATTACCATTTTAAATTGGATAAGTTTATCCAACACTCACAAACTCATTGAATTTATTTGGACAACCAATCACAAATTTTTAATATTTAATAATTTTTAGTATAAATTTTATGATTTGTGAAGAGTGTGAACCCCATTATTTTATAAGTGTTGCTTAAGCTCAAGGTTTCCAAAATATTTTTTTCTAGTGAATATTTATTCAAACATATTTCAAAATATTAATAAAAAAATCATTAATCAAAACATTTTTTAATAATAATAATAATAATAATAATAATAATAATAATAATAATAATAATAATAATAATTCTTCCACATTATCCTTATAAAATAATAGATAAAAATATCTTAAGTAAAACTCTCTCCTCCCACCTTTATCTTGAAATACCTTCAATTACGTTAGTTATCCCTCTCCTCCAACCTTATCTCCAAAGACATTCCACAACTATTAGCTTTGAATCCCTCTCTCCTAATCTCAACATTTCAATATTATATACTTGTCTTCATGTGACCACACTAAGTATTTATGATTTTGTTATTTTCAATAAAATAAAATATTTTTTTAATTCACTTTAACATATAAATTGGAACATAAATTAATACATAATCAATATGATAATTCAAAAAAATAAACTCACTATTTTATATATATATATATATATATATATATATATACATATATATATATATATATACATATATATATATATATATATACATATATATATATATATATATATACATATATATATATATATATATATATATATATATATATATATATATTATATATATATATATATATATATATATACATAATGTTCAAACCTCCAAAAATAAGGGCATAAAGTACCTAAACCCTACAGAAGGAATGAAAAATAGTTGAGTTTTTATTGAGCTTGTTTGGGCATTCTATAAATTTTGAATGATTTTTTTGTAGATATGACACTTGGATATTGTAGAAGATCATCTTGATAATAGATTTTCTTGTTTAGGGGCTTTCAAATGATTGTATTCAAGTTATAATAATATTAGTTCTAAAAGTAAGAAAGATCAACAAAAGTAATAAACACTAGCATAGTTAAGATAATGCCAAAAACTAAGCCTACATCCATAAAAAATTGGTATAACATAGCATTAAGATAGCAAATGCCCCAAAAAATTAGTCATTACCAAATACATAACATCCATATAATATATTATCAAATTGAAACCATATTACAATCTAACCTACAAACTAGGCTATTAGAAAATCAAATTAGGATTTATAAAAAAATAAATCTAGACATATTATTCAAAACAAATGACTCTGGTGTATGTTGCATGATAATCTATAATCATGGAATTAGAAATAAGGTATCTAACATCATACACATGAATCATAATTTCCTTGGATATGGATTTAATATCATAGATGTTACAAATATTGTAAGGGGAGAGAGATTTAACTAAAACACCATAGATCTACACTGCAAAAAAAAACCTTGCATGTTGACAGTTTATGAAGAATAATCCTGAAAAATAATAGAAACTATTACAAAAGACTCGTTCAATTTTATAGTAAATTACAACACTACACAATTACCATGACTATTAAAAGTATTATTATTTCATTGATATTTCTTAAAATGCACTTTAGTATAGACCAAAATCAAGGTAAGTGCACAGAGTTCAGGGACAAAAAGTGGCTTACCCATGGACGTGATTTTAAAATTTTAGAAATCTGAACTTCTGTAGATAATTCGAGATATCTACACTCCAAATTTGAAGATGGTATAAGAACATGAAATGTATCATTTTGAGTCTATTTTCAAATACAATAATGTTTTTTAAAAATGGTTTCCAAGACATTAATGTTTTTTAAAAATGGTTAAGTATAACTAGGTCAAACATCTAAAATTTGAAGAGGAACAAAAAACATCAACTGTATTGCACACCATTTTTTGAGAAATGTTTAATATTATTTTAAACCCTTTGGGAAAACTTTATATAAGATCTTATAGTAGGTCACCTATATAATTAATACTTTTTTTAATGAATTTTACGAGTAAATAGATCCTAAAAACTAACAAATAAATGGATATCCATCCGTGCAACATGCCTAACTACCTCAAAAAAAATGAAAATCATTTTTTTAATGTATGTATAATTAGGCATACTTGGTCACCATATAACTTATTTTTCACTTGGATCAATGAAAGACAAATTACACGAATGTGTATAGGCATGTATGATTATGGCATGTAGTGGCCTAAAAAAGGCATAGTTAGAAATCAACATAGTTTGAAACCTTAAATTAGTCCAAAAATTATACAAATCATATTTTTGGAAAGAGAAGACCATGCTCATCATGACGATATCAAGTTTTTGAATTTTCACTTTGAAATTATTAGTGTATTTGGTAATCAAATTTGAAATTTGTTGTTTATTTTCATACCAGTCAAAACTCGGTTGTACATTGATAGTCTAAGCCTTTAGCTCAAGAATCCAACCCATTCCTGAGCTAAAAGGCACATAAATTGAATTCAAATTCAAATACCATGATCACATTATTAATGTGATCATGTTAATTAATAACATGATCATGTTAATAATGTAATCACATTACATATTCTCAACACCCTAAAACTCAAATAAGAACCATTAGGCCTAGTAGTCTTAAGATCAAATATTGGTTGGTTAAGATTGTTGTTTGGGACCAATGTTCTTGTCAAGAATTGATGGCATTGAATGATAATTAGAGATTTATTAACCTATGAATCAATTTATTGTTCCTTTGATCCCAATATGGTGTGAAATCGAGCCAATAAATCCCAAATTGACATTAGATAGACATATTTCCTTGGATGAAGCATGGTTGTCCCTAATTACATATCAAACTAAACTAAATACTTGGTTTTTAATAATATGGTGTGAAATTAGAGACCCAACTGACATCATATGGACATAATTCCTTTCTCAGGGCTCATTTAACCTTGATTTTGTATTAGATTAAACTAAATTTTCAATTAGTTTACTATGGTGTGCTATCAAATCCCTAATTGACATTATATTGAAGGAATTCCTTTCATAGCGATAAATTACTTTTAATTACAAATTACACTGAAGAAAATATTTGATTGGTTAAATATGATGTGCTATTAGGAAAAAATATTAACAATGGACATTAGATGGACACAATTCATTACATGGGGTGAAAAATACCTCAATTGATAATCTAGGTGGAAGCAGTTAATTACATAGGACTTGGTTGTCCTCAATTATGTATAGTATTTAAAAAAAATCAATTGATTTGACATGGTTTAATTAGAGCCCCAAATGACATTAGATTGATGTAATTCCTTGCTTGGGGATTGAGTGGCCCCAATTGCATATCATATTGAACCTAAATACTCAATTTATTCAATATGGTGTGCAATCAAGGCCAATGAAACCCAAAATTACTTTCATGGGGCTCAGTTGGCCCCAATTATTTATAAGATAAAACCAAATACATGATTAGCTAGATATAGTTTACAATCAGGGCCAATGAAGTTGTAATTGACATTAGATGTATTTAGTTACTTGCATGAACCTTGGTTGGCCATAATTATATATCCAACTAAGCTAAATACTTGGTTGATTCAATATGTTATGTATTTGGGACCAATAGAGCCCCCTGTTGATAGTAGAAGGATGAAATTTCTTACACAAGGCTTGTTTGGACTAAATTTCATATCATATTGAACCAAATATTCTTTCAGTTGAATTTGGTACACAATCAGAATCCTAATTGTTATTAGATGGATGTAATTCCTTACAGAGGGCTTAATTGGTCCTAATTTCATATTAGATTGACTCAAACACTCAATTATTTGAATAAGGTATGTAATTATGGCCCTAATTAAAATTATGTTGACATAATTCCTTTGGAAAGCCTCGATTAACCCTAATTATGTATCATCTAGTACCAAATACTTGATTGGTTCAATATGGTATGCAATCATGGCCAAGTAAGCCCCAATTTACATTATATATGAATGTAATTACTTGCACACAGCTCATTTAGACTGAATTACATATCAAATTGAAAAAATACTTATTTTTTTAAAATGGTGAACACTTGGATCCCCAATTGACATCATATGGATGAAATTCCTTACATTGAGGCTCAATAGACCCTTGGGATCAATTTATCCCCAATTAGCATACTTTATATATAGTAATAATTAGGTTCAAAGGGATGAATTTGGTTAAAATTGCATTAGTCACTACCACAATTCACTTTGTAGGCTCAATTGTGATGATGTGGGGGATAATTGATCCCAAATTCACATTTTTTACTCATAGATCTAGGTTCAAAGAGCTCAAATTTGCCCTAATCACCATTACAATTGTACTTTGTATACCCTAAAACCTACACCCCAATCCCTAAAGTCTAAACCATAAATATAAACTCTCTAAACCTTGAACTAATCATTTTAGCCCAAATTAACATCATTTAGACTAAGAATTAAGTTCACATGACTTATTTCCCCATTTAACTAATTCACTCAATCTACATGATGACATCCATGGTATAATGACAACCCAAAAACACATTCTATAGTAAAAAATGGGTCCAAGTGATTCAAATTGTCCTCAATTATCATTATGATTGACCCTATGTACCCTAAACCATGTATATACATTAAAACCTAGAATCTATAAACCATAAACCATAAACACTATACCGTAAATTATAAACCACAAACTTTCCCTATTTACCAACTTTAATTTAGTCCCAATTAACATCCTTTGTAGTAAGAATTAGGTTTGAACACATGGCATAGAGCGATTAGGCATTAATATACATGTCCTTAAACTTAAACCCTATGCCCTAATCCCTAAAACATAAATTTTAATCCCTGTGAACTAATTCCCACTACATGCCATAAACATACATGCCTTATGATATAACTGATTTTATCATGGGATGTCATAAAATACACTTTTTAAACCTATGGCTAAAGCCTTTAGGGTACCAATCTAGTTGTACCTCTGAAATAAATTAGGGCTAGTTGACCAAAGAGGAAGAGCTAGTTGATTCTTTTAATCGAGGAGGAATTTGAGGCTAATTTAAACCCCTTCAATAACAAGATATGATTTGGGGAAAAATCAAAAGATTGATCTCTTCTATTATGAATTGATCCAATTAGTCAATTTATGTAATTCCCTGCATGATTTGGGAAAAATTGATCCCATAAACCAAATTTATGGCTCAATAGATTGTATAACATGTATGAAACATGTACTTGGCATAATTGACCCTACTTTTATCAAAAATGCAAACATAAAGGTAATCAAGTCATAAATAGGTGTCATAAGTAGCTCAAATGTTATTTAATTACCTTAGTGATTAGACCCTATATCCAATATATTAAACACTATACATTGTACCATTTACATTAAAACCTAAGCGATAACCCCTAAACTCTTTAAATTATAGACCCTAAACTATAAACTAATAAATTTAACCCCAATTAACATCCTATATATATATATATATAGTAAGAATTAGGTTCATAGGGATGAACTTGGTTAAAATTGCATTCGCCATTACCATAATTGACTTTGTAGGCTTAGTATGTGATGATGTGGGGGATAATTGATCCCAAATTCACATTCTTTACTCACATAACTAGGTTTAAGGAGCTCAAATTTTCCCCAATCACCATCATGTTTGTACCTCATATACCCTAAAACCTATTACCTAAGCCCTAATCCCTAAAGTTCATAATCCCTAAACTCTAAACCATAAATATAAACTCTTTAAACCTTGAACCAATCATTTTAGCCCAAATTAACATCATTTAAACTAAGAATTAAGTTTATAGGGCTCGATTTGGCCTAAATCACATAACTGATTGCCCCATTTGACTAATTCACTCAATATGCATGATGACATCTAGGGTAAAATAATAACCCAAAAATACATTTTATAGTCACAAATGGGTCCAACTGATTCAAATTATCCTCAATTATCTTTGTGATTGACCCTATGTACCCTAAACCATGTATATACATTAAAACCTAGAAGCTATGAACCATAAAACCTAAACACTATACCCTAAATTTTAAACCATAAGCTTTCCCTATTTTCCAATTTATTTAGTCCTAATTAACATACTTTGTATTAAGAATTAGGTTCACATGGCATAGAATGATTAGACAAATTATATATAGGTATTTAAACCTAAACCCTAAACCCTAATCCCTAAAACATAAATTGTAAGATCTATGCCTAAATGCCCACTACATGATGTAAACATACATGACTTATGATATAACTAATTTTATCATGAGATGTCATAAAATGCATTTTTTAAACATATGGCCAAAGCTTAGCCTTTGGAGTACTAATCTAGCTATGCATTTGAAGTAAATTGGGGCTATTTCGAGCCCCTTTAACCTAATTGCATGATTATGCAATATTAATTAAGAGTTGATCAAATCCAATTTTAATTCAGAGTTCAATTCAAAAAAGGTCCCAAATCAAACCAAATCTTACACCATTATGAATAACCCATCAAGATCTTTTTGATGATATGTGGAACTTTGAAAATAGAGCTCGTATGCTCCTTGTGTAACCAGTCAAAGTTCTAGTCAAAGCCAGTAAACAAATGGTCAAATCTAGTCAAACTAAAAAATTTAACCATCATGGAATATTTTAAATCTAGTTCCATGATGTGGATCTTATTGTAAGCTTTTCATCACATTTTATGGTTCAAAAAATGAAGTCTGTATGCGAAAGTTATGGTCAAAATGATGACATGGTAATAAAGTGATGTGGCAATATGATTTGACCCAAGTCTTTAATATTTAGGGATAAACATATTCCATCATATATTGGGGAATAATTATCACCCCATATTTTTAAAATGTGATGGATAATTTAAAATCCCATAAAAATCAGGTATGGGATAATTATAAAATTTATTAAAATAAGATTATCGATAATCATCCCAATAAAAAAAAGTGGACTCATAAAAAGTATATAATGGGGTCAAAGGTGCATTTAAATTCATTTAAAATTTTCAAAGCTCTCATTAAGAGCTGACGATCCAAGATCTGAGAGCCAAAAGTTGAGAGCCAAGAGCTGAGAGCTAAGAGCCAGAGCCAAGAGCCAAGAGCCGAGAGCTTGAGCCAAGAGCCAAGAGTTGAGAGATAAGAGTCAAAGAGTTGAGGGCTAAGAGATAGAGATAGTTATTAGAGTTATATCTAGTGACATCAAAACATTTATTTACATATCGAGAACCCCTATTAGGGATAAGGTGATGTATAAATAAATTTTTCATCAATAATCGATCAATTCTGCCTTTGAGTAGGACCCAAAGACGTAGCCCAGATCATGTGAACTCCATTAACAATTTTGTTTTTTATGTTTTAGTTGTTTTAAATTTCATTATTTCCATAGATTTGATTCAATTATTCAAATGTGGATGCAAGTTTTAATCAAACACAACACTTAACATAAATCAATTAAATGGCTAATGATCATTTGAAGGTGTAATTAGAAGGAATGAATACATAGATATTCATATTCAATTTTAATCCAATTTTTAAACACTTTAAGTCAATTTTGATCATTTATTTAAATCCATTATTCAGTATCCATTATAAACCAGAATTGAACTTAAAGGGTTCGAAAGGGGTTTACGAATCAATTTTGGTATCAGAGTAGTTAGAATGTAGGGATTAGCTTCTAATTATGTAAAAGTTTGATTTTAGTTGGTTGCATTTAGTTTGTGTAGACATATGGACTTGTTTAATCTTCTAGTGTAGTGTGTAGTTGTTAGAGATATAGGTTATTTACAGGATTAGTAAACCATGGGCAAAGGTCTGAAGAGATAAAGACTAGAGGAGCTTAAAGGCTTCAACTGTTAAATAGAAAACTCTGAGCTGAGAAGGATGCTGAAGTCCTTAGAAGATGAAAAGAAAGAGCTGCAAGATAGACTGCTATCTCATGGGAAGTTTCTCTCAAGGATCATCCATTAGTTACAACTTGAGTTCTAAGCCAAGGACAACTTATTATCATAGTCACAAAATGGTGAAGAAATGGAGGAGAAAACAAAGTCTACGAGGCCATCCTTTACAATAGATGCAAAAACCCAAATAGAGGTTTGTATTGTAATTAATTTAACATGTTATTACTTTTCTTCCCATAAATCTATGTCTTATGGGGAATTTGAGAAGCATACTCATGGTATTGGCTCTAAGTTGCTAATCAAGATGGGTTTTAATGGAAAGGGCCTTGGCATTAATGGCCAAAGAATTACTAATCACATACGGGTTGAGGAAAGACCTCAATATACAATTTTTGGATTTGTTAGTGGTAATGGAGAAGTTGGAGAATTCTCCAAAATAGCTGAAACAAGAGAAGATTCAAGAGATAATCCCAAGCCACTACCAATTTAGCCTATTCAAAGAGATGGAAAAGTTTATAATCTGAAATCTAGAAAGGGGCAACCCCTCAATTATGGAAAATGCATCCAAAATAAATGAAAGGCATCTCCATTTAGAGATGAACATCCCAACAGAGAATGTAAAATAATTTCTCCTCATCATGCTTGCAAATAAGATAGCCCTAAAAGGTATTATAAGCATAAATATTCCAATGTCTTCTTGATTATGAGAAGAATGGTCTTGGTACACAAAATTTATGGTATAAATGTCCATGTACATTTTATGGATTAATTAACCATTATATGGCTATGTGTTAGAAGAGAAAATATTTAGAAAGAAAGGTTATGTCCCTCAAGAAAGAGACAAGTTGTAAAGACCACTTTCCAAGCCAAAATATGGAGAATGACAAGAGGGTTTTGTTGTCTAAGAAAATGTACAAGAATTATTACACTCATTGTAATATGAGTGGTCATTGGGTTGACAAGTGTTGGAAGCTTCATCCATAACTTCGTTCAGATAATCACAAGAAAAAAATTATGCATGCACCCTTGAAGAAAGAGGTAGAAGATGAAAGAGTTGGTAAATTACCAAAAATCCAAGAGGAAACCCATGAAGAATCTCACCTATCTAAAGAAGATTATATCAAGAAGGACCATTCCAAAGTGGAGCATCCATTAAACTGGATCGATAAGAAATGGATAGAATTTTTGCAAAGCTAAGTCTTATTTAGCATGCTTAAAGTCACCTTCAAATCACTTTATTTGGTTTTCATTGTTAAATAAGCCCGAAAGGAACTAACCTCATTTGTTTGAGCAAGTGTGGAGGTAGATCACTCCTTTAGAGTGAAAAATGGAGTAGTAATCCAAATGAGAAGCATATTTTGAACAACCCATTGTTAGTGGTTGTATCATTTATTATTTTATGTTCTCACATTAATATTGGCATATTTGTGCTTACCTTTTCTTGTAGAATTTTTCAAGATGGTAAAGAAGATCCATTAAGAGTGAACATTGAAAAAAATCTCTAAATCAGATTTGGCGTATAAAAACAGTGGAAAGACATGTTACACATAGCTAAAGATTTTTTTTCGAAAGGAAGATAATTAGACATGAATCAACATGTGAAGTGCTTCCAAGGTAAGTATCACTTAGTTATACATTATTGTTTTGGATCAATTTTGATATCCATTTTCATTGAAATACATGTTTTCAATATATGTGTAATCATAGTATTAATATTTGTAAAAGACCCTAAGAAGGGCACTGTTTGTAACCTATATGTTGCATTGTAAAACCCCATGAAGGGAAATTTGTAAAAGTGATGATATGATATTGCTTATTGTATGCAACATAGTTTTATATACTTTTGAGAATAATAGGGAGAATATAGATTACATTTATATAATGGGAAAGCATTACCTTAGCAGATCAGTGTCATGCAACATAAAAGATCACTAGGCTTATCTGTGTAGAGGCTCTTGAGAAGCCATGCAACAAAAGAAGTCATTTCATTATGAATCCTAGTTCTATGTAGAGGCTATTGATGGTCATACAGTAGCATATGATTTGTGGAAGGTGTGATCAATTGATTGTTACAAGCATTGTGGGCATAGTTGCAAAACCTGAGTAGACTGATAAAGACTCGTTAGAATTCTTTAGAATCGATAGGTAGTTTAGAGGATCAAGTTGGGTACCATATTTTGGTGGACCAAAATCCTTCTTAGTGGGGAGGATTAATCCAGAGGTTAATTCAAAAAAGGTCCTAGATCAGACTAAATCCTACACCATTATGAATATCCCAACAAGAGCTTTTTGATGGTATGTGGAACTTCAAAAACAAATTTCATATGCTCCTTGTGTAGCCAATCAAAGTTCCAATCAAAACTAGTCAATAGGTGGTAAAATTTGGCCAAACTAAAAAAATTAACCATCATTTAATATTAAAAATCTAGTTACATGATATAGATCTTGTCATAAGCTTTTCATCATATTTTATGATTTGAAAAATGGAGTCTTTATGTGAAAGTTATGACGAGTCAAAGTTATGCTAAAAATGATGGCATGGAAATAAAGTGATGTGGAAATATGATTCAACCCAAGTATTTAATATTTGAGGATAAATATATTCCATCATATATTAAGGAATAATTATCACCCCATATTTTTAAAATGTGATTGATAATTTAAAATCCCATAAAAATTGGGTATGGGATAATTATGAAATTTATTAAAATAAGATTGTGGATAATCATCCCAATCAAAAAAATGGATCTATAACAAGTATATAAAGGGGTCAAAGGTTCATTTCAATTCATTCAAAAGTTTCAAATCTCTCATCGAGAGCTAAAGAGTTGAGAGCTAAAAGTCAAGAGCTGAGAGTCGAGAGCCAGATCCAAGAGCTAAGAGCCAGAGCTGAGAGCCAAGAGCTAAGAGTTAAGAGCTATATCCAAGAGCTGAGAGCCAGAGCCAAAACTAATGTTGAGAGCTGAGAGTCAAAAAGTTGAGAGCTAAGAGCTAGATCTAGTTTCTAGAGCTAGAGCCAGTGGCATCAAAACATTTATTTATAGATTGAGAACCCTTACTAGGGATACGTTGATGTATAAATAAATTTTTCATCAATAATCAATCAGTTCTACCTTTAAGCAGGACCTAGAGACATAACCCAGATCGGGTGAACTCCATTAATAATTCTAGTGTTTGTGTTTTGGTTGTTTTACATTTCATTATTTCCATAGATTTGATTCAATTATTCAAATTTGGATGCAAGTTTTAATCAAACACAACACTTAACAGAAATCAATTAAATAGCTAATGATCATTTGAAGGTGTAATTAGAAGGAATGAATACATAGATATTCATATTCAGTTTTAATCCAATTTGTAAACACTTTAAATCAATTTTGATCATTTATTTAAATCCATTATTCAGTGTCCATTATAAATTAAAAATAAACTTGAAGGGTTTGAAAGGGGTTTATATATCAAATTTGCCCCAATCACCATCATGGTTGTAGCTCATATACCCTAAAACCTATACCACAAGCCCTAATGCTTAAAGTTCCTAATCCCTAAACTCTAAACCATAAATATAAACTCTTTAAACATTGAACCAATCATTTTATCCCAAATTAACATCATTTAGACTAAGAATTATCTTTATGATTAACCTCACGTACCCTAAACACTATACCCTAAATTGTAAACCAAAAACTTTTCCTATTTACCAATTGTTAGTCCCAATTAACATCCTTTATATTAAAAATTAGGTTCACACATGGCACAGAGTGATTAGACCTTATATACACCCTTAAACCCAAACCTTACATGTCATAATCCCTAAACCCTAAAGCATAAACTGTAAACCCTAATCTCTAAAACATATATTGTAATCCTTAATCCCTAATCCATAAAACTTATGCACTAATGCCTTAATACCTAATTCATAATCCCTTATCTATATTAAGTATAATGTGATAGAGTTATTTAATAACATGATCATGTTATTCTTAACATAGACAACACTTGATTCTCATTGTCAATTACCAACCCCAAAGCTTATATTGACAATAACATGATCACATTATTATATAACATAATCATGTTATTGTCAATATAAGCTTATCAATGTGTTGGATGGAACAAAACCTTATACAAGACATAACACAATCACATTATGTAATAACATGATCATGTTATAAATATGATCATATAATATAACAAAATCACATTATGCTTATTTTAGATTAAGTTCATTTATTAATGACTATTTTTAACCCAAATCAAGAATTCTATCCCCACAAACATTCTCTACATACTTCTATGAGATCTACAGTACTTATGTACTTGACCCTAGCTTTGAAAAGTTGTCAATTATCCCTTTTGATGGGTTTCAAATAACGTTCAAAGAGGAAGAGGAAGATTTTGAAGAAAAAAACACCAGAGGAATTAAAATATTTGAGAGAGAACATAAGCTATGAATGCAAAAACTTCATGGTAGATAAGTTACAAACCCTAATCTTGATGGACCAAATGCCATAGATAATGAGCCAATTAAAGATAATGAATTAAAAAATGATGAAATTAACCATAATAAATTTAATAATGTTGAAATTGACCATAATGAAATGAATAATAATGAAAATGAAAATAATGAATCAGTTAATGTTAGAAGTTCACATTCAAAGTTTCATGTTTTTGATTTTGTTGATGAAGAGTCTATGTATGATGCTTCACCCCCCATGAATGAATAAAAATTGATGGAAACAAATAATGATGAAATTAACCATCAAGAAAATTTTATGAAAACATATAATGAATAAATTAACAATGAATAAAATGTCATCTCACCTCTAAACAATAAAATTAATAATTATTTTGAAATACCCTCTCAACAAATTCCACCATTACCAACACCTCCAAGAATTATGCATAGAAAAGACAATTACTTAATTAAAATTGAAGAAAATATTTTAGAACCAATGCATAACAAAATGTCTGATCGCCATTCAAAAAAAATAACTCAATAAATTTGGGATACATTCTTTCATAATTTGGAGTATGACAATCAAAGATTTCAATTATTTATTTCATTGATGAAATTGATTAAGATGAGACCTATAATGTACACATTAGGACTAAGAACATCTAACATGGATGATAAAAATAATGAAATTGTTGAAAATATACATGATGCATATCATATTGTAGGCCCAAAATCATGCATCAAAGATTGTAATGTTTCCCTAATTATACTTATGACTTGAGCAGTAAGTGACAAAATAGGGAAAAAATGAATAGTTTCAAAAACAAGCCGAACACTTAATATAAATAGAAGAACAATAATGAAATCAATTGAAAGATGTGAAAGACATAATAAAATAATACTAATGAGCTCTAGGCATTCTCTAGCAGACTTCCACAAAGGATAAGGTTGTAGTTGATACTCTTAAAGAGTTACTTGCTCAATTTTGGAAAGATAATACAAGAGTTTTGCCCAATGGAAGAGATGTTATGAAAAAAGATTTGGTTCTCATAACTTTGAACCATATCTAAAACATTTATTGGATATGACTCAAACACAATTATACTCTAATTTTGTAGAAAAACATCCACAAATTTCCATTTGTCAAAGATATTTTGAGATGGTAAAGCTTTTTTATGTTAAAATAAATCACACATGCACCACTTATTGTTGTAGGCAACATGTTTAATTTTCAATGCACTATGATGTTTTTCACCATATTCATTGTACTTTGAATACTAACAACATTTTGAAAGAGTATGGCATTGAATTGCCACCAAAATCAGCCAGAAAATTTATTCCAACTATCTTTTGTAAAAGACTAGATGGACCATTATTTTACAACAAATCATGTTTAAATAGAAATTGTAGCATTTGTGGTGGATTTCCAAAATTTAAAAAATGTATCCATGAGGAGATTATAAGTGCAATTGGATAGGAATTAGTTGGTTTAATCAAATATAAATTAGTGACTTATCAAGTAAAATATGGCAAACAATCTAAAAGGTGTGAGCTTGTTACAAAAAAGATACATGTTTCTAAATTTTTGGTCAAATTTAGGGAGAAGATTTTTTACGAGTATGAAAGGACCACACACAAGGATAGATGGTTGGATGAATATTTAAAGATAAGAAAGGATACATTACCGCATAGTTAAATTGTTTTAGTTGTTGATTTTGCTAAAAATTACACATTCAAACCCCAAATGGAATTTCAATTATAATATTACAACTCATCACAAGTTACCATATTTATGAATATAGTATTCATGCATGCACCTGATAGTATAGAGCAACAATGGAAAATATTAAGGGAGTATAATTTATATGTCAGCGATGACAGATCATATTGTTCATAGTATGTGCAAGGTTGTTTTCATAAGTTCTATGAATAGTTGAGTCAGAGGAACATTAATCTTAATCAACATTACATTTGGTCAGATAATTGCACATCATAATTCAAAAATGCATGGATGTTTTATTGGTTAAGAAAGATGCATGTTACCATTGGTGTAGAACACATTTGAAGTTTCACCGAGGCTGGCCATGGAAAAGGGGAGCATGGAGCATGTGTAAAAAGAGCTATTACAATGGAGGAGTTGAAATTTGAAGAGGGTGTTCATTTGATAGATGAAAAAATTATGGTTGAATGTTGTAATGAGAAAATGTGTCATGGTGCTCAACCAAATTCTATTATTCGTAGACATTTTTGGTTAATGGAGGAAGAACACTTGGTAAAGTATGAGGATTGTATGACTCTAATAGGATTAAGTGACCTCCACTCATTTCATAGCTCAAATGTAAGTTCTTAAACTATTCATATGAAACACTTGGCATATTTCAATTTTACATGTGTGGACTCTATTTGGAATGAGTGTGAGTCACAAGAGTGGATGGATGATTGGAACTCTAAAATTTTAATTCTAATTAACACATATCAGGTTTCAACAGCATTGAAACTTATAAATATGACATCATCAGATGACTTTGACCATGTATCTAATCTAGTGCAACCAAGTAAAATATTTTTCATTGTGTGAAATTTATTCTCATTAAATATATCTTCATATTGTCATTAAAAATGTTTTTTTATGATTCAGGGCATATTTTTTGCAATTATTGTAGATGAGGATAATGAAGAAGGCACTGATTACTACTTGTGTTAGTGTGTAGAGAGAAAGAAAAAAATGACTTCCCTAGTTATAGATGGAGAAAACATGGATGTCCCATTGGGTCAGTGGTAGTTACTAGAACTTGCTTTCAATGATATCCTATAAAAAATTTAGGTCAATGGTTGTTTGAAGAGTTTGAAACACACAAGAAGATACTGCACTATTCAAGTTTGATTCTTTCAATGAATATTCAATTACAAAAATATCATGATAGGCTATTAAACAAGAAACTATGGAAAGGTCGAGAGTCAGACCATAAAGTTATTCTTTATACTATCAAGGTTAGAGTAGATCATAGAGTTTCGTTAGATTGAAATATGGAGCTATGTTGACTTTTCAAATGTAGATGTAATTAATTTTACCAAATGTTTTTTTATTTTATAGGTAGTACATATATAAATTTCATTTTTTATTGCTTACTAACAATTTTTTTTAGGTTAGTGGTTCCAGATAAGCTTCCACCTTCACGTGGTTAGAGCACTATCAGTAAATAATTCTATATTCTTGAAGCTAAGAGAAGCTTAGGTTTTATGGGTATTTAAACTTGGCTAAAAAATGCATTTTTTGTATTGGGAAGGGTGTTCTTGAGGCCAAAATGGGTGGTGGGTTTATTGGTCAGGTCTGATGGGAGGCCAATAACCTAGTCATAAATATTATCTACCCCTTCAGACATGTTGGTAGTGTTAGTTTTCACTTAGGAAGCATCATAATTAGAGTTCTAAAACACAACTTAAAAACAACATTTATTGTCAGTGTTTCTGCTCTCCAAAATAGTAGTAAAAATACACTTTTGGGTGGATTTGAACATTGTGGTGGTGTGCTAACATGTAATTTTACTATATGGATGTGCTCAAAGTGATAAATGTGTTGATGGAGGTCTCAGAGGTAGAAATGCTAGTTGGAGCTCAAGAAGTTGCTTGTTCACTAACAAAAAGTTACATTTTTGGACTTGTCACTACAACTTGTCTAACAGATTGATCTCAAAGATTCAACTTGAGTGCTCTAGGGTATGATTAGAGGGCTTAAATAGGTACAGGAGGGATTTTATGGTTTGTGGAAATGAATTATTGTTTTCATTTTATGCATGTTTAAACTTGAGCTAAAAAATTGCATTTTTCTTATATTAGGAAGGGTGTTATTGAGGCTAGAATGGGTTGTGGGTTTGTCAATCAGGTCTGATGAGAGGCCAAGAACCTAGTCCTAGATGTTATCTACCCTCTATATGTGTTTTCAATGTCATTTTCACTTGGAAAGCATCAGAGTTAGAGTTTAGTAACCACAACTTAAACTTTGACAACATTTATTGTCAATGTTTCTGCTTTCCAAAACGGTAGTGAAAATGCACTTCTGGGTGGATTTGAATGTCGTGTCAGTGTGATAACATGTAATTTATCTATCTAAATGTGATCAAAGTGATATATTAGTAGGTGGAGTTTGTATAGGTAGAAATGCCAGTTGAAAGTCAAGAAGTTGCTTGTTTGCTAATAAAAAAATGAATTTTTGGACCCATCACTACAACTTATCTAATAGATTGATCTCAAAACTTCCACCTAAGTGCTATAGCATAATATTATAGGGCTTAAATAGGTATGGTAGGAATTTGACGATTTGTGGAAATGACTTACAATTTTTATTTTATGCATGTTTGAACTTAGGCTAAATAATTACATTTTTCTTGTATTGGGAAGGGTGTTCTTGAGGCCAAAATGGGTGGTGGGTTTGTCAATTGGGCCTGACAGGAGGCCAAGAACTTGGTTCTAGATGTTATGCCCCTTGTATTTATTGGTGGTATCATTTTTCACTTATGAAGCATTAGACTCAGAGTTTTACAACCACAATTTTAACTTTGACCACTTTGACAACTTCAACAACTTAAACAATTTTGAAAACTTTGAAAACTTAAAATAGAGACCTATAAACTTAATGAGTAATTTAACTATTTACCTATTGACTTATTGGAAACTTTGAAAACTTAAAAAAATTTGACAACTTTGACCTATTAGGTGGTATTGAGTAATTTACCTATTGACCTATAAAGTGACTTGTTGTGGATTATCCATTCAATGTATGTGATTGAATTAGTTTCATGTTATCCTTGAATGTCCTTGAGGCTATGAATATGTTGTCATTTGTGTAAGGTTGCAGGTGGATGAATGATTGTAAGTGGTAACCAAGAAGTGATTATAGGTCATAATCAAGGAAGGGAGATTGGAGTGATTCCAATAGGTTGGTAAGTTATGAGTCATCATGATATTAGTTTTTAATGTGTTGAACCTATATAGTCCTACGTAGAAATGAGTAAGACATATACCCATATACCCTATTTTGTCTATGACAGTCCAATATGAAAGTAAATAGTTGTTTCTCACGAAGGGAGTATGAATTTGGTGTAGATAATTATATATAGATTGAGAATGATCATTTAGGTGGAAGTTTAATTATTTTTTATATAAAATATAATTGTAAATAATCAACATACAGTCCTCTAGAACAAAGAAACTCTATTTATACCCTGGTTTGTGTTAACAGTCACATTGCAAAGGGAAGTAAGAGTTGTTTCTTAATATTATTAAGTATGCCATTGAATATATGGAATTCTAATATGGTCCCATCAGAAAATGGGGTTTTTAAGCTCTTATAAGATGCATGAGAGATTTTAAATTGAACTAATCCTCCATGTTGCTGTCACAAGCCTGTGCAGTGCCTTATTGTGCACAGTCAAGATAGAGAGGAGAGACTTTTATTGTATAAATGTGTATGCTAATGGATATAATGGTTTATATGTTTGGTATTAGGTGGAAATAAGGTAGTGAGAATTTTAAAATCCCTTAAGAGAGTCCTTGACACTCATTGATACACAAACCCTGTTTTCGTAATCCTAAATAGGACTAAAAAACATGTGTTTTGATGGTTAAAAGAGAGAATAAAGAGAAATGAGATGTATCACCTATTTTATAAGGTTTGTGGGATGAAAAAATACCTATATGTGGAATTTTTTCCTTTTAAACTTTTTATAACTTAAGATATTGAATTATATATCCCCTCAGCATGTGTAAAAGCCTAACTAGGGTTTCAAGAGTAAAAACCCCACATAAAGAGTTTTAAGCCTTGTAAATTAATTAAAATTCATAATATAGCATGTTTTGATGTATGGAAAATGAATAAATTGGTCTTGGTGTTTTTCAAGGCCATACAATACGGATTTGGTGACTGTGGATTTAAGATATGGCTAATTAGGCATAATTGAAGGGTGGTTTACATAGGAAGTCTAGCCTAAGAGTGGAGTTGGGTAATGACATTTGAAAAAAACCTGTAAGGAGATAGAGGGTGGATATAAAATATTTTAAATATCCATAAGAGTTGATATATTTCTCAAACCAATAGATTTTGCACAAAAAAAAAACTATAAGCCTAAGGAGACTATTGTGAGCCCTATATGTGGAATTGAATGTTGAAGTGTGTTTGAGAACTTTTAATAGGTTAAGGAAGGTATGATTTGACAATATAAGAACATATATGATAGAATAATAACTCCTTGAGACCTATATCAAGATTTGGTAATTCAAACCTAAGAGGATTGTCTAGTGAGAAGATAGTGAAAGAGTGAGAGGACGTTTGTGAATGGAGTGTATGAAATGAGTTAGAGAATGAATGTGAGAGGTTTTTAAGAGGTATAATGACAATAAGAAGTGTCTTAAAAGTGTAAAATAATTAGTTACAAAGAGAATAAGGCCATTAATCCTAAGTGATAAGAGTGTCATTAGTCATTTCCACTACACATAATGAAATAAAAACTTTAATTTAAAAAAATATGGGAGATCCAAGATTTATAGAATTGAAAAGAATAACTTTTTAATCTTCATTTGTGCATGTACAAAATGAAATATGAGATTAGATAGATAATAATTTGGAAGATCAAAACAAAACTATAAAATAACACACAATGAAATAAAAAGTGAATATAAATTAGATAGATTACCATGATAAGCATACAATATAGGCACATGTGTCAAATGTCAATAATACATAGATTTCTATGATAGTCATACAAAAAATTACATCTACCAATATAGTATCTAATTTTGTTTGAATGTCATATGCATATATGCAATGCCAAAAATGCATAAATTTCCATATATGCATACAAAAAAGTAAATCTCATATGTAAGACATCATATTCATCAAATAGCCTCCCTCTCTTTGCCTTCCTCAAAGAAGACTCTCCCTGGGATGCCCTGCTAGTAGATGGAGATCCCTCTAATGCCTTGGATTGCTCTATGGTTTGACTACGGGTCCTATGCTCATATCTAGCTTGTAGCCGAGCATGTTAAAATACAAGAATTATTATGAAATTAAAATACATTCAAATAATTGTTAAGAAATTAATTTTAAACTACAATAAAAAATCATATAAACATGCACTTATTACAAGCTTGTGATCCTACTCAATCTATTTTTCACGCTTAAACAATTGAATAGTAGGCTCAACTATCTAAATAGGCATATCAAATATGGGAGGAACATAAGAAGTTACCCTATTCATCATCTGAATGGGACTATCAGTTGTCATAGGAAAATCTTGCATACACAATACATTTACATAAGTTATATTTGCCCCAAGTACATGTACTAAAATTATTAAAACAAGTCTATTTTTACAATTCAAAATTATAAGAACTAATATATACCTCTATCAACACTTGTGCAGATGACATTGCAGTAGTAATGCCTATGTCTATATCAGCTCATAGAGAGGGAGGAGTGTCCACTCCAACCATCAATTGTTTATGTAAACAAGGTCTCACTTAGTTTTATATAAAGTATCAAATATTATATATGGAAACCAAAATGATCAATATAAGCACTTGTATATAAAAGATCTTTCTATATAAGTTAATGAATGCAATGCCACATTATAGGAAAAACATGTACGTGAAAATACACTTAGATAGGAATTGATAAGCCATCTATTGAAGTGTTAGAGAAACAACCTTGTACCAAAACCAAAATTAGAAGATTAGTGAAAGGGAATATATAATATACTAGTTTCTTTTTTTTCATTAATAAATATAAATATACTTGGGTCAAGATCTTCAATTTATACTATATTACATGTTGGACTATATTCGCTATTGATTTATTACTTGTCTAAAAATAGGTGTTTGACCTAGGTAGGACCCTCGTAACTACTTCTTTTTTGTATGGTCTTACAAGGTCATTTGATCCTATTATCACTTTTCAAGGAGAATAAAGAGTAGGCATGTTTGACAATCATCTCCTCTTCTTGAGAAATTATTTGGGCAACTAGTGGGTGGGTTTTGACACTCAAGCTAAATCTTAGCCTAATCACAAGGATGTATGTGTTGGGCATAACATTGATGATTATAGTAGTTCCTCATTATTTTGTTGGAGATAGTTGTTTAAGTAGATTGGTGTGGGATATTTATTGCACATGCCTACCATAATATATATATATATATATATATATATATATATATATATATATATATATATATATATATATATATATGTTGGGTGCACAAATATAGATGGGAAAGAGAGAAAAGGGATTGTTTAATATAAAAAATGAGGAAATAAATGTTACATGTGTAGTAATGTCAAGTTTGTGTCCTTATGGTTTTATATGCAATAAGGTCATAGGAATTTTAGTTTGCATTATTAGGAAAGTATTTGGGAAAGAAGTATATGAACGAGATTCCCATTTAATAGGATATTATCACTTCCAAGCTAATTTCCACTAGGAAAATGGGTGTATATTCATAAGGAAGCTTCAAATATTTTGTGGCAAAATGTGCTTATGTTTTATTTATAAATAATGTCTTATCCCTAGAAGCATGTAATATATTTTTTGTAAAATAGTGTATTGACCTTGTGTAATATAAAGAGAAAATGTACCACACGGGTAATGGGTAGAAGATATGAATACAATGTCTACATCCTTAATCAATGACCCTGTAAGAGCATTATAGGATGTTACTCCCAAGGAAGCATGGTCCAACATAAGACCATTCATGACTTTTATGTTTTTGATTGTGTTATTTTTGCATTAATTCTTAAGAAGAGAAGTAAATTAGATGCAAAGAATAAAACATATATGTTTGTTGTGTTATGTCTATTGTTAATGATGCACATTTATTCTCTTTTACATTAAATTCCCTTGCTATTATCACTCATTTTCAAGGGTAACATGTGTATTTATGTATAATGATAATGGTGACATAAGTCAAAATGAGAATATGAATATATTGAGCTTAACAACTTCATTTTCAAGATAGTGTTACCTAGAAAGACCCCTAGATAAGTGTTAGATTCATTTTATATAAGTATCCTTGTGGCATGTGAACTACCTTTATCTAATCTTGATTGAGATTATTCATGGAATATTTTTGGGATTTTTCAAAATTAGTTATATAAATACCATTTAGCCCCTTCTCATAGCTTCCAACTATTGTAAAGAACAAAGCAAGGATATAGAGAGAGAACATGAAAATAGAGTATGAAAATAAAGAAATATAAATTTAACTTAAACTTACAAGGATAATTTACATAGAGCATAATATTAACTCAAAATTTTACCTCTGTATAGGTAAATGGTGTCATCCTAACAAAGTCAGATGTAGTAGTGGATGGCCCAATAGCTAGATCTAAATATGTAAACAATGACCGTGACAAATCAAATGTTGTAAATGTTGGCTGTGATGATGAAGGAACCATCACCTCTTGTAACATAAAAAATGACATATATATATATATATATATATATTAATTGCTAGTTAAATTAAATTTGAAAATATAACTTAAATTTAACATGATATTTATATAAAATATACCTACATCTATGTGGTGATTGATGTTTGAATGCCAAATGTGTGTGATAAAAAATCATCACTCATAAGAATATGATCTAAGCCATCTAAACCATCGATGCCATCATCATCAAAAGGTCCTATGCACATAGCTCCACATGAACTAAAAGGGTAGGATCAGGGTTAGGTAGGTGGTGTATATGTAACATCACTCTATAAAAGCTTATTCGTATGTTGAATGAGTGTACCGGTGAGTAAACTAAGGGCATAGAGAGTGTCTATCTCCATGTCTTACTGAACTATGGAAGGGATCTCAAGATCAAGCGGCTTTTGGATATGGATATGTGTAGGTTGATTAGGTGCATGATGTACACCTGGTCAATCCTAAATAGAGCATTTTTCTCGACCCTAAAACTTAGTAAAATCAAAATAATTAAGAATCTCATTGAGGATAAAATCACATTAGAGTTTCCTTAAAAAATATAATAGAACCTCGTGGTTGTTACATGGTGGATAGTCAAAGACCATCCACCATCAATCTTAAAAATTGGTTGTAATTAAGTTATATACATAGCTATGGATAGGAAAATGCTTAGTAGTTATAGGAAATGGGGCATTGGTGGTTGGGTCGATGAATAGGGCACAAATGGAGGCTTTTTAAATTTATTTATTCTTGATTTGAAGGGCTGATAACTTGTCAACATAATATGCCCCATAAGTATCCCTATATGAGGTCCATCAGTCAATTTGACTTGTCATAGAGTCAATTTGACCTAATAAAGCCTCTAAGGAATTGGCTAGCTAGATGTGGTGGGGGTTGGTCAAAGTGGGATCCCTCATTTCGTCAATTTACTCTTGAATTTCAAGTTTGTTTCCTAGTGTTGTCAATCATAACCTCTTGACTGCCAAGGGGTTTTGGGTAACTGTAGGAGGGTTAGGTAGAGTGATAGGAGGAACAAGAGGGTTTTATGGAGGGTCAGGAGGAGGAGCAACTAGAGGGTTCTATGAAGGGTTAGGAGGGTTAGCAAGATGGGTTTTTTAAAAAAATTACAATTAAAAAATAGGGTTAAACAATGATAATTATGAAAAATTAGGGTTAAATAGGAAAGATTTCAATCACTTACCTCTCCTACGCAATGTCATCATCGATCAATAGGTTCATGAGATGAATCTGGTAGGTTCCTGGCACTCTCTGGTGTATTCCACGTAAAACGCAATCACAGAAGCTATGGGAGAGCGAGGGAACTCAAATGCAAAATGAGGATTTTACATTTGGGTTTCCTTTTTTATATTTTTTTTGAGATATAGGTAACACGATCATGTTATTATAATTTCTAATAATGCGATTATGTTATGGCTTGGTAACCACCAAGCCTAAATTATAATAATGTGATTACATTAATTAAATAACATGATCACATTATTAATTAACGTGATCGCATTATTGATAATGTCCATGGAATTGTCTTTCAATGATGTGCACTTACCCATCAATATACCATCCACATAAGTTTATCTATAGGGATATTCCCTTAACAAATTGTAAGATTAGTAAATTGTCATGCTTATTTAAATTGAGATGCCATTTAAACTCAAATTACTATATGCATTCTAGGTCTAACATATGTTGATACAAATTAATCGATTTAATGATGTAAATCTATACAATTATGGTTTTCTTGAGAAATTTTACCTAAACTACATCTAATTGTAATTAAATTATGGCATATGTTGTTTAACTACCTCACTCTGCCCGCTTTAGGTATTAGAGCTTGGATTTGCAAATCAGTGCTAGTCTCCCTGGTGTACTTGGATTTTTTATAGTTATATAGCAACAATTTAAAAAAACACATCCTTTACCAACTAGAGATAAACAAAAGAATTTTATCATTTTCAATAGAGAGAATATAGATAGAACAAATATGTTGCTTGTTCTTAGAAACTAGAAAAAGACAAACCCGTATTACTACATAATATTGAAAGACTTGGTCCTTTCATATTTGCATTTCTCAATTATTTCCATCACTCTTATAAATTTCAAACTTTATCATTGGTAAGCATCAATCAATCAATATTTCAATATTTTATGATTATGATTCACATACAATGCCAATTCAATGCATGCAAAAGAAGCTCAATGTAGTTAAACTATAATAAAAATATAACATTGTTGAACCCACAAAGTTAAAACTCCCAACAAATGGGACCCTAGTTCTTTTAGATACCTCTCAGCACATATCAGATCCATACAAATTTGAGTGTACTATCTCCTTGGAAATTTTTGATTTATAATGTTGGTTACATGTGTTACATTTGTCTTTTTATTAGTTTTTATTATTATTAAGACATATCTACAAAACCATAAGCCGTCAATGTTCTCCACACATCCACACCAAGAGTCCCAATTGATATTTTTAGATCACTACCCATGACTTATCACGAAGGAAATAAACTTGATGATAGATCACGGGGGTGATCCAAATATTGACGTTTAAAAATACTTCTATCCAATTTTTTCTGAAAAAATTTTTATTTTATTTTATGAACTGTGAAATGATTAAATCTTTTATAATGAGAGGTTTGTTTAAATCTAGTTGCACCAAATTTACTTTGAATTATTTTTAAAGAAATAGATATATTACTAGTTTTAAATGCCTTCTTCCAATAAGGAGAATAACTATTAATAACCTTTAAATAAATTTAAAATTTAAAATCCATATCACCATCACCACTACTCCCAAAATACTATTATAAATTACACCTATAAATATAATTTAAATTATATTAATAAAACAATAATTACATCTAATATTTATTTTAAAATATCTTAAACATATAAATAAAAATTCCACAAAATAATAATCTAATTAAAATTATTTTGTGAAGCCTTCAATTATTTAGACATTAATTATTTGTATGTATTTTGATTTTCTTTTTAATTTTTTACTTTCAAACTTTTAAAGTAAATAAGTACGAATGGTTTTTTTTTAAATTAGAGCTAGTTCTATCGTTAAAATACATAAAAACTTGAATTTTTTTCATTGAGTTAAAAAATAATATATATAATTTTTTTTTATTTTAATTGAAGAAAAAATAAAAAGAAACTAAATCAACAATAAATCATGTAAATAAATATTTAATTATTAAATATTAAATTATTTGAACAACAAAAATTTAGGTATTTGATATGGAGAGTCAAATGGCTAAGGTCAAAATCATGTTCTGGGTGACTTTAACGATATGGATGTCCATACTCCTAACTATTTGACCAAAGAAGCTCATTGATTTAGATGTACGCTTACTCATCATTATAATCTACTATATATTTGTTTCCTAAATATAAATTTTCTATATAATTCAATGATTTCATATAAACACTATCTGTTAAGACAAAAACATTCATTTAATACTTCTACAACATTCATCTAACAATAAATTTTTAAAGAGAATAAACCCAAACTCAAATTTAATACAAAACAAAAGGTATCTAAACTAAAGTATAACAACATATGCCCCAATTAATTTTATTTAAATGGTAGTTTTTATCAAACATGTGTTCTAAAAATAAGTGTGTATATTGGGTCATCCTTAGGCAGGAGTTATGTACAGGTTGTGAAAGCTGAAGAGCGATGAAATTGGTTTAAATTAACAGTAGTTGGAGTCTTAATGGACATACGTTAGGTGGCAAATTGATATCATATGTCAATTGGCATGTGAGAACCCATGGTAATCATTGTTGAAGCTCTCAAATATAATTATGAAGATCTAACGATTCATATTATCTTCAATGATACATATAATTCAAAAAATGAATATACAATTATATTCAAAAATTCTCTTACAAATCGATAGACTATGAAAATATATTCTCATTAACATATAATTAAAATAATATCTTATTAATATATTAGTCAATTTTCACTCGGGACAACAATGCCCTATACCTGAGTGCATCACACATATGTGATATAAACATATAAAAATATCTTTTGGAAGAATATTTTAAATAAGCAAAAATGTAAAATCTTATATGCTAAAGATATAAGCTCAGATGCCCTATAAGCTTTAAAAAAAAATATTGATATAAGCACCAAAATATAAAATATAAGCATACAAATATTTAAGATGTGATGAGTTGAGACACTCCAAATTATAAATGGGATAGTCTCATCCATTCTCATGTAACCCATGATATGATAGACTACTTTCGACTAGTCTTGGCTATTTTAAGAGAGTCCACCCAATATTTATATAAGGGTTATCTATACATATATTTATATATAAGCTTTTATATCTATCTAGCAAGGGATGAGTGGAGCGTAACTTATGATTGTGAACCACTCCCAAATAGATATATAGATCTAATAAATATTAAAATATATGAATATAATTTTGTGTGATTTATGGGTTTAGGTGATCGATCAGAGGGTTCCAGGGAGTAAGGTAAAGGGTTTTTCCACTCTCTTGATTATGAATGGATACACGCAACAATAGAGTAGAAAGATGCACAACAATAATACAGGTCAAAACAGATGCAATGAATGTTTTCATTTGTTATTTGTTATATATATATATATATATATATATATATATATATATATATATATATATATATATATATATATATATATATATCTGTGTGTGTGTGTGTGTGTGTGTGTGTGTATGTATATATATATATATATATATATATATGTATATATGTATGTATATATATATGTATGTATGTATGTATATAAGTAAGTTTCAATTTGTTTTTCATAAGTTAATTTAATTATTATTTTTCTTTATGTCAGTGATTAAAAATGAATAAGATATTACACCTCTTCATCATTTTTTGATGTCAAATATTTTAAAACATATATGTTAAATGCTATAGACATCAATTTAGAGGAGCCTATATTAAATGTAGGGTTATATATTATATAGGTTCCTTGAAGTTGATATCTATCCATGTTTAAAATATATGTATTTAAAATATCTAAACTAATTGGGGAAGGGGGTTGGTAATTGGGATGATTAACTTTGGGGTTCCACATCTTTTATGTTATACTATTTTGTGTTCTAAAAATTTAGATTTAGATTGTTTAACATTTTTTTAGTCTGAAAAGGTTGTTTGGGAGAAAAATAAATATTTTAGGAAGTCATATGATGACATTTTATAACTTGATTCATTCATGGTGGACTTCTAGTTGTAAATGAACCCTGTACCCATGATAGGAAATGTGTTAAGTGTGGTTAAGACCTTGCACCCTGAATGATACCTACGCCTAAGTGTAAGATCATGCCTAAGTCCCCTAACCAGATAACCAGTTTGCCCTCAAGCTCTTTAAGGCCATTGAGCTTATGAAACCTAAGGCTTGTGCCCATGAATGCACAACCATTATTTCACTAACCCAAGCCCCTGAAGAATATAGTTGTGCCATGGCATAACTAGCCCAACACAGACCCTGGTTCCTTTTCCACTACACTTCAGGTGAGAACATAAGGCTTGAACCTTATGTATATTGATGTGAGCACAATTGAGTGCTAAATTTTGAGTGCCTTAGGATTAGTCAAGGGGTGTATACTTCTATAACAAGCCTAAATTCGATCTGAATAGCTAGGCAAGCATGTGACTAGGCCCATGATTGAAAAGCCTACTTTTCTACAACATATTTTCTTATTTACATCTATTCGTTTACATATTTTGGGACTTACTTACATTGATATTTCTTACTCATATTACTTTATTTCCATATTCTCAATTTCATTTGCATTTGATAGTTTTTTAGTTAGCATATTTTTGTTTACATTGGCCCTTGTTTACATTGATATTTCATCATTTACTCCATTTACATTTGACATTTATTTGTATTCATATCTTTGTTCACATTATTATTTTTCACATTGATACTTCCTATTACTTAACATTTATATTTTCTTCTTATCTTATAAGTTTCATTTACATTTTATTCATGCTTGATATTTGTTATCATTTTGTTCTATTTTTTAAAATTATTTTCATTATCATTATTTTTGACCACATGTTTCTTCATATCCTACTAGATTGACCACATTGCATACTATGTTAGCCACCTAAACTTTATCCATAGTCAACTAGGGCATATGCCATCAGTGAATTCACTGCAACCCAACTAAATTAGCTAATTTATATATTAAGTCAGTCATGCCTATTTTTTTACATGATTGGTAATGGCCTACAACAATGACCACCTTAATTAAAACCTACTACATCATACACCCTCTATATGAGTTTAGTCATCTTGTTGTTTAACTAAGTTGACCATGGCATACATCATCAACCACCCTAGAGCTTGTAACTAGATTAGATGCATTAAATGTGGTCTTCCACTAAAATCTTATAATACATTGGCCATTTACTATGGAGTCGACCAACTATTATAAAACACCCAAAATAACTAAATCATCTAGGATGATCTCATTCAAATAGTACAGTGATTTTTAACTATCTCATCATTAATGTCCTAGACCCATTTTTTCAAAATTCAACTCATACCCATTAACCCCTATAATTTTTACTCTATTACTAATTTTTTGGGGTAAATTTTATTACATAGATTTGTCACGACACCTATTTTTATTAACCTACTTCATTTTAATCTGATAATGACCTAATTTTGAATTAATTTCATCTCATACTTGGGCTATCTATGTAACATCCATAGTATGTCCTCTACTGCATCTACCTCCTATACCTTGTATCATTGTCTCTCTCTGATCAAATAGGATATTTAGAGCCATGATAGTTAATAATCATAAATACACAAATGAATTATAATTTGTGCCTTTTACAGTAAAATTTAGACAATTCCAAGGCTTCAATTATTTACTGATAAATTATGTATTTTGCTCATAACATGTTTCTATAAATTCTTTTGACAAATCAAAAGAAGTTATGGAATTATAATAATGTATAAAACATTTTAGTACTAGACACATATTTTTGCAAAAAATTCAAATTTTATCTTATTTTCTAGGTTTGTCTCTTGTTCTACACACTAGACACCTCTTCTATCTTCTTCTCATGTAGCTCATATCTAAACAACAATAAGATAATTAAAATTACATATCCATCAATTATTTACTTTTATTTATTTTCTAATTTTTACTACAATTTATTAGCTCATCATTGTTTATTTCTATGTTATTTATCAAAGCACCATCCCATAATACAACTACATTACATGTGATGAGCTTTGAGTGGGGCATATGTATACACATAATATTTTTAAAAATTTATCATTTACTAATGTTTTATCTCTTGTAGGAACCTATCAACTTTCAATATCTCTAAATACAGGTTTTAAAGGGTACATCGAGAAAGGGGTGAGAAAACCATTTGTACTTCACAAGATTGGTTGTCAACTCTATCATTACCTAAATCCATTTTAGATCCTACTTATCCAAATCCTCTATCAATCTAAACCCCATTATACATTTACCTAAGCATTTATCCTTTCAAATATCCCCTAACTAAGAAAATATCCTCTTTTCCTACTAAGTCAGTTATGGTGATCTTGTTAGAAAGGATAAAGAACACATTATAAAACTAAATTAGGATGGTCAACTTAATTTGATGCCTAATGATAACTTTTTCTAACTAACAAGATTGAGCTGGCTAATCTTGTTGGCTAAAATTTCATAAGGGTTAAGGCTTATCCATTGCTATAAATACAAGGTTCATTTCAATCCAATATAAAGTAACATTCATTTTTACATCATTACAATTCATAATTTTTCTAAATCTACATTTGAAGGAGTCATTTCTTGGGGTTTGCCTTGGACAAAAGCTTACTTATATTCTTGGAAGTCTTGGATTCAAAGTAGAATTATTTATCCTAGAGCTAATTTCTATAGTGTGATCCTTACAAGGCCACAACAACCTCTTTAGAATCATCATTGGCTAAGGCAGAAATTGAGACTCGATAGGTTTGCCCAAGATAAGTATTCCTAACTATTGTTATTTCATTTGATAGATATTATATAATTAATGTGTGTTATGAATGTATAAATCCTTTCTTAGATTACCTCTATAGTTAAACTTAGTTTAGATATAGGGTTTTCCTTTATTTCCATATTTCATTTTAGTTGATCTAGGCCTCCATTTCCTTACCATGATCCCTTGATTGTTTATTTATGTTTAACCATCCCCCTTTGTGCCACAAGTTTTGGTGAGAACTATATTAGTTTTAATTTATGTATTTATACCTAGATAAGGTTATTGCATAGTGTCACTTTCCTAGAGACTTTGAAACCCTCTCCTTTGGAGTTGTGCGGTAAGAGATACCTTGGTTAGGTTTAGTGGATCTAATTTGGTCATGTTCTTGATATAAACATGTATTGCAATGGGTTTTAATTGATTACCTTATTTGATCTTGGATTTAATAATTTAGATAAGATGTATATCTATCTTAATTTATTGTATATAATATATTCCAATGTCGCACACTTGAAGGAATGACACATTCAAATGTCCACACACAAATAAATAAAAATTATTGGCATAGGGGCCTACAAGCAATGAAAATATTCAAATATTCCATAAACAAGACAGTTAAAAAAATAAGTACACGCAAGGAAGTGATAATGTGAATAAATGAATTATAAACAACCAACATAAGCATAACATACTAGTCTATGCATATATGTGCTAGCAAAAAATGTCATGTAACATAACATATCAAGTACATGGTGTAATACTTAAATATGAGTATAGGCATGTGTAAGCATTAATATATAATCTCAACATGATAATGTAAAAATGATCATACAATAATATAACTTGTAATGATAATGATCAAAGAAACAAATGCCCCTAGTATAATATGCCATGTGGGAAGACAAAAGATCCAACATCTGTATATGAAAGTATCATGGTCAAATATATGCATGTATCACACTCAAGTATACATGAAACATATATGTTTATAAAAAATAAATGATACACTATCTACTAACACAAAGTAAACAATAGAGATGCCAAGGAGCTAGTAAACATGTGTATGATGATTTTTTTTGTATTTTTTATTTATTTGAATGTTTTTGTATTGTCTTTTAATATATATATTTTTAGAATATTGGAAAATAAAAATGTTTAACATATACGACCGTATAATGTATGCTTATAGGAAACTCTAAACTTAGAATATGGTACATTAAATTGGTGATATGTCTAAGGGGTATACATAGGTGTTATATCTATAATTTTATAATATGTGGTATTTTTCATATGTCTCACAAAACTCTATGGCCATGAAATGGTAAGAAAAGGAAAAGTGGTCATTGGAACCAATTTTTTAGTGCTCTATGGTCTCTTTAGTGCAGCTATAATTAGAACATGTTTATTTTCTCTTAGCAACTAGGTTAACCATGTAGGTGTAGATGAGGATTTTTTGGAGTCCACTATGTATCTTTGGTGTAACAGTCTCTCAATTATTGGCTACCTAGGAAAGGGGATTTCCTTTTTTTACCCTTCCATACATGATTAACATTAGTAAGTTTTATAATTATTTGTCTTAAAATAAACTTATCTTTTTTAAGTGTATGTTCATATGAAATTTTATAAATTATTATTACCATGTTAGAATTAATGTAATTAATACACCCATATAATGTTGAAGGTACTGCATGAAGCTTATGACCCAAGATCATCTCAATAATATATCAAATAATCTCATGTATGGTATAATATAAAAGGTAATGATAACATGTGTTGGACCAGCTTGTAAATGTAAATCAATTTCACCATGAACCTACTATGATGTCTTATCAAATGCTCTGGCCATCTTAGTCGAAGCATATAAATACTCATGTATATATTACAGATGTGTGAGTAATCTCATGATACACACATTCTCAATAGCACCATTATCAACTATAACACTATGTATAGTTTGACAATCAAGGTATGCTCTAACAAATAATGAGTGAATATCTAAATCTCCATCCACAATTTCACTCTCATAAAAAGTAATAAGAGGTATTTTAACCAAAGGAGGTATATTACATGTAAATTTACTAATAATCCCATCTAATTAATGCTCATAATGTGGTAGAGGAGGATGATTTTTTATTGGTGACATTAGAAGTGGTTGCAAAGTATGTCCATTTAGTGTTGGTCCTATATTGAGTAAATTTTGCAAAGGTCTCATATAAAGATTTTAAATTCCACCTATTTTTTCATTATATTCACTTGGTAATTCATTCCCATCGTATGTGTCCTTGACAGAATGTTTGTACTTTTTAGGAGATGTATTTAATTATTTGTTATACTTGAGTAGGAAACAAGCATATCTATGCACATCCATATATAAGTGACTAAATAAGGTGTAATGTTTATGTAATTCCATTTATTTTAGTGTAGAAGTAATACCTCTAATAATTATAAATTGTTGATCTAAATATAAAAGCTGATCTACTAAGGAATATGATGTATTTTTAAATATAATATCATAATGTCAAATAGATTCATCATCATGTTGTTTGAAGTGTTGCATATGTTCTATTGTAAACTTGGTTACTTTATCTGTATTAAATACCAAGAAGAAAATGTTTTATATCTACTCAAAATTATTTAAGGCACCATTTGGTAAATTATAGAACCAACCCCAAGCTTCTTGTGTGAACTTCCATGGAATGCTTTAACAATATTTGATCATCTTTAACCGAGTGATCAAAACAATGTGCATATTGAAGTATATGTTTTAAAGGATATTCATTACCAAAAAATAAAGGTAACATTGGCATGATAAAGTCTTTTGGATAAATATATTCAAATATAGGTTCTACAAGAGGTTATTTTTTGATGATATTATCATTAATAGTGATATTATAAGATAACATTTTTATACTTATAAGTGACACATTCTTTTGGAGTCAACCTATATTACTCATCATAGACATAATAAAAATAGTAGGAATTGTTGGCCAAATTTGGCCCATATACAAATTTTATACATACATAGATTAGCTGAGCAAAGTTGCTGATTGACCAAATGATCAAATGAATTGAGAAAGTAAAGAAGAAGAGCCAGACCATCATCAAATGTCATGCAAAAATGGATGGGTCAATTTAGTTACACATTTAATAGATGTAATTTAAAAGTCAACTAGGGTCAAAGAGTTACATGGACATCAAGTAATTCATGCCTAAATCATGATCTACAAATTTTTTATCTTGATGAGCTTACTATCTCAAGATATAAGCATTCAAAGATGAACTAGTAGAATGGCATGGGCACAAAGATGTCAAGTTAAAGTTGTGGTAAATATTCATTTTAATTAAAATATTATAAATATGAATGCATGGATAATAAGTGGAAAATCTTAGTTTCTCATAAAAATATCTAATATCATGCAGTGACTGGCAAAGTTAATGGGCCTAAATAGATCTACGATGCACATTTAATTGTGCAGTTGAAGATCAATGGTGATTATCAAGTCAAAAGGTTAATGGACCCATATTAAACACATCAATGAAAAGTGTCATGATGATGATGACTCCCAAGTAGATCAATGCTCCACATTTGATTAGGTAGACTAAGGATCCAATAGTGCATGATCCATCATACTAAAGCAAATCAACAATAAGTGAAAGGTCAATTAGTTAATGGATCCAAAAATGAGATATGATATAACAAGTTAGTGGGTCTTTAATATTTGATGGCATTTATTTAATCGTGTATTCATAGATCAATGGTGAGCTCATAATTAAAAGGTTAGAGGATATTGAGAATGAATGAGGAGCTAATAGATGGAATAGTTTGAAAAGGCACAAATCAATATCGATGACCATTGTTAAAATTAAAAAATTAGAGACTTCAAATGGAAGTTAAACACAATTCAAGTCAAACCAAGATTTAATGTTTCAAAGGGCATGTACCACCATTAGAGTTTGGTTGAACACCATTAGGCAGATGTAGCCATACAATCAAGGATTTTAATGGTGAAGCTCTATTACCTATAAAGTTTGGAAGGATGATGAGGTTTGTTTTAATATAATATATTCCATGAACAAGGCAATGCAATATGCAAGTCTTCATCCCATCATCATTAGAGCTCGATCAAAATATTGACTATAGGAAAACCAATAGTTGAATTGGGTTTTAATATATAATAAGACCTATGCTTAGATATTGAAATATGGGTAGATGAATGGTTATGATTAAATGTCTCATCTATCAACATGGTTATATCCTCAAAAAAGTAGGTACTTACCATCACTTAAATTACACATGGCATGGCTCTATTAGGTTAAATGTATGAGGAATTTATCCTTATAGTGAAATTAAGTAGAAGGTGGCATGGAAGATCAAAGCAAAGAGATCTATTGGTTAGAGAAGTAGTTTGAGTATTCAATAATGTTAAGATGTTAAGGATATTTCTTCCTTGAAAGGATCATAACCCATCATCTTCAAAATAGTTTCTTGTCTTCTAGTGTATTGCTCAACCAATGAGAAGAACTTAAAGACTATTAGATCAAACAAAGGTTAGCTTGTTGATGAAGGATTAGTCTTGATTGGATCAAATATGGTTCAGAATTAAAGAAAGGTGGTGGTAGCTCATTTAATGATTTGGGATGGTGTGCTTCCTCTCTCTCACCCTTTCTCTATGTCTTTATTTTCTCCCAAATTGTAACTCTATCTCACCCTTTATCTATAAATCTCTTTTGTCCTATATGGCATGGCTCTATCAGGTTCAAAGTATGAAGAATTTATCCTTATACTGAAATCAACTGTAAGGTGGCATGGAAGATCAAAGCTAAGAGATCTGTTGGTTAGAGAAGTAGTTAGAGTATTCAATAATGTTTAGATCTTAAGGATATTTCTTCCTTGAAAGGATCATAACCCATCATCTTTAAAATAGTTTCTTGTCTTCTAGTGTATTTATCAACCAATGAGAAGATCTTAAAGACTATTAGAGCAAACAAAGGTTAGCTTGTTGATGAAGGATTAGTCTTGATTGGATCAAATATGGTTTAGAATTAAAGAAATGTGGTGGTAGCTCATTTAATGATCTAGGATGGTGTGCTTCCTCTCTCTCACCCTTTCTCTATATATCTCTTTTCTTCCATATTGTATCTCTCTCTCTCTCTCTCTCTCTCTCTCTCTCTCTCTCTCTCTCTCTCTCTCTCTCTCTCTCTCTCTCTCTCTCTCTCTCTCTCTCTCTCTCTCTCTCTCAAATTTTGGATTCCCACAAGGACTCTTTGATCTTGAAAAGTAGGGAACTCTCTAAGATATTGTAAGATATCCTCATCTTAATTAGAATAAACCCTATCAAGTATTTGTAAGAACTACCTCTTGATGCAATAAAAGACTTTCTTTACCTATCTCTTTCCTTGGATCATTTTTTAGTGAGTTATGCACGATGGCCTTGTGAAGGAGATTCTTCCATATCCATTGTCCTCCTTTCTAACATCTTTTAGGGTGATTTCAAGCTATTTGTAGGTTTGGATTAGTGTTTTTCTACCATTGATGTAAGCTCTTAGTGAGTCTTAGAACTCTTCTTCATTTGCATTCATTTCTTCTTGAACCTATTCTATGAAATACTTATGTAATTAGCTCGACTTTGAGGTTTTGTGAGTTAGTATTGTCTTGTGTTGATCTAGTGTGGGTTCAAGTTTATGGGAGCTTCCAATTTTTATTTGGTGCATCAACTTTTATCTTTTTTAAGATCCATTTCCCCTTTTATAACCCTTTTCCCTATGAAAATATTAGTTTAGGTGATCCATCAAAAGGAAGTCAACCTTCTCCAGAGGTTCAGCCCCATCATATGTTACCCACAACATGGGATTGTCCTAATATTATAAATTAGTCTAAGGGAGCTTAAAGAACTCTCTCCAAGGGTGAAAATTAATGTATAATAGTTTCTGGCATGCTCGATGAGACTTACTACATTTTTCATTAGTAAATATTTTTGATGTTCTCTTCATCCAATCAGCCTTTGGAGGTAAGTATTCAAATATCAATGGTGACTCTGAGCATCTATCAGCTGGTTTAAGTAGCCTAGCTAAGTGCCTGATCATCATAATCTGGTATGTATAATCAGCCATATTTTGATCAATATGTTTATTCTCTACCTTAGCATCACACTTATCAGGCAAATAATGTTTATGCGTTCCCCCCAAGTGGCCCTCAAACAACCTATTAGCCCTATCATGGCCTTTATCCTCCTCCCACCCATGCATATGACCAAGGTAAACCTCTACATTTAAATCAGTCCTCTATTTCCCCTTGTTAATACCAGGCTTACCCTGTTACATCCTTGTCAGGAGTCAAGCAAGAATTATCAATTTATATTGAGTTGATAAGGGAGATTGGTACGGGTTTGGAATTTTCTCCAGTCATCCCTATCTATGTTATATAAGAGGTAAGGAGTGTTATTCAGTTGGTCAAGAATAGATGGTCATTTTATGAGGGTAAACAATGGCCATCCTATAAGAATGAGGACATAGTAATGATGATAAGCATGATCCAAAACTTAGATAGTGTGTTGATATCTTATGAATATCAATAGGCTCATTTGGATTAGTCTTATGCATCTTCTCCCTTCCAAGAGTCTTAAATTTAACCTTCAAGAGTTCCTAATCAACCCCCTAGTTAACCTTGTCAAAGTCCATCCTTTTCAAAACTCAAAGAGGTAATATTGGACCGAGGGAGAAAAATCATGAAAATCAATGAGGGAGTTAAACTTGGACAAGAATTTCCTATTAATGCCATGAAGGGGATAAGGATTTTCTTTCATGAGTTTTATAATGTGTGGTCATCCATTGAAGAAGCTGACTATCCACAGGATGAGAATTAAGAGATGAAAAAGTGGGTATTATCCATTGAAAAAGTGTTTGAGTAGTGGGAGAAAGAGTATGTCAAACCTGAGTCAATCAGATTTCCCTCTCCTACCCCTACACCCATTCCTACTCAAGATAATGAATCCATTCCATCATGGATCTTCTCTAACACATTCAACCTTGGCTATGTCATGCCCTCACTTGTGAAGACACCCTCTCCTATAACCATTAAAAAGGAAGAAAAAGTGTCTATTCCATACTCATTTCCATTGTCAAAATCAATTTAGAAGGGCATAAAGAATAAGGAGGTATTAGTTGTGGAGGTTTAAGAACTAGTTCAAGAGCCACCAAAGAAGCCATTCAAAGTCCCTAGCTAGAAGGATACTCTCCTAAGATGTGATCAAGGTTAAATTCTTCACCTTCCCACCATATCCCTCTTAGAGAAAGAGCTTGTTTTACAAAGGATAGAGGAGGATCTTGCAGTCACAAGTAAGCCACAAGTGGATAATGCAAGTATCTATGATGAGGAAATCATGATAGGTATCCCACTTCATAAGGAAGAGAATGTTTATATTTCAAGTTGTAAGATCTAGATGAGAAGTAAGAGGATAAGCTTAATGAACCTATTATGGAGGTTGAGGGTAGCTCAAGTGATTTAGAAGATTAATGGAATAATTTATGCTAGGGTTTATTGATTAAAATGGAGCATCTTAATGTTGTAAACCTACTTGGTGAGGACAATCCTCAATTTGAACATAGAGTAGACTTTGAATGGACTATTGAATTCCATTCTACATAGATCAAGAAGAGGATCTGAACTAGGGTCCTAAAGTTGATCCACTTCAAGATGAGATGTCATTTGAGGATAGCCTTGATATGTTGGAACTAGAGGAAAGCATATCAGAGTTTGAGCAAGATAGGTGTGATATTTTAGACCTTGGATGGTTAAGTTAACCCTCATTTTTAGTTAAAGATAAAGATGAAATATTGAGTGAGGTTGATGAAGGATACATCTTAAGTGCTCAGGTGATACAATTTTAGAAGCATACTAGTGAAGAGCCTAAAGAGTTATGGCAGTGGTTTAATGCCATAACCAAATAGTTTGAAGGTTTTAAGAGACATGCCCTTCTTTTAGGAACCTATGAGCATGTTTCTTTAAGCATGACCAGTCCTAATTTGCATAAGGACAAGGGGGAAGGATATGGTATTTTTGAGACACCAAGTGAACCAAGTGTGGTTTCTCCTAAGAGATTAAATTAAGTATTCATGCAAAGCTTTCTCAAAGGTGATGAGCAACATCAAGCAAATATTCTTGCAATCTAACATGAACCAAACTTGGAATACTTGGACCAGTATGTCTATATTGGAGAATGTTTGTTCCTTTTCATCCATTAGAGATCATATCAAAAGGATTGGCCATCAAGATGCTTGGTTCACCAATTCTAGTACCTCTAAAGCAAGGTATTTTTCATCTTAGTTTGTTACAAGTGAATTATACTCAAAGTTTTCAATTTGACCCAAGAAGGAGGTGCTTGTAATTTTTTTTATAATATTATATGTCAAGTAAGCTCATAGTCCCTTTATTGTAGAGAGTATAAGAAGGGAAAGTAGGAGATAGGTAGGTGGTTGAATAGGAAATGGGTAATTTGGTAACATGATGTGGGTTAGCTTGCCCCTTCTATAGTTGACTCAAAAATTGCAATAGACACGTCCATGTCTTAATACAAAGTGTAGATTGATTGATGCTAAAAGTCTACTAAATATATATTACGGCCCTTTTGGGATAGCTTGCTTTGATTTTTAATATAGGCCCCCCCTCTTTTTTCATTTTTTGTTATTTTTAAGAAAAGGGGTGAAGCTAATTGATGTGGGAAGCTTCAAATGTTTACTTGTATAAAAATTGTCTTAGCCATCCTTCAAGGGAATGGTCTAAGTTTGGACTTTGTTTCGTATGTTTTTAGTTGTCCTTCAAGGGAGTAGTCTACCTTTTACACAATATTTAGTTGTTGGTTAGCTATCCTTCAAGGAAATGCTAGAGATATGGACCCGATTAAGATTTTGGTATCCTAATTTGATTTTGAATGCTAGTTTTAGACATGGATAAGTCTATTTAGGTTTTAAAGGTCTATTGTTATGGAGACAAGACTTTTAACACAAAAGGTTGATGATAGATGATGGAAAGGTGTTTTGAGAGACAACTAACCATGGGATTCCATCTTATTAGAGATGAAAAGTATCCATGAGAACCATGTCATGGGTAGATTCATGGTATACATGCTTAGGATTAGAATATAACTATGATGGATAATCACATGGTCCTATGTTGTAATCAATTATTCCCAAAAGAAATAAGGATAGGGAGATGAATGTGAAAATCTTATAAAATTGAGGGATGAGCTTAAGTTATACATGAAGGTGAGTTTGATCCTTATTTTAACAATAGAAAGGATGCAAATGTGAAGTGTTAAGAGGCTTATATTTTAGTTTGTCTTAAAAAGAAGACAAATTATAAGCTCATGATCCATAATTATGGGTTATGATGTATGGTCCAAGTCAATTGAAATAAAACTTGACCTTTTTTCTCTTCTCTATATTAGTTACATGTTTGTTTTCTTTAAGGTTGAGGTCTCCAACATTGAATTCTCACTCTTTCAAGTGTTTTTTGTATGCGTGTTTGATTCATTCTTGATATACAAAAAGATGATTAAGTGTTATGAGGTGATGTTCATCAAAAATTTCAAGACACATGAGATGTTCTTGATGATATTCATTCTTAGAAAGGATTTCATGTAAATATATGCAAAAATATGGAATCTAGACTTTGAGAGGCAAGACTACCTCTTTGCTAAAGATAAGAGAGAAAAGGGTAGCACTCATAGAGGTTTGAATGCTAATGCAATAGCCCATAAAGTGAAAGGGATGTGTAAGCACTACTCCTAACCTGAATCACTTACTACTTTTTATGAGCATTTTGATGAGAGTTTTGTTAGAGGCTTTCACCTATCCATTGGCTTATGGACGATAAGGTGAGGAAAATCTTAACTTGATTCCAAAAGAATTATAGAGACCTTGGAATTTATATTTTTTAAAATATTTTCATTATTAGTGATGATATTATGGGGAACATCGAAGTGGAAAATGATATGGTGATTGATGAAGTTGATAATCTTTTCAGCTTTGGCTGAGATAAGAGGGATGGCCTCCACCCACTTGGTGAAATATTTGGTGGTGGTAATGATATATTGGTGTCATTGTGAAGAATGGGGATTGAATTTACCAATAAGGTTAAGACCCCATTGTGATTAGGGATAATAATCTATAGATACTTGAAGGCCATGGGGAGGTGCATGATGTAAGTTATCATGTTGTTAACATTTGACAAACTTCTTTACATAGTTGTAATAGTCTTGATTGAGGGTGGGCCAATAGTAGCCAAGGAAAAGGATATGATTAGCAATAGTTAGGCCACTAAAGTGTCCCCTACAGATTCCATCATGCATTTCCTTGATAGTGTGGGAAGCTTTATGGCTATATAGACAATGGAAAAGTATGATGTTAAAGCCACATTTGTAAAGGATTCTCCCTAGTATGGTGTAATGAGAGATACCCTAAACGAAATATCTTTGAGAATTCTTTAAAAGGTTGGGAGGAATAATTCTAAGGTTAAGGTAATCAAAAGTTTAGTCATACCAAATGTCATAAGGGGATGTTTCCACACTATAAATGGAGGGAAGGTTTAAATGGATATATGAAGGTGTGATATTATGATGGATGGTGACAAATAGTCTAGATTCGGTAGGCTGAGATGGGATTTGGGAAGCAAGAGATACCATTATGTCTATGAACTTGTTAGTAGATCAATAAACTGATTGAATAAGGTGATGATCGAATGATGTTAAGAGTACATCCATGATTTATTTATACTTTAGGAAGACATCATTTTTACATTGATAAGATCCATTAACCTAGTTGATGACTAGTTGTGAGTCACCAAAGACATTGATTGTTTTGACTCATAAGGCGGTTTGGATAACTATGACTAGGGCTTTATATTTGGCTATGTTTTTGGTGCATTCAAAGTTAAGTTTAAAAGAAAGGGGAAGAGGTTCACCATTAATGGGAATGAGAATAACTCTGAAACCCTCACCATGTTGGCATTTAGATCCATCAAAGAACATGGTCATTTGGTAGGTGGGTTCTCTTGAGAAAGAGTTGTGATAGACTCATCTGGAAACATAAGAGGAAGTGGTTGATTTTCTGATAGAGGGGATTCAACCAATTGATTAGTGATAACTTTTCCTTTAATAGACTTTTATAAAAGGAACTCAAGATCAAACTTAGCTAGAATCATGATCCACTTAGCCAGGAGCATGAGCCACTTAGCCATAAATTGGTTTGGTATGGCTTAACATGCATAAAATTGAGGGCATTAGTGTTGGTGATGACATATGTTTTATGATTAAGAAGGTAGTGACGGAGTTTGGAGGCCACGAAGACTAAGGTGAGGCAAATTTTTTTGGGATGGATATATCAAGTTTCATATTTGATAAGGGTGTAGCTAATGTAATAGACAGCTTGATCTTTATTTTATTTGTCATGATGAGCAAGAATTTCACCTAGGGAATGGTCTATGGTATATATATATACAAATTTTTTTGGAATGGATATATCGAGTTTCATATTTGATAAGGGTATAGCTAATGTAATAGACAGCTTGATCTTTATTTTGTTTGTCATGATGAGCAAGAATTTCACCTAGGGAATGGTCTATGGTATATATATATATATATATATATATATATATATATATATATACAATATTTTTTGAGATGGATATATCGAGTTTCATATTTGATAAGGGTATAGCTAATTTAATAGACAGCTTGATCTTTATTTTGTTTTTCATGATGAGCAAGAATTTCACCTAGGGAATGGTATATATATATATATATATATATATATATATATATATATATATATATATATATATATATAGGTAAAAGTGGTGGTATTCTTTAGCAAGGATGAAGATAGCTAGAGAGAGAAGATACTCCTTCATTAAATTAAAGGCTTGTTGATATTCCTTGGTCCACTTAAAAGAGGTGTCTTTCCTTAGGATATATTTAAAAAGTTGACATCTATCTAATAACTAGGAGATGAAGTGATGGATGGATTGAAGTTTGCCTTATAGGCTATGAAGTTGTGTAAGGTTGGTAGGAGGAGGCATCTCCAAGATTGCTCTAACTTTGGTAGTGTCTATTTTGATTCCACAAAGAGAGATGATGAAACCAAGAAGATTTATTGATAAGACTCCAAAGATACATTTCTTGGGGTTGAGCCTGACATGTAAATGGATTAGTCGATCAAAGATAATTATGAGAAAAACTAGATAATCTTTGTGGTGTTTAGATTTACCAGGGAGATCATCCACATAGTCCTCTACAATTTTATGGATGATATTGTGAAAGATATAGGTCATGGCTTGCTGATAGGTTGCTCTGGCATTATTTAGTCCAAAGGGCATGACCCTGTAACAAAAGTTTCCCCATGGGGTGATAAAGGAAGTTTTATGCTAATTTTTGGGGCAATCAAGATCTAATTATATCTTGAGAAGAAATCCATGAGAGATAACATTTCATGGCCAACTATAAGATCAATAGGTTGGTTGATGTTTTTCAAAGGGAAGTTATCCTTTGGGAAAGCAAGATTGAGGTCATAGAAATTGATGCAAAGGCAAAGTCCTCATGTCAGCTTGGTGATGGGAATGATGTTGGAAACCCATTGTGGGTAGTTGATGAGATGGATGAAGTCGATAGATAAGAGAAATTAAAGCTCTTATTTGACAAGGAGGGTTATGCTAGGATGCATTCTACAAAGCTTTTGCCAAATTGGTTTAACCTCATGACATGTAATAATGTTATGAAGGGAAATAAAAGGGTCAATTTCAGGCATATCTTGATAGGACCAAGCAAATTCTATGCTACGGTTTTGAAGGAAAGAAGGGTAATTTGTTACTCCATAGAATTTAAATATTTCCTAATTTTGATGATACAGGGGTTATCCTGAGTACCCAAGTTGACATCAAGATTGGATTCATTCAACATAGTTTGATTCTGAAGAGGAAGGGATTTATGAATAGAATAATCCCTCACACTGAGGTAGGTGATAATGAAATCATCATCTTGATGTTGGATGGTGTTGATGGTAGGAGAATCATGTTCAATCATTTTAGGATGGATGAGAGGAAGGGTTTTAGTTCGGCCATCCTTTTGATAGGTCAGGGGGCCTAAACTAATGGTATTGTTTAAAAAAAAGTTAGATGGGATGATGTTGAAGTCCTTAATTTTGGAGGGAGATGGGGTTGGTGAGGATGGAAGTTCTTTGTCAATGGTGGCAATGGGTTTTGGTGATGTAGGTTATTCTAGTTGTATAATCCAAGGCCAAATAACTCTTGAGTTTTTTGAGTTTTGATTATGGGTAACTCATGAGGTCCATATTCATAAAGGTCTAGGCCAAACCCCTTTCAAGCACATTGATAAAGGTAAGCTTTGGCAAAGGTTGGTTTGTCTAAGTAAGAAAAATTGATCTTGAATGGTTAGATGAAGGGGTAGTGGCAAGAGTGAGAAGTGGTTGATCAAGTCCCCCATAGACAAATTTTGTTTGATTATTGGGGAGCCCAAAAGGGATGAAGATTATGATGTTAGGATCATAAGAAGGGTCATATTTAATTTTCCCATATTATTGTAGAGTGGGGAAATCATTGAGAGATAAAAGATGATATTACCTAAGAGAGAGATGTTGGAATGTGTATTGTAAGGGGTTCTTGACCAAAATTTAGGATAAAGGGATAGGCATGCTAGTTGAATCTTCATCACTATTGTGGGTGGGAGTGTTGATAATTTTGGTTGGTGGGTGGTTTTGTTAGAAGTTTTTTATGAGGTAGATGAAGGAGGTAAGAGGACATTGTTAGGTCGATATGTCATATTACAATAAGCAAAGGGACTAGGGTCAGCTTTGATGGTAATAACTCATCCCTCATGCTCAAATTTAACACATCAGTGTAAGGTGGAAGGGATGCAAATCATAACATAGATCCAAGGGAATTTGAGTAACACATTGTATTAGAAGTCACCATCTATAATTTAAAATAGTTTAGAATGGTATGAGGCCCCAAGTAGATATGGAGGACAATGTTCCCTAAGGTAGTGGCCATGGTATCATTAAAGGAGTGAAGGACCATTGTACTTTTTGACATGATATTTTTGGGTAGCTAAAGTTGTTAATATGAATGGGAGTAGATAATGTTGATGCTATCTCCTCCATCAATCATCACCCTTTTGATGTGGGTTTAATTGATGTATATGATAATAAATAAGAGAGGATCATAATCCTCACAATGACTAAGAGGTATTTCAAAATCTTGAAAGGTGATGAGGGAAGAAAGTTGGAGGGTTCTAATAAAAAGTGCAAGAGATTAAGGATCATCTAGTTGAACCATTATATATTACAAATCCTTGATCAATGCCTAACGATGGTGGGGTGAGGTGTTGACTAGTTCATAAAGGCTCATTTTCATCAGTGTCTGGTGAAGTTATTTCAACATGATACACTGGATGGATTTAGATGGGTTGGAGGGAGAAGGTCAAAAAATGGATACTTTGGGCTTTGGTTGTGGTATAGGTGAAGGTGTAAGTGTTTGGTTTTGGTTGGAAGGTTGAGGGGTTGAAGGGTAAGTCCATGGAATAGATGTTTTGGCTTTTCCCTTATCTTTATTTTAGGCTTGGGATCAAGTAACCACATGAATAGTGTGGATAAGGGGGTTTTCTAGGTTTGATGATTGCTTTGGTTCCTCTTCCTCACTCTTGGGTGGGAGTATGAGAGTAGGTAAATGTTTAGTAGGTTGAATTGATGGTAAGATTGGTAATGGAGCTAAAAGAGGTTCATCAAATAACATATCATCCTCATCATATAGGCTATGAACAAGTGCTTGGAAAGATTTTCAATTCTCTGTGTCATGTCTTAATTCCCTATTATATGCATAGATCAAGTATCATTGAACTAGGAGGGTTGGGTATTGGAGGAGTATAATGGTTTGATAGGGGGTAAGCTAATGGAAGATGTTTGCAATAACCTTTTTATGATGGTTGATTAAGATTAATTCAAAGGTGTTGGAGGTGATGGGTTTATATATTTAGAAATGGGAACTTGCTTAGAATCAGTTTTCACCTTAGAAGTTGTAAGTGGTGAAATTGTTTTAGTAGGTAGTTAGGTTTGCTTAGTTATTATTGGTTTAGAGGTTGAAGATTTGGATATAAAAGACTTGGATGATGAAGTTTTAACTATATGTGGGAAAGTATAGGTAGATACATTAGTTAAAAATGATGGATAACTAGAGGGTTTGATGAGTGTAGGTGGAGAAAAGGGGGATGGTTTCTTAGAGGAAGAATAGGTAATTGGGATGGTAGAAGGATGGGGTCCTAAGATGGAAGGTAAGTAGGAAGGAGGTGGTATGGGTCTAGTTTGAGGTAGAAATTTGGGTAACTCTACCTTCTTAGTTGGTTTAGTTGGAGGTTGTGTTGGTGGACTAGATGGTGTTAAATCCAAATTCAAAGAGGGGTGAGTTTGACTAGGTTTAGGAAGAATTCCTAGATTCTTCATTGGTTTGGTAAAAGATGCATGAGGTGATTTGGTAATGTTAAAAGGGGGTTGTTGTGAGGATTCACTTATGGTTTTGGAAGAAGAGGTGTTTGATAAAGGGGGAATAATGGGTTTAAGTTTGGATTCAAGGGAAGTTAATGATTCATATTTGTTTTGGTAAGGGAGCCTAAGACAATGCCAAAGGTGGCTCTATCAAAGTTGTGTTGAGAAGTGAAATCTAAACTTTGGACTAACCTAGAAAATGGCTCGTAGATGGGTTTAGTTCCTTGGTCATTTGTTTCAAAGCTTAAGCCCTTAGGTGGAGAAGAGGGAATGGTTTCTCTATCCTTATTTTTGATGGATGGTTCCAAAATTGGTGGTTGGGTAGATGAGGTAACCTTCTCTTTGTTGGGGATAGTTTCCAAATAGGCATGGATGGTTTTATGATGGATGAGGTAGGTGTGTTTTACCCAAGTGAAAGGAGTGAACATGGTTGCTTCCTTCATTTTAGTTCCAAAGGAATGAAGGGTGGTTCTACCACTTGAATAGGTGGAGTGGAAGAAGAAGGGGTGATTAAAGTAATGGTTGTCTCCTTCAATGTTTCGACCAAAGGAGAGGTAGATCAAACTAAGGTCTCATCCAATGAATAGGGAGGGGTGGTTTAGTACTCCATTTGAGTATCCAAAGGAATAAGAGGTGATTCCACCACTTCTATAAGTGCAATAGAGGAAGAGGTGGTTGAGGTAATGGTCTCCTCAATAATGAGCTCACTGTTAATTATATTTATCGTGTGTGCCTCATGAGAATGAGATGATTCAGGTTTGTTGTCATGGTGATGGGTAGAAGGAGCATGATTGGGAAAAGGTTTGCATAAGATGTCAAAGTATTGATTAGGAGGTGCATTGGGATTTTCAAATGCAAGTTCTCCACTATCAATAAAGTTTTAGACAAGACTTTTAAAGGTATTGCATCTATTAATGTCATGTCCTATGACTCAGTGAAAGGCACAATGGTCATTCTCATTATACCAACTCGACATAGGGTAAGAAGCATAAAATTATTAGGGTGGTTTAATTGGTGGAAGTTGGATGAGTTTAGATTTGAGAAATTTATCCAAAATTGATGCATATGATTCTCCAATGGGAGTATATTGTTTTGGAAGAGCTCAATTTTATTGATAGGAAGGGTTGGAAGAATTGGTTTGAGGTGGTTGGTTAACAATTGAAGGTGGATCAATTTTTAGAACAACTAAGTTTATGAATGCTTTTGATTTGGTATTGGATTGGTTAGTGGTTTTGGTGGAGGAAGGGTCATTGGATTTAAACCTGGAATTTTAATTCCATAATTTCAATTTCCCTACATAAATGGCTTGATTTTTAATTTTTCATGCCATGGTGAATGCCTCATCAAAAGTTCTAAAGGTTTTAACATAAAGGGTGGGGGTAATATATTTGGCACATCCCTAAGAAAAGAGTTTAATCAACTCAGGTTGAGGTAGGGAAAAAAAAATGGATGATGAGACCTCTCCATCTAGCCACAAAATCAACAATTGACTCATCATCAAATTGATTAATGGAATAGAGGTCAGTAATAGAAGCCTTTTGAGATATATTTATCAAGAAATGCTCTAAAAAGATCTAGGTCAGTTTGGAGAAAGAAAAGATGGAGTGTGTGGGAAGAACACTATACAAATCAAGTGTTGGTCCTGATAAGGACATGGGGAAGGTTTGAAGAAGGAGAGTGTCATTATATGCGATCAAATAACAAGAATGATGAAATTATCTCAAATGTTTTTAAGGGTCTTCCTTACCTTGGAATTTGGAAAACTTAGGTAATTCCCATTGAGAAGGATAAGAATGGATTAATAGGTTCATTACAAATTTTATCATAAGATAAAAGGTTATGAGACCCAAAGATAGATGACTTTAGGTTCGTAATTTTGTCCATTAACATCTTGACCAAATCTGGCTGAGGTTGGGAAGTTTCATAATTAGGTCATAAATTTTGTTGAAGTTAGGTGACATTAATATATGGATAAGTGATAGAGGGTGATAAAGAAGCCACATATTGGTATGTGGTCATGAGAGGTTGGGAAGGTGCCACATAAGGGTTGATTGGCACAAATAGTTAGGTGAAAGGTACTATGTATCCTTGTGGGCTAAAAACATATGGGTAAGATGTCATGGGTACTTATTAGGGGGTTGATATGGGTCGGGTTAGAGGTATGTATGAGATAGTGGGTTGAGGTTGGGTATGTTGAGGTTGAGTGGTGACTCTAGTACTAATGGGTGGAAGTGTTTGAGGTCTAGAAAACACTAAGTTATAAAATGGGGTAGAAGTTGGTGTATTGGTTGTAATAAAGGAAGGGTGGAAATGAGGGTAGAAGATAATCCCATAATAGGTAGAGTATAGGTAATTAAAGGTAAATTTGAATGTATATTGGAAGTGTGGGGTGTAGTAAGAGGTGTTTGTTTAGAGTGTGGAATGTTGGATTGTGTTTGGATAGTGGTAGAGGATGAGATTTTGGAAAAATAAGAGGCTTGGGTCAGTAAGGGCTGGGTTGAGGTAACACCTAACATAAGATGGAGAGGCATACCATAAGAAGGATTCATAGGAAGAATCGAATCAATAGAGGTACAGTGAGGTAAGTTGTTAAGATAATATTGAAGGGCCATGGGGTTGTCATAAAAGAAGGTGGAAAAATCCACATCACCCTTAGTAACAATCAAAATTCTAGTAGGAGGGGGATAAAACTGAGGTGAACCCTCATCATTAGAATTATATTCCATGGAGGAAGAAGAAGGTGGTGGCTGATTTGTTTGGTTTCTCAGCTACTGTCTAGTAAATACCATGTGAGAAAATAGGAAATAATATGACAAAACTCACACCTCAAATAAAGAGCAATCAAAATAAAAGAATTCAAGGTAAACAATGGATACACTAAAAGTGTGTTAAATCCTAGGATTCCTTTTAGATCACTTTTGGATTATGACTTAGAAAGTATGAAGAGGAAATTTGGATTTCAGATCGAGTACTAAACAAGAAATATAAGGTTGGTTTTAGATCAATTTTAGGCTCTCAAGAGAGAAATCTATGTTTAACTTCAATGCGTGGCTTGCTATTGGGGCCCACCCCCTCACTTCACACACTACAGCGATAGGGGTGTCAGGTGCTTAGCCAAAATATACCAAGTTCAGAGTTTATACTCAACTAGAGAGCTGAGTTGGTTATCCCCTTGGTGGTGAAATCCAAGTAGGATAGCTAAGAAGGGGTAAGGTTATTGCTAGGTGATGAAATCCTAGTCAGGCCTTATCTCAGGTCTGTTTTGATGGGTTAATTATTTTTTGGTTTGGCTTAAGTGTGTGATAACAGTGTGAAAGCTATGATTAATTACTTTTCCTCCTAAGTTAATAGATAAACTAAGACAAGTAGGTAATCAATGTATGTAAGATTTTTATTTTAATCCCAAAAATAAATTTTCAGATTTCATTTGATGAGCAAATAATAAAGGAAAGAAAAGGGACACTAGGTCCCATCAGGCGTGCCAAAAAATTTTAGTTTAATTTTCACTCATTTCTTAATTTGGAAACAAGTAATGAAACTAGTAATAGGTTGTGTAGGAGAATACCTAGTAAAGTGTGTGTGTGAATACAAATGATGATGGTAACTCTTTTTTGTCTAGGAAGGAATAACCTACAAATAAGAAAGACACTAGAAAAGGGGGGTTGTTAGCAAATAGATGAGTGAACTACCTAGCATGAGTTAGATCCAAGAAGCATATTGCTTGTTAGGATGCCGTCAATCCATTGTTATAACAATCAAGTTAGAAATGATAAAGTAAAGATCTACTTGCATAAGATAAATGAAATACAATACAAAGAAAGTAGAATTCTTGTTATTAGAAAAATGACCAATAGTAGCAAAGCTGGTCAATACTTATGCTAAAATGGTCAGGGTCTAATCAAAAAAATTAGAAAAGGTACTATAATCAGGTAAATATAAAGAATGTTGGGATTGACTGGGGTTAGGGGGATAAAAATAGCTTGATATATTTTTATTCCATAGTAACCATCAACAGTCAGGTGAACCATTGGTAGTTTAGGCTAACTGTCAATGGTTGGGTAACCATCAACGATTGAAGTGGCCATTGGTAGTTGTGCTAACCGTTGGTGGTTACTTGTGTAATTTTGGTAAAGATCAAAAAAGAAGGTGTAGAATGGGTAACTGGGCAAAGAGAGGTTTGCTACGGGGCTGAGGGGTGGAAAATAAAATCCTGATGGGTGTAATAGGGTAGGGAGGTTAGAAATAAGATAAAAAATGACAACAAGTGAAAGATACCTAAAAATTGATGGTGGAAGGCTGAAGTAATTTGGCTAGAGTGACAGTACTTCAGCTTTCAAAAGTGATTCTAATAGAGCTTCAAGTCTCTGGTGATGTTGCTTGTTTGATAAAAGGATGTTGGATACCTATATGCAAGAGAGCTTGGATGTAATAGTGTGGATTGTGGATCCATTTTAATTCTTCCTATTCTCCTTTTATAGAATTAAGTTGTTAATTAGGATAGAGGAAATTACTAATTTGATAGGGGATAAAGTTGCTAATTCATGACATTTTAAAGATAGTTTTAAAATTAAGTTGCCGTCTAAGGAGATACTTATCTTGCACAAAGCTGTCAATGCTTTAAAACTTTAAAGTAGGTGTGGAGACCTAACCATCAAGGGTCAAACCAACTGTTGATGGTTAGGCTGACCATCAGCATTGGAGAGGCTAGAATAAAATGGGTTGAATTAAGTTAAAAAGGGGTGAATTAAATGGTTTATTTAAATGTGTTAAGATAGGATTTTGATAGGGTCAAGAGGTAGTTTGCAATAGAAAGCTATCGTGTGTAGTTTTTGAGTGTCTAATCATATAAAGTATTGTGGATGAATAACGGACAAAAATTTTTGGTTGGTGAGCAAATTTGGATGGAATTACAAGTTGGAAGGTATAAGGACAAGGTTTTTTGTGATGTCATTCCTATGGATATTTGGCATGTGCTTCTTGGGAGGCCTTGGCAATATGATATAAAAATATCCCATGATGGTAGAATAAATGTATATACCTTCTAAAAATCTGGAGTTAGTCACACCTTGTTACCTATGAAGGATGAAGACAGTCAGCAACAAGTTGAATCAAATGTGATGTTGGTTAGTGGGAAAGAGTTCCTGAATGATATGAATGAAGAGGAGTTGGGATTTTCATTATTAGTCAAGCCTAGGACTATTATGATATCCACCAAAGTGAATGAGTTGTCTCTTGAGATTCAAGACATGTTGGGAGAGTATGCAGAAATTATAGTTAATTAACTACCAAGTACATTGCCACCCATGAAGAATATTACTCATCACATAGATTTTATTCCAGAAGCAAGTTTTCCTAATAAAGAAGCCTATAAGATGATTCATAAGGAGAATGTATATATCAAGAGACAATTAAAATAACTCTTAGATAAAGGGCAGATCAAAGAGAGTATTAGTCTTTGTGCAGTCGCTACAGTGTTGGTTCCCAAAAAAGAAGGTGAGTGGAGAATGTGTACAAACTCTAGGGCTATAAATAAGATCATAATCAAATACAAGTTTCCTCTCCCTAGGATGGAAGACTTGATGGATTGACTGAGTAGAGAAAGCTACTTGTCAAAAATTGATCTCAAAAGTGAATATTATCATATTAGGATCAGACAAGGGGATGAATGGAAAATTGCTTTTAAGACCAATGAGGGGTTCTATGAATGGTTGATTATGATGTTTAGCTTGAAAAACACACCAATTATGTTCATGATGATTATGAATGAAGTAATCAAACCTTTTATAGGTAAGTTTGTAGTGGTTTACTTAGATGATATTTTTATTTATAGCCCCAATAAGGAGTAACATCTTCATTATTTGCATTTAGTCATGAGAAGGCTACAAAAGGAAAGGTTATTAATCAACCTCAAGAAATGTGAGTTCATGAAATAATAAATGTTGTACTTGGGATATGCAATTTTTCAAGGCATGCTTAAGATGTAAAAGGACAAAGTGAAGGCAATCACGGAGTGACCAACACCTAGAATAGTTTGAGAGGTAAAGAGTTTCCAAGGGATTGCAAGTTTCAATAGGAAATTTATTAGAAACTTCAGTGGAATTTGTGTTCTAATAATAGATAAAATTAGGGGAGATAAGAAGTTTATTTGGATTGAGAAATCTAAAATAATTTTTTATTATTTGATGTAAATAATTATAGAGCATCCCATTATAGCATTACCAAAATTTAACAAGGTTTTTCAGATAGAACGTGATGCAAGTAGAGTGGCAATAGGAGTTGTTTTAATCCAAGAGAGTGGGCCAATATATTACTTCAGTGAAACACTCAATGATGTCAATAGGAAGTATTCAACATATGAATTGGAATTATATGAAATGGTGCAGGCCTTTAATAAATGGAGGCATTATCTAATGCCTAAAGAGTTTATCATCTACACAAATAATCATAGATTTCAATTTATCACTAATCAGCCTAAACTAAATCAGAGGCACATGAAATGGGTGGAGTATATGTAGAATTTTAACTTCACTATCAAGCATAAGTAAGGAAAAAATAATAGAGTAGCAGATGCATTGAGTATAAGAGTCTTGTTAATGCATGAGATAAAACTTGAAAGTGTTGGTATTAAATCCATCAATGAGATGTATGAGGAGGATGAAGATTTCAAAGAAGCCTACGATGCTTGTAAGCATCCAACTACACTAAATAAATAACCATGTGTTGATGCTTATAAATTTACCATAGGTGCCCTTAGTGTTTAAAAAACACTTCTCATCTTAGAATTTAGGAAATTAAGAGCATGAGTTATAGGTTTTGGTAATCTGGTTGTCTGTGGTGAAATAATAGCAGAGTAAGATAATTATTTCATAATATTTATAAAATTTGGTGGTTGGGAGCCACCTTAGCCCATTCTTTATGAATATTTGTTAATACTTAGTGAGTTACTTTACTATTTTAAGCTAAAGATTAATTTAAGTGGTTATTTATAATGTGGCTAAAACTAAAGTGGTCTTGGTGTAAAAAAAAGAGCAAAGAGAAGAGTAGAGCAAAAAAAAATGAGTGATTGCCAATTTTAGTCCAGAACATTATGACAAAGTATTAATGGAAAATGAATACGCATTTAACAAATATATAATACAACATAGACTAAGCCCAAATCTCACTATATATTAGGCAAATTTCAAGGGAAAGCATTTAAGAATCACAAGTAAGAACCATGTTTACTTTAGGGATTTACTACTATAATAAAATAGCAATTGCACATCTGATTACAAAGTAAAATGAAATGAAGGACCTAAGATATTTCATCTAATATATCATAAGCACAAATAAGAAACCCTATGATTAAATAATTCTACTCAAAATTCCAAGACATTATTCAAATTCAAGACCACTACTAGCAATTAAGAGAAAAGTTATATTAGTAATTACACATCAAAATGGACAATCCTTGTAGAATTCCTTGATCTTATTAATTGCTTCAAGTATACCAAAATTTACTCAAGAACGTCTCCCTCTTAAAAATCGTAATACATGCCTTTATAGGAAGATTAGGCCATATATCGGTTAGTCTACAAAATATAGGTGTACAAAGATAAGGATAGTTGTTCTTACAAGCTATAAAATATACATGTTTTTCCCAATTATACCAACCTAGAGGTAAATATGCTAAATAAATAGAATTTTCCCTTACAATAGGATATTTTACTTCAAAATGTTACAAAACTTTTACAAAATAGAATATGATCAATTTGATGGGGGGGCCTGGTTATCATTGTTGGAGGATGCTCATGGCTCTTTCATGCAGTTCATCAATTAAGTCCAGGTCCATAGTAGGATTCATGATTTGCTCTTCTTCTTGATCCACTAGGTCATCAAATTCCTTGTCACTCTTATCCATGACTTCTTTGATACTCCTCACTTCATTTATTCTTTCCCCTATATTAAGTATCATGCCTAATATTTTGTTGTTGTCACCCTCATATTTGTCTTGGCATTTTCCTTTGATTTCTTGGGTTACCAAAGTAGCCCTATGCTTGAATTCCTCATCACTAATGATCCCAAGGGCATTGGGCTATGTAGGCAACTATAATCATTATCACAAGAATTTGTTTAATTCTTGCAATTAGTTCCTTGTCTTATTTTAGGACCCTTTCCATAACATTATGCCATGCACTCAAACTCTGAGCCTTTTCAATCACAATTCCCATAATTATGCTCAAATGCCCCAAACTGATGGTCTTGAAGTTTGGGATCTACTTCTTTTCCTAAATGTTGAGGAGTTGAGCTATTTTATCTTTAGAGACTTGTCACTAGGTGAATAAACTCTTGGATAGTTCACATTACCCTTCTAATGCACTTTTCCTTAATTTCATTGACTTAAGTGACTAAAACATGTCATAAAATAACTTGTTAAATAGCTTGATTATTGTATCTGGCATTGATACAATTGCCTAATTTTCCAAGTTTTCTTTCTCTCTTTGCAAGTTCTAGATCCTCTACTTCATACCTTGGACTCCAGCATTAGCTTGTGTTGAATGGGCTTCAATTAGAATTTCCACATCTTTCTCATGAATTACAGCCTCTCCAAGTTACTGGCCACCCACTGGGGTTAGTCTTACAAATGGTTCCACATTATGAAAGGTGAATTCTTCTATCCTAACCATAACTATCTTGGTTGTTATTCTCTCCAGCACAACTATTTTAGGGTTGAAATGGATAGTAGTAACTAGTTATTTGAACTAAGGAAGTTTTAAGACCTCCACACCTGAGCTAGTAGATGTTCCCCAAGCATCTATCCTTTTGATTTTTGGTCCTTCAAAGGCCATGATTCTATTTTCTTCTTTATTATTCATTATAACCCTTATCCAAGGATTCATATCATCTTGTATCCTAACACCAGTGACCCTTGTCATGGCCTAAGAATGAGAAAGAAAGGGGATATTTTTCAACTTACCATAGATGAACTAGTTAGGAATGATTGGTCAATGGATTGGGAACTTATCACTGAATAGATTTACTTCACTAGTGGGATGAGTGAAAGTGAACCTCGGTATCTTCATTGGTCCCACAAGGACTAGTGCTAGTTCTTCTTTTCTCTTCTCATGGGATGTTATTAGGATCAGTTCTTTTCATGTGTCTTCCTTGGGATCCTATTCCTTATCAGAGTCATAGACCTCTACAATTTCCTTTTGGTCACTCTCAAGTGTCTATTCTAGTTTTATGGCTATTATGTCTATGTATTGAATTTGGGAAGGTGACCTTTGGGGTAGTATTGAAGGTAGGGGCCCTTCCCTAGGTCTCTCTTCTATCTTGACTTATCCAACGTTCTCCTTGTTCATCCTCAACTTGCTCAACCTATTATTGTGGCTATGGTTGCTCTATTTGAGGTTCCTCATGGGGTGTTCCAAATGGCATAGGTATTAAATGGTATTACAAAGGGTACATTTTCCATGTTTCCCTAGATGGATTGTTTTCCCTGACCAATCTATGCTCAAGCTTAATGTTATGGCCTTTCTAGATAATACTTATTCATATCTCTTAGCCCTAATATATATGGTGTCATGGACACTGATTTGATACACATATTTTGGATTTGAGAGATTATTATCCCTTAGATGGTCCCCAACTATGTTCTTTGGATCCCACATCTGGAGTTTATCCAGTTGGAAGCCAAATGAATCTCTATGGGTGGACATAACCTCCACTATTTCTAGTTCTTTAGTATGGTTCTCCCAATATTCAAGGGGAAGGGGTGGATTAGGTCCTTCCTTTTCTCTTTTCAAGTTTCAATCAATTCCATGGATGCCCTGGGAAGCAATTTCCTACTCTACAAGCTTATTTGGAACATACATCAACAACCTATAAGGTTGGGTCATGATTACTTCTATCCTGATGATTATGCAATTAGGATAATACCATAAGTCCCTTATCATTTCAACATATCTCTTGATGAGGGGGTGGAGCCTAGGCATGGGAAAACATATAATGGCCTCCACTATAATAGGATAAACATAGTCACAAATAAACTACATGTGATTCCTATACTTAAAGATGTTTAGCTTGGAATAGTAATGTTAGACGGTTGTCTTGTCCTCTATGGACTACTTCTTAATCCCAAGGAATGTGGTTAAGGCTAGAAGGCCATCAAGTAGGTATGACATTATAAATAATTGATTTGAGGTCTTTATTTTGATAGCATTGAATTTTCTAGGTAGAAAAATACTGATTAAGTCTCCAATTGGAGGGGTAAGTTTTTCCTCTACCATGAAGTGTATGTATGGGACCCAAATCTTATTCACATAATTAGTTGAAGGGGCATCAAAATCTCGATTTAATAGGGTCATTATTACCCTAATGCCTTCTCTAAATTACATGATAGGGATTTTTCCATCAAGGCTTATAAAGATGTGAGGTCCTTGGTGTAGCCAAGGTTTGAGGATAGAGTCTAAGTCATGGTTATTGGTCCACTCTTTGATTTTGGAAAGCTACACATAAGGGAGAGGGAGTTTGTAGTACTTCTCAAAAGTAATAGGGGAAATTTAGGCTACCCCCTTTGAGTTCCCTTCCCTAATGATCCAGTCATTATCTATTCTAAAATCAATAAATATGGTGGCAAAGATGTCAATATAATGTAATACCTCTAGTTTTACCATTTCTTGATGAAGGCCCACTATTTGGACAACAACTAGGTCATGGTGTTTCCTGATTTTAGTGGCATTGCTCTTTTCATATTGTGAAATGGGTTTCAACTCTTTTATCATGAATAATATCTTAGACCAATTCCTAATTCCCTAGATTTTCAATGTTGTGAGGTCCAATTCTGTATCCTTGAATATCTAGCCCTAATTGTCTATTGTCAAATAGAGCTCTGTGTCTTCCTTCAACTAATACCTGATAGCTACCATGGTTTCTATCCTTGCTAATTTTTCACACCAAATTATAGATGATGTTTGTGAAAGCTCTCTTATGCTTAGAAACATAATTAAATTATCTTTTGATTGAATTGTAACAAATTGAATTTGTTTAGGTCACTTTTATGTAAGGTTTAGGGTTTTAGAGCTTTAATGGTGAAAGATATCCAATATTTAGTTTATACATGTCTTGGATTTGATTTGGACCTTTGCCTTTATACCTTTGTGTTTTTTAGCCCACAAGATCTTGAATTTTGTCCTTTTCTACTTACGTGGTGCTTATGTGGCACTGATCTAAAACTTTCATGACATTTTTCATAAATTCCATTTAAACACTAGCCATTGGTATTTAAAAAATAACTTCTTCATTTTTCACTATAGGATCAAAATCCTAGATTAGCACAAACCATTGATCATAATTTGGGCCCTTGGATAGGATTGGGTCTTTTCATTACAAACCCTGTGGTTATGACACTTGGCATTTTACATGCCTTATTCATTCTCTAAGTCTTTTGGTTGGTCACTCATCAAATGCACTTTGGCCATGTGTTAAGCTTAGGGGACTTTAAAAATTCACTGGTGCCCTTGCATTTTTGGATCAAATCTAGCATTAGGGTACAAATTGTTGATCTATAAAAATGCCTAAATGTTAAGTCAGTCCATTATTAAAGTCATGATCTAGGCTTAAGTTCCTTAGGCTAATGTTTGTTTTGTGTTTATTAAGCATGAAATAAACCTTAGGATAAGGAACTTATGCCTACATTTCCCAATTTTTTAATGAAGGGGTGAGGGTCCAAATAATTTAGGCCACCATATATGAAAAACCTTTGGTTAGCTTACACTCCATGTGACAAGGGCTTCCTTTTTTAACATAAGACTTAGCATAAACTCATATTTTAAGGTTCATGATTATTTTAAAAAAAATTCCATGAGGACCCTTCCATATGAATTTAGATTATAAGACCATTTCCATATTTTGTAGGTTGAAGGATCCCGTTATTTAACATTTTTTGAGCATTTTTTTAAGATTATGGAGCCATTTTTGAGTTAAAATAGGATTTTGGAATGTCATTTGAACACCAAGTAAGATATTTCATTAGGTTAAAATTGATGGTCTCATGAACATCGAATACACCCTCGTGGGTGTCAATTGACAATTATGTGGATGTCAAGTTTAAACTAGTGAAGGTTTCATTTTAATGGGCTTAAATTTGACAGTCATGTGGGTGTCAAGTTCATATTTTTGGATATTTGAATGACGGTCACGTGAACATCAATTTTAATTTTATTAAAACCTTCAAATCTAAATGCAAGGATGCCACTTGACATTTCCATGGGGCTTCCCAGGGTCCTAGTGTTAATTCTCCCTGTTTGAACAAATGTCGTGATGAAGAAACAACTATAAGATCTTGATCTGGGGACTTTATTTTGATTATTTGTTATGTCAAGTGAGGCCCTTTCCTTTCACTCCTTGAATGTAATGATGCTACATGTCTATATTTAAAGCTTCTTGCATCCTTTTGACTTTTTAATTATGATTTACTTCATCTAATTGGGTATTAGTGATTAAGTACGGATCATTAGATCAAAAAAGATGTACATTTTTATGCTAAATTTTGGGTTATCCGTACTCCATTGGATCAAATTACATGATGAAGCAACAGCCATAGGATCCTACAAGATGCAAGGATTTTAAGTTAGGACTGTGGAGACATAAAAGGCTTAGGATTAAGGTGTTAAGACTAAGGTCATGATTGTATTAATAAATAATTGGGGGCCTTATTATTAAATTCTTAGGCTAAGTTGGTAAATACAAAAGGGAACCTACATGATGACATTTTTTAGGCCATAAGGAACTTTATAAAATAAGGGGAAATAACAAAGGGGATCCCATTTCCTAGTTAAGTTATGTTAAAACACATGACTAAACCTAGAATATACATTTTATATTTAAGCCCATAAATGAATTTTATAATGGTTCCCACTAATTTGGTTCTTTCCTTTATTTAAATTTGAATTGAGGGTTTGTTAGGGTTTTAGAATAAAAATTTCTTGGGGACACATGCCATAAAACCTATAACTAAAAGCCAAACAAACCTCATTAGCACTGTTAGTCTAGATTTAAAGTAAATCAAAACCACATAAGCTTACCTTTTAACAAAGTGGATGATATTTAAATTATATAAAAGACCATGATATGCTAAAATTTCTATGTTATAAATTTAGGGTTTCTCAAGGGTCCCAATTAAAAAATGGGGTATGTTGATCCCAACAAATGGTGACTCATGGGGGAAACATAATAATATGTTAGAACCTAAAGACTCTGATCAGACAAATAATGAGGTCATCCACTTTATTTAATCAATATCATCATCTAGACTAGGTCATAATTGAAACAAACCTTATACTTGTGGTTTTAAGGTCAAATACCAAGACATATCCAAACTTTGTGTGTGCTTTGTGTATGCACCTACAATTGTTTGCTCCATTATAGTAGACTAATATTCCTATTAGTTGACACTAATTCTACTTATCCTATTTTATTTTTCTAATTTATCCTATTTATAGCCATAAATATAATATTCCCCTCTAATAATTATCCATTTCACTAACCTTAACCCATCCCACTATTCTATTAATTCTTCTAAATCTTTCGTCATCCTAATCTAATTCTAGTTATCTATTATTTGGGAATTTTTAATCCCCATAACCTCACCTAACCACTTAATATCTTACCCCCTAGGTTTTCCTACATCCCTAAGAATCCTAATCTTCCCATTAAAACACTAATAAACCCCCATCACCTACTAACCCACTCCTTAATCCTACTAGCCAATTTTAAATTCAAAAATATTCTAACTACCAACCCACCACCCTACACTAGCCTTCCATAAACCCCTAAAACTTATGGGGATATTTTTAGAATTAGAGGATTCTATAAATCTCTCTAATTTAGCCCCTTTCCCTCTAGAATTCTCTTATTTTAGAGATTTCCATGGAATTAAAAATTCCACGGAAATTCGTCAACCATAGATATCAAAGTCCCAAGTTTGAATTTGAGCACGTGATCTTACCTCCCTTTATATATTCAAAAAAGCTATCCTACCACTCTCAAACCAACTCTTGAATCCATACCAAAACTATGCCAAAATTACTCTAGAAATCCTATTGCATAGCCATAATCAATCATCCAATCCATCATCCAAAATCCAACATAAAGCATCACATTAGCAATCTGAGTCTAATCACATGCATTCAAATCTTGGAATGGAGGCATGAGAAGATAAGGAGCATGGTAGGAATGTTTTATTAGTTCTAATTTATCTTCTCTATCCTTTCCTATTGGTGTTTATCAAGGTTTTGGATTTTATTGTCATTTTGATAATAGAACTTGAATCCAAATTTTGGTGCACATTTTGGCAACCACGATGGGATGGATTTACTCCCATTTAATCAATTTTTATTGTTAGTGGTGTTTTTTTCTAGCTTATAGGTTTGATTGGGTAAATAAAATCCTCAAATTTTAAATTTTTTATGTATACAGTTCTCAATCATGGTATTGCACTATTAGTCACAAGATTGCAGTGGCAAGATTGTCAAAACCATTAGCGGTATCATGACTTAGCCACTATAAGTTAGGGCTTTAATAGGTTTTTTGATAATCCCATGACTATCCCAGTAGTGGGATTTTCCTACAAGTAGTGATATTATCATTTTGAGTAGTGATATTATCGAAAGTTATGCTAGGGTTTAGACTGCTATTTGTTTTTACTAACTCTTTATTCTTATAGGTGTTTTATGTGTTTTTATTGCTTCTATCTATAGGTAAAAGAGAAAATTCCCTTAGAAATCAACTCGCTATACCTTTTTGATAATCCTACCACTATCCCAGTAATGGGATTGCCCTAGTAATAGTGGGATCACCATTCTCCATCATGGTATTGTCTTTTCATCTCAAATTGGTAAAACACTATCCTTACCACTTTTAAACCATCATTTTAGTATTTCCCAGGTTCTGTCAAGAGGGTGTTGAGGGTATGTAAGTGGAAATCTAGAGGCTTTGTCTCTTTATTGATTTTTTTAACATATCTCTATATCAACATTTCACCTTCTATATCTATAAACAACTACTGATAGGGGGTGTTTTGTCCTGCAAGGTTCACCAAGAATCTAAGAAGGGAGAGACTTATCTAAGAACCCACTATCTAGAATGGTCTAGCATCATTTGACAATACCGTGACTAGAGAATTCATGAGTTTCCCTATAAATAGTGAAATTGTCATTCTAAGTAGCAGATTTGTAGTTTATGCTAGTTTAGGCTACTATTAAGATCTGGCAGCATTTTGATCATCAAATAATTGTATTTAATATTGAGGCCCTATAAATTATATTAATTTTATAAACTTTTTTACTTAGGTCATACATACTATTGTTCTTATAAACTACAATATCACTATTTTCATTTTTCTTCCAATTGTGGGATTGTCATCCTAAGTCACGGTTTTGTGGTTCACAACAAAATTACCACTAACTTTATACATCAAATAGAAATATTGTCATTTTAAGTAACAATATTTTTATACTACCATGATTTTATGGTTATCAAATATCTACAATCCCACCCCTTTGCTAGTCACGAGATTGTCCTATAAGTCATGATTTTGCACTGTGTAGTCACGAGATTGTAGCCTTTTTTTCCTTTAATTTGGTCCCTTTTTGAGTGCATTTTTAGTGTCATTTTTTTGAATTTTTCTTCACTCTAAGCCTCACGTAAATCCTTTGAACCTTGCAAGAGGTGATTCCCCTTGACCCCACTAGGGGCTGCTGCCCCCAAACCCTTATGTCATGTCTCGCTCACCCCAAAGAAGTTATAGAGACAAGCCATGATATTTTAGGGGTATTTTATTAAGGCATGTTTTACTAAAAAAAATTTTATTGTAAGAGTCATATTTTCTAACACTTTGTTTTTAGGATCCTTGGATATTTTGGCACCCTATCATATATTTAACCTTTATGCTTGCAGGGGGTGCAATTTTCTAATTTTATCTTACATTTCATTATCTTGATCATTAATTTTAGTATATCATTGTCTTTATACTTTCTTGTAAACACTTGTGTGTTTAATCTTGTGTGTGTATATATATTTTATTTTTCTTTGTTTGTATTGATTTTTTGTATCATGCCAAACACACATAGGTAATTAGATTGATTAATTAATCATATCATGTGATTGCCTATTTGTTACCCCTTCCCTTAGGATAACACGTGACATGGAATTGACACCCATGCATGGGCTTAGTCTATATGGGTTAGTGTTATGAATTTCATCACCACACACTAACCAAACTCCATATTTTGGTGGAGTATAATAATCAGGGACAATTATTGTTAGGCTAAGTGATTGACCCCATTAAGGTCATCCATGAAGGGGAAGAGTTAAATATTTGAACTAAGTATTAGACAACACCCTATATGGACCTGGGCCCCAATATACCATCATGTATATAGAGGACACCCTTAGAGATCCCATTTATCCTAGCATAAGACCTTTTGGCTGCAATAGGTGTTCCACTACCAATGTCAATAATAGTGCCCAAGTAACCATCAAGTACAAGAAAGGTCGATAGGGTTTAGTTAATTCCAAAATGGGTCACCGACCTATAGCCTCAATTATTTAGTTGTTAGATAGCATGGACATCAAGTTACACACCCATTATTTTACTAATTATAGGTTTTGTCTTGATTGATTGGGTGTGTGTTGTGTTAGACCCATACTATTTGTGAATTGAGTTAGCCTTTACCTATCTAATCCTATCTAGGTCCTTTTTTACATATCATCTTGTATATCCTATCCTCATCATTCTATCATATTGTGCATATCCCACTATCCTTTTCATGTGCATTCTAAATTATCATCCTTGTCATTATCCTTATCATGATCCACATCCCTATAACCTACATCTCATCTTGTACATCTTAGTCATCGTTACACATAGTCTCTTTATCTATCCTTCTCTTTGGCATACCAAGTCATCCTTAGCCATACCCTTCCCCTAATCACATCTTTCATCCCTACCTAAGTCCACATCATCATCCACTCATCATATTCACCCCATCCTTTCCTAGTCTCACTATATCACATTATCCTTGGTCATCACCCCATTATCTTCTACATCCTTACCTATTCACTATCTTGTCCATCCCCTCCCAATCTAACCATATCTACCCACCACCATATCCACTCACACATCTTAATCACCATCTTATATCCTTATCTAAGCCTATCATCTCCATCACAATCTTATTCTAACCATGTCTCCCTATCATTGATCATCATAATCATCATTATTGTATATCATAATCTCATCCTCTTGTACATAATTTATTGCCTTATGCATTCTTACCTAAACCATTCATCACTAGTCACACCCATTTATATCACCTATTTATTATCTTATACATCCTCATCCAATCATCCTTTGTATTTATTGTCTAGTGCATTTTAGATATCATACCATTGTGCATCCTTTTATTGTCCTATCATATCTTATATTATCACCTTATCTTCATCCCATTTTTAGTCATACCCTCATCATCTATATACCCCTATCCATCTTACATCCTTACCCAAGTTCATATCATTATCTTATATCTTCACCTTGTAAATATCATTATTCTTTTATACATAAACCCACTCATCAATAGTCATCCTTTCATCAATCATCATATTGTAAATCCTAGTCTCATCCCCTTGTACATATATTTGTTCTCTTGAATATCCTTTTAGTCACATCTTAATTACATCCTAATCATACCTCATTATCTACACCTTGTCCTAAATCCACCTTATTATCCCATCACCTATTATTTATATCCCATCTATCATTTCATCTTAGTCAAACTATATACACCTATCATTAGTCAATCACCCTACTTCCTAATAACATCTTATATATCCTAATCTCATCCTCTTTTACATCATTTATTCTCTTCTAAATTCTACTAGACTCTCATATTAGTCACATTCATCCATCATCTTAGTCACACCTTGTCATAAGACCATCTCATCCATAATCAATCACACCTCACCTTGACCTTACTTTATCTATCAATCACACCATAGTCTTGACTATTCCCATATCATATTCTATCCTAAGTCCACCTCATTTATAGTCCTAATCATCCCCATATCATCTTATCTCATTATCCCATCACCTTTTTATATTCTTGTTTTTCCTTATTATATATAATGTGTTCTCTTGTACATCCTTTTAAACACTTCTCATCATTAGACCACATGTCATTATTCATCCCCTAATCACATCCTAATCATATCTTATCATCCATATCTTATCTTAAATCCATACCCAATTTCTTGTTTTAACCTTGCCTTCATCACCCATATAATCATCACCTCATCTTATCCTAGTGGGATTTTTGGTCACATATGGGTCTAAACCATCCACATTTCATTACCCCCTTATCATTTCATCATCACCTATCATCACACTTATCCTTACTCGATTGCCCTCATCCTCTTGATCACATCATCACCTACCATCCCATCTTGAGCAAAATTAGTCTAAGGTCTTGAGCTAATCCTATAATCCTAATCTTCATATCATCTTATTCACCTATCATCCTATCACCATCCTATCATTTAAATCTATTTGGTCGAATCTCATATCATAATCAATAGTTTTCTAGCATCTTGTCACTTTGTCGGTTTCAATTTAGTAACCCATCAATTATCAATCATCCCTAGTTCATTTCATATTACCTTATTAATTACTATCACCCATCATATCTTCCTCTTACAAGTTTAAATATAGGCTCCCATCATATTCCCATTCTTTTTGCTAGTTTGATGACTAGGCATTATTGACAAGTTATTATCACCTATTGTACTATTGATTTGACATTTGATCATAGTCTTTATTCCATTAGAATATCTCATCTCCTTTATTACCTAACATTCTCACTCAGTCCTTTTGATCTATTTTGTTCAAGAAACTTATCCAATCCTTATCCTACCTACATCATCCATCACCTATCAACCATCACCATGAGACTAGACCTTGACTTCATTGACCAATACATACATGATAACAAGGATGAGATCATTTTGTGGCTCATTATGATCAGTGTACCACTTCCCAAAGGTTTTGATCCCCTTAAAATCATTGCACCTCCCATTTAAGCCCCATCATGTGAATCCCATACCAATCCTCCTTCTACTAGTCATAAACCATCAACTTCCCATTCCCATATTAGCTAAAGGAATATAATCTTGGCCACCTCAAATCCTTCAAACCAATCATATCTATAACAATCTAATCATAATTCCAATGCTTCCACATCCTAGTCCCAAAGAGAAGTAGGTTATTATACTCCACTTCTCATAGCATTGGAAGCCCTTTTTAAACAATTAGTCACTACCAACATGATGGTCTATCTGCCTATCTAACATCTTGATCCTATTAATCCTACACCCTCTTAGTATAATGAAAACCAATATTATCTATACCATCAAAATTGGGGGCATACCATTAATCGATGTTGACCTTTTAAATATTTTTTCCAGGACTTCATTGATCATGGTGACATAATAATTAATAAAGAACTAGATGAGTCTCCATCCCTAGGTGAATAAAAAGAGGAATGCCAATATCCCCTTTCTAGTCATGATCAAGCCCTTCCCTCTCTAAGCCAAGGTCAAGACACCACTCCCATCTTTGACAAAACTTCCATCAAAATTGAGTCTATTTCCCATGATCCTAATCCTCCCATCACTCATGAACCCTTTCATGACCTTCTCCTTAAATCCATCATTATTTCATCATCTCCCTCTTACCCATCATATCAAATCACCCATGATGAGGGGTCAATTACAGACAAGCATTCTCCTACTAGTAACATTGCATCTTGTGCATCATAGTAAATTTTAAGGTCAACATCCAAGGTCTTATCTTCCATGGGATCATGTTTAACACCTGCATACATATCAAATTCCTCACCAAAAACATCATCCTTCATTGATGCTAATAATGTCTATCTTTTATAGGATACTTATAATCTAGATACCTCTAATTCATTACCAGGCATATATTTTGATCCCATTATAGATGATGGCATCATAAATGAGTTATTTCAAGCTTTATCTATTGAATATTGTCAGAGTGAGTATGATCTTGTTTTGGATGAAGCTAGTCCTAGTGATCCTTTTTGTTGATCTTGAGGAGATTTTCTCTAATGTCAAAACCAGATCTCTTAGGAACCCCTATGAAGACTATGCTACCCCATCACCACTCATTGACCCCATCATGCCATCTCCACCACCTTCACCCATCATATATCCCTTTTTTCCCATTAATGATCAATTAATCACTTCTATCCATAAGGATGAATAGGAACATGCATCATTGGACCCTTCCTCAAGTAATATAATATGTGTCATAAATCCAATGGTCCAAGACAATATTCTAAAGGTCATAAATCATAATCAAACCTTCTTTGATCCCATAAATCAAAATCAAGAAAAATCAAATCACTATCCCAATCCAAAAGCATCTCTCCCTAGTGAAACCCATAAACTAGAACTAGGGACCCATCAAACACAAAATAATCAATCAAACTCCCACGGTGAAGCCCAAAATCAATCACCAAGGGGTAGTTAGAATCAAATTTAGTCAAATGCTCAAAATCATATGGCTGATCATCCATCAAATAATCAAATCAAAGATGAGCCACAAATTCAAAGTGTCTTGGATCTTCTAAAGTATTTTATCACTTGACACCAATAAAACAAAGCATGTCTCCCATCTCCAATAGTGTATGTGACTACTAGTCCTAATACCCCACCACCCATAACACTATCATATCCTAATCCCAATCCTCCATCATCCACCACACCATTATATCCCAATCCTACTATACATTTAAGTTCCATACATTCTCATCAAGACCTAATCACACCCATACATCTTATCACCTCCCCAAGCAACATTATCTTTCTTAGGGGTGACGATGATACCTAGTCTAGTTATCTGGAGGGGTCACAATCAATAATCATTGAAGGTCATGTGGACTTGAATGCATCCATATAAAAAAACATGATCCTACCATCCCACATCCCTAGAATAGGTATTGGATAAATAATCCATCAAATTTCCATACCTTGTATCTCTCCCATCATATAATAAATCAAGATGCCATCAATAAAAGTCAAAATAGTAAAAAAAATCATTTATCTAATGGTGAAAACTAGTCTTCTAGTACCTTGGGCAAGTACCATGATGAAAAATAGTTTTTGGCATCATGGTATTCACATTGTTCCTTAATACTTGGGGGAAAATCCATCCATTTCTTATCCTCATCCATCTATCCCGCTTGTCACATACCTTGTTCATCTAATCACCCATCCTTATCCATCTTATTCTTTGGTCTATTATTCATATCCCTTGTATACCATAATATCATCCACCCTATCTATCATATTACTTCTAATCTTGACCTTTGTAAGAAAGTGCAAGATGTCTTGAGAAAATATCCTTGAACCGTCTTGGCATATCCTCTAATGGAGACTCAAACAAATAACCATTTGTTTCCTTCACAGTGTGGTCATTGGCTATCCCTAGTCCATCCCTCCTTGATCTACATCACCCTCATCCCTTTTGTCATCTCATCCACCATCCCATACATCATTCCATCTATCCTCATCTTGGTTCCTAGGCTTGGTATTCCCTTTGATAGTAACACCATTTGTATAGTGTATATACATATCCTAAAAATCATAAATTTTGAAAAAGCCAAAACAATCTATCATGTCTTGTCTTATGCTTAATCCCCTAGTCACATCCATCTCCATACATCTCTTGTCTTTATATCTATCCCATATTTGGATACCACATCTAGCCTTAGAACCCAATCTAAGTGGTCACCCATCATTTCATCATCCTATTAGCTAGGTATTATCAACATACATCACCTTGTAAAAGATCTTAATCTATTACCCATCACTTCCTATCAGGGCCTTTTTCATAATTAGCACCCATATAACTACCATTTACCACTATGAAAGGTAAGTTATCCCACCACTATCCTTATCATTACATGTTCATGTCTATCACCCATCCAATCACTTTTGCTAGCATGAAGGTATTTGATTACATCATCATTTCCTAGTCTCCTTACTAGATTGGATTCTTGTAGGGCCTTATCTATTGGTAATTCTTGGTCATCACTTATCTAATCACCATCCTTAGCCACTTTTCAATTTGATTTTAAGACCATGTCAGTATTTAAATACCTTATCATGACATCCATCCTTATATCCTAAACTAGGTGCAATACCTTGACTTCATCTTAATCATCATCATCCTATCCAAATCTAAGTCTACCCTCCATCCCATCACGTCATGATTATCCTAATCCAACCCATCAACCAAACACTCATCCTATCATTAGGAAAGAAATTATGACACTGCATATACATACTTGTGTGTGTGTTACTTGTTTGTTCTATTTATCATGTTTGCATGTCATGTATATATCATGTTTGTCTCATGTTTATTGTGTCTCTTTTTGTCTATTGGGTAATGAATGAGGATGCTATGAGGACACCCAAAGTGCCCTTAAGGATGTAGAGTTCACTAATTTCCCATGTAATTTGGCATAATGTCCTTTTGGTCATGTATATATCATGGGGCATCTTGTCAAGTGCTATATTTTTTATTACTTAGAATATGATGAGTTATATGATATTTGTGATGGCTTGATCATCTCATCATCATTATCCCCATCACTAATATATTCCTCTTGACCCATCTAACTAACATCTAACCTTTTATCCTCATTTCATCATATAAGCCATATCCTTTAATCACTAACAAGTCTAGTCATCCTCATCAACATCACTAATCATCATCATTATCATCATCTCCTAGTCAGAACTACATTGGTCCGAGGTCTTTTAAGACTATGTAGGAAGCACTTGACCATGTTTCAATGTCCAAGGATATTTCAGCCACTATCTCTATCTTCTATCCTCATCCCCAAATCTTTTGGTCACTCGATCATCTCATTTCTTATCTATCATCAGCAAAATCATATCTATCGATTTAGCTTTGAGCTACACCCATCCTTAATTTAATAAAATCATCATCTTATCTTGGATTAGAGCTCTCCCTTGCATGCATCCTTGCTTGGGATACATCTAAATCTTATGGCATTTTAATCCTATCATCATCATATTATATTTGATTCCCCCTTGGGATGTGTCTACAACTGTGAACCCATCATCTCTATTCCTTATGCATGTATCCTTACTAGGGGCATCATTATTAATTTATAGCTCATTGCTCAATCAAATATCATCTTATTCATATTCTATCCCACATATAACATCACATCCCCTTGTTTATCCATCCTCATCCCCCAATCATTTGGTGACTTAATCACATCATTTATTCTCTCTTATCTTCTTCATCATAATCCATCAACTCTAGTTTTGAGCTACACCCATCATCAATCTTATCAAACCAATATTATCCTAGACTAGATATCTACCTTATATGTATCCTTATTTGGGATATATCTAAATCTTATGTCCTTTTAATCCTATCATCATCCTGTTATGGTTGATTCCCCCTTGGGATGTGTAGACAATCATGACACCCATCATCTCTATTCCATGTGTATGTGTCCATGCCAGGGGAATAATTATAAATTTGTATCTCATTGCTCAAATTTGAACTCATATTATTCATATTATATCCCACATATAACATCTCATCCCCTCATCTATCTATCTCATTCCATCCATCTTTTCTTCTTTTGAGTGGCCATCTAGCTCATTCTTCCTGACATGTCCCCTTGAGGGGGAATCATATCTACTAACATCATCAACTAATATTCATCCATGACATGGTTTTTCTTTGAAAGGTCATTAATCCTTCCACTTCATCCACTCATAATTCCCTTTCAAAGAGGTTAAAAATATATGCACCTAAAATCGTTCACTTCATTACAGTTGACTAATATTCCTATTAATTGACACTAATTCCTCTTATCCTATTTCTAGCCATAAATCTAATATCCCCCTCTAAAAATTATCCATTTCACTAACCTTATCCCATCCAACTATTCCATTAATTCTTCTAAATCTCTAATCATCCTAATCTAATCCTAGTTATCTATTATTTGGGCATTTTTAATTCCCATAACCTCACCTAACCACCTACTAGCCTACCCCCTAGGTATTCCTACATCCCTAGGAATCCTAATCTTCTCATTAAACCAATAATAAACCCCCACCACCTAATAACTCACTCCTTAATCCTACTAGCCAATTTTTAATTCAAAAATATTCTAACTACCCACCCACCACCCTACACTAGCCTTCCCTCAACCCTTAAAACCAATGGGGAGATTTCTAAAATTGGAGGATTCTAGAAATCTCTCCAATTTAGCCCATTTCCCTCTAGAATTATCCTATTCTAGATATTTCTATGGATTTAAAAATTCCATGTAAATTCATCAACCATAGATCTCAAAGGCCCAAGTTTGAATTTGAGCCCTTGATCTTCCCTCCCTTCCTCTATTTAACCAAGCTCCCCCCCCGCCCCACTCTCAAACCAACTCTTGAATCCATACCAAAACTATGCCAAAATCACTCTATAAATCATATTTCATAACCATAATCAATCATCCAATCCATCTTCCAAAATCCAACATCAAACACCACTTTGTCAATCTAAGTCTAATCACATGCATTCGAATCTTGGAATGGAGGCATGAGAAGATAGAGAACATGGTAAGAATATTTTATTAGTTTTGGTTTATCTTCTCTATCCTTTATTATTGGTGTTTATAAAGGTTTTGGATTTTATTATCATTTTGATAATAGAGCTTGAGTATAAATTTTGGTACACATTTTTATTCCACTTACTATTTACCATGGGGTTCAAGAAATAACTTCTAAGTTTCATGTCCTCAATCACTTACACTGACTTATAGTATGCTAAAATGTTCATCATGAACCATGATTTTAACTTAGGGAAGGATTTGTAATTACTATAATTCTAACCAAGCATCTATATCCGTAACATAGATGCCTTTATCTCCACTCATGGCTTTGCTCCACTTCCAGCTAGGCATCTATAGCCCCAATGGAGATTACCAAAATCACTTATATTTGAAAGATTTTGATTTTACATTGTATCCTTATTTTGAATTTTCTTAGATATTTATTATTTCAAAATTTTTGGGAACTAGGATATCTAGGTTTTAGGATTTGTTCAAATACTTGATCTTTGGAAAATCACCTATGGTTTCAACTCTTATCCTAGGTAAAGATGTTAATTAATTGCTAGTTTTGGGTATACCCTAATAATTTGAGTTTTCACCTTAGAAGTGTAAGTCTTCTTAAAATTATTTTGAGGTCAATATAATGGTTAGGGTATAATGAAATGATTGGCCTTTCTAATGGTCTTTACCAATTTATCTAATATATAACATCATGCTTTATATTTCAGAATCATGGTTACCCTATACATGGGGTTCATACCCTCATTTCTGAATTGGGGGCATATTTTTTTAAGCAAACTTCATAAATTCTAAGATCAAGATTGTCCCTAAGGACTTATTGGAATCAAGAAACCAAGAAATAATAAAAAAACACATTAAAAAAATAAATACAACCAAGTAAAATGAATAAACATATACATGCTTTTGCACAAATAATTTACAAGAAGGAAAGAAAATGGAAAGAAACTAACTAGACTACCTATACTAATTTAATCATCTTATAGTTTACTCCATGAAGACTATAGGAGGATTAGAAAAGAAGTAGTGTTTTAGGTACTACCCATTGGAAGGTGTTGTTCCCCAATGTTTCTATAATCTAGTATGGGCCAACCCACAAGGGTGTGAATTTACCATGTTTGCCCTTAGGCTCAGATGCTTTGTCCTAGAGAAGAACCAAGTCTCCTTATCTAAACACATTAATTTTGAACCTTTTATCAAACCATCTCTTGACTATGGTTTGATTCCTGCTAAAATCATCAAAGGATTTCTCTCTTGCATCTTCCATCTGAATTATATCTAGCAATCTAGAATTGGCTAGCTATTGGCTCTCCTCCATGTATTCTTGCATAAATATGTATGGGGGTAACTTGAGAGTGATAGGAAAGATGGGTTCCTATCCATACACCAATATAAATGGTGAGGCTCTAAAGGCTTTCTTGATTCTTTTCCTATCATCCCAAAGTGCAAATTTAAGGAGCTTGTGCCTAGTCTTGGGTTTATCTGTAACAAATTTCTTGATTGCCTTCATCAGGTTCTTGTTTATAGATTCAGAGACTCCATTCCCTTGGGGATAATATTTGGATGTAAAATTAAGTGTGATACCATTATCATAAGACCATTTATTCATCTCTATGGATATGAAGGCAGATCCATTGTCACACATTAGAGAGACTAGAGTTCTAAACGTAGTAAATATGTTTTCTTCCAAGAAATTGATCACTTCTTGGGGCCAACAAAGCTATAAATGGAATGAATCTCTTTAAGAATATAGAAGTTATGGGATCCACTACATCTTTGTAGATTTCCAAAACTAGAACATCATTAGGATTATAAAGCTATATGGTTCTACTATACATCTTTTAAAATCTAGCATTAAATGACCTGACAGGCTAATTGGTATCCCTTCTAATAGTGGTGAATTGATGGTAAATAACATAGGGACTAATAATCATACCAAATTGATCAATGAACACATTACTAAAATCATTCCAACTTGGGATGTAATTATTTGATAGGTTTAAAAACCAATCATAAGCTACGTCTTTAAAAGTGAAAGGAAACAACTTACATGTTACATCCTCATATATGATATTAAGTAGCCTCAAAGTAGTTTTAAAATAATTTATGTGTTCCTCAATGGTTATTATTTTGGTTGGACTAAATGTAGGTAAATATTTATCAAGATTCCTTGGTAGATCATGAACCACCCTTGGTACATTAATTTAATAATCCCCTAACCATGATATACCTAGATGAAGGTTGAAGGCACTGGTACTTTAAAGAGGTAAAATTGGAAGAGACTTGGATTTCCTACATCTACCTTTATCATGTCGAGATATTTTGTGTACCTCGAGTTCAAGTAAAGGATATATAGTTAATGAGTGTGATCTTGTTTTGATCTTGGGCAATTCCATCTTGAAATTCAAATATCTTACCTAAAGTATAATATGTCCAGTTAAATTTTATGAATAACAAGAGTTAGACCTACACATTAAGTTTATTTTACAAAGGTGGTATGAAAACTTGAAAAAAAATGATCATTGATTGAATTAGCTCAAATGTGTGCCCAACTATGTAAATATGGTCTATACTTACAAGTCTAAGTCTAGAATAACTTATATCTATGAAAGATATTCCCACCTTTGATCAAAATGAACCGTTCTAACCTTAGATATTATGGATTTTCAAATTTAAATCTAAATTTACTAGAAACAAGCATATATTCCAAAATAATTTCAAAATAATCACAAAGATGCACTAAAAACAAAAAAAAATCAATGATATTTGCACTTATAAGCAAACAATTCACTCAAAAACATGAAGATATACTGATCTTTAGATGAAACAAGACAAAGATCAATAAAGATTCAAAGAATCCAGGCCCTGCTTCTAGTGCCAATGGGATATATCCTATTGTTGCTTCTAATATACCATAGGTGACCTTAGTATTTAAAGAACACTTCTCATATAATTTAATAAATTTAGAGCATGAGTTTTAGGTATTGTCAATCTAGTTGCCTATGGTGAAATAGCAGCAAAGTAAGATAACTATTCCACAATATTTATATAATTTGGTGGTTGGGAGCCACAGTGGCCTATTCTTTGTGAATATTTGTTAATAATTAGTGAATTATATTCTTATTTTAGGTTAAAAACTAATCTAAGTGAATATTTATAATGTGACTAAAACTAAAGTGGTCTTGGTGTAAAGAAAAGAGCAAAGAGAAGGATAGAGAAAAAAAGAGTGATTACCAATTTTAGTCCTAAACATTATGACAAAGTATTAATGGCAACTGAATATACATTTAAAAAATATATAACTCAACATATCCTAAGCTCAAATCTCACTATATATCAGGTAAACTTCAAGGGAAAGTGTTTAAGAATCACAAGAACTGGGTCTACTTTAGGGATTTACTACTATAATAAAATAATAATTGTGCATCTGAATACATAGAAAAATGAAATAAAGTAAGACCTAAGATCTTTAAACTAATCTAGCATAAGTACAAATCCAAAAACCCTATGATTAAATAATGCTACTCAAAATTCCAAGACACTATTCAAATTCAAGACCTCTACTAGCAATTGAGAGAAAAGTTATATTAGCAATTAACACATCAAAATGGATAATCCTTGTAGAATTCCTTGATCTTAATAATTTCTTCAAGTATACAAAGATTTTCTCAAAAATATCTCCCTCTTACAAATGGTAATATATTCCTTTATAGGAAGATTAGGCCATATACCATCAATTTACAAAATACAGGTGTACAAAGATAAGGACAACTATCCTTACAAGTTCTAAAATACACATGTTTTTCCCAGTTATATTGACCTAAAGGAAAATGTGCTAACTAACTAGCATATGCCCTTATAATAAGATATTCTACTTCAAAATGTTACAAAACTTTTATAAAATAGAATATGCTCAATTTGATGATGGGGCCCCTATCTATCACTATTGGAGGATGTTCATGGCTCTCTCATGCTATTCACCAATTAAGTCAAGGTCCAAAATAGGCTTCATGATTTTCTCTTCTTCTTGATCTTCTAGGTCATCAAATTCCTTGTTATTCTTATCCATGGCTTCTTTGATACTCTTGGCTTCATTTATTCTTTCCCCTACATTGAGTATCATGCCCATGATTTTATTGTTGTCAACCCCAGATCTGCTTTGGCCTTCTCCTCTAATTTCTTAGGTTACCAAAGTATCCCTATGCTTAAATTCATCATCATTAATGATCCTAAGGGCATTGGGTTATATAAGGTCTATAAGAATGGTCCCAAGAAGTTTTTCAATTCTTGAAATTAGTTCCTTAGATTCTTTTATATTCTTAAGACTCTTTCTATTCCATTATGCCATGCACTCAAACTCTGAACCTTTTCAATCACAATTCCTAAAATTGTGCTCAAATGCCCCAAACTAATGGTCTTGAAGTTTGGGATCTACTTATTTGCCTGAATGTTGAGGAGTTAAGCTATTTTATCTTCAGAGGCCTACCACTAGGTGACTAAACTCTTGGCTAGTTCACATTACCCTTCTAATGCACTTTTCCTTAATTTCATCGACTTAAGTGCCTCAAACATGTCATAAAATGACTTATCAAGCAGCTTGATTATTGTATTTGGCACTAATAAAATCACTTGTTTTCCCAAGTTTTCTTTTTCTCTTTCCAAGTTTTAGATCCTATGCTTCATACCTTAGACTCCAATTTTAGCTTGTGTTGAATGGGCTTCAATTAGAATTTCCACATCTTCCTCATGAATTACAACCTCTCCAAGATGTTGGCCATCTACTGGGGTTATTCCTATAAATGGTTATAACTTTTGAAAGGTGAGTCCTTCTATCGCAACCACAGTTGTCTTGGTTATTATTCTATCTAACCCAATTGTTTTAGGGTCAAAATGGATAGTAGTAATTGGTTGTTTGAAATGGAGAGGTTCTGAGACCTCCACACCTGAGCTAGTAGATGCTCTCAAAGAACTATTCTTTTGCCTTCTATTCCTTTAATTGCCACAATTTTACTTTCTTCTTGCTCCTTCACTAAAGCTGTTATCCAAGGCTTCATATCATCTTGTATCCCAACATCAGTGACCCTTGTCATGGCCCAAGAATGAGAAAGCGAGGGGATCTTTTGTAACTTCCCATAGATAAACCAGTTAGCAATGACTGGTCCATATATTAGGAACTCATCACTAAATATATTTACTTCACTAGTGGAATGAGTGAAAGTGAACCTTGGTCTCTTCTTTGGTCTCACAGGGACTAATGTTAGTTCTACTTTTATCTTCTCATAGGATGTTATTGGGACCAAATATTTTCTTGTGTCTTCCTTGGGCTCCTCTTCCTTATCATAGTCATAAGCCTCTAAAATTTACTTGAGGGTACTTTAAAATGTCTCTTCTAGTTCTAGGGCTATCATGTCTACATATTGAATTAGGGAAGGTGGCTTTTGGGGTAGTGTTGAAGGTAGGGGCCCTTCCCCAGGTCTCTCTTCTAGCTTGACTTCTCCAAACTTCTCCATGTTCACCCTAAACTTTCTCAACCTATCATTGTGGTTATGGATGATCTATTTGATGTTGCTCATGGGGTGTTCTAAATGTCATAGGTAGTAAATGGTATTATAAAGGGTACATTTTCCATGCTCCCCTAGATGGCTTGTTATCCTTGACCAATCTATATTCGAGCTTAATGTTATGGCCTTGGATCATGGCCAATATATATTCATAGCTCTTAGCCTTAATATATATGGTGTCATAGACACCAATTTGATGCACATATTCTAGCTTTGAGATCTTTTTGTCTCTTATATGGTCCCCAACTACGTTCTTTAGATCCCACATCTAGAGATCATCCAATTGGAAGCCAAATGAATCTCTATGTGAGGACATAACCTCCACCTATTTCTAGTCCTTTATTATGGTTCTCTCAATATTCAAGGGGAAGGGATGGAATAGGCCCCCCTTTTCTATTTGCAAGTCCTATCGATGCCATGGATGAGCTAGGAAGCAATTTCCTACTCTACAAGCTTATTTAGAACATACATCAACAACCTGCAAGGTTGGGTCATGATTCCTTATATCTTGATGACTATGTAATCAAGATAATTCCATAGGTCCCATATAATTTCAATATACCTCTTGATGAGGGGGTGGAGCTTAGGCATGGGAACACTTGTAATGGCATGCACTATAGCAAGATAAATGTAGTCACAAATAAATTGCATGTGATTTTTCTACTTGAAGATGTGTAGCTTGGAATAGTAACATGAGATGGTTGTCTTTCCCTCTATGGACTAATTCCTAATCCTAGGGAAGGTGGTTGAGGCCAAAAGGGTGTGAAGTAGGTATGACATCATAAAGAATTGATTTGAGGTATTTTTTTTATGGCATTGAATTGTCTGGCTAGGAAAATATTGATTAAATCTCTAATTATAGGGGTAAGTTTTTTCTCTACCATGGAGTGTACATATGAGAACCATATCTTATTAACATAAGCAGTTGAAGGGGAACCAAAGGCTCAATTCAATAGGGTCATTATCACCCTAGTATCTTCTCTAAATTGCATAATAGGGATTTTTCCATCAAGGCTTCTAAAGATGTGAGGTCCTTGGTATAACTAGGGTCTGAGGACAGATTCTAGGTCATGGTTACTGGTCCACTCTTTGATTTTGGAAAGCTCCACATGGGGGAGAGGGAGATTTTAGTACTTCTCAAAATCAATAGGGGAACTATAGGATACCCCCTTTGAGTTCCCTTCCTTAATGATACATGCATTATCTATTCTATAATCAATAAATATGGGGGTAAGGACATCAATATAATGTAATACCTCTAGTTTTCTCATGGCATGATGAAAGCCTACTATTTGGATAACAACCAACTCATGGTGGCATTCCTCTATTCCTCTTGTGAAATGGGTTTTAACTTTTCTTTCTTGAATAATAACTTAGACCAATTCCTAATGCCCTGGATGTTTAATGCTACAAGGTCCAATTTTGTATCCTTGAATATTTAACCCTCATTGTCTGTTGTCATATAGAGCTTGATATATTCCTTCAATTAATACTTGCTAGATACCATGGTTTATATCCTTTTTAATTATTCACATTAGATTGTATATTATCTTTGTGAAATCTCTTTTGTGCTCAAAAACATAATCAATTTATCCTTTGATCAAATTGTAACAAATTAAATCTATTTGGGTCTCTTTTATGTAGGGTTTAGGGTTTTTTAGATTTAATGGTGGAAGATATCTAGTTCACATTTATAATTTTATGTTTTAGAGCCCATAATATCTTGAATTTTGTCCTTTTTTGCTTGTGTGGTGCTTATGTGGCACTAGTTTGGACCTTTCATGGCATTTTTCATAAATGCCATTTGAACACTAGCCATTGGTTTTTAAAAAATACCTTCTTCATTTTTCACTGTACGATCAAAATCTTAGATTAGAATGAGCCATTGATAATAATTAAGGCCCTTGTATGGTATTGGGTCTTTTCATTACAAACCCTATGGTCATGACACTTGGCACTTTAGGTGCCTTCTCCATGCTCCAAATCTTTTGGTCAGTCACTCATTGAACCTATATTGGCCACATGGTAAGCTTACGGGCCTTTGAAAATTCATTAGCACCCTCACACCATTAGATCAAATCTAATGTTAGGGTGTGAACCATTGATCTACAAAAATGTTTGAATGTAAAGTTAGTCCATTATTAAAGTCATGATCTAGGCTTAAGTTCCTTAGGCTAAGGTTTGTTTTGTGTTTATTAAGCATGAATTAAACCTTAGGCTAAGTAATTTATGCCTATGTTTCCAAATTTATAATGAAGGGGTAAGGGTATAAATAATTTAGGCCACCATATATGAAAAACTTTTGGTTAGCTTACACTCTTTCTAATAAGGGCTTCCCTTTTTAACATAAGACTTAGCATAAGTGTTACGTTGTGGAGTTAAAAGCTTCACCAAGTTGTGAACAAGAGGAGTTGTTGAAGTGTCACAGACACCGGCGTCGGTCAAGCCAACTGATGTCGGTAGGATTAGACAGGAAGAGAAACCAATGTCGGTCAGGGATTGGCCAGAGTCGGTCATCTCCAGGAAGACAGGGACCAACGTCAGTCGCCTGTGTGGTTCAGAACTGCCAATTTCATGGATACTTAGTTAATGAATTGAGTGTTTGCATGTTAAGAGCTAATTTTAGACTAGAAGCTGTGGATCTAATTATTGTAATTAGGGTCTAATTATTGTATGCATGAGATCTATTTAATAGACTCATGGGTTGTATTGTAAAAGTGTGTTAGAGAGTAAGAGAGCATGGTGTGTTCCTCCTAATTCCAAAGGGGTGTTGAGTGTGTATGATCTTGGAGAGTTGTAGGTGTGCAAGTTCTGGTAGAAGATCCACCGGAGTAATGGTTAAATAATCATAAGGACTTGGTGAGGCAAGGACAAGGGTTCTTCAGGGTGTAGATATATCTACAGGGTAAGTAAGGTCTATTGATTTGCAGGTGGCAACAAGGAAAGGGAGATCTACTTAGAGTATGGTTGTGTACTTGGTGTACTGGCAGTGTTGTTACTGACTGGTGGACGTGAGCAACTCTGTATTGGAGTTGTGTGTTGGGACCGTAAGAGAGAGAGGGAAGAAGTCCTTGAGGTGTGGCAAGCCTTAGAGGTGGAAGAAGAAGTGGCATCTTCTTTATTTTATTTTCTTCTGAGTGATTATTAATACAATTATGTATTGTCTCTCATATCCTGTGTTGTTTCATATTTCTAGTTACTTATCATTCTGGTTAAATTCTGTGTTTAGTTGCTAATACAAGAGGTGATCATATATAATCTTATTGGTGGAGTAGGATCTTGACAGTTGGTATCAGAGCTTTTGGTTGGGTTACTAACAGGTGGTTTCAGATCTAGTTAGTGTTTGTTTGATTACAGGTCACTCTCAAGGGTTTCAGATTGAGTGGGAGTATAGCAATGGCACAAGAAAGTAAGCTACAAATGGAGAAATTGAATAGCACGAATGGTCTGATTGATGGAAAGAAAGAGTAGGTAAAGGGAGATTATTGGTCAATAGAAGATCAGCGTGTAGAAGTAGATGTTTCAAATGTTGTTGCACAGGTTGCTCTGGATAAAGTAGAATCTTGGTCTATAGATTATGTTGCCTCTTTCCATGCAACCCAAAATAGAACATCTTTTCAAGAGTATGTCCAAGGAGACTTCGCAGAGATTTATTTAGGGGTTGGTGAGCCTTGTCAGATTGTTGGCAAAGGGGAAGTGAAGTTGAAATTGCAGACAGATAACACATGAGTGTTGAATGAGGTCATGCAGGTTCCAGTCTTGGAGATGATTCTAATTTCTTCAAGAAAGTTGGGTGATGAGAGATTCATAGTAACTCTCATAGCAGATGCACTTGAATTAGACGGTGGTAAGAAAGTAGGTATCCTTTATCTATCTACATATATTACTTATTCACCTTCTGTTGTAGAGATGTGGCTTTGTAGGCTTGGTCACATATGTAGGAGGGGAATGCATGTTCTTAAGCAGAAGACAGATATCTTTGATAAACTTAAGAATTGGAAAGCCTTGGTGTTCATGGAGGAGATGACGGACAAAGATTAGTTGAGGGGACTGAATTATTCTGAGTAGGGTAGTGTTAATATGAATAGGGTTTTGACCCAAAAGAAGCTCATTTGTAAAAAGTCATCACTCACAGGAAAACACAGGTACCAGCATCAGTCAGGAGGAGTCAACATTGAATAGACAGGCACTGATGTCAGTCATGTGTAGATCAACAGAGTTGATGGTGTCAGGTGGATAAAGACTGACGTCGGTAGATAGGGTCAGTCACAGGAAACTGACGTCGATCGGGTGTAGATTGGGAGATGACTGAGATCGGTCATTGGAACGGATGTTGGGTAGATAATAAGCTGTCAAGGAGTCTCAAACACCCATATGGAGGACTAAAAGGGTAAGTGGACCTCATATTCATTGTTCACCTTCTGACTAGTTGCTTACTGATGGTCGAGAACCAAGAAGATGTGAAGAGGCAATGTAGGTAGAATCCAGAAATAGTGGGAGCTTGGCATGGATGAGGAGTGTGAGTCCTTAGAGAAGAACCAAACAGGAGTTTGTTGGTGGAGTTGTCAGCTGGAAGAAAGCACTGAAAGATGGATGGATTCCCAAGTTAAAGAAGAGAGTGGATGGATACATGAGACGAAAGGCCAAGGTATATGGTCTTGAGGAAGCTGCAGGACAGTGGTACAGATTTTGACATGTGGATGACAAAGCAGGGCTTTAGTCAATGTCAGTGTAACTATTGTGTTTGTCTTTACTAGGTGGATGATGAGTTGTGACATTATCTTGTTACTGTATGTGGTGTGGTTGCTTGTTACAGGGTTACACATGTAGGGAGTTTTTTGAGCTAAAGGTAAAGTTAGTTCAAAGGTATGTCATGAAGAATTTGGAGTAGCAAAATTCTTTGGCATAAGAGACATGGAGATTTTGTCTCCAGTGGGAGCTAATGTGAAGAAGGTGTTGGCGAGGTTCAAGATGCAGGATGCAGAATCGGTAAGCACACCAAGGGCTGGACAGTTTAAGCAGAGCTTAGAACAGTGTTCAAAATCACATGAGGTCTGGTGTAGACCTGAGTTTTCCCAAGTAGTGGGAGTTGTCAGAGAGTTAGGAGCCAATTCAGGGAAGGTGGATTCTCAGGTATTTGAGAGGGACTAGCAGTAGGGATTGATGTTATGCAGGGTCAAAGTCTTCACTACATGGTTTTGTAGGTTCAGATGTGGTAGGTTACTTGGATGACAGGTGTAACATCATAGGTTGTGTGGTGGTTGGTCTTCAAGATTGATCTTGAAGAGGGATACAAGTCAAAAAATGAATTAGATGAAGGTATAGGTACAGGTACAGGTACAGTTGTAGCTATTTATCTCCAAGTGGGAGATTTTTAGGTTGTGGAGTTAAAAGCTTCACCAGGTTGCAAATAGGAGGAGTTGCTGAAGTGTCATAGACACTGGCATCGGTCAGGCCAACTGATGTCGGCAGGATTAGACAAGAAGAGCAACCGACATCGGTCAAGGATTAACCGGCGTCGATCATCTCCAGGCAGATAGGGACCAATGTCGGTCACCTGTGCAGTACAGAACTGCCAGTTTCACGGATAGTTAGTTAATGAACCGAGTGTTTGCATGTTAAGAGCTAATTTTAGACTAGAAGCTATGGATCTAATTATTGTAATTAGGGTCTAATTATTGTATGCATGAGATCTATATAATAGACTGATGGGCTATATTTTAAAAGTGTGCTAGAGAGTAAGAGAGCAAAAATTAGCTCCTTCAGATAGAAGAGAGCATGGTGTGTTCCTCCTAGTTCCAAAGGGGTGCTGAGTGTGTATGATCTTGGAGAGTTGCAGGTGTGTAAGTTCTGGTAGAAGATCCATCGGGATACTGGTTGAAGAATCATAAGGACTTGGTGAGGCAAGGACAAGGGTTCTTCAGGGTGTAGAGATATCTACAGGGTAAGTAAGGTCTATTGATTTGCAGGTGGCAACAAGGAAAGGGAGATCTACTTGGAGTATGGTTGTGTACTTGGTGTACTGGCAGTGTTGTTACTGACTGGTGGAGGTGAACAACAACTCTATATTGGAGTTGTGTGTTGGGACCGTAAGAGAGAGAGGGAAGAAGTCCTTGAGGTGTGGCAAGCCTTAGAGGTGGAAGAAGTGGCATCTTCTTTATTGTATTTTCTTTTAAGTGATTATTAATACAATTGTATTGTCTCTCATATCCTGTGTTGTTTCATATATCTAGTTACTTATCATTCTCATTAAATTTCGTGTTTAGTTGCTAATACAAGAGGTAATCATATATACTCTTATTGGTGGAGTATGATCTTGACAATAAGATCATAGTTTAAGGTTCATGATTCTTTTAAATAAAATTCCATGAGGACCCTTTCATATGAATTTAGACTAAGTATTTATATTATAAGACTAATTCCACATTTTACAAGTTGAAAGTTCCCATTATTAAACATATTTTGAACATTTCCTTTAGATTATGGAGCCATTTGTGAGTTAAAATAGGATGTTGGAATGTCATTTGAATACTAAGATATTTCATTGGTTTAAAATTGATGGTCTCATGAATATCGAATAGACCCTTATGGGTGTCAATTGACGATCGTGTGGATGTCAAGTTTAGACCAGTGAAAGTTTCATTTTAATGGGCTTAAAATTGATGGTCACGTGGGCATCAAGTTCATCTTTTTATACGTTTGAATGATGATCACATGAACATCAATTTGAAGTTCATTAAAACCTTTAGAGCCAAATGTAAGGATGCCACTTGGCATTTTTTGTGGGGCTTCCCAGGGTCCTGGTGTTAATTCACCCCATTAGATCAAATGTCATGATGAAGCAACAACCGTAGAATCTTGATCTGAGGGCTTTCCTTTGATTAGTGGCTATGTTGGGTGGGCCCCTTTCCTTTCACTATTTGAATGTATTGATGTCACATGTCCATCTTTTAAGGGTATTGCATCCTTTTAACTTTTCAAGTATGCTTTGCTCTATTTGATCAAGTCTTAGTGAGTAAACATGGATCATTGGATCAGCAAAGATGTACATTATTTAAGCCAAAGTTCAAGTTATCCTCACTCCATTATATCAAATGTCATGATGAAGTGATAGCCATACGATCCTACAAGATGTAAGGATTTTAAGTTAGGACTGTGGAGACATAAATGGCTTAGGCTTAAGGTGTTAAGATTAAGGTCATGATTATATTAATTACTACATTGGGGCCTTAGTATTAAATTTTTAAGCTAAGTTAAGAAATATAAAAGGGACCCTCCATGATGACATTTTTTAGGCCATAAGGAACTTTAGAAAACAAGGGGAGATAACAAGGGGATCATATTTCTTGGTTAAGTTGTGTTAAAAGACATGACTAAACCTAGAATATGTATTTTATACTTAAGCCCATAAATAAATCTTTAAATGGTTCCCACCAATTTTGTTCCCACCTTTATTCAAATTTGAATTGAGGGTTTGGTAGAGTTTTGGAATACAAAATTCTTAGGGACACACACCATGGAACCTAAAACTAAAATCTAAATGAACCTCATTACCACTGTTAGTTCAGATTTAAAGTAAATCAAAACCACATAAGCCTACCTTTTAAAAAAGTGGATGATCTTCAAATTCTATAAAAGACCCTGATATGCTAAAATTTCCACATTATAAGTTTAGGGTTTCTCAAGGGTCCCAATTTAAAAATGGGGTATGTTGGTCCCAACACCATGGTTGGACTATATCATAAAAGATGGGTTACTATTCAAAGGTATGTAGCTAGTGTGCCAAGAAGTTCAATAAGAGAGAACTTGATCCAAGAGAGGCATAGTGGGAGTATGGCAGGCTAGTATGGTCTTGATAAGACTTTGAAACAACTCACTAGGCACTATTTTTGGCCTAAGATGCAAGCAAAAGTGAGATATGTTGAGAGATGTAAAATTTTTCTAATGTCCAAAGGAAAAATTATAAATATAGGTATATATCAACCTGTCCCAATCCTAAATAGACCATTGGAATCTATAAACATGGACTTTGTGATGGAATTACCTAAAACACAAAGATATTTTGACTCAATATATGTAGTTGTGGATAGATTTTCAAAAATGGCACATTTTATTCCTTGCAATACCACCAATGATTCCACCCATGTGGAAAATCTATTCTTTAATGAGGTATTAAGACTTCATAGACTACCACTAAATATTGTATCTGATAGAGATACTAAATTCTTAGGCCACTTTTGAAGGACACTATAGAGGAAGCTAGGGACAAATTTGAGTTTTAGTTTAGCTTACCACCCTCAGACAGATGGTCAAACTAAGATGGTTTATAAGAGTCTTGGGAACCTATTATGGTATCTATCTAAAGATAATCCCAAGCAATGGGATCTTGTATTACCCTATGTAAAATTTGCTTACAATGACTCCTCTAATAGGAGCATTAACATGAGTCATTTTAAAGTGATATATGGTATGCATCCTAGAGGAGCATTTGAGATAAGAAATATCAGTAAGATTGACAAGGGAAGTGCTGAAGGGGAGTATTTTTTAGCATCTATGAAAGAGGTTCATCAACAGGTAAGGAAACATCTAGAAGCTAGTGTGGAAAATACAAAAATCAAGAAATGTAAGCAAAAGAGAGGTAAGTTTTCAAGTTGGAGATTTGGTTTTGGCTCATCTTAGGAAGGATATATTTCCTATAAGTGAGTATAATAATATTAAGATGAAAAAAATTGGTCCTTGTAAGGTTATTAGTGTATACACATAATATTTTCAAACTTTATCAATTATTGACACTCTTTATCTTGTAGGAACCCATTGAGTCTCAATCTCTCTAAGTGCATGCCCTAAAGGGTGTACTGAGAAATGGGTGGGCAGAACATTTGTGATTTTAATTATTTTTGTCCCTTTTTCCACTTGTTATCTACATACTTGTCTCCTAAAAACCATTCTCCTAAGCTTGACCTCCTATTTTGCACCTTCTTCTAGACATATACCACCTTTATTATCCCTTTACCTAACCTAAACCCATTTTTGGTAGTTTACATGACTATGTCAGCCACATCAACCTTGTATTATTATTAACAAAGCTTACTAAGAACTAAGTCAGCCATGGCTGACATAGTTCATTACATAGTAAAGTTTTTTGTCAATTTCAATACTAAGTCAAGCAGGTCGACCTTGTCAACTGAACATTTTGGATGTGTTTAAGGTTATATCCACCTATATAAACACATTAATTTCCATAATTTATCATGAAGAGAATAATTAATATATATTTCACATCTACTTATCCACCATTCTACTTGAGGAACAACCTTAGGGTTATATACTTTCTTTACAAATATGGATCTTGTCTTGTGGACAAGTATTTTAGATACATTGATAGGTTATATAGCCTAGATCTAATTTATCCTTGTCATCTTTACATGCCATAATAACCTCTTTCAAATCACCTTTTCAAAAGGAGAGATTAAGACTCGATGGGTTCATCTTCAAATGTAAGTATTCCTAACTTTGTTCCTCCTTTGTAAGAATAGATAGATGTGTATTTTTTTTCTTCCATGAATTAGGATTCCATATACATTATGTGAGTATATGTCTTCTATGCATGTTTAATTTTTTTATTTATTACCCCCACTTTGTGCCATAAAATTTGGTGAGCACTAGATTGGACTTTTAATTTACTTGTTATTAGTTTAGTGATTATGAAAACATAGGACCTAGTTAGGGTTATTATGTAGTTTTGCTTGATTAGAGGATTTGAAACCTCTCTAGTGATATTATTGTGGTAAGATATCCATTAACTAGGTATAGAGGATCCATATTGGTCTTGGCCTCAATTATCTAATCTATTCTCAATAAAAAATGTAAGTAGGATCTATCTTATTTGAGATAGGATTGATTTGTAGATCTATTGTATTTCCCATTGCATACATTCTGGTGAACCCAATATGAAATATAAACCTTATAGGTTTTATTTCATGATTTTCATTTCTATCATTTTATTTATTTTATATATTTTTGATACTAGGTCAACTAGGCTACTGTAGCTCTAAATTTTGTGTGCAGATTTAACACACAATCGTATCAAAATGATTCTATTCTTTTTGTGTAGGTCTTCATCAGATATAGGTTATTGGATAAAATAGGTTTACATAGTATTCTTCTTCAATATAAGATTAAAAAAATAAGTTTAACAAGTCAACTTAGGCTTTTAATAAACATCCAAAATAATAAACTAAGTGAAACAAGTCGACTTAGTCTTCCAATCAGCATCTAGATCAATAAACTATGTCAAAAAGGTCAACTTAGTCTTTCAATCAACATCCAGATAACAAAATAAGTTGGGAAGGTTGACTTAGTCTTACAATAAACATCCATAATAACAAATTAAGTTGGGTAGGCTGACTTATTCATCTTATCAAGATCCAACAAATAGGAATTCATAAAACTAGGTCAAATCAGTCGACTTAGTTTGTAGAGCTTGAAAGAAGCATTCAAGGTACTAAAATAGAAAATTTTCAATCCTAATCATCTTCCAACCCACCAAGGTTCCTCTCTTTCTCTCTCTATCAATTCAATACTTCATTATAATTATATTGTATGCAAGTTTTTAATCATTAAAATTGTAATACTACAATAAACTAAGTCAACTTGATCGACTTAGTTATATAGCATGTCTTCTATCTAAAAGACTAAGTCGACCTGATCATATTAGTTTTTATAGACTCCTAATTCTATAGAATAATAGTGACCTAGTTGACATTGTTATATACTATTTTCATACACTATCATCTAAGCTAACTCAAGACCAATCTTAATTTGGGAATTAATAATTATGTGCTAGTAATTAATTCACACTTTCAATTTCAATTTCTTGCATTCTTAGAGTATCTCATATAGTATAATTAGGTGATTTTTAAAATTGACAATTAGTTTCACTATTTTTCTCTTTTTTCACATACTACCAAATCATATAATATTCAAAATACATTTAACATTTATCTTCCCAATGCCTACCTACTTGGATTTCACTACCAGGGGGGAAGTCAACTTGGTTTTTTGGCCAAGTATAAACATGTGGTTAATATTATATATTGGCAAAGAACCTGACACCTTTATCATTGTGGGATTATGAAGTGAGGGGGTAGGCCCTAATACCAAATGAGTACTATTACCATTATAGATCCCTTTCAGTCTAAACATCTTGAAACCATCCATAGATTGATTTCTAGTTCCCTATTTTCAACCAACTTCCCTATCACACTTAAAATAACACTTTATAATAATCTAAAAACACTCAGGATGATTATTTAGTTAGCATTTAATTTTCAATTAATTGCTTGCTCTCTACTCATTGTGTATTATATTTTAAAAACTTACATTGGCCGATGTTGGTATAAGGTTTTGTGTTATGTGCCCAAAATGGATCATTCCTATTGTTTCAATTGTTTGTGTGTTTGTTTCCATTTCTTGCTTCAATTACATTGAAAAAACTTTCCTTATTTTTATCACATTATCATTTCATTCAACACAATCTCTTATAGATTGTATTTTTCCTTGCTTATAATACTAAGTCAACATGGTTGAACCTATACTTTTTTTTGTCAATCAAGTTACTATACTAAGTTGACCTAATCGAATCTATATCCTTATCAGACTATATTTTTCCTTATTTGTAATACTAAGTTGACTTTTTCAACCTTGTACTATTTTCTACCAGTCAATTTATAATAATAAGTCAACTTGGTCAACTTTGGATCCTTCTTCACTTAGTTTCCTAACCTATTTGCATTACTAAGTTGACCCATTTGACCTTTCGATCTTATCTATCTCTTGGATTGTAGAACATAATAGACTTGATTGACTTTGTATCCTTCCTATTTCTTTACTTTTGCATCAGCTTTATCTTCCCTAATCTTTCTCCTTCATCATGAACTTCTTATTTAAAGATAAAAATAAGTTGAATTCAACATATATGATGAGTTTTACCAACCCTAATAGGTTCTCCCATAATCATCTTATGGTTCCCACTCTAGATGAAAGTAATGTGCATATATCCACTAGCACTACAAACTATGGGACCCCTCCTCATTCCTATTCACTTTGCAATCCTCTCTTATCATTTAAAGATCAATCTAAATTAGAGTATACCCTAGAAATTATCTTCTTCATCAATGAATTTACTCAACATCAATGAATGATTCTTCTACTATTTACCATCTCATGATAAGTGGTCAATTCAAGGAACCCCATTCACCTTCTCCCACATTCTCACATGGATTTGGGGGCACTAGCTTCTTTACTTCTCATCCTCTTCCATCTATTTTTACCCCTTTCATACCATGACATCTTCCTCTCTGCTTTCCTCTAGCTCCATGACTAGTATCTCTACTAACATGGTAGGTTATACATCTAGTGTGCCTCTTCCAAGACCCACTCTTCTCAATTCTTCCACTAGTGCATCATTTGTTACCCATGGTAATTATACCTCTAGTGACACTTCTTCTCATCTCTATGCTATTACATATTTTACCACACAAGAAAATCATGCTACTAGTGTCTCACTTACTAACAATCCTTCTAAAGCTGCTACTAACACCCATAGTGGTACCCAAGCTGCTACTACCAATTACAATGCTTCAAATAATACTAATAGTACCACTCAAACCCATGAAATTCTATTAAAAACTCTTAATCAAATGATTTTTTTTCAAGATAACAATGCAAATCAAATTATTCAAATTCAAAATCATCTTATCCATCTTCAAAACCACCCTCAATAGGTTCCATGGGGAATGCATAACCAAAATGCCCCCCCCCACCTCCTCTCTAGGATTCCCATGGTAATCTTATCCCTCAACCTCATCTTGTTAATAAAAAAATTAAGCAACTTAAAAAAGATCCTCTTAAATCTCAAATTTATAACATTGATATAGGAGGTATCAACCCTATAATTACTTATAATGGGTCAACTGACCCTACTCTCCAATTAAAAACATTTGGAAATCTACATAAATATTGGGTGAAGTTAAATACTTTTACCGTTACCAAGCTATTATCAAAAACGCTCATGAGTGATTCTTTAGATTATTACAACCAACTAAAATCTCATTCCATCACTAGTTTGGAATATTTAGTTAATGTTATAGTCTAAGAATTTCAAACTAGTGATCTCCCTGAAAATACCTTAGCCCATTTTATCAATTATAAGCAACTTGAGACTGAAACCACACAATATTTCATCAAATGATGGAAGACCTTACCTAATAAATGTGAAAATAATATGTTATATGACAACCTCTTTCATCTATATACTAATGATATTTTTCCCAAGTTTCAATATTAGGTCTGAACTCTCTCACCATACACTTTGGAAGAGGCTATTGACCAAGTAAAGCATCAAAATTTTCTCATGTGTAAATTCAAGCCATCCCAAATTTATATGGGTACTCACATGTTAATCGAAAATAATAATCATCATGATACAAATGATGGTGTCACTGATTCCTATGATACCATTCATACTATTAAAGCTATTGTTCCAAACTAGGCTTTGAAACAAGCTTCCCCTCTCAACCACATCACTAATATTCATTTATCTTCAACCAATAACATCAATGTTCATAAACATTTATCCTTAGAAAAATTATAGAATAGTTTACCAAGTCCCCTTTTGTGAGAACTAGATCCCACTTGTCCCATGAAATCTTGGTACAATCCTAATAAATTTTGTTGGTTTCATACTAGTTAGGGTCATTCTCATGAGACTTGTAGGCAAATTCATAATTTCTCTATAAATTTACTTCTTGGTCCTAATTTTGACTATGATTTTATAATTTTTAAATGTCAACAATCCTATGACATTGCCTTCAAATCCCATGAAACAAAAATTAAATCTCAAGATTTGAACTAGGCTAATGTTGATTTGGCTATCTATATAGATCCTCTTTTGAATCACTAAGACAACCCAGACAAACCTACCCCTTATAAAAATAATGTTTACATTCTTATTAACCTAACTCCTAAAGAGAATATGGTCAACATGACTAATATGCAAAGGGTGGTTGCCTTCATTGATCCTCATCCCATCCACACTCCTCAATTATCTCATACTTTTCATGTTATCCAAGACTCTTCCCCAACTCACTTAACAGAGTTGGGCTAAGAAGACCTTATATCTTTTGATGGACAAATTCCAATGAATCCCTTGGATAACACTTATCATACCAATTCTACCATTCCTCTAACCTCTTTACCCATCACCAATGATACTCAAACTTCTATCAACACTTCTTTTCAACCTCATTCTCGTCAACCATCTAACAATGACATACCTATTATCTTAGCTAAGACTTGTCATTCCATTCATCACACCAAAATGATGATAAGGTAATCCCTACCAATGATATCAATCTTTATACACCTAGTTATGATGATGGTTATACCTTAGATTATCCATTCTTAGGAGGTCTTGTTCAATCTTGCGATGCTAAAATGATTCATTATCATGCCTCTTTGATTCAGTCATTCGGTATTTATTCTAGCATTCAATCCTATATCATTCCTAATTTCAACATTTTCTCTCTTGATCATAGGGTAGAGATGGTACACACACCTCTAGTTTCTAAATATCCTCATAGGAGTATGTTTATGAATCATGATATGATTGGTCCCTATCTCTTTACTAGATACCAGGACCCCTTTAGCTGACTTATCCCTGAGACGATTACAACTATACTTCATCCGTTTATGCATCTTATCCCTCCCTCAATAGAGCCCAATTTAGATCCTATTCCCATTTCCTCTCTATTTGAGTCTCTTCCTATTTTATATCCTATGGTTCCTTTAGTCGATCCTTGCCAATTCTCTCTACCAACCCCACTTTCCCTTGGTAATGGTTTTCTCCCTTTACCATATATTGCTCCTTTGCCCACAAAATGGGCCAATCAACCATATTGTGATATTCATAAAAATTTTAGTCATTGGACTAGAGACTGTTCATTATACCAATCTTTATCCACATCTATTTCCACTCCTATTAGTAAAACTATAAAGTCTACTAACAAGCATATATGTTGCTTCCACAACATAGATAATCATTAATCCATGTATTGTCCTAAGATATGGTAATATATGGATACCTTGTGTCAAATCATTCCTAAATCTATAGATAAGGCTATACATCCCCCAAAATTATTACTTGAGTATCTTCCCAAATATGGAGAGGTATATTGTCTTTAGCACTAGTGCACTACTCATCATACTGATCATTACCGTATCCTTCAATAACATCTCAAGGATCAACTCATGATTTTTTTTTGCCTATAAACCTTCCTCCCATAAGTTTCCCTTACAATACTTCTCCCCTTTCTTCCCCCATGGCTCCATCACATATGTTCCCTTATCCACCCGTGATTCCCTCACCCATGGATCTTCCCTCACCTGTGGATCCTTCTCCATCGATGACCCCTTCATCTATCATAGAGTCCACTACCATTCCTTATCCTAAGCATCCACTACCCAATATCCCCCATTATCATGATCCTTATGGAATTCCTACATTTTATATCAAGGATATTCACCATGAAGTATTTTCTTAACTTTCTTTGAAGATTGATTGAACTTTGGTTGCAGTCTGAGTTTAACCTCATAGAGACTTATTAGATGTTATGGGTAATGTGTGTGGATAAATATATCAGTATTTATGAACACAATCATGGTGTTATTTCATTTATTTATTCATTTGGATTGGAATTGTGCTCTAACTTTGCATTTATCTATTTTATATCATTTGACATTGTGTCAAATTATTATCTATCTTACATGGTGACTTTTTTTTGCATTACTTGTTGCTTATTATGTCATTATTCTTCTTATGTTCTCTTATGGATTTTTTTTCATAATTACATACTACTTATTAATGAGTTTATTTTATATGGTTATCTTGTTATCTTTCCCAATTGTTTACTATCTTATCTCTATAAACATGGATAATTGTTATTGTGCCTTGGTTATACACACATTGCTCCTTTTTATCATTTCTTATTTACCATGTGATCAGTTATCAAAGATTTTACCTCATTCTAGTTTACTTTTACTGATCCACATTGGATCTCCTCTTATTCCCCTTTATTGCCTTTTGCAAACTAAGCATATACATGGTTGAGACTTGAGATAACATGTTGGTTCATGGTTAAGTCTAAGTATTCTAGTTAGTAATATCTTTGGATACTTAACTTCCTTTAGCTAAAGCCTAAAGATCACTCATGTGTATCACTTTATCTCTCATGATTGGTCATTCTAGGTCTGTATGGAGGAGGAATCTTAAAATACATAAACATTCAAAAGTCAAATCATTTAACAAAAGGCAATGATCTAAAAGGCAACATTCAAATTTTTCAAAAGTCAGACCACACTAAAAGACATGATTCTAAGCACATCTCCTTTTTATAATTTAAGCTCAAACTCCATAGTTGGCCTCATGATATATTAGAGGTCTATTTAGGTGTGGTAGGCCAGGATATTAGAAAAGGAGAATAAAAAATCTTTTAGTGATACCTACTTTCTCATGCAATTACCCAATCTTCATAGTAGATCGATGGATCTGTAAGAGGTCCTGAGGAATGGGTAATGCATCATGGGAAGGTAGGTCCATTTTAATTTTATTGTTAAAAAAATCCAACATGAATTGCTCTTAGTACCACACATATTTACTTACACATCTTTGTGCCTATAGTGAACATGTATCCTTTATACATTAATGGTCACTAGTCACTTAGTGTCTTTTCATGTCCTTAGTGTGCCTCATGTCTCTTAAGATCTTCTCATAAGATGCCTATGTTATAATTCTTACATTTAATTTTTCACTCCCTACAACCCTAATATTTACCCTTGAGAAATATTTCTTTGTTCAGTGATCACTCCCCCTAGGGATTCCATTTGTGAGTTGGTGTAAGACCTTGGAAAAGACCAAGCCTTCTTCACAAATTACAAAATTTTCACATTACCATTCAAAACACCCCATTTTATTATATTTTCACATTATTTCCACCTCATTGGTGTTCCCTTTGTGAGTTTTATTGTAAGACCATGGATAGGACTTGGCCTTCCTCATAAAATTTTCTAGTACCCAAGTCACAACAAAATTACATGTGTCAAATATAAGATAATTTGTGATTGATTATGAGTTACATGTCATTGACATGCTTCTAATCTTGATTTAGTATGTTTTATGATTACTTCATTAATATTTCACTTTTATCTTCTTATTTTCCAATTGTATGTAAGAATTCAACCACTTTTCTTAAGTTTTTCATAATTCCCAACTTGAATTAGTGTGATTAACTTAAGACCATTTTACCAATTTTATTTTTATTTTATATTTACCAATGTGATTTAGTATGATTTATTAAATTAATTATTTTACCATTGGTATTTCACGTGTTTTATATTATATTACATTATTTTCATACTTCCCAACATGATTTAGTGTGATTTTACTTGTTTTAATTTGGGTCCAATTTTTTTCATGGTTTAAAAACATTTTGTCCTCTCGTTTACCAATTTTTGGTTTATTATACTTAGTAATATTTTGTTATTACACATATACCATCATAAAATAGTGTGTAGAGAATTTTTTTATTAATGATACTTTTTCAGATCTTTTTGTCTGTTTCTTTTTAACCATGCATGCGTACTACATAATGCTAGAAAAGAAAACACCCCACATATATTTCATATAACATATACAACCAATGTAAAATATATGTGATATAAAGATATATATCCATGCATCAACATCCACAACCAAAATATAACTCATAAGAACAACATCTAACTATAAAAACAATCTATCTTTATATCTCATGTGTTTTTATACAAAATACAAAAACACATCGCTCTAGTTCTATGGATGGGCTCCATCATGCTTATATCGTGGCCTAGCCACATTACCAATAGGTTCCCTAGAGTATCTCCTCTTGATTAAAGAGCATATTCATGCTATGAATGTGGTTTTCATGTTTTTGGTTGAGTTCTAGAGTGTCTAGGTGTGCTATGTTAGTTTTCCCTCCATTTTTTTGGATTTCAAATTTTCAAATTTGAGAATATATCTCATGAGCATGTAATAAGTCCAAATATGTATAAAGGAAAAAAATTATATTCCCTATAAAATGGTTTTGGATATCATATTTCATATGATCTTAGGTTATCTAGGTGAGATTTAGGTTGGTTAGAATCTTGTTTTTTTGGAAAAGTTGTTAGTTCCATTTTGGGAGGTTGTTATGTGCAGCTAAGAATAGAGTTTGAGTAACCAAATTTTATTGTATAAAAAATGGATGGATTTATCATGGGGATTAGGTTTATTAATACTTATGATATATTAAATAAAGTTGGGTGTGATTTTGAAGAAAAGTTTAAGTATTTTTTTGACCTTTTTCCTCTAGATTGTATTATGTAACTTGACAGGGCAGTGAGGAAAAGTTTGATATTGAGGGTTTAGATAAATATTATCCTAAATTTTATTTCTTAGAATATTTTAGGTAAAAAAAACAATCTCAATGAAATTTATTTAATGTCTTGACACCCTGAGATGCACTCTGTATCTCCATTTAGGTATTGATTGTGCCCAAACTAGGGCTTTACTGATCTTAAAATTTATATGGTGAAAATTTTCAAAATTTTAAAATCCTAATGTTATAAATGTGTATGATTACTATCTAAAGTTCAATTTATAACTCAACGGGTAAGTCTACTTTCTAAACTCTACCTTGTTTTGGCCGTTGTATGCCTAGAATGACTAATACAGGGTGATTTGATAATGACCTAGGGTTAGGTTAAGAATGATTATTGTTTAGATAGTTGAGAAATGAAAAATTACACATTTATTATTATTTAAAAGATTCAAATCATCCAAAAACTCTCTGCAACCCCAAAATAGGGTGCTTAGGTAACCTAATTAGGTCTGTCATAGTCACTAGAAATCCTATTCCATAAAAAGTAACAATACCCAAGTTTCACATATGCTGTATAACTCCTTAATGGGTATCCGGGTCAATTAAAAATTTTGTGTTATCAAGATCAAAAGAAAATTTATGCTTTAAAAAAAATGGTCAATAGGACTACAAACCCATGAGCCCATCAACTAGGCAAGTATGGTCTTATGGCTGAGAAGGTGTATACTGATCAATCAAAACTATCAAAGTAGATGTGAATAGATTAGATAGGGTTTTTTTAGAGTGATCAAGTGGTTATTATTTATTTATTATTAATTATCTTTGATTTCATGTTGTAAACCAATGTTATCCCATGTGTTGGGTGAATATTTTGTCACCAGCATACTAATGAGCAAAATAGGTCTGATCATCCATAACAAGGGAGATTGGTCATCCAAAGTTGCAGGTTTACCACATCTAAAGGGGAAAAATCTCTCCTCTCATCAAGGGGAGGTTCCCTATACATATGAAGGGGCTATATACTATAACTATAAGTAGAAAATAACACTCAGGGGTAGAACAACACCATCCATATCTCTTTTTTTAGAGATGATGTTCACAGACAAAGGAGAAATCTTGGTGAAGACACTGAAGGCACTTCTCTTCTTTCATAAGTGTTCTTGCAGGGACTCATAGGAGTTCTTTTAGGTAGTGAAAAGTGACTGGTAACAGGGAGTATAGTAACTAGCAGACTGAGATGTAGCACAAAGTCTCCACCTTGACTACCCAAGAGTGAAATACAAAGGACAATGAGGACACAAAGTCATCCCAAGGTCCTTTACATAGGAACAAAAAACAAACACACACTAAAGACAACTATGATAGCACAAAGTCTGAAATTAATTAGCTTTAGGACATCTTCCTTATCACTTCTACTAGCTCTACTTATTAATTTGAATAAATAAGAATACACTAAGGAAATAGACAAAAGAACAATCTCCTAGAATGATACAAGCTATAATAGCACAGTCTAAAAGTAACTTGCTTTTTGATTCAAACAAAGGAATATGATGAACAATCTGAGCTCAAAGTCTCAGTAATGCCTTTCAATTTGGGTAGAGTTTTGCTTCTAATAATAAAAATATCTCCCTTGTATCAAATCAGAGATTACATTATATAGCAGCTAAGAAAGGTCTGGCACTTTGTTCCATGGAATGGCCCATGCTACATTCAATGCCTTGAATGCATTTTTAATTTTGTCAAGGAGGGCCATGCTAGAACAGGATGGCTACCTTAACTATGGCGTGTTAATTCATCTAATATGTCTCTTCCTTAGTATGGACTGTCTGGTCCTTTTCCTGGTGTCTTCACAACTGTCCCTTTACCTTTACTTCATGGAAGAAAAATAGGTTGCATCCTTAATTTGACATCCTCAAAAGTCTACTTGATCCACTGTTTCACCTACTAGAAATAACTCCCTTGAAGATATTTTGGCCTTTCCCTCTTTCTGCTATGAGTTGAGCCCTCAAGCTATCTTTTCCCTTTTTGGTTTTGTCTTTTCCTAGCATTTGAGCTCTCAGGGCTATATCCTCCACTTTGCTAGCTCTTTACGCTCTTCCATCAGTAGTTCTTCCCTTTGGCATTGAAGGTCTTTGAATGAATTCAAGTCTGTCATCCTCCTTATCAATTCCTTCATGTCTTTCCTACTTGCTTTGGCCACTTTCTGCTGATTTCAACAAGTGACACGTGGCATTTTCCCCTTTTGAGAGTCCTACAGAAGATGACACATGGCCGCTTCCACTATGTTCCTAGAGACACTGTAGAAACATTTAGGACTCATTTTGGATTCATGTAGATGATGACACTTGTCATGCGCTGCTTAACCTTAGCAAATCACTCGAGACCCACCATAGTCCTTACAGAACAAAAGGGAGAGACCATGGATATTGACACTTGTCGTGCTCTGCTAAGATTTTCAAGGGACACATGGCATCATCTATGGCTTTGTAGAAAAACATATTACAACCTTTCATTTTTGCCACTTGGTGCTTTCCACATTATTCTATGAGAAGATTATTGAAAGAAGCTTTAAAACTTATAAGAAGCCTGAAACACAGATGCTGACACTTGTCACGCTCTGCTGATTTATAATGGAACATGTGGCATGTTCTGCTGCTTCTTGGAAATAAATTATAAAGTGTCCCAGTAGATGACACTTGGCAGCATCCACTTTGACTCTATAAGGGACATGTGGTAGCTTCTGCTGCACTTTGTCTTTTTTCATTAGGCATTTTTTTACAGGCTTTTCCTTCGAACAAAAAGTCTAAAGGAATTCCTTTGGGCAATTTGTCTGAAGCAAAGCTTTTGTTCCTTAGCCATTTGTTCCTTTCAATTTCTTCGGGCTTTCTTCTTGAGTGAATTCCTTTAGACAAAATGTCTAAAGGAATTTTACCTGAACCATTTTTTTGAGGAAAATCTTCCTGAAGTCTAATGACTCTTTCACTTAATAATTTCCTTCAGACAAAAAGTTTGAAGGAAATGTTTCCTATCAGCCTTTAAACGAATCTAAAGGAATTCTATTTTTTTTGTCTTCTCTTTAACCCTTGAACCAATGTTGCATGCCCTCTGCAAGGGCACTTGCCTCTAGTTCACTACCCTCTGTAAGGGCATTTGTTCCTTCGGCTCTGGGGTAGCCCCTTGAACCTACCAATTAAACTGACCGATTGAACCAACCTTGGTTCAATGGTTCAATCGGTTCAATCTCTTTATTTGGCTATGTCCTTTTGATCTTTTGAACCAAATGCATTGAACCATTTGGTCGTTGAACCTATTGAATCATCGAACCAAAATGGTTCAAGGTTCAATGGTTCAATGGTTCAAGCCTTTGTTTTTCATTAAGTGTTTGAAGCCATGGAACCTTGAAATGGTTGAACTTTAAACCTTCACAAAGTGTTTAACTCTTATCGACAATGTTAAACCTTGAACCCATTAAACCCTTGGACCTTTTTGGTTCAAGGTTCAACATTTCAATGGTTCAATCCTTGCTTAGAAGCTTGCTGAATGAATTCTTTTGGTTGAACCAATCTTGGAAATGTCTAAGTGTTGGAAACTTGCTCTTCTAAAATAATTTACCTATTAAAGCCATTGAACCTATTGAAACTGCTAATTTCAAGCATGTTGAGTTTGTAGAAGCATATCTGTAGAGTTCATAGTTTTAAGCCTGTAGAGTCTATAGATTTAAGAAAAAGCCTTGAAAAATGAAGAACTTGAATGCTCGGAGAAATTTTTTAAAAGGGGAGAGATGATTTTGGTCTATTGAGCCAAAATAGTTCATTGGTTGTCCCAAAAATGTCATTCATTTTTAGGGACAACAGCTGGCTCCAGTTGGGGAACTCCCTTCAATTGAAAACTTGGAACATTTGAGGGGAGTAGAAACCAAAATCTCCAATGCCCTGAAGTATACCATTGGGATATGGAGTCATGCTACCCAAAAATAAAAGGCTCCAAAAATGAAAATGAACAACACAAAGTAGAAACAAAGACTTATACAAATATACATATGTATAGGTGAACCTATCTGATACTTCAAGAGTTGAAGTGCTTTAGATGTTACCCATTGTGAGGCAGAGTAAAGAGCGTGCTATCTTGATATTTCAACAGGAAGTTTTTCTCACCATTGAGCTAATGGATAATAAATGGGCCTCTCTAAAGAGAATCAAACTTTCCATGCATCCCCTTTGGTTCTCTTCTCTTGTCCCACAGCAAGACTTGATCTCTAACCCAAAAATCATGGTTCTTCACCTTCTAGTTGAAGAGATTCTTCACCAAACTTTGATGGGTAGCAATTCAGTCCACTAACATAGTTCTCTACTCATCCAGCTCAGTCAGGCACATGATCCTCTTATCAAGGGGGCTTTCATATGTTTGATCTTCAATTGCCTTAGCCAATTTCAATGTTGGAAATTCTAAGGTGATTTGTATCTCAGCATTGATACCATAAATAATTTGGAAAGGAGACATACCAATTGCTCTCTTTGGTGTAATTCTATCTGTCCATAGAGCATCAACCAATGCTTTATGCCATGTCCTTTGGTTGTCATCCACCAGCTTCTTGATGATAATCACCAGGTTCTTATTACTTGATTCAGCTTGTCCATTCCCTTGTGGGAAGTAATCAGAAGAGTGGGAGAGTGTAATCCCATAGTAGAAATAGAATTGAGTAATCTCATGGGAAGTGAAACAATCTACATTGTCAGTGACAATCTTGGTTGGGACCCCAAACCTGAAAATGATGTTTTATTTGAGGAAATTGCACACTACTTCTGAAGTAGCATGTTTGGTTGGAATAGCTTCCACCCACTTAGTGAAGTAATCTATTGCTATGAGGACATAATCATGTCCAGAACTTGAAGATGGGTTTACAACTCCAATAAAATCATTTCCCCATTGCTGGAATGGATCCTCTATGACCACTAGCTTGAGAGGTAGGGCAACTAACTTGGGTCTCCCAACAAACTGCTAGCATAGTTCACATTTTCTAACCCACTTGTATGCATCTTAAAAGAGAGTTGGCCAGTAATACCTGGCTCATAGAATTTTATGGGTAGTCATAGGTGCATAAAAATGTCCTCCATAGGTTAGATTGTGAAAGGATTTCAAAAGTTGGCTTTGCTGCTTCTTGTCCATGCAGTGAAGGAACACACCATCAAGGCTCCTCTTATACAGGCCATTGTTCCAGAGGACAAAATTGGTAGCTTTGAGTTTGATAGTTCTCCTTTCTTTATAAGATAGGTGAGTAGGAAACTCACCATAAGTAAGGAAATGAACAGTACTTGAATACCACTCACTCGTGGTAGAGACAAAGAGGACTGTTGGTGTGTCTTCCACCTCTGCTTCTTCATGCCTTGCTTCTTCTGGTCTGTAGTCAGCAATCAATTGGCATAGGCCCTTTCCCTATACCAGCTTTGTTGGCTTGATGACCAGATCAAAATCCTAGATCTTTGTAATCATATTACCTCTTTTGTTCCAAACTCTTGCTGAGTTAATATGGATTTGACCATGGTATTAGGAACTAGAGCAATAACTCATGAATTGAGGATGTAGAAATGGAAATGCTTCACTACCTTGACCACCACATAAGCATGTTTTTCCATGTTTGAATAATTCATCTCATGAGCTTTAGAAGGATAGCTCATGAAGGAAATGGGAGATTCCACGCCTTCTTCATTCTACTGAGCTAGGATGGCTGAAAGTGTGTGTTCAAAATCATAACTATACATGAGGAAATCCTTCGTATAATCTGGACAAACTAGAAATGGGGTGTGGGCAATGGTAGTCTTGATATCCTCAAATGTTGACTTGCCTTCTTCAGTCTAGCTGAAGGTGGCCTTTCCCTTCATCATGTTTACAATGTGCCTAGTCTTCTCAGCAAACTTAGGGATGAACCTCCGTAATAAATTCACCTTTCCAAAGAAAGAGTGAACAACAGTCTTACTTGTGGGCAAGGTAAGCTCTTGGATAGACTTGACTCTATCTGAGTCAATCTTTATGCCTCCTTTGGACATAATGTGTTCAAGAATTTTCCCCTCTATTACTCCAAAAACTAACTTCTTGGGGTTTAAAGAAATGCCATTCTAGCAGAAGTGCTCCAGCACTTATTGCAAATGGTGCACATGATCTAGGCGATGCTTAGAAAAGATGGTCAATTCATCAAGATAGACTATGATGAACTTACCCATCTCATCCTTGAAGGCAAGGTCCATTTCTCTTTAGAAGGTGGTGCCAGCATTTAACAAGGCCAAAGGCATCCTTCTATATGCAAACATGCCCCAAGGTGAGGTGAAGGCAGTCTTATGCTGGTCTACCTCACCAACTTCAACCTGATTATATCCTGAGAAGTTGTCTAGCATTGATAACATCTCTAAACTAGTAACTGTCTGAAGCACTTGGTCCATGATAGGCAGAGGGGAGTTATCCTTTAAGGATGACTAATTTAAATTCCTAAAATCCACACATAGGCAAATTTTTCCATTCTTCTTCCTCATAGGCACTATGTTGGCAATCCATGTAGAATGATGGATTGGGAAAATGATCCTTGCATTTAGCATTTTTTGTATTTTAGATAGAATAGTACCTGATATCTTTAGATTGTACTTCCTATATTTTTTCTTGTAAGGCACCGAGTCAGCCTTGAGAGGAATGTCATGGCAGATTTCTTCAAGCCTGAGTGACTTCAGATCATCATAGGAGTAGGCTAGGACATCCATGTACTAAAATAGTAGAGCAGTGAACTTAGTTCTCTCCTTAGGAGTGCAACACTTCCCAATGTTCACCATCTTGGGATCTCCCTTGGTACCCAGATTTACTTGATCAAACTCCTGAGAGGAGCTTGAATCCATTTGCTATTGTTTGATGAATCTGTCATGTTTGTCAAATAGCTTTTTGAGGGAAACCAAGCCTTTGATAATTTTATTCCCTCTCAGCTGTAGGAATTATTTGTATGGGCTTGAAATTGATTTAGGAGTGGGTTCAAGCTGTTGAGGCTTACTACCTTCAAAATGCAGCCATTCAAAGTTGTCCTTTTGCTCTAGGAAGGCAATGATTTGGTCATCATGGTTAAACACTTGCCAATGACTGGTATTATCAGGTACACTTGGTTGAAAGACCAATTTAATAGTGTACCTATCTCCTTTGAAGTCAGGGTGACGAACTAAGAGAGTTACTGAAACCGCTAGTACATCAGCCCTGTCATTGAATTCCCTAGGAATTATAGAGATGCTGAAAGCATCAAAGTTTTCAATTTGGTCCCAAAATAGATTATGGTAGTGGTGCAATCTCTCATTCTTGGTTTGATATAGGTTCCTCACCTGACAAACCACCAATTTAGCATCTCCTTTAGCATGAAGGAGTTTGATGCCTTTGTTCCTAGCAGCTTTCAATCCAAGCAACAAAGATTCATTCTCAGCCATATTGTTGGTATTATTGAACTGTAACTTTTATGATGAAGGAAAAATATCTCATTGAAGTTATATCAGCATAACCCTGGATCTTGAACTAGTAGAGGAATAATTGCCATTGAATTTAAGAACCCATACCTCATTAGACACTGCTTTTCCTTTGGATTCTTCTTCATTTAGAGGTGGAGATCCTTCCACATTGGTATTGCACTCCACCAATTCTCCTACTATTCCAATTGAATGCATTTCTAGGTTATCACCTATAGGATCTTAATTAGATGCCTCATGAACTTCATCCATGGATAGAAAGTAGTTACCCATGCCTGAAGACTCAAACATAATTTCAGCTTCAGGTGCTGAGGTCTAGGTAACCACGTATTTCGCTTCCTTCTCAGGGAGTAACCTCTTCATAACACCTTTGACTAGAATCCTCACCTTAGATAAGTCCATGCTCAATTCACCACCAACATACCTACAAAAATTCTCCCCAAGAAGGATGCCATATGATGCTGAGATGTCAACTACCAAGACACTCATCTTGATTCTTTTGTCTAGGAATGCTGCAAATGCAAATTAGGTGTCCTTAATTTGTCCTGACAGAGGTACTTGCTTGTTCTCCATGGAAAAGCATCTACCAAACATCTTGGTTAGTGTGATGCCAAGGGATTCAACCACTTTGGTAGGCATGACATTGTCTGAAGCTGTAGAATCAATGATGCAATTGTTTAGTTGATGTCCAGTTATCAGCAATGAGACATAGAAAGGTTCAGTCCTACCAGGAGCAACAGGAGTGATGACAAGGTTGTTCTTGGTGAGTGAATTCTTGGGGGAATCATGAGTCACCTTGGGAATTGCTTGTCCTATAGGGATGGCCTAGTTTTTAACACATTGAACTAGTTTGTCTAATTGCTTAGGGTTGGACTATAGAAATTCAAATTCAGACATTTGAATTTTGGTTTTCTTTATATGGTTAATGATATCAAATGTTGGAAATGAACTAGGAACAGAGGATGGGAGTTCATCATTTTGAGTTTTGGGAAGGGGAAAATTGGACTATGAATTTGAAGTTGAAGGTGCAAAAATGTTTGGGGTACTTACCTTTCTAGCAACTATCGGGTCCTTTGACTGGAAAGGTAGAGTGGTTCCACACTTAGAAATTGAAATTGTGGGTTGAGGTTGCTCCTTTATCTTCTCTTTATCATCTTGTTGAGATGATTGATTCTTGGACTAGGTGAATATAGTATATGACCCCTCAGTTACATTACCTTTACCTCTGGGTTCATCCTGATAATTCAGGAAACTGATGTTGGAGTCGCCAGCTAATTCTTCTTCATCTTCAGTGAAGAGATTATCACCATCTTTAAGATTCAATTTAGGCTGGAATGAGAAATCTAATTCAGCTTCAAGATATTCAACTATTGAGTTGGTTGGAGGTGCTTTGAGGGCGAGGTTCCTCTATGGAGGAGGAAGGCAATTTAGCTATCCTTAATTCTTGACAGCATGGCCTTGGTACACCTGATTCTAAAATGTCCTCCTTGGCATATCTCTATATGTAGGAGCAGATGACATCCCTTGCACCATTTGTTTTTGAGAGCTAGCACTTTATTTGCTAGCTTTTGTACCATTGGGTCAGTGGTGACTGTAGGTGAGTATTCAGAGGATGAAGAGGATTTACCTTTATTTGGATCCCTCCTTATCTTCCCATCCAAGATAAGGTCATCTTCTACCTCAATAGCTAAGTCTTGAGCAGCAACAAGGTTTATGTGTCTAGCCCATCTCAGTAAAAAACTCACTGCAGGCAGTTGTGAGTTGATGAAGAAACACTTGAGATTCTTAGGTGTCGACTAGGTGATCATGGGAATCTTGTTTTTCAGCTTGTCAAACTTAGCAATGAAGTCCCTCATAGGTTCATGGGGCTCCTTCTTCATCTGTGTGAGCTAGGATAACAAGGCATGTGCATCTTCTGTAGGCTTGAACCTGGCTTCAAATTTAGCTTTAAGAGTGTCCCAATCAGTCACTAACTGAGCTTATAAATGGTAGAACCAGTCTACAACAGTGCTTTGTAGTGTCTCTACGAATAACCTGACTGTTATGTCTTCATACTCCACACCTATTACACCATAGGCTATGCTAAAAGAAGCAATATGTTCTTTAGGGTGAACTTTCCCATCACCAAAAAATTTGGGGAAATTATTACTTGAACTGCATGGAAGCTCATGTAGAGGTGGGGTCAAATTTAGTGGACCAAAAGAGTTACCCCAGGGGCCTTGAGCCATAATTTGATTATGTAGAAGTGGGATCACAATTCTGAGTAGAGTAAAAATAGGCAAAGCTCTGCTAATAGCAGAAAAATAAGCTCTGCTTTGTATTGGTGACTTGGTAGGGGTAGGAGGAAGACTCCTAGTTCATTGAAGGTGAGGTTGTGGAGGAAACAAATCAAAATTGCTCTGTTGCACCAACTCAAAAGTAGGGTCAACAATAGCTTGAGATTTTTGGCTTCTGATATAACATGGATTTGTTAGATTTTAGAACAAAAATGGAAAATAACAAAATCTACTTCAGCTTGAAGATTGAGCCTTCAAACTGTGCGCTCTTCCCCAGTGGAGTCACCAAAAAGTTGTTGGGTGAATATTTTGTCACCAGCATATTGATGAGAAAAACAGGTCTAATCATCCATAGAAAGGGAGATTGGTCATCCAAATTTTCAAGTTTACCACATCCAAAGGGGACAAATCTCTCCTCTCATTAAGGGGAGGTTCCCTATAAATATGAAGGGGCTATATACTATAACTATAAGCAGAAAATAACACTCAGGGATAGAATAACACCATCCATCTCTCTTTTTTTAGAGATGATATTCACAGACAAAAGAGAAATCTTGGTGAAGACACTGAAGGCACTTCTCTTCTTTCATAAGTGTTCATGCAGGGACCAACAGGAGTTCTTTCAGGTAGTGAAAAGTGACTAGTAACAGGGAGTGTAGTAACCAACATATTGAGATGTAACACAAAGTCTCCACCTCAACTGCCCAAGAGTGAAATATGAAGGACAATGAGGGCACAAATTCATCCCAAGGTCCTTTACATAGGAATGGAAAACAAACACACATTAAAGACAACTATGATAGCACAAAGTCTAAAATTAACTGGCTTCAAGACATCTTCCTTATCACTTCCACTAGCTCTACTTGTTAATTTCAATAAACAAAAATATACTCTAAAAATAGACATAAGAACAATCTCCTAGAATGATACAAGCTATAACAACACAAAGTCTGAAAGTAACTTGCTTTTTGATTCAAATAAAGGAATATGATGAACAATCTAAGCTCAAAGTCTCAGTAATGCCTTTCAATTTCGGCAGAGTTTTGCTTTTGATAATAAAAATATCTCCCTTGTATCAAATAAGAGATTACATTATATAGCAGCCAAGAAAGGTCTGACACTTTGTTTCATGGAATGACCCATGCTACATTCAATGCCTTGAATGTATTTTTAGTTTTGTCAAGGAGGGGCATGCTGGAATAGGGTGGCTACCTTAACTATGGCATGTTAATTCATCTAATATGTCTCTTCCTTAGTATGGATTGTTTGGTCCTTTTCCTGGTGTTTGCACAGCTGTCCCTTTGCCTTTACTTCATGGAAGAAAAATAGGTTGCATCCTTGATTTGGCATGCTCAAAAGTCTACTTGATCCACTGTTTCACCTACTGGAAATAACTCCCTTGAAGATATTTTGGCCTTTGCCTCTTTCTACTATGATTTGAGCCCTTGGGCTATCTTTTCCCTTTCTGGTTTTGTCTTTTCCTGGCATTTGAGATCTCAGGGCTATATCCTCAACTTTGCTGACTCTTTACACTTTTCCATCAATGGTTCTTCCCTTTGGCATTGAAGGTCTTTGAATGCATTCAGGTCCGTCATCATCCTTAGCAATTCCTTCATGTCTTTGCCACTTATTTTGGCCACTTTCCATAGATTTCATCAAGTGACACATGGTGTTTTCCACTTTTGAGAGTCCTACAGAAGATGACACATGGAAGCTTTTGTCATGTTCTTAAAAACATTGTAGAAACATTCAGGACTCATTTTGGAATCATGCAGATGATGACAATTATCACACTCTGCTTAACCTTAACAACTCACTCGGGGTCCACCACATTCCTTACGGAACAAAAGGGAGAGACCGTGGATATTGACAATTGTCGTGCTCGACTGATCTTTTCAAGGGACACGTGGCATCTTCCACGGATTTGTAGAAAAAAAATTACAACCTTCTGATGTTTCCACTTGGTGATTTCCATGTGATTTTGTGAGAAGCTTATTGAAAGAAGATTTAAAACTTATAAGAAGCTTGAAACGTGGATGCTGACACTTGTCGAGCTCCACTGAGTTACAATGGGACATGTGGCATGTTCCATTGCTTCTTGGAAATAAATTATAAAGTGTCCTGATAGATGACACTTGGCAACTTCCACTTTGACTCTATAATGGACACGTGGTGGCTTCCACTACACTTTGTCTTTTTTCATTGGGCATTTTTTCATGGGCTTTTCTTTCAGACAAAAAGTCTGAAGGAATTCCTTCGGGCAATTTGTCTGAAGGAAATCTTCTATTCCTTAGCCATTTGTTCCTTTCAATTTCTTTGGGATTTCTTCCTGAGTGAATTCCTTCAGACAAAATGTCTGAAGGAATTTTGCCTTAACCATTTTTTTGAAGAAAATATTCTCGAAGGCTAACAGCTCTTTCACTTAAAAATTTCCTTCAGACAAAAAGTCTGAAGGAAATGTTCACTATCAGCCTTTGAACAAATCTAAAGAAATTCTATCTTTTATGTCTTCTCTTTAACCCTTGAACCAATGTTGCCTACCCTCCGTGAGGGAACTTGCCTCTAGTTCATTGCCCTCTACAAGGGCATTTATTCTTTCAGCCCTGGGGCAGCCCCTTGAACCTGCCGATTGAACTGACCGTTTGAACCAACCTTGGTTTAATAGTTCAATGGTTCAATCAATTCAATCTCTTTATTTGGATAATTCCTTTTGATCTTTTGAACCAAATGCATTGAACCATTTGGTCGTTAAACCCATTGAACCATCGAACCAAAATGGTTCAAGGTTCAACAGTTCAATAGTTCAAGCCTTTATTTTTCATTAAGTGTTTGAAGCTGTGGAACCTTGAAATGATTGAACTTTGAACCTTGAAAAAGTGCTTAACTCTTATTGACAACATTGAACCTTGAACCCATTGAACCCTTGGACCTTTTTGGTTCAAGGTTCAATGGTTTAATCCTTGCTTAGAAGCTTGCTGATTGAATTCTTTTGGTTGAACCAAGGTATTGAACCAATTCTGGAAATGTCTAAGTGTTGGAAACTTGCTCTTTTGAAGGAATTTACCTGTTAAATCCATTGAACCCACTCAAACTACTAATTTCAAGCATGTTGAGTCTGTAGAAGCATATCTATAGAGTTCATATTTTTAATCCTGTAGAGTCCATAGATTTAAGAAAAAGCCTTGAAAAATGAAGAACTTGAATGCTCAAAGCAATTTTTGAAAAGGGGAGAGATGATTTTGGTCTATTGAACCAAAATAGTTCATAGGTTGTCCCAAAAATGTCACTCATTTTTGGGGACAACACCATGAATGGTCAATATAATAATCTAGTCATGAGCCTAAATGTCTAAAGAAAGTACTAAAGCAAGATTAGGAGTATTGAGAGTGTCTTTAGATGGTCTAAGAGTTACACCAATTTTGGTATCAAAATCAAAGGATTGTGCACAATCTAAGATCCAAAGTAAAGAAGTAAGAATGTGAAAGAGAGGTAAGATTCCAAGATGGCCATGAGAGTGAGGAATAGAGGTAGAGCTAGAAGAAAGAGACTAGTAGGATAGATGGTAATAATAAAAGAATTTAGGAACCTACAAGATATGTTACAAGATATAGAGATGGATCAAAGGAGAGGGTTGGCATGGGTGAAGTCAATGATAGAGAAGAAGAGCCACCAGAGGAAGAATTGGTGGTAGAAGATGATACACATGAAAAGAGGTTGATCAGATCCATTTTGAAGGTGAATGCAAAGCCAAAGATGGAGGTTCTAATGTATGAAAGAGCCTTGAACGTGGAAGAATTGATTGATTGTATTAGTGCATTAGACAAGTACTTTGAATATAAAGGAATAGAAGAAGATGAAAATAAAGTCAAGTATGCCATGAAAAGATTGAGGATCTATGCATCCCTATGGTGGGATGGATTACAAGAGGAAAGGAGGAGAAAAGAAAAGCCAAAGATAAAAAACTAAGATAGAATGGTAGAAAAAATGAAAGGTAAATTCATGCCCTTAAATTATCAAGCAATTATAAAATTTGAAACAAAAGGACATATCAGTAAAGGAATACATTGAAGAGTTATATAGGCTAACCATAAGATTAATCCATATTAAGGATGATATAGAGAAGGTAACAAGGTATAATAATGTCTTGAAGTTTGTCATCCAAGATGAGATTAGCCTTCTCACACCCAGGACAATTGAAGAGGCATACCAATTTGCCTTGAAAGCTAAGGAGAAGATTACAAGGAAATAAATTTCCTTCTCAAGAGGAAGGGGTAGATCCATTAGAGGTAGAGGATCACAAGGAGGTAAAAGATAGCTGAAAACATCTCAAAAAGAGGTCAGTAGCTCACAAAGCTCAAGAGGCAGTTATACACCAAGAGGAAGAAGGCCATACCAAGGATATCAAAGAGGAAGAGGAAGATTCATGGGCAAATGTTCTAGGTGTAACAAATATGCATGACATAGAGCATATGAGTGTCCATATAACCCTTCTACCATCCATGAAATTGGTGTATACATGACCCAAGGTGAAGAGGAAGTTGAAGGACTAGTAGTAACTCATAAAGATGTTCTAGAGGAAGGTGAGTCTCTTTTTATTAAAAGTATCTTGTTAAAGCCTATTAAGAAATTTTGGAACCACCACAAAGGAAAAATTTGTTTAAAACTATATGTAAGAGAAATTGAAAGTGATATAAGGTCATCATAGATAGTGGGAGTATAGAAAATATTGTGTCAATTGAGATGGTGGAGAAACTAGGCTTGAAGAAGGAGGTGCATCCTACACCTTATCAAGTCTCTTGGCTGAAAAAAAGACATAAACTCTTGGTAAGTGAACAATGTAAAGTGGATTTTCATATAGGAACATATAGAGATCAGATTATATGTGATGTTATTCCTATGAATGTGTGTCATATCTTGCTTGGAAGGCCTTGGTAGTTTGACAAGAAGTCCATTCATAATGAAAGGCATAATACATACATGTTTGAGAAGGATGGGATCAAGCATACTCTTACACATTTGAATTAAGAGACTATTTCTTCTATAGGATATAATTATAAAGTGATGATAATGAGTGGTAAATTTTTTCTACATCAAATGAACAAGGAAGAGGTAAACTTTGTTGTGATTGGTAAGCTAAGAAATGTAGTCACTAGCACTAAGGTAATTGATTTACCTCAGAAATCCATGATATGTTGAATGAGTACATTAACATTGTAGTATATTATTTTCCTAATGAGTTACCACCATTGAGAATCATTATCCATCACATAGACTTGATTCTAGGGGCAAATATTCCAAACAAGGCTACCTACAAGTTGACACCAAAGGAAAATGAAGAAATCAAGCATCAAGTCCAAGAATTATTGAACAAAGGATTGGTAAGAGAGAGTATAAGTCCCTGTGTTATTCCCAAAGTGTTGATTCTTAAGAAGGATGAGAGTTGGAGAATGTGTATAGAATTCAAAGCAATCAACAAGATCATTATCAGGTATAGATTCCCATTACCTATAATTGATGATTTACTTGATTACTTGAGTGGAAATGCATATTTTTCCAAGATAGACTTGAAAAGTGGCTATCATCAGATTAGTATAAGAGAAGGAGATGAATGGAAAATAGCCTTTAAGACCAATGATGGACTCTATGAGTGGTTATGCATGCCATTTGGGCAAACTAATGTACCAAGCACCTTTATGAGGCTATTGAATGAAGTGCTTAAGGAGTTCACTAGTAAGGTTGTGATAGTGTACTTGGATGATATTTTGGTGTTTATTCAAACTAAGGAAGATCATTTGAAACATTTGAGGATGGTATTGAGTAAGCTACATGAAGAGAAATTACTAATCAATGTGAAAAAGTGTAGTTTATTGAGAGTAAAATTGATCTACTTGGGATTTTTGATTTTAAAAAGAAGGATTGAAGATGGATAAGGAGAAGATCAAAGCCATACTTGAATGGCCTACACCTAGGATAACTTTTGAGGTAAGAAGCTTTCATGGTTTGGCCAGCTTTTATAGGAAATTCATAAGGAATTTTAGTGGAATTGTTGCTCCAATTATAGAAAAAATCAAGGGTGATAAAAGAAGTTTTTGTTTGATTAAAGCTCTTGATAAGAGTTTTAGATTGTTAAAAAAGAAGGTAATTGATGAACCAATCCTAACCTTGCCTAATTTCAATAAGCTTTTTCACGTGGAATATGATGCTAGTGGGACTACCATAGGTGTTTTCTTAAGCCAAGATGGGAAATCTATAGCATACTTTAGTGAGAAACCAAGTGATGCCAAGAAGAGGTACTCAGCTTATGATCAAGATTTATATGCTCTTGTACAAGCTTTGAAGAAATGGAGACACTATCTTTTGCCTAAGAGTTTGTTTTGTTCACTAAAAATTATGCATTATAGTTCATTAGTAATTAAAATAGGTTGAGTCAAAAGCATGTCAAATGGATTGATTTTTTACAAAGTTTCAAATTCACTATTAAGCATAAGAAAGGACAATATAACAAGGTTGTAGATGCTCTAAGTAGGAGCTTAATCATGCAGGAATCTCAAGTAAGCATCTTGGGATTTGAAGATTTGAAAGAGATGTACAAAGAAGATATAGACTTCAAGGAACCATATGAAGCTTGCATAAATCTAGTAGGGGTTGATATGAGTCCTTAGATTGATTTCATGATCCAAGAAGGTTTGTTGTTTAGGGTCAGTGAGCTTTACATACACAAGACTTCCATGAGAGAGAATTTGCTGAAGGAAAAGCATAGTGGTAGCTTGTCAAGACATTTTGGGTAGAATAAGACACTAGCACAATTAAGTAATCATTACTATTGTCTAGGTATGGGTGTTGAAGTCAAGAAGTTTGTTGAGAGTTGTAAGACATGCCAACATGCCAAGGGAAGTATTCAAAATGTAGGTTTATACCAGCCACTACCAATTCCCAACAGGCCTTGGGATTCAGTAAGTATGGATTTTGTACTTGGTTTACCAAGAACTCTAAAAGGTAATGATTCTATATTTGTAGTGGTTGATAGATTTTTAAAAATGGCTCACTTCATTCCATGTTCAAAAATAAGTGATGCCACTAACATAGCTAATCTTTTCTTCCAAGAAATTGTAAGATTACATGGGTTCCCTAGGAGAATTGTTTTAGACAGGGGCACCATGTTTGTTGGGCATGCATTTGAGCTTTACCTCAGCCTACCATCCATAAATTGATGGTTATACTAATTTTTTTAAAAGGATCCATGGCAACATTTTGAGGAGTTTGGTAAGCATGCAACTAAAATAGTGGAGTATTGTACTTGCACAAGCTAAGTTTTCCTATAATGATTCTCCTAAAAAGAGTATAGGAATGAGTCCATTCTAAGTATTATATGGAATACATCCTAAGGGTGTATATGAGTTAAGATATCTAGGCAAGATGGAATCAAGAAGTGCTGATGCAGAGGAGTTTGCCATTGTAATGCAAAATTTTCATGAATAAGTAAAGAGGAAACTTGAAGAAAACACCATCAAGTACAAGAAAAGGGCAGATTAGAAGAGGAGAGAAGTTATTTTTAGTGTTGGATACCTTATTCCTACCCACCTTATAAATGAAATATTCCCTAAGAGAGAATACAACAAGCTAAAAGTGAATAAAATTGGTCTATGCAAGATAGTAAGGAAGTTTTCAAATAATGCATATGAGATAGAATTTCTAAAAGGGAAAATCTCTCCAATCTTCAATGTTACAGATCTATATCCATACAAAGGTGAGGAACAAATAGCTGAAGGAAATGAAATAGGGGTTGATGAGGACATTCAATGGGAATAACAACTACCAAAGGAAGTATCAAAGGAGGTTGAGAGTATTTTGGATAAGAAAGTGGTCAAAAAATTAGAGATAAAGAATATTACTAGTACCTAACCAAGTGGGAGAACCTACCAGCTAAAGATGTAACATGGTTGACTGCAAATGACATCCTCAAGCTGGGCATAATTATGGAAGAGTTGATGAAGAATAAAAAGAAGTGAAGAATTCTTATTTTTCTACTTAGAAGAATGATGCAAGAGAATCTTCATGCTATGAATTTGGTTGTCATGTTTTTGGTTGAGTTCTAGAGTGTTTAGGTGTGCTAAGTTAGTTTTCCCTCCATTTATTTGGATTTCAAATTTTCAAATTTGAGAATATATCTCATGAGCATGTAATAAGGCCAAATATGTTTAAAGTATAAAATTGTTTATATTTCCTCTAAAATGGTTTTGGATATCATATTCCACATGATCTCAGGTTAGCTAGGTGAGATTTAGGTTGGTTAGAATCTTGTTTGTTTGGAAAAGTTGTTAGTTCCATTTTGGGAGCTTGTTGTGTGCAGCGAGGAATAGATTTTGAGTAACCAAATTTGATTGTATACCAAAATAGATCAATTTTTCATGGGATTAGGTGTATTAATACTTATGAAAGATGAAATAAAGTTGGGTGTGATTTTTAAGAAAAGTTTATGTATTTTTTTGACCTTTTCCTGTAGATTGTATTATGTAACTTGACAGGACATTAAGGAAAAGTTTGATAGTGAGGGTTTAGAGAAATATTATTCTCACTATGAGTGCTCATACTCTTAAAGGGAACAAAAAAAATCTCAATGAAATTTATTTGAATTCTTGACACCTTGAGATGCACTCTGTACATTCATTTAGGTGTTGACTATGCCCAATCTAGGGCTTTGCTAATCTTAAAATTTGTATGGTGAAAATTTTCAAAATTTTTAAATCCTGATGTCCTAAGTGTGTATTATTACTATCCAAATTTTTACGGTCTAACTCAATAGGTAAGTCTACTTTCTAAACTCTACCTTGTTTAGCCATTGTATGCTTAGAATGACTCAGATAAGGTGATTTAATAATGACCTAGGGTTATCTTAATAATGAATCTTGTTTAGATAATTTATAAATGAAAAATTACACCTTTATTATTATTTAAAAGATTAAAATACTCCTTAAACTCTTTGAAACCCAAAAATAGGGTGCTTAGGTGACCTAATTAGGTCTGTCACAATCACCAAAAAGCCTATTTTGTTTCAAGTAACAATACCAAAGTTTCACATATGTTGTATAAATCCTTAATGGGTATCTAGGTAAATTCAAATTTTTATGATAGGAGGATCACAAGAGAAGTTATGCTAAAAAAAGGGTTAATAGGACTACAAGTCCATGAGCCCATCAACTAGGCAAGTATGCCTTATGGCCTAGAAAGTGTATTCTAATCAATCAAAACTATAAAAGTAGATGTAAATAGCTTAGATAGGTTGTATTTAGAGTAATCAAGTGGTTATTGTTTATGTATTAGTCATTATATTTGATTTCATGTTGTAAATCAGTGTTATCCCTTGAATGGTCAAGACAATAATTTGGTCATGAGCTTGAATGTCCAAAAAAAGTACTAAAGCAAGATTAAGAGTATTGAGAGTGTATTTATATGGTCTAAGAGTTACACCACCTCTAAATGGTATGCTATAATGAGGTTATCTAAGATCTGAACCTTGGTACCTATCTTTGTAAGTTGGCCACTTATGCTTGTACCTATCCCATCTAGATCATGGTATCCATGAGTGTGGCTCTATCCTAAGTCAAACCCTACCAAGACTATGCCTCTATTTATCCCACCCATTTTGGTGGCTATAATCCATCTTTATGTGTCTATATCTACCTTGTAGCTTACCCCACTAGTTTAATCTAGCTCGCTTGAGTTGGGATAGATGGTACCATAGGATCATCTACCTTGGTGAGGTCATATGGCACCAATACTCCATCCAAAATGTCATGGATAATTTCCATGACTAAGGACCCCCTTTTGGTCTCTTCTATCATAAGGTCTATACCAATAAAACCCTAGATAGATATCATATCACATATATATCTCAAAATCTATCTATCTACAATCATATACAACTAATATTATATCTCAAAGACTAACAAATCCAACATTTATTACATGCCTCGATGTTACTAACCACCATTTGCTCATTTGTTAAGCATGATCTCTCCATCGACCCATCTCCCAAACAAATCATCCATGGGATGCCTTACAATCAATGTAAAACTTGGAGTTACCACCTATACCATCTCAGGACTCTCCTTAATGGTGCCTCTATCAACCAACTCTACCCTGGGTTTACTATCGAGTCATCTTGTATTACTAGCCTCTATGCTCAATCCCATAGATGGCATCTCCATTAATTGTGTACCTAAGGTGATCATTTCCCCTATTACTCTAGTCCTACTATGGTACCTAATGCACCCCTACATCCACATCCATGTCCTCTCTTCTTTTGGCTTCTAGATGTTGTGCTTGACTAGTATATGGTTTCACATACTATAGTCTAATCTCTGGTCTCTCAACTCATGCTCCTCCTCTTCATATCCCCTAGGATCTCTTGCATGTCATTATCAAAACATAGGAACTATTATAAGAGTTGATGGGTGAAAAAATCCAAACTGACCTACCAAGCATGCCACTAGTTGTGGCTTTACCCAATAGGTATAGTGTCTTGTAATCTACTCTAGAGCTAACCTATCATCAACCACATGGGGCAACCTAGTTGGTTGATACATTGAAAACATCTAATATATCCATGTGCTTAGAAATACCACTAGTCCTATGGTCTTCTTCCCTTTAGATAACATCCCATACATATCATGCATGAAATGGACCTAATAATAGACCCAAAATCATAAATCACTCCTTGATCTAACATAGACTAGCATAAATATATCATATACAGTGGTACTTTATCATCTAAATTGTAATATAACACTCACACTAACAAAAGTCTTATCATATCCTTCCAAATATCTAAAATCTATTCAATATAAACATTGACTAAGTTCACCCTCAGCCCTAAATAGATCTTATCTGAATCCATCGCCCACTTAGCCAATGCTTGTCTCTCCTTTAGATCATCTAGTGACCTTATCATCACTGGTGTCCCTCATATAGGTAGTCTATGTAATGTATGGGCATCTTCCAATGTGATACCTACCTCTATCGTATCCCCATCTATCACCCATCAAAAAGTGTTGGTTAACCATTCTTATGCTATAAGGAACATGACAATGAGATAAGAACTTATTGGGATGTATCTCATCTCCATGATTCCTCCTAAGTGCACTGCACCAATCTCACCCTATCCACATCTGTCAACTTCTACAATAAATTAGGTAACCACGACGCATCGATAAATTACTATAATCTATGGTGCCTCTGCATAATATCAAATAATAAAGGATTTATTAGACCTCTATGTCATTTATAATCAAAATACATTATTTTAAAAATCACAAACATTAAAATGGTTTGCTTCAATTTTTAACCATATCTAGATTAATAGCACTAAGTCAGCCACTTACTACTAAGTTGATCCCCTTTTGGTCCCTAACCAACTAAGTTGACCCACTAGTTTTTTTAATCTTCTACCAACTAAGTCGACCTGATCGACTTTGTTCTTTCATAGCCATTACATTTTTTTTCTAAATTTCCATCAAGGCCTTAGGAATTTATTGGCCCGATTCTCTTAAACCCGATACCCCATTCCATCCTTAATGCCCCTACAAAAACTAGGTTTCATTTTGGTATCTAGAATTTGCCTGATTTATTGAATTTATATAAATCACTCAATTTCAAATACAAATATTCAAAAAAATTGAAATTTTTAGTTTCTTACCTATGTTGCACCCATTGTGGCTATTATGCATCCTCCCCATCTTAGTTGTCATCTCCCTGCCATCCTCGCTCTCTATATATCTCACTTAATCTAATAGAGCTCTTTATTATTTTTAGAATAGAAAATAATAACATGAATTCATTTTCACCTTATTTATATTCACTATTTTAAAAATTATTTACCTTCCAAAAATTTACCGTCAGATTTTTTATTTTGCTCATATCTTTGTCTCTACTAACTCTTTTTCCAAACCATAAAATGTTCTAAAATCCTGATGTCAGAGAATATTTTCCACTATTATATGCCTATGTTACAATTTTTTTGATTTTTTGCTCTTTTCATTAATATCTATAGGTTTGGATAATGTTCCTCACATTGGATGTCTTCACATTTATCACATTTCCTTCTTTATCTATAGTAGTAAGGTAAGTAAAGCTATGTGTTTTTCCTTACTTTATTTTATTTAGATTCAACATTATGTGTTGCTTTTCTCAAAGCACCATCCCATGTTGTAACTACATGACACATGATGAGATTTGAGTGGGGCATATGTATACACATAATATTTTCAAACTTTATCAATTAATGATGCTCTTTATCTTGCAAGAACCCATCGAGTCTCAATCTCTCTAAGTGCATGTCCTATGGGGTGCACCAAGAAAGGGGTGGGAAGACCATTGGTGCTTCATAATATTGTTATCCCTTTTTACCACTTATTATCTACACACTTGTCTCCTAAAAACCATTCCCCTAAGCTTTGCCTCCTATTTTGCACCTTCCTCTAGTCATATACCACCTTCATTATCCCTTTACCTAACCTAAGCCCCTTTTTGGTAGTTTACATGACTATGTTAGCCACATCGACCTTGTATTGTTATTAACAAAGCTTACTAAGAACTAAGTCGACCATGGTCAACATAGTTCATTGCCTAGTTAAGTTTTTTTATCAATTTAAATAATAGGTTAATCAGGTTGACCTTATCATTTGAAATGTTCCAAAGGCTTTAGGGTTAGATCTACCTATATAAACACATTCATTTCCATCATTTATTATAAAGAGAGGAAGAAGTAAGATATATTGTGTATCTACTTATCCACCATTCTACTTGAGGAGAAAGCTTAGGATTCCATACTTTCTTTGGAGATATAGATTTTATCTTGTGGAGATGTCTTTTGGATGCATTGATAAGTTGTATAGCCTAGATCTAATTTATCCTTATCATCTTTACATACCACAACAAGCTCTTGTGAAGCACCTTGGCTAAGGGAGAAATTGAGGCTCGATGGGTTCATCTTCAAAAGTAAGTATTCCTAACTTTGTTCCTCCTTTATAAGAGTAGATAGATATGCATTTGTACTTCTCTTCCATGTATTAGGATTGTGTATACAGTGACATGAGTAAATGTCTTGTATAAATGTTTAGTTTTAGTGTTTATTAACCCCATTTTATGCCACAAAATTTGGTGAGCACTAGATTAGAATTTTATTTTAATTGTTATTAGTTTAGTGAATATGAAAACATAGGACCTAGTTAGGATTATTGCATATTTTTGTTTGACTAGAGGCTTTGGAACCCTCCCTAGTGATATTATTTTGGTAAGGGATCCTTTAGTTAGGTATAAAAGATCCATATCAGTCATGACCTCAATTATCTAATGTATCCTCAATTAGAAGTTTGAGTAGGATCTATCTTCTTTGAGTTAGTATTGATTTGTAGATCTGTTGCATTTCCCATTGCATACCCTTAGAAAGTTTGCTAATAATGCATATGAGCTAGAATTTCCTAGTGGTGTATGCATATCACCAATTTTAAATAGTTTTAAACTTATACCCTTATAAATAATGATAAAAAATTGAAGACACAATAAAGGGAACAACTATAAAAGGTACATATTAGGTAGATAAGTTACCTCAAGTCAAACCAAATGAATTAGAATGCATCTTAGACAAGCAAGTGGTCAAGTAAATTAGGGACAAATTATATTTCAAGTATTTGGTCAAGTGAAAGAAATAAATCATTGAATATGCTACATGGATGAGTGATAATTACATCAAGAAGCATGGGTGTAATCTAGGAGAACTCATGGACATCAGTCCCTGAGTCTTTTTCTCTGTCCCTTGGGAGTATAATGTAGGAGCATCACTCCTAGGCATAAATTATTACAAATTTTGATTTTATTAGTTTTGTGGTATAAGTGATCTTATGATGATTATATAAACTTTATATTTAATTTATAATTTTTGGTTTTAGCTCTAGGTGTTCAAACTTTCAAATTTGATTTTTCTCGCTAAAACTAACTTTTTGAATTTTTGAACTTGTGAGGCCTAGTTTTGGAGCTTCAAGTGTATTTGGATTATTTTTAAAGCTATGAAATTGTTATTATGAATTATTGAAGGTATCATGTGTCTAAAACATGTGTTTTAGGTCATGTGTTTAAGAATCATGGACTCTAATGTATGTTTAAATACTTTAGCTAGTACTCTAATGATCATTAAAGGAATCCAAAATCAATTAGACTATATATAAGACACATAAAACATATGGGATCCTTATTATGGATCATCATTCAAAGGCTTATTAAGTCAATATCCAAGAAAATAAAGAATAAGTTCCTCAAGTTTGAAGACAAAAGTTGTAGATCCTGTTTTCCTTTGTTTTGGTAACAAAGATGATTGTATATGTTTGAATCTTGAAAAAATAACCATAAAGAATAAATTCTGATGTTCAGTGTATCCTAGTAAGTTTTTTACACTAATTCTAAAATTCATTCATATATTTCTTTATTTGTTTATCATAAGTCTTTTATGAATAAACAACACAAACCTTGTAGGTGTAGACATCTAATTCCTAACACTATTTGTGTTGAAATTATGAATATTATTCGAATTACACTCAAATACACAATTTAGACCAAAATCACTAAAAACACACTAAATGGTTCGATCTTGTTGCAAAAAAGTGTTGATTTAGGCTAATGTATCCCTAAATAGGGTAGTGCATTTTATGTGATTCCTAACTTTGATAAATTCATTTCAAGTCAAAATGATGATTTCACCTTTTTGTGTTCTAGAGCACTCTTTTTGTCTAATTCATTACTACACATCACGTACCTTTATTTTGTGTTAGCAACATACTAAATGGGATAACGGTTCTAACACATCTAACATCACCTTATAATTCTTTTCAAGTTAAATTATGAACCAGTAATATGACTTTCTGACCATTTTGATTAATTGAGCACCAATTTTTAAAGAATTGCACTAAAATTGATTAATCTTGTTTAAAGCTAATTAATTCAAATCAAAAGCTTAAGTGTATTTTCCATGGAGGTTATTGATTATTTCATTATTGGAAATTGATTCTCAATATATTCATGACCTAATGGCATGATATATGGGGTGGCATCCACAAGCCATAAATGTAACAAATATGAAGTTTATGGGTACCCATGCCTAATTAATGCCCCTTCCTTCCAAATCATTTTGAGGATATTTATGGATTTAATTACAAATATTATATTAATTCATGGCCACACATATCAAATTTGAGATGGATGATCATGGTTGATCTTAACCCATTTGAAAAATCTATAAATAGAGGTGCATATAACATCAAAATAAAAAAAGCTAAATTATTGTAAACTTATAATGCAGAATTGTCTCCACAACCTTTTCTATTGATCATTGTGTTTTATTTTCAATATTCATTTGATAGGCATATATTAGATATTTCTTATCTTGAGCCTAGGTTATACATAGTTATTTTGAGATGATGGAGAAGCTTGGCATCTATTATTGACAAAGACAATAACACTAGATCAAGGGGGAAAACATGATTGGATCCACTCTTGGATGGCGGAATCACTTGGGAAGGTAGTAGGTATTTTTTTCTTTCAATTTATCCTTCATTATCATTTACAAACCCCATTGGAATAGGTTGGCTTAGATTGTCAATTCTTATGCATTCTTTTATGATTTTTCATGACTAATGTTTAAACTGATCCTTTTTGTAATCTAATCATACATCTTGGCACACCTGGTAGGACACAAAGTGTACATTTAAGCAAGGAAGACATAATGAAAATTTTAAATTTCTATTTGTCATTAAAAATTCCTTAAACAATAATTTTAATGCTTCTTTTCCCATGTTTATAACACTTTTGTTCACTCAGAGGTTACACAATGACCACCAATGGTTCTTATTGATCACCTATGACTAGGGCCAATTGGCCATAGTTGGGTTACATGGGAAACATGGCCTAAAATTTTTAATTTTGAGTTTTATTCAAGTTTTTTTCTAATAATTTGGATTTTGTAAATCTCTAGTCTAAATATAGTTTTGATCTAGAAGCTTAACTTTTGGATATTTTATCCTAACAAGTATTTTTGAAGCGTAACCATATTACCTTCAGGTTCATAGGTAACCATCGGTAGTTGTTTTTGACCTACAATGGTTAGTTATTGATCAGTGACAATCTTTCAAGAATCATCGATGGTCAAAGGTGATTGTCAATGGTCACTATGTTTTTATAAAAACACAGACCTTAAAGCATTAAAACCAAGTTTGCTTGTCTCAAAGTGAAGAAAAGAGATTCAATGCTAAACAAAGCTCTCTAATTTTTTATGCAAGACCAGTGAGGAAAGTGATTAATTTGAGATTAATTAAGTCTTTTTAACCTCCTTTTTGTGCTTAAAAAAACTAGGAACTTTCCTTTGGTGTTTAAGAGGAAAAATTGCTTGTTTATATTGAATGTTTTATGATTGCTTTATTAAAAAAAATCAACTTAAGGACAAGGGGCCAAAAATTATCACCAAACACTTCAATTCAGTGCTTAAAACCAAACTCACTTCAAAGTTTTTTTTTGTATAAGTCATCTATCAATTGCTTGGTTATAATTATTTGAGCAAAAAAGAATTTGTACATGTATGTTTTGCCCCCATCCCTTATAGGGAACTTGTGGGATCAAAAGTGCCATTTTGATTACAAATTATGCCTTGGTCCAAAGGCATAAAAAGGATGTTCAAGGCTTTCCCCAAAACATATGGTTTGGGTGATCTAAAAACAACCTATAAAACCTTTTTAATTAGATTTTATTTCATGCATTTTAGCTTGTGAGGGGGACTTCATTACCTCCCATGGGTTCTATAGGGAATATTTTACCTAGAGATTCATTTCTTGGCATTTTCTTCAACCCCTCTCCATGGGGGGTATATAAATTATGATCACCCTACTAGGATGATGATTTGAGCGGTTAAACCATATCTATTAGTGGCAAGCTAAGTTTAGAATGCATGATCATTTTGGACATCACACTACACTAAGGAAGCGATGGATGTAGTGATTTTGAAAAAAGGACAAGACATCTGCACAACAAGACATTTGATATAGATCTAATTGACATGTTTCTTCTCTTATGTGCTAACATGAAAGTTGGTATACATGGGATCCATCTAGATGATAAAAAACTTGTAAGTTTTAATCAACCCCACTTTGTCACACCTTGTCAATTTAGGGCTTAGGATGATCACTTAGTTGTATTTATCTATTTTGGTCTTAGGTTAATTGGTCTTGATTGGATTCAAAAATTTATTGTAAACAAATGTCATAACCAAACACATTATCCACAATTTATTGAATAAGGAGGTGTTACGTTATCCAAGTGAAAATCAATCTTTTCTTTGTTCAAAATTGTTATCTTAAACATTGTATCATATCATATAATTAATGAATTTATTCTTCCCATTTGAGTCTAAACCAATTGACAAATTTTATTAAGTCTTTCATTGATAGTTCAAATTCAAAATTGCACTTTTCTAAGTTCATAAGGTTGATGTGTTAAATTGGGTTCACAAATTACACTTGACTTGAGAGAACTTGGGTTCAATTTTCAAATTAGATTGAAGGCCATTTATAGAATCATTATCATTATCATCATTGTTAGATTTAATTTATCTTGTGTATCACTCACACTTTGAGTCCTAGAACATATTTTATACTACCATTCCTATCACCATGTGGTGGTGTTGTGCTGCCCATTTGGTTCTAGTATTATACTTAGGAATTCTTGCATGTTTCCACATCATGAGTTTCTTGGTTTGTATTATATCCTTAATAATACAAAGGGATTTATTATATTTTTTAATTAGTAACGCATCAAAGTTGAACTAGATTTTATGGTATTGACGTACCATAAAAATCTAGGCTTTGGTGTACTAGTTTTCACCTTGGATTTTTGAGTTATTATACCCTCTTCTAATTTGTACTATTTAAACTTTACCCAAGGTTGAGTAAATTAGTGAGAATCATTATTCTAATTGTGTATGGTTATATTCCACCCTCCTTGTATAGTCTCTTTGGTTCCTTAGTCATTTTTTGGAAGAAAGATCAAAATGCATACTTTGTTTAAAATGTTTACAAACATTGTTCCAAATCTAGTCAAAGATAGAGAATAAAACTTTTTAGACATGACACTAGGGTACACTCATAGTAGGGTGTTTTGTGGCCTTAGTTTTGAGGTAGATCATTTTTATGATGGACATGAACACTTTATCTTAGTTGAAGATGTTTCCCTCTTTGAGCCTATTTATTGAAAATCAATTCAATCCATGTCAATTATTGTACAACATCCTCATCCTACCCCTTCAATTTGCATGCCATGATTGAAGGCTTACTCCTTAGATTTATGCTCCATGCTCAAAGTTTACCATTATAGGTTATCCCCATTTGGCTTGTGTGAGTGATTAAGATCTGAAACATGTGAAGATTACCATTCTAGGTTATCCCCTTTTAGCGTGTGTGAGTGATCAGGCTCTATAATATGTGAAGGTTACCATTTTAGGCTATTATCCTTCAGATTGTGTGAGAAATAAAGCTTAGTAGTATGCAAAAGTTACCATTTTAGGACATCCTCCTTTGGTTTACACAAACAACCAAACAATGCAATGTCTAGCCATTACCATTCTAGGGCCATCGTCTATATCTATTGAGCCTATTATTGAAGAACCTCATTTTGATGAACTAAATTTTATCAATCCTTTCTTTAATAGTCTAATTTTTAGAGATCTTATTAGTGAACCACAAACTAGTATTCATGTTAAACCAAATTCTCCCCATTTTATAAATTTTGTGTCAAACTTTGAACCAAAATAGAGTGAACCATTACCTCTTCCAGAGTCATCTTATGAGGACCAAAATGTGTTCAAAGTTGATATTTTGCAACCAATTGTGAATCAAGATCATGATGTTATTATTTAAACACCCATTTATGATGAGTCAACCTGTGATGAATCGCTTATTCATATTTTATCTATTTATAAAGATCCTCATATGCTTGATAAACTAATCTTGGTAGAGTTATCTTTTGATCTTTTTCCACTCGTAGAGGAGTCTCCTTTTGATAGACAAGATTTTGTCGAGTCATCCCTCAAGTGATTCTCTCTTTGATGGAATCCACTTAGATGAGCCAATCTATGTTTAACCCTTCCTAGATGAATCATTTTTTATTGAGCCCATTATGCCATCATAGGCCATTATTTTTATGATACCAAGCATTCAATAAAACATAATTATAAAATCAACCACATCAGATGAAGAAACAACATTAGAATTAGTTTCCCTTTCCAAACCAACATCAAATTTAGCATTAGATTTAGAATCATTATTTGAACCAATATCAGATTTAGAATCCTTTGCCTTGGACTCAGCTTCATAAAAAAAAAATTGTGGTTGTTAAAACATTGGTTACAATTGACTTTAACATCAATTTGAATATATTTATGATCCTTCTAAAGTTTTTGAGGATGATTACTTCAACATTGACACAAATCATCTTAGTATATTTTATGAGGATTGTGATATCATTTATCATTCTATTACCCCATCTAACATAGCCATTATATTGACATCCTATCTCCCACAATCATCAATTGGGATAGATAGAATCACACTTTGTTGAACTACATCCATGGAGACATACCATTTGTATAATATTAGGGGGACCAAGACCAAATTTATGTAGACAAAGAACAATAACCTAGTGAAACCTTTTTGAAGGTGCTAGGAGACGAGCAAAGTTCAAACTTAACATATTTTAGTGGAACCTTTTTGAATGAATTCGAAGATAATCAAAGTTAAATATTAACATTTCTCCATGAAACCTTCTTAGAGGCACTAAGGGATAATCAAAACAAATTCATTGGTAAAAACCTCTTTAAGGCACCAACAACTGAGCACAAAATTTATTCACTACATAATGAAGACACTATTCAAGAACAAATCATTGTAGCTTCCAATCTATAACATAATCAGATGGTAGATAATCTCAAGATCAAATAAGAGAAAATTTTGGTGGTCTTATCAAGAGAATATTTAGAGGTCTTCGGCCCCATCATAACTAAAATATGTCAAATTTAGTAACAACATTATGTGTGACTAAAAGTCTCGATCTTCATTTATTTCCCATTTATTATACATTCAATTATCATCCACCTATTCATTACCCATTTATATCATTTATCCTTTGCCTAGCATTATTTATCATCACTAGTGTCACTTTCCTTTATTGAGGCTATGAAGACATCTTGTCTCAATGTTTGAAGGAAGTAGAATCAATGACTAACAAAGATTATGAACACATTATTGAGATCCACATCTATAATAGGTTCTTCACATAGTAGTTTTTTTGAAAGGGTGTTGGGTAACAATATTTATGACTAATCATTTTGGTTGTCTCACATATTGATTAGGACATGCATATCCATATCAACAGGAGTAGTAGAATCACTTTTTATTTTCCATTTACCCATCCATTACCTTGTATTTTCTCTTAGGGGCAACCCTATATACCATTTCATTATAGGTAGTATTATACCATTGTGTTTTGTTTATCACATTATTTTAACTACATTGACTTGAGGTCCTTTGAGACTATGTAGGTAGTGCTCAATTTATATTGAGGTCAGCTTTGTCAACCTTAGACATGTTTTCACCATTTTATGAGCAATTTTTAAGTTTGAAATCTCTCATCATTTTGCAAGCAACCTCAGCCAATCATCACTTAGGGGCAACTTTGTTATCACTATAGCCAATTATATTTTAATGATCCTCCTTATACCATTTTTATTATACCATGTCTTTACTATTAACCAAGGCTTATTTTTTTAGCCATCCTACTTATACCATTTTGATCTTACTTTCTTTGGTTCTTCTTATGCTTTTCGTAAGGGAATTCTGACCTAATTTCAATAGTTTTAGAATGTCTTGTTAAATGATAGTCTATGGAAGTATTTTGAAATTTGATCTAACAAGTTATCTTTCATTTATCATCTTAATTGGTATCACTAATTATAAATACCTATGGGAAAATTAGTATTGTATTTGATATTACTAATTATAACCACCTTTGGGTAGATCAAAATTATGGCATTATTTCCTAATTATAACCACCTATGTGAAAATTAAGTACAATGTTTTTTTATCATGCATTATCACAAAATTTGGTTATTACTATTATCATTAGCCTTGTTATTTGCCTTTATTTATGAACTTATTGTGACCTGGTCAATTTTTCATCACCTTTTATATGGGTGGAATCATTGTGACTTGAGGTCCTAATGGGATTAAATAGGTTGTGCTCAATTAATATTGAGGTTGAATTAATCCCCCTTTTATTATGTTCTCACTATATTGTGAGCATTTTAAGTTTGCATGCTCTTGCCATTTCATGAGCTGGATCATTTTGTATCTCTTAATTCTCAATTGAGTTGAGATACGTAGAAAATTCTAAAAACATTTTGTTTATTTGATTATTATTGGTGTTGTTTGGTCTTTTGTTTTATTGTTTGGTCTTGCTTCTTTGTTTTCTTTTTTCTAAGAACATCTTGATGGTCTGCATGGATTGTGATTATTCATATCTTGATTCATGTTATCAAGTTGTTCTTACTTTATTTTTAAACATTTTTGTTCCAACTTAAGTCTTGATTGTTCATATCTTGATTTCAAGTTGGATTTATTTATGTTTATATTTTTCTTTGTATTTACCTTTTTTTAGATGTAAATAGTTGTAACTCTGGTTTTGGTCATTATTTTATCATTATCCTTAGTTATATTTATTCACATTTGAACCAGCTCCATGCAATTGAAATGAAATTATGAGTTTTTCATACTTTTGATGCCTAATTTATTTTACTATAGTAAGAACTTTGTGCTCTAAAGTCAAGTCTTAAGGTCAACATAGCTTTGATGAACAGATCTCAAGATCACTATGCATAAACTAAGATCAATAGGTTTAGCACCTGATTCTATGCTTAGATGTGTATCTCTTCACATACATCATGATTTTAATCAAATATTGGTTAGTTTTCATCATCCCTCATTCCATTCCCTCCCAATTTTGGGTAAACTACATTGGCTTGATGTCTGTTTAGACTATGTAGGTAGAACTTGGATACATGATGTATCTCAAGTCAGCTCAACCATCTTCATTCTTGCTTTTATCTCTTTCCTCACCTTCTGTATTCTCATATGCCTATTTTTTTATGGGTTTTTCTAAGCCATTGTAACATCACATCTTTGTTTTCTCCCATTTACCTTTAATCTATGTTTTAGGTTATATCCTTGAGCTAATTGCTTTCAATGATCAAAATTATCCCTGCTAGGGCAAAGCTATTTTATCATGATTAAATCTACCCTACGGGGTACTTCTTATTATCATCTCTTTGGAGATCATGATTCTCATTTTTATCTAATTCTAAGATCTCCACATTACTACCCATGATGGAAATATTTTAGTGTATAACTTGTCTCAGATTGATCAATGCCATAAGCACATAACTTGTACTCTCAAATTGGGTGCATTTAAAGTGTGTTGTTTATATGTTTGGATTGAGTCCTTTCGATTCCCCCATCTTTGGGGCCCATTACACCTCTAATATATTTTGATCATTGATGGTAACCACACATGCAAGCATTATCTGATCTAGATGTGATCTATTCCATGGGTTAATCTCTCACTTTCCCTCTCTTTTCAATATTCCATCCTCTTTCACTCACTTTCCCTCTCTTTTCAAGATTTCATCCCTGTATGTCCTCTTGAGGGGGCATCATGGGTCATTTCCATTTTTTTCTTGACAACTCTTTTCTTTAAAAAGACATTGTTTTGCCTAAATGTCCCATTATGCCTTCTCAAATAGGGGTAAAATGTAGACATATGATTCTTAACATTATTTGTGTTGAAAATTTCAATCTTACTCGAATTTCACTCAAATTTACAATTTAGACCAAAATCACTAAAAACATGTTAAATGGTTGAGCTTATCATTAACAAGTACCAATTTAGGCCAATATATCCCTAAATGGGGAAATGAATTTTATGTGATTCCTAGCTTTGATAATTCATTTGAATTCAAAATAATGATTTCACCTTTTTATACTCTAGAACACTCTTTTCATCTAATTCATTAGTACACATCATATCCTTTGTTATTTTGTGTTGGTAACAACCTAAATGGGATAATGATTCTAATGCATCTAACATCACCTTCCAATTCTTAGTGAGTCAAATGACGACCCAATAATATGACTTTCTGACCATTTTGATTAATTGAGCACCAATTTCTAAAGAATTACACTAAAATTGATTAATCTTGTTTAAAGATAATTAATTTAATTCAAGAGCTTAAGTATATTTTCCATGGAGGTTATTGATTATTTCATTATTGGAAATTGATTCTCAATATCTACATGACCTAGTGACATGATCTATTGGGTGGCATCCACAAGCCATAAATGTAACAATTATCAAGTTTATGGGCACCCATGCCTAATTAATGCCCCTTCCTTCCAAATAATTTTGAGGATATTTATGGATTCAATTGCAAATATTATATTAATTCATGGCCACACCTCTCAAACTTGAGATGGATGATCATGGTTGATCTTAGCCCATTTGGAAAATATATAAATAGAGGGGCATAGGACATCTTTTTAAAAAAAGGTATATTATTGTAAATGTATAATGAAAAATTGTCTTCACAACCTTTTATGTTGGTCATTGTGTTTTATTTGCAAGATTCATGTGACAGGCATATATTAGAGATTTCTTATCTTGAGCCTAGGTTATACATTGTGATTTTTAAATGATGGATAAGCTTGGCATCCATTTTTGACAAAGATAATAACACTAAATCAAGGGGAAATACATGCTTGGATCCACTCTTGGATGGTGGAATCACTTGGGAAGGTAGTTGGTATTACTTTCTTTCAATTTTTACTTCATTATCATTTACAAACCCCATTGGAATAGGTTGGCTTGGATGTTCAATTCCTATGCATTATTTTATGATTTTTCATACTAATGTTTAAATTGATCATCTTCATAATCCAATCCTATAGAAGGTGACTGTGTATCTATACTCAATCAATCTCAAAATTTTGCCTAAGTGGGTAATAGGGTTATTTCAAAGGTTTTAAACATTTAGGCACATGTGGAGGATGAGTACATACCTTTTGAATCTTTCATATAATATTAGAACTTAGTTGGAAGCTTAATACATCAAAATTCTCCTTCTCTAGTTAACATAATAAGATAAAACCCTCTGTTAGGGTTTCAAGGCAAAATATTGTTTTATAGGAGTCGCCACCATCCAAATCACAAAATTTGGTGATTAATTAGGGCTTGATATACTATAATATATTTTGGATGGTTTATACTTTTATGTAACTTATATGTACATAAGTAGAGGACTGAGAGTGAATTAAGCCTTAGGAGATCTAATTGGGGCTAGATAGAGGTTGAAAAAGTGATTTCTGAGTAGATTTTGGTCAAGAAAATTCTTGGAGGGAAGGTATTAAATATAGGGTACTAAAAAATCACTTTAGATTCTTAGGATCAATCTTAATTTGTCTTTACCACTAGGAAAAGTGAAAAATGGATACAAGGAAGTGAGATTATTACCCTAATTGACATCAAGTTGAGAAATTTAAGTTTTGGTTTTTTAACCTGTACATCACAAAGGCCCAAATTAAAGAAGCATGGGTCTAAATATTTTATCAAAAAATCTTTAGAATATAATTAAAAATTATAAAGGTCCTAAGGACCCTAACAACACATAATAATAGAAAATTAATTTATCACCAATGTTCATTCTTAAAACAATAAGACCATGGCTCATGTAAAGTAAACATAGTAAGTGCTTAAACAAGATAATAATTAATTAATGTGAAAAGTCACAATTAAAAATATTCAATGATGAGCTTAATATAACAACAATCTTTACAAACAACTTGTAATGGAATTCATTAGGGTGCCTTGAAATTACATAAACAAATGAAACATGTCCATACTACTACTATTAGGATAGGGTATCACATTCACCCTTCTTAAAAATGGCATCTTCCTCGATGTGCCAAGCTAAAAAAATGTGGTGATGAAAAAACACATTCTTAAGTTACAATAAATCTCTAAAAAGAAACCAAATCTAATACAACACTATAATTTAATTCATCATAAGGTGGAGATCTAATGTAAGATACTTTCTAGCCTAATTCCCAAGTCCTTATTGGGTTAACAGTAGTATTTAAGTCAAGTACAAAACAATCAAGTGGTTCATATAAAATATTTGAAGGATTTTCATATGTGACTATCATGTAATTTTTACAACCAACTACTATCATAAATAATGTTGATCTCTGAAACATGAGTATAAATACCGATTCACTGTAGGATTATGGTAAACAAGCTATGAATCATACAATGTAGGAAGTGAATGCCATAACATAATAGAATATAATAAATCAATATCGATTCATTTTCACCAATACTAAGCCATGTTGAATCATATTTTACCATGAAGTGTCATGCAGAACATATTGTACTATATAGTGTTATGATGAGTCAAATATTAGGTGTCATCATAATAGAACAATAATGATGTCAAATGAAACAAGAACTCACTATAATTTATAAAAACATCCGTAGACCTCCAAAAATAATCATACATGTAAAACCACCATGTCTAGTGGGGTGGAAAGGATGGTATCATGAATCAACCCATATAGGTTCCCATCTCGACCCACTAGCTATATTCTGAGCTATATCTACTCCCACAACCCTCACTAGGAAAAAATACACACATCATAAACATATATGAAACCAACATTCAATAAAAAAGTAAGAACATTATTAATATTAACACAATGATATAACTAAATTAAAAGTCAAATGTTCATCAGGTTATAGTTTAAACAAAATATTAATAATAAAATGTCAAATGAAATCATCATAAAAAGTAATAAATCAAAATCAAAGTGGCCACATTATAAATAAAATCAAATTCCATTTAAGATAATTAAAAATTAATGAAATAACTAGTGAAGTAAATTTAAATTCAATAAAGACAAAGTTCTAATTTAAAAAATAGATAATATTATCAATTAAATAAATTTAAAAAAAAATAAAAATAAAAAATTGATCACATCACAATCACTATGTGGCTTAGTAATCCACCCAAGGGGAGAAGGAAATAATCCTTGATTACCTCCCATAGGTAAGAGAAACACCTAGAGTACCTCCTAGAGGTAGGATAAATTAGCTCGATTACCTCCCAAAGGTAAGATAAAAATAGCTTGATTACCTCTTGGAGGTAAGATAAATACATCAATAACATCCTCCATATGTCTCCCAATAAGATCCATAAAGATGTGTCAAAGGATAACTCATAAGGTTTATTCTTTTAACAACCAGGATTGAGTGGAAGAACACATGATTCATAAGGCGTCCATTACGTGAGAAGAGCCCATGGTACATGTGGCACTCATGGTGCACACACTTGAAGATTTAGGTGACTACCTTATGCGAAGGGGAAAAGTGGATTTTCAGCCTATGATAAGCTCCACTTCCTAGTTCGTAACCCAATTTAGACAAATATAAAATTGACTCCACTCCACCCTAAAACCCCATACTTACATCAATGCTCACTCACTAGAACAGTGATGTAGGGTTACACCACACAACACATCACTTCATAATCAAAATTTTCACTTAGACATCATAAGTTTTTAGGAATGGGTGATAATTCACACAAGATTTTCACACATGGGGATACACATGATGTACATCACAAATAAAATCATAATAGAAGAATAGGTCCAACTAACAAAAATGTTACACTTGCACCAAAACATACACATATTATGATTATCCAATAATGCCATTTATTTTAGGGGAAATCATTATTCAAAATTGTTGGTATATGTATAATTGACGTGGGGGTTTACATAAAATGTTGAGGTTACACATTTACTTAAAAATCTAAAAATGTTAAGAATACATATATTGGCTCATGATTCATTGTTTACAATAGTTTATGATAAGGGGTACAACTACATTACAATAGAATAACATAATTTTATAGTAATACACAAGGATCAATAATCCTTATTGGTCCAACCAATGTATCTATGTCATCCCTAATGACATTTCTAATAATCATCCACCACTACTATAGTCATAAGAATAATATCACTGGAAAACCTTTGTGCAAAGTATCAAAGTGACTCAAGTATCATACGAAGATATACATGTCTTTCTTGTCGAACCAAATTCAAATCTCAATTGTTACAACTAACATTTATCACTGTGAATGTATATGTCAATGCAAGAAATTTTTCAAGCTATATTGTCCTAAGGTGTCATATTTTATTATCTCACTAACCTATCATGAAACAACTTAACATATATGATATAACCAAGGTGGTATAAAATATTTATTTTTCTCAAAATTTCATGTTTGCATTACTTTTAATCAACTCTGAAATCACTGCACAAGTTGGTTGTTAAAACATAATGATATTCCAATGCGATAAGGGTCATACGATCTAAGGAAGGAAAAAATGATAAATGGTTGATTTCTTTTCACTTTACAATTAAATTCATTATAATCTAATGGTTTATAAAATGGTAAATGAAAAGCCAACAATCTCAGATCTACCAATGTTTAACTTGAGCTCTGTTACCAAAATGTCATGCCCAAAATTTGTATGACTCAAGCACGTGGAAAAAATACATAATTTTTTTAAAAATAACCCTCAAAAACCAAGAATAATTAAACCATAAGATCAACATATATCAAATTACATCATAGATTATTCATTCAATAGTAAAAGCCAACTTGCACCAGATTTTTTATTAAATGCAGAAACAACATTATGTGAAAAATTCAAAGTAATAATCACAACTCAAATAATGTATCCATAGATGATAGTCAAGGAGTTGGATGATATATCCTAAAGAGAAATATAGTATGATAAGAATATAAAGACTCACTCATGTGCACATTGAATGTCCCTCTAAGAATGGTTAATAGAACTCTCTCAAAAAAATTGCACTAGGAGGATATGATCACAAATGAGAATGACATTCTCCATTCATGAAATGAAATTTCCTCACAGTCTTATAATACTCCTTAATAAATATAGGATAAAATGATATTATCCACTTTGACGATGATTATCCAATTTTAACATGATAATTTGCAATACTTTTTAGAACTTATATTAAAGAGAAAGATAAAAAGAATCCATAAATGACAAAAGACTTTTCAAACTCCAAAATGGTAAAAGAATGTCTCCCAGACATAATGTAACATAAATCAATCAAAGGAGTAACATTAAGAAAAATAAAATGTAATTGCTAACTCAAACATTGAATTCTTAATGAACTCAATTGATAAAATGATTAGAAAGGTAAAGATAAGTCTATAATTCAATTCCAATCATAAATTACATAAGAGAAACCAATCATGAACATATTACAAGAATACAAAAATTCAAAAACCTATCATACATTAATGATTATAACCTCACCATCCCAAGATAATTAAACCTTAGGATACAATTAAATAAAACTCAAGTAAGGTTCATATAAAATAACAAGATCACAAAATCAAATCACTACAAGATCCTTCTCAATGTAATAACAAGTGTATAATCATTAATATTAAGATAAAGAGACAATAGTATAATACTGATCCTTAAATATATCCTTGGCGTAAAACCACTATATCAAAATGGAAATACATAAGGAAACTATTATCAAAACTCAATGACTAATGTATTCTAAGATCATGCATCCTTTTAAGAATTTTCTCTAAGACCAAATTAAATTGTATATACACTACCATGACTTACATATCCACTTCAAAGACCATGATGAGAGTTGGATTAATTCAAATAAGTAATCTTACATCATATAAAAGAGGCAAACAATCCAAAACCCTCTAATATTATACTACAATTTATTAAAGTAACGGTAATTAAAAAACTAAAAATAAAAATAAAACACTAAGGCAGTCTTGATGATAAAAAGGTTTTAATGGCAGCCAAGAGTTCAATGTGATTCTCTTGGCACAAAAAAAATATAACCCCATGGATAGAAATGACAAGCATTGATACGAATTTTCATAGGCAATTACAAATGTATTGCCAACACTAGAAATAAATCTATTTACAATGATAACTAAAAATTTAGAGATAAAACAGAGAGGAAATTGATGACAACACCCAAAGCTAAAACATATCCAAATGCAACCATTCATAAATAAAAATCTATCCTCTTCATGTTTACTATTGACTATTTTAACCACAAGTCAAAATAGGTCAACCCCCTATAGTAAAATATTTGATATAGGGGTCTATTATAATGTTATAGAGTGTGTCATGGCCCTTTTGATGTCATTTGGTATGTCATTAACCTTGTTCATAGTCAATTTATTTCCTCACTTATTATATGTCACTTAAGATGCATATTATAGTCATCTATGAAGGTGGTGTATTTTTAATAGGTATAGAAGTGTTTTAAACTCTCTTCCAACGTCCAATATGTCATATTCCTTGTCAAGCATGTCCATCATATCTAGAACTTGTAGGTTCTTAACTAAAATCAAGAAAACAAGTGAAAAGGAGGTTTTGGTAGTTGTAAAACTTATAGAGGAAAGTGGGATGTGGGAAAAGCTTATGGAATTGCTATTTAACTTCCTTGACTCCATTTTCATGATTGGTCTACTTTGGAAGCATCAAAAATGGCTAAAAACCATTATTCTTTTCCATCGCTCCACTAGACATGTAAAATTGATCAATAGGTCTTTTCGTGATACAACCATTAGGAGAGGTTCTAGGTCAAATTATCTTAGCGGTGGATAGTAAAATTTTTATAATTCATTCCTATGTTTTATGAACCATTCTTAAGAATTTAATTGTTTCATTTTGCATGCTAATCCCCATACCCTATATCTTTTCTTCTTGTATGATCTTGTCCGTATAATCCAATTAGTGAAATTTATTTTATAGGATGTGAACATCCTTATTTAATGGTTTCAATTCCTTTTTACAACTTTTGAGGTGATTTGATAATCTCAAACATATTAAGTTCCAAGTTGGGCATATTAGTGAAGTTGCAAGCATGTTACACCAATTACAGAGATCATTTTCCTTGTAATGGTTTCAAAGGAAAGTGTTATTTAGTATTTCATGTGTCCAATGTCTTTTTCATCCCCTCTCCTTCCAATTTCAATCTCATAAACTATCATCCATAAATTTTTAGTCAAGAATGTTTCACACAATCAACTTCTTGTAGGTTTCCATCTATAGTCATGGTGTATGAAGGTCCTAAGAATGTTCATGGAGATGTGATGAAGATTCTAAGAGGTTTTGAATATATTATTACAACTTTATAAATCAATATAAGCCTCCTTAAGTGACATATCATTGACTATGATGACTATTTCTCATATGTACACAAGCCTACAACACTAATATGCACCTACAGGTGCCCTAAAGGAGGTTAATCACGTTAGATAAGGCATGTAACTTTTTTTAAGTAATTCAAGGTTGTAATTACTTATTTGAAGACTCTGAGAAGGTATAAGACTGATTATAAGCTCATATTCCATGCACACTGCCCATATCCATATTCACTACTTTGTGTATTGAAATGTCCACCTATAGGTGGCTCTCTCAAAAATCTAAAAGTATTGCATAAAGAGTTGGAAATATGTTTTAAATATTCATAGAGTTGGAGAGGTTGTGAAATGTCATAAGAATCATGTTATAGGTTATATATTTGTAGGTAGACTTGAGTCATGACTTATGATTCAAGGAACTAAGTTTAGAGATAAATAAAAAAAATCTAAAAATAGGGTCTGGTCCAATTTTGATGTTGCTATGTGATGAGCAAATATGGAACCTAGATGAGTTTCGATGATTCCATCTTGTAGTACTTATTTGGGGGTAACATCTTGCCAATTAAATTGGGTATTTTATCTAAATAGGTGATGTAGAGAGAGATTCCATTATTACAATTCTTATACTACACTTTTTTAGTGTTTTCTATAGGATCTTGAACTTCCAAGTAACTTTACATCCCAAGGTGGCAATGTAAGAGCATATCACCATGTTATGTGATTAAATTAAATTTATTAGCACACTAATGATTCAAGGTAATTGGAGAAAATTTTAATTTCAAGGTTATGACCTGCATCATCACTACAGGTGTGCCTTGCCCTCAAAAGGGTTACCTATAGTTGACTGTAGGTACCTACTTGTAAGTTCATAGGTGAACCTTGGTGATTAGGTCTAAAAACATAAACACTTACACATTGGAGTTGTTTCCAATACTTAAAGTATATCATAAACCATGTAACACATGTTCAAAGGTTGAAATGCAATCTATAGGTGTCTTATTGATTCAAGAATGGTCACCTATACTAATTATAGTGTAATAATGCATTAGTACTTGACAATTTTGTTGTATCATGGTATTTTGAGCATAAAGTAAACTAAAATTAAGTTTAAAAAGACCTTTAAAATTTCAATGGGAAAATATGATGAGAAAAAATTCCAAGCTATGCAATATCTACTTACAGGTATCACTTTCCAAACAAGAAAACATAGTCATCGTTGACTATATTATAGACATGTCAAGTAAAAGCTATGCCTTGAGGAATTTGGAAAAGTTTGAGTTGGTGAACATGATTAGAGTGTAACCATAGTGGTGATATAAACTTCACATAATGATCATAGACTAACAACAAAGTATGGAGAGGTTCCACATGTAATCTACAGTCATACTCATAAACCCTACACAGTCAATGAACACCACATAAGTCTGCCTCGGGGTTTTTGAGAATTGGAGGGGTTATTAGTGTGATATTATCATGGAAATAGTTATATATTATATCAATAACATACCCAATCCTACCATACCTTTTTTTGGGGGGGATAATAGGGTAAATACCCTGTATTTTATCTCAGATAGAGGGCACTCCCAGAAGGTGAAAACCTTACAAGTTTAGTAAGCTAAAAGGAAAAAGGTGTGTTTGGAGATGTTTAATCATTTCATAATGGTGTATAAAGTTTATTTAAACAATTTAAAATCATTAATAAGGTGCCAACAGTATTAGAAACCAAAAAAGGTACTCATAGGTATGCAAATAGATCTACTAGGTCTTGACTAGGCCTAATGACTAAAGGGGGCGATAATGTCATTTTTAACACTAACTAATCATTATAAATAATTTTAAAATGGGAATTTGGAGTTTTAAGGTGTGTTATATCTTTTAGTTTGTAGATAAATCCATGAATAAGCCATTTCTTGTCCCAAGATCATAACAGGGTGCACATAATGCCTTGGAGAACTCGAGAGGTCAACTTGGGAAGCTCACACCTGTATAGAGGCTTAGAATGAGAACCTAAGGAGATAATATTAATGGGATCCCAAAGAAAGCATATAGTGGAATTTGTTTAGGGTTCCAATTTCACAACTTTATGAACAATATTTAGAGATAAAAACCCTTGCTAAGGACCCAATTAGAAATATGAATAAGTATAGGCATCTAGGAGGGATGGAATGACTTGGGAAATGATTGTAACTTTCATAAGATTCTCTAGGGATCTTTCCCATCAGATTTTATTCCACCCTACTTGTACAAACATGGTGCAAAATGGATTTTTTGATAGATTTATGTGTTGTGTAGGTACAAAAGGATTTCAAAAGATGAAAATCACATTGATATTTAGTATGGGACTTAATATAACCTCTCATACTCATTTATTTATTTTAAAAAACTCAAAAATATCTTTGTTATCACCTTCATCTCAACCATTCTAGAATATCATAGTGAACAAAAAGGTGATCACTAAGTGGGAAATTGAAAACTCTAATTGGGAGGCCTTTTAAGGTCTAAATGATGGATCTAAGGCCATGAATATTATTTAAAAGTTTCACATCACCCATTATATGGATTGGATTGGAAAACTGAATACTACCTTGGTGTCAAGTGTGAAAGGTGAGTGAAATAGGGGTGATTATGACTATAGAGAACACTTGGTCAAAAGAATACTAATGATTAGGGACACATCCAATTCATTTTGGAGCATGTTTGAACCCCACACTCATAATTCAATGGTATCACCTATCCCTATTCTATTTTGGAGTACTCATGGAAGTGCAAATGATGAGAGCAATTTTAAGAAGTCAACTAAGAGACTTATATGCCATATTTGAGGAATTTCATTCCTTGAAGGACATTTGTCCAATTATACCTTTCATGGTATATACTATACTCCATTACTCTACATATTTAACTCCTTCTCTTAGCTTGAAAAGTGTTTTTGTGACTCTTGGACTTCATTCTCTTCTCTCCTTAAATTCTATAAGTACTAGCCATTTTGGATCTTGTTTGTTAATACCACACCTAGTATGGTGAAGCCCTGATAGTTTGATATTGTAATTTACCTTTTAATAATTCAAAAAAAATAGTTTTGAGTTCACAAACATCTTTTCTAAGTGTTTAAAGTGATGAATGGTTAAGTCTAGTGATTTTATCCTTGTTTTTCCTTATCCTGTCATGTCTTGTGCAAGAAGTTATCATTCTAATAGGTCATATAGAGTGTAGCTAGTGTGTTAGGATCCCTTCAAGTTTTAAAGTGTATTTTTATTCTTAAACCAACCTCTAGTCCATTTACCTTGAATTATCATATGCATATCACCTTTATATTGAAATACTAATGTTAGAACATCTAGGACTTTCAAGCTAGTTTGTAAGTCTTGTTTCTTAGTGAGAGAAGTATGATGGTATTGTGTAAATATTTATTGTTAGGTTGTGGAGCTAAAATCTTCACTAATGCAGACATGGAGAAGGCCATTGGAGAGTTTGCTGAGTGTCATAGACACCGATGTCGGTCAGGCCAACCGACGTCGGTAGGGTACAGATAGGAATGCAACCGACGTCGATAGAAGATCGGTTGGCGTCAATCACCTCCAGGTAGACAGGGACCGATGTTGGTCACCTGTGTGGTTCAAATTGTGAGTGTTATGGGTAGTTAGTTGATGAACCAAGTGTTTGCATGTCAAGAGCTAATTTTAGACTCAAAGCTATGGATCTAATTATTGTAATTAGGTGTCTAATTATTGTTTTCATGAGATCTATTTAAGAGACTCATTGGTTATATTTTAATCTTGTGATAGAGAGTAAGAGAGCAAATAAGCTCCTTTAGAGAGAAGAGAGCAATGGTGTGTTCCTCCTAGTGCCACAGTACCAAGTGTGGGTGCTGGTTTGGAGAATCAGAGGGGTTCTTCATGTATGTAATATCTTGGTCATCAGGTGTGCATGGCTACATTAGGAGATCTACATGGTAAGTAAGATCATTGATCAGTAGATGTATGTGTATGTATGATCCAGGTTTGCAGGAGTGCAGAACCAGATTGATTTGCAGGTGTGCAAGATCAAGGAGGGCAGCAACACAATAGGGAGCAGGGTCAGGCAGGATCTACTTGGAGTACGTTGAGTACTTGTGGAGTGCGTGGAGCACAGGTGTAAGGTGAACACCAACTCTGTGTTTGAGTTGGGTGTTGGGACCTAGGAGAGAGAGCTTTGAGGGAAGATTTACTGTTTATGCCCTAGAGGTGTGGGAGCCCTAGAGGTGTGTAAGGAAGAAGAACTGTGGCAGCCTTCTTTGTTGTATTTCCTTTTGAAAGAGTTTTAATACAAGTTATGTATTGTCTCTCATATTCTGTGTTGATTCTGAATTCTAGTTACTTGTGTATTCTGGTTAATTTCTGCATGTTAAGTTGCTTGGTAATCAATTGTGTGCTTCCGTTATTTATCCCAACATTTATGGTGTATCACACTTTTATATTAGTTTAATTTCATGAAAAATTCTATCCCTTTTCCCATAAATAATCAATTAGTGTAGGTGATAAGCACTTGAAAGCAAATTTAGGGAGCTAGCCCTTAAACTTAGAGGTCTACTTCTTCCATTGGTAACCCACATACTTAGAAGTATTCCAATGTTTAAAAAATCTTAGAGTAGGTCTAAACATCCTCTTATAGGCTAAAATATTTGGTGACAATGGTTATAGCATGCTTGGTGGGACCCATTGTCTTAAATATAATTTGTTAAGGTGAATGTTGGTTTGACAACATCAACTATATATCGGTGTGCTACTTAGCATTTGGCAACTCCATTCAAGGTAAAATCTAGTTTGACCATTGTTTGGTAATATATTTATGCTCATAATTCATTTTCATTATTAGGTCATCTTCTAGTATATTTTTCAATCTCATTAATCTGCCTATTCAACCTAAACTTCCTCTTGAAGTTCAATACCATCAACCTACTATGCCCTTTAAAGAGCAAGAGGACTTTACTAGCAAAGAAGACCAAGAGATTGAGGAAGAAATTGAAGAAAACATGGCTAGGAAACATGCCTTCCAAACATTTAACACTAAAAATATAATTCATCTTGATTCCTATGATGGCATTACCCCTAATGCTACAAAGATTATTCCTACATTCAATGGTGAATTCCATGTTACTACTAGTGAACACATCAGGGATATCTCCATTTTTTGTAGTTTCCACAATGTCACTAAGGTCAATATTACCATTATAATCCTTTCCATTTCCCTTAGAGGTAAATAACTTGATTAGTATAGAATTTTTCTTGGTGGTTACATCACAACATGGGATGACTTTGGAGTGTTGCTAACTTCAATATTTGAAGAGAAGAGTGATCACACTTCACTCATACATCAGCTCGATGTGATCAAAAGGTCCCCAAGGAAATAATGCATGACTTCAATGAGAGGTTAAAAAAGACTTGGCATAGGTCTCTTCCTCCCATGAGACCACCTACTAGCTTTGTCTTCCCTACATACTTGAGAGCCATTGGTACTGATATTGTCATCATGTTACAATCCATGGGTGGTTTCATTCTTCTTGAAGCATATGAACTTGCCATTAGAGATGAGAATGGCCTCATTAAATATGTAAATCCACCTCATAATATGTATATAAATATATTTCCTAATGTTCCTACTGGTGCTCCAAACATTACCCAAATTCCAAGTGCAAATACCAAACCTAAGACTCCTCCTAAGAAGGCAAAAGATGATTTTGATTGGAGGGAAATATTCCTTGTCTTAGAGGCTCGAACTAGGCAAGATAATAAGTAAAAATGTGACTCATAATAATTACCTTTACCAAAAATAATATTGTCAATAATATGGGAAAGGGAGAGGTTAAGGACAACCTAATTTCAACAGGCCTACCAATGTATATGATCCTACTTCAATCCCCAATACAAGAGCAATGGTACCAATACATAGAAACTTGGTGAAATGAGAAGAGTGGAAACAAGATTAGTTTATATATGAAAATGAAGGTGGAGAGAAAGCTCTAGTTTCTGAAGGGGGAATCACCCCTTAGCTATTAGTAGATGATGAAGTCCTCATGCAAACAAATGAATGTTGGTAGCCCCAAAGAGAAAGCTTCACCAATTTCCTAGTTGAATATAACAAGGAAATTATGTTGTATAAAGTAAAATAAATAAGATAAGGGATCTACGAGGTGATAACAATGTGCCTACAAGTTCATCTAGTCCTCCTACAAGGCAGCAAGGCATGGTTGTAAACATGATAGTCCTTAACATTCCTACACCTTCTCCAAATTAGAATGTTGGAAGGCCTATTAAAAGTACTTTAATTTATAAAATTTTGAGCACTTCCTTTCCTCTAAGGGTCCAATAAAAATTAGGTATGTTTTCTCTAAATGTTGTGGACTCATTGAATAATACCAAGACATCCATTTCTCTTTGGGATGTTCTTTATATGCCTATCCAAAAAGAGATTTTACAAAAATAGTTATCCATTATTCATGTTAGCCATCCATCACCAAGTCATGATAATATAAATTTATCTCTTACTAATTCCCATAACAACATTGTTTAACCATCTACTAAGGCTAATAATCCTCCACCTTTTTATCTCACTCTCATTGTGGGTGAGAAACTAGTCCACAATTGCATAGTTGATAGTGGTGCCTTTACATCAGTCATGACCAAAGTTAGATGATAAATTGGGCCTAAATTATGAACCGCCTATCAAAGGAGTGATTTAGTTATATGGTACACTTTCTAAGACAATATCTTTTATTAAAGGTTTTAAGGTTATTCTTTGTGATTGTTCTAGTTTTCCTATCCTCCAAGACATTGTTGTTGTGGACTTGCCTGTTCATTTTTCAATTTGCCTTTCAATAGATTTTACTACTAATATAGGAGGTTATATATTATTTTATTGATCCTTATTTGAATTAAGGACAAGATATGGAGCAAAGGTAATAATTATGACTCGACCACTTTCTAAATTTCATATTAGACCTTATGTTGAAGCAAGTTCCAATTTGAATTATGTTATCAATGATAAAGAGGAACATATTATGGATGATGGTGCTTCTTTCAAGATTGAAGGAATTTATAATTTATTTCTTGATGAGTATGTTACTAACACATATGAGTATGACCCTTATGCTTTCATAGATAAAATTGATTTAGGAGTGTATTGCCTATATGAGGAAGGAATACCAATAGCCTTACTTGCTAAAGAAGTTAAGAATGATGGGATGTGGAAAATGTTTTTTGATAGCTAAAGAAGTAATATTGGTGAAATATCTAGTACATTCCCATATAAACAATAGTAATATTATTCATATAGGTTATATTTTAATTTTACTTGTAATGTGGTTGAGTATGAAGGTTTGATTCATGGCCTTTAATGGGAAAGGAGAAAAGGAATAAAGAATTTACAAGTATATAGAGATAGTGAATTGGTTCTACATCAAGTTAGGAATGTGGTTACTACCAATAACCATTTTCTCAATTTATATAAGCATATGGTATGTTATTTTCTTGAATACTTTAATGTATTCAACATATAATTAGTCCTAAGGGATAAAAATAATCATGCTAATAGATTAGCTACTATATGAGCACAATTTGATACACCTACTGCCATAAAAGAGGAGGTAAATAAATATCACATCAAGATCATTATCAGAACTTCCATACCTAGTAATTAGGTGTCTTAGTAATTATTTGATATTTAAAAACACAGTACACACTTCTTGAAAAATGAAGTTGATTTTTCCTCAAGAAACTAAAAGAGACTCTAAGAATAGTTTGATAATTAGATTGTGCAGCTAAGAGAAAACAAGATACCTAAGGACTTGGTGACCTTAGAAATTATCTTTAATTAATATTAACAAATTAATAAGATAAATTTGAGGATGTCTACAAAATAGGAGAATTATGAAAGGGTCTTGATCTTGAAAGATAAACTACTCAAACTAGTCAAGGTATGTTCTACATTAGAGAAGCAAGCATTCATTAATTTGTGTAGAGAGTTTCATGAAATCTTTGTTTGGGGATATAATGACCTAAAAGGGTTTTATATTAGCTTAACACATCATACCATTGAATTGGAACCTAGAGTTAAACCGATTAGGCAAAAATAAAGGCCCATCAACCCCAAGGTTGAATAACTCATGAGGATAGAACTTACCAAACTCCTTGAATATAAAATAATATTTATTATCAAGCATTCAACATGGGTAGCTAACTGTGTACCAATTATAAAGAAGAATGGGAAGATAAGACTTTGTCTGGACCTTAGAGTAATCAATAGAGTGTCACTTAAAGATCACTATCTTTTACCCTTAATGGAGCATATTTTGTAAATTATTTAAAGTTCTCAACATTTCTCTCTCCTAGATGGATATTTTGGTTATAATCATATTCTAGTGAATGAAATGATCATTTAAATAGAATATTCACTACAAAATGGGGGAATTTTTCTTATAGGAAGATGCCCTTTGGTTTGTCATACTTTAGTGCCACCTTTCAAAGGGAAATAGACATGGATTTCAAAGGTTTAATCAATGAATTTTTTTTGGTATATCTATTTGACATAAAAGTGTTTTATAAGGATGATAATGAGCATATGAAACACCTAAGATAAGTGTTTTAAATTTGTAGGTAGTATGGAGTATCTCTCAACCCTAAATAATGCATATTTGTTATCCATAAAGTTAAGATCTTAGGATATATTGTTTCCAAATATGGTTTAACTCTTAATCCTAAAAGGATAGAGGCTATTATAGGTCTATCATTTCCCTTGCATAAGAAATGACTCCAAATATTCTTAGGAAAGATAAATTTTGTAAGGAGGTTCGTACTTAGTTTTTCATCTTTGGTAAAACCTATCACAACCATTCTCAAGAAGAACCAAGTCTTCTCTTGGACTAAGGAAGGTAAAAGAAACTTTAAAGCCATCAAGAAAACAATTTCACAATATCCCACTCTTTTAAACCCTAATTTTTCTAAAGACTTCATGTTGTGTTCATTTGATAACCTTGGTACTATTTTAGCTATGCTAATGCAAAATAATGATGAAGGTGTGGAATAACCAACTACATTTTTTAGTAAGGGATTGGAAGATTATGAAGTCAAGTACACATTTGTGAAGAAATAATTCCTTTTTATATTAAGAGGACTAAATAAGTTTAGGAATATTGTTTCAAACAATAGGATTCATATTATAGTCTCTTAAACTAGTACCAAATAATTCATTTTGAGCAAGGACCTTAGTGAGAAGAGGGTAGGGTGGATTACTAAGCTAATGGAATATGATTTTGATATCAAAGTGAAAAAGTTGACAAGAGGTAAAGGCTTTTGTGAACATACAACTACAGACCTCCATGAGTCAAAATAAGAGGATTTAATCAATCATGATTGCTCCCAACTAGTTGATCTCGTGCCTCTACAAAGTTAGACACAAGATGTCAACAAGTTTCTTCAAAGTGGTGATTATACTAATGGTATGAGTAAATCGAAAAAGAGGTGCTTCATATTTTAATGTGTTTCTTATTATCTTGTATATGGTGTGATTTTTAGAAGAAACACTAATGGTGTGTTATTAACATTCATTGACAATTATCAGTTTAGAGTGTTGCTTGAAATTTTTCATGATGTAAAATCAAGAGGTCATTTCTCCCCAAGAACCATAACTAACAAGATCATGATGGAAATATATTATTGGTGTAGCCTCTTTAAGGATTGTTATGCTTAGGTGAGAAGGTGTGTATAATTTGATTTCTTTGTAGGAAAATATAAACTTGTAGTTCTCCCTTTGAGGCCTATTCAAGTAGATCAACCTTTTATGCAATGGGGTCTTGATTTAATTGGTATGATAAATCCCCCATCATGTGTTGGTAAAAAATGGATACTCACAACAACTTATAACTTCACAAGGTGGGTTAGGGTAGTGGCATTATAGGAAGATAATGAAAATGTTATCTTAGAGTTCTATGAAAGTATCATAACAAGGTTTGGAACTCCGTATACTATCATTTTAGATAATGAACTTGATTTTATGGGTGTTGGAATGGCTTATTTATAAAATATAAATGGAATATACTTGATCAATTCATCCAAATATTAACCTCAAGGCAACGGGTTGGTTGTATCTACTAACAAGAATCTAATCAGAATCATCAAGAAAACTTTGGAGGATAATCAAAGGGCTTGACACACTAAATTGAAGACAACCTTATGGGTTGATATAATAAATACCAAGAGATAAATAAGGAATTCTCTTTTTGTTCTTGTCTATGGAAGAGAGGCTAGGTTGTCTATATCCCAAGAGCTATCTGACTTGGATTTGTCACATTGACTAGAGTTGCTTGAGAACACTCCAATGGAGGTGAGGTTGATAGATTTAGTGGAGCTACAAGAGACTAAAGGCAAGGCTTAAGAAGCTATGGAACATCACCAAATATTAATTAAGAGGTATTTTCATAAGAAGGAAACTATAGGAACATTCCAAGAAGGTGAAATAATGTTAAAATGGGATGAATATAGATCAAAACTAGGGAGACATACCAAATTTGATACCTTATGGAGTGGACCATATATCATCATCAAGTGCAAATAAAAAAACTCCTAATTATAAATAATGAGTGGATAAGATCTACCTATCCTTGTTAATGGGATAAATTTAAATTCCTCTTATTGATGAAATGAAGGTTAGTCTTGTAAATACTAGGTTAGGTGTGTGTCTTTCCTTCAATTATGTGTGTTGTGTTCCATAAGTGTTCTTGAGAACACATGTCTATTTCCTTTCGTATGTATTGTTTTGTGTGTCCTTTCTTTGTATTTGGTGTGGTTTCAAAGGATAATTGTGTGTCAAACTTGTGTATAAGTGACTCTATGGCCTAATGGATAGGATTAGGCTATTGATCTTGGCATAGTAAGCATACCACCCTTGGGAAATCACAAATAATGTTGACTATTTTGACCACAAGTAAAAATAGGTCAATCCCTATAGTATAAAACTTGATATAGGGATATATTATAATGTTATAGGGTGTTTAATGGTCCTTTTGATGTCATTTGGTATGTCATTAACCTTGGTCATAGTCCATTTATTTCCTAAGTAATTCTATGTCACGTAAAATGCATATTAGAGTCATTTATGAAGGTGGTATGGTTTTACTAGGTATAAAAGTGTTTTAAACTCTCTTAAAAAATATAATATGTCATATTTATTATCAGTAATGTTAGTCTTATATGAAACTTATAGGTTCTTAACTGAAATCAAGAAAACAAGTGAAAAGAAAGAGGTTTTGGTAGTTGTATAGCCTATAGAAGAGAGTGGTTCATGGGAAAATATTATGTAATGGATTTTCAAATTCTTTGAATCCATTTCCATGATTTATCTACTTTGGAAGCATAAAAAATGGCTGAAAACCATTCTGTTCCTCTATTATTTCACTAAACATGCAAAATTGGTCCTTGTCCTCCATCGTTTCACTAGACACCAATTGCAAAGATCCTTGTCCTTCTAATGGTTTCATAGGAGAGTGTTATGTGGTGTTTTATGTATCCAATGTATTTTTGATCCCCTCTCCTTCAAATCTTAGTCTCATAAACTATCATCCATAAATTTGTAGTCAAGAATGTTTTACACAGTCAACTTCCTACAAGTTTCCATCTATAGTCATGGTGTATGAAGGTCCTAATAATGTTCATGGAGATGTGATGAAGATTATAAGAGTTATTTAACATATTATTAAAATTTTATCAATAAATATTATCCTCCCTAACTAACATATGACTGACTGTGATGACTATTTCTCATATGTACACAGGCCTACAACACTAATATGCACCTACATGTGCCCTAAAGGAGGATAATCACATTGAGACAAGGCATGTAACTTGTTTGAAGTCCATAAAGGTTGGAATGATTCATTTTAATATTTTGATAAGGTCTAAGATTGATCATAAGTTCATATTCTATGCACACTACCCATTTCCATTTTCAATGCTTTGTGTATTAAAATATCCACCTATAGGTGCCTCTCTCAAAGATTTAAAAGTATTGCATAGAGAGTAAAAAACTGTTTTGATTATTTTTAGAGTTTTAGAGGTTGTTAAATGTCATAAGAATCATTTTTGAGGTTATAGAGTTGCAGGAAGACTCAAGTCATGGCTTATGACTCAAAGAACTAAGTTTAGAGACAAATAACCTTAAAAACTTTGAAAATAGGGCTTGGTATAATTTTGATGCTACTATATGATGAGAAAATATTGAACCTAGATGAGTTTGGATGATTCCATAATGTAGTACTTATATAGGGGTAACACCTTTCCAAGGAAACTAGGTATTTAATCTAAATAGGTGACGTAGAGATAGCTTCCATTATTGTAATTCTTACACTAAACTTTTCATTGTTTTCTATAGGATCTTGAACTTTCAAGTAACTTTACATCCCAAGGTGGTAGTGTAAGATCATATCACCATGTTAAATGACTCTATTAAAGTGAGGGGCACACTAATGATTCAAAGGACTTAGAGAAAAGTTGAATTGTAAGGTTTTTACCTGCATCATCACTTATAGGTGTGTCTTCCCCTTAAAATGATTACCTATAGTTGACTGTAGGTACCTACTTATAATTTCATAGATAAACCTTGGTGATTAGGTCTGAAAAACACAAACACTTTCATGTTGGATTGGTTTCCAATACTTCAAATATATCATATACCTTGTAACACATGCTCAAAGAGTGAAATGCATTCTATAGGTGTCTTATTAATTCAAGAGTGGTCACCTACAATAATTATAGTGTGGCAATGCATTAATACTTGAAAATTTGGTTTTATCATATTATTTTGAGCATGAAGTAAAATAAAATGAATTTTAAAAGGACTTTTATGATTACAAGGAAAATATCTGATGAGAAAAAATGCATAGCTCTATAATATCCACTTACAAGTATCACTTTCTAAATAAGAAAACACAATCACAGTTGGCTGTAGTTTAGACCTATCAAGTGCAAGATATACCTTGAGGAATTTAGAAAGGTTGGGATGGTGAAACATGATTAAATTTTTTCCATAGTGGTGATATACACTTCACCTTATGCCCATAGACTATGAAGAGAGTATGGAGAGGTTACACATGAAACCTATAGTCATACTCATAAACCCTACACAGTCAGTGAACACATCAGAAGTCTACCTTAGGGCTTGTGAGAATTTAAGGGGATATTGATGTGATGTGATATAATCATAAAACTTAGTAAAAAGTATATCCATCACCTACCTAAGCCTCCCATACCTTTTTTTGGGGGGACAATAGGGTAAGTACCCTTTATTTTATCTCAAATAGAGGGCACTCCTAGAAGGTGAAAACCTTGGAGGTTTAGCAAGCTAAAAGGTACAAGGTGTGTTTAGAGATTTTTAATCATTTAATAATGGTGTATAAATTTTATTTCAACATGTAAAAGCATGAATAAGTCCCCACATGTGTTATAAATCAAATAAGGTGGCCTAAAATCATAGGTATGCATACATATCTACTAGGCCTAATGACTAAGGGGGTCTAATGTCATTTCTAACACTAAATAAGAATTCCAAAGCATTAGAAAATGGGCATAGGGAATTATAAGGTGTGTTAGAGATTTTTTTTTGTAGATAAATCCATGAAGAATCCATTTCTTATCCCAAGATCATAACATGGTGCACAAAATGCCTTGGAGAACTTGAGAGGTCAACTTAGGAAGCTCACACCTGTACAGAGGCTTAGCATGGGAACCTAAGGATATAAGATAAGTTTAAGGGGGTCCAAAATAAGGATCTAATGGAATTTTTTTAGGGTTACAATGTCACATATTTATGAACAATACTTAGAGGTAAAAACCACCTAAACCCCTCTAAGACCCTTACTAAGGACCTGATTGGAAAGATGAAGAAGGATAAGCATCCAAGAGGGCTATAATTGTTAGAGGTATAATCATTGAGAGGGGTGGGGGGTGAATTAGTGATGTAAGATATTTCAACTTCAATTCTAATCCTTTCAAACCCTTATTCAATAACCACAAGCATTCATAGAACATACAAGTCATTCATAACAACGAACAATGGATAATACAAGATCATACGTAAAAAATATCTATGTGTAAAACCTTCTTTGGGAATAAAAACCACTCTCAAGCCTTCAAACACATAGATACTTGTCCTATAATAAGTATGCAAACATGAGATGGTCAAGTCCTTCTGACTAGGCTTTAGTGAAACACCTATTCTATAAAAAGCACCTACCCCTAGGATGGTCAAGTCCTAACCAAAATTTAGTGAAACACCTATTCCACGAGGAGTACCTACCCCTACGTTGGTTAAGTCCTTCTAACCTAGATTTAGTGAAACACCTTCTTCATAAGGATCACCTACCCCTATTATGGTCAAGTCCTTTTGACCTAGATGTTGAGCACCCTCCCAACACCTATGATATAAATATCTCTTGAACATTGATTGTCTACCAATATGATGGAGATATAATGTATATCATCCCCCTTCACTTATTCACACAGCCACACACATCCAAAACCACCTTTTGGATCACTCTAAACTTCTCAAAAACTTTATCACAACCTTAAAAACATGACCAAATGGTCATAAATGTATTCCACACTCTGATATACCTCTCAAATCAACCACCAATATTACATAGAAATCATCTATCCTTCACTCACACTTAAGGCATCCAAAACATCATTTTGGATAACTCTAGACCACTTCACTCATCCACATTATGCAAACCTATAAGAGCAATATTATCAACATCAAAAATATGACCTAAAAATCATACACACAATCATCAACCTACTCTATTCTACAACCCATCCACTGGGCACACACCTTTTCTTCTTTCCTTTGCTCCACAACTCTCACACATGCCTCTCTTTCATAAGTCTTCAAACTTGTAAAAGCAGTATTTTTTACAACATAAATATGACCTATAGGTCATACACACACTCATAAACTTGCTTTTTTATTCAATCCATCCACTAGTCACCCTTACTCTCCTTCACCTCTTAACTATATACTCTTCCTCCACTTAGGGCCCCTTCTCACAAGTCTAGAAATCATCACCTTTTATAGAGCCTTCATGATTATCAACTTATTGGTTGGCCATTATAAATTCCTTAACCCTTAAGTATTTTTTCACATTAAGATATCTCAATACCATTCTCATAGGTTGGCCATAACACCCATGGGTCACCTTTAAGTATCTACACCTTTCAATTAGGCCTTAGTAGCCCATATAGGTCTCATGGAGACCTATTCACCCATTTATCACTTCATCAAGAAATTTAAAAATGTAGGACCACTTAAAAATGCATAGGTCCACTCAAAAATTCCTTTTATACATCCTTAAATGATTACAGTCATCATTACACACATTTGCATATGCTCAATCTACTCAAACATTAGCCTTGTACATAAAAACACTATGAACAAATAAATAGTCAATTTATAACCATTTGTTCATACTAAATATGGATTATTAAAACCTAAAAATATATATAAAAATTATCCTCATGGAGTCTAAAACACTCTCTAATAGCTCAGTTCCCTTGAAACATTCAAATACCATCAAAACAACTCAAATATCCTTCTCGAGTCACTTACAGAACATGGTCAAATACATAGTCAACTTTGGAGCTTAATAAATTTTATTGTACAAAAACTAAGACCTTATAACTAGATTAAATGAATTAACCTTAAATTTCTCTACAATTTTTATTTTTACTTCATCAAAAATTCATCTTGGATCAAAAGTTATAACTCAAAAACTAAGCACTAGTTTTCCTTCATTAATTTGAATATTCAAATTCCAACAATCATTGTTAAACATCAAACACTTTGTCAACATCTCATGTCCTATCATATATTTAACAAATAAATGTCTTAAATATTCCTCAAAATTATCCTAATCTTTAACTATGCTAAACATATGTCACTTTGATCTCATCTCATGCTTCCTGGTAACTTTAACCAAATATGTGTCGTCAATCTCCTCAGACTAGCTCAATCTTTACCTTTACTCACTGTTAAAATTTAAACATGTTGACCTTATCTTTTTCACCCTAAAAATATTGACCAAATGTGCACCATCAATATCTATGGATTAACTATGTCTTTATCTTATAGTACTCACTGTTAGATCTTGATCAGAACTCCAGTGATTATGATACTTAGCACCCTTGTGTGCCTTCTAAACACTTTTTGTCAATCCATGCACTTGTGTCACTTGGAAATCCAATGTGATTTTTTGAGTATTTTAATTTTTATACACCGTTGATCTTCATAAGTATGAACTACCACTCACCATTGATCTTTTATCATATTAACGAGCTTGTGACACTTGTCACCAGCACATGCAACCTTTGACATGTTGACTTCATATTAATATTGATCTCCATATGTATGATTAAGAACTCATTATTAGATCTTCTAGACCAATGACCTCAGACTTCAATGTGATTAAACTTGATGGTCTCTAGCCCATCACAGTCTGCTAGAGCAACTTTGAAGCTTTATAATTGAGCTAGAAAACATTGCAATACTCCAAATTTATAGGGTAGCTTCTTGAAACTATAAACAACATCTCCATGAAAAAATTTAACCTAATTTTAAATTATGATTACCTATATTAAATACACAAAATTTTTGGTTCATTCACATCTCCATGACGTGTAGTGATGTGGCTAAGTATAGAAATTTAGTGAGATTCTATTTGAGAGGCTAACTTTACACCCACATATCTTTATCTACACTCAACCTCATGACCTGAAATTTAAACCACATGATCACATTTCATATGGGAATCCATACATATATAAATATGATATTTTAACCTTCATATGTGTGAAACATAACATCATCAATATACCTACTTATATTTTTCTACCACAAAACCAACTATTCCTAGATGAACATAATGAAGAACTAAATGAACACCATGCATTCCCATAAGAATTTTAAGCACTTTTGACACCCCATAGGGACTCTAAAACATGATCTCATCAACTTACTATCCAAACATAAACTAAAGATCCATGCTTACATATTAAGATACCAAGCCTATGCCAACACACTATTCACATGCTTGTCTTCTCTCCTTGACCTGAAACCACATCAACATGCTCGATTCAATATGAAAAGCATCAAAAAATTCTTACCTTAGCTCATATGCATCCAAACCCTACCTTGAAAAAATTTAGGCTAAAACTCATCATCATCATGACATCACCACTTTGTCAATACCTTTGACATCAATGCACATATGAGATCAATTTTTGACATCAATGACAATACTTTCCAACAATCTCCCCCTTTATCATTGGTGGAAACCTCTTATTTTCCTTCTCCCCCTTTTCCATTAATTACAAATTGGACTAAACATCCACAAATCTCCTCTTAACATCATGAATGTATTCAAAAATACTTCTAATTGCTCATGATACTTACATACCTTACATAAAATAATTACTCCCCCTTTGACATGCATCAATCTAAACTTGGATATCTCTAATCCTTGAACCTAAAAAACTACTTAGAAATATACCCCTAACATCATGCATATCTCTTCAAGCCACTCAATCTAATCTAGTTAGCTCCCCCTAACTCTATGCATATCACCTTGTACTTCTCAACCATACACCATGACAACACTTTTTTATTATCAATCATTGCTATCAATGAGGACTAAACACACATGAACACCAAAAACTGATTGAAATCACCTTGAAAGCATTGATAGGGACTTCCCCTAAGATATATGAGCTATTTTACCTCTTGATCATCTTCAGATTTCCACACACCATGAAGAACCACCACACAGGCTTACTAACCTTCTCTCTCAAGCCACCTCAAGGGCAACCAGTAGAACTTTATGTCACTGATCAAATAGGAAATATGCTATAAAAAAACCTAATAACTTACCTTTAAATATTCATGCCTTGCTCTTTTGGAGAAACTAAGTAGAAACATCAAATCTACATATTAAGCCTGTCTAGACTCCTTGTATCCCTACCTAGAACTTTCAGAGCCCATAACTTTTAGTAGACATACTTTCAAGACCTAAAACTTCATATCATTATCACTTTCATATTCCCCCTTAAGAACAAAAATTGCATCACCTATATCCTCCTATGTAATATACTTCCTTCACAAACCTTCTAGCTAATTAGGCCTCCATCTTGATAAAAACTTGAATAATTTGAAAACCACAAACCTAAAAATGTTTGTGAAACTTAATTTGACAACCCATTTTGATAATTCAACCTATTAATAATCCTTAGATATCAACTCATAAGATAACCCAATTTTATTGTATAACCCAAAACTCTAGAATATTAAAACAAATAGGGTCAATAAACATCCTTCTGGTCAACACCCACCTCTTAAACGTCTTACAAACCTAGATACAACCATAAAAAAATTATAGACCAGGATTTGAGCCTCCATAATTTTGGGAACCCATACATCCTATAACCCATTTTAGGCCTACTTGCCCTTAGGCCAAAAATTGAGAAAATTGAGAGCACTCAAAATTCTTTAATTTGACTTCAACATACCTTCAGAACAAAAAACCACTTGGAGCATGCTATAATATGGTCAACAAAACTTTATATGCAAAAATATCATCTTGAAAACTCACAAATCCTCCTTTAACTTCAATCTAACCCTACAAACTGAGAACACCCTTGCAAGACCACACACTTTTTCAAAATGATAAATGTCTTCATGAAGCACAATAAAGACATGTATAATTCACAAGGAACTAGAATACATGATCATAACAGCCCTCATCATAAGACTAAAGAACTTCTTCCTTCTTTTCTTGACTAAAATAACTTGGTTGGCATCCATCTCTTCTTTGGCTTCCTTGATAATGCATGATGAAAACATAGGTTCTTGGCATATCTCTTCAACCAACACCTTCTCCTCTTTGAAATTAGACAACAAGAACTCTTGGAAATCATGAAACTCCTTACCTAAAAATTATTCAACTACAAAAAATAAACCATCAAATTTAGATCCTTCTTTCATATTCTCCTTGGCCTTGAATGGTATAACTAACTTGATTCTTAGATCATCCAACTTATTATCCATTTGGACTAATATCAAGCTTCCTGGCACTCTTGAGACACCTCCAAAACTAATTCCTTTTCTACAGTATCATAAGTTTGATCCTTGAACTCAATAGGACTAGCCTTCACTACCTTAGGTCTCCATATCATGTTTTGACTTTTGATATGCTTTCTAGGATTCTCTCCCTTATTTAAATGACTTGAGGGATTATAAAATTTACTAGGACAAAGTCTATCAATATGACCTTTCTTATCACAAATGAAACAAATAAAATCATTTGTACCTTTTGACATATTTAAACTATTATCAATCTTTGGCCAAAAACTCCTATCATAGCTCCATGAATGTCCATGCTTGACTGACTTCCTTCTACAGTCATTAGCTATATGACCATACTTATTAATTTTATAAAAATTACCATGGAATAAAATAGCATACCTTGAAGCATTTGGTTGTCTAACAAACCTTCTTGCATTGCTTCCAAATCCTATAATTTTATTAACTTGCTCAGGCTTTATATGTTCTTTTTCTGGCTTGTCCAACTTATCTATGAGTTGTTCATGCTTTACTCTCAAAAAATCAAGATTAGTCTTTAACTCATCATGCTCACCTTGCTTTGAAATCACCTTGGTATTGGCTTCTTCTAACTGAGTCTTGAGATATTTTCACTCCTCTTCTCTTGATTTTAGGCTACCATTTGAGAACCTTTGATTAAACTCTAAGATCTTTTATGAACTCCTTATCCTCTTTGGCTTCATTATTCATGTCATCCTTCAATCTACATGTTTTATCTTCAAAAGACTTGATCAGCTCTTGATACTTCTTCTCATCTCTCTTGGTCTTGCCTAACAAACTTCCCTCAAGAGAACTGACTTATGCTTCAAGACATTTGATCACATACCTCATATTGTGATACCTCTTTATGAGCTCAACTCCTAGAACTACTTCTTCTTCTTCTCTGTCATAAAACACTTATTCTCCAAGATCATGGAAAAATTCTTCATCATACATGATTTCCTTTTCTTTTGAAAAACTTTCCTATTTTGAACTCAAACTTGCCTTGGCATCTTTTAGCTGAACCTTGAGATCATTGATAACTTTCTCATCCTCTTTGGCATCTTTCTTCAAAGTATATATCTTCTCTTCAAGTGCCTTGATCATATCCTTCCATTATTGATTCTTTTTCTTCAACTACTTATCCATCTTATACTACTTAGGATCTCCTTCAAGGTGTTAAGCTTTCTTTAAAGGACTTGATCTAATAGTAATTATCGAAGGTATAATAAAGGAGGGGGGTGAATTAGTGATGCAATATATTTCAAATTCAATTCCAATCCTTTCAAACCCTTATTAAATTAACACAAGGATTTATAGAATATACAAGTCTTTCATAACAATGAATAATAAATAATGAAAGATCATACACATAACACAAGATCTATGTGGGAAACCCTCATGGGGGATAAAACCCACTCTCAAGCCTACAAAAACATGGAATAATTATCCTATAATAAGTATGCAAACATGAGATGGTTAAGTCCATTTGACCAAACATTAGTGAAATACCTACCCCTAGGATGGTCAATTCCTTTTGACTAGATTTTAGTGAAACACTTGTTCCACAAGAAGCACCTACCCCTAGGATGGTCAAGTGCTTCTAACTTGGATTTAGTGAAACACCTACTTCACAAGGATCACCTACCCCTAGGATGGTCAAGTCCTTTTAACCTAGATGTTGAGAACCTTTCCAACATATATGATATGAACATCTCCTAAACATTGATTACCTGCCAATCTAATGGATATATAATGTATATCATCCCCCTTCACTTCTTCACATGGCCATAAACATCTAAAACCATTTTTGGATCACTCTATACTTATCAACAAAAACTTTGTCACAACCTCAAAAACATGACAAAATGGTCATACACATATTCCACACTCTGATCTACCTCTCAAATCAACAACCAAGCTTACACAGACATCTTCTATCCTTCACTCACACTCAAGGCATCCAAAACATCCTCTTGGATCACTATATACCACTTTGCTCATCCTCATTATTCAAACCTGAAAGAGCACTATTCTTGACATAAAAAGTATGACCTAAAGGTTATATAACATAGTCATCAACCCACTTACTCTACAAACCATCCATTGGGCACACACCCTTTCTTCTTTCCTTCAATCCACAACTCTCACACATGCCTCTCTTTCATGAGTCTTCAAACCTACAAGAGAATTATTTATGACATTAGAAATATGACCTATAGGTCATATACAAAGTCATCAACCTGATATGTTCTTCAATCCATCCACTAGTCACCCTTACTTTCTTTCACCTCTCAACTCTATACTCTTCCTCCACTTAGAGCCCCTTCTCATAAGTCTATAAATCATCTTTTTTCACCTTTTATAGAGCTTTCATGATTATCAACTTCTTGGTCAGCCATCAGACATGCCTTAAGCCTTAAGGATTCTATCATATTGAGACATAGCTCAATACCATCCTCATAGGCTGGCCATAACATCCATGGGTCACCCTTAAGCAGTTACACCTTTCAATAAGGCCTTAGTAGCCTTTATAAGTCTCATGGAGACCTATTCACCCATTTATCACTTAATCAAGAAATTTAGAAACATAAGACCACTTCCAAATTCATAGGTCCACTCTACGTGACCTCTTATACATCCTCAAATTATTATAGTCATCATTACACACATCTTCATATTCTCAATCTACTCAAACATTAGCCTTAGACATAAGAACACCATGAACAAACAAATAGTCAAATTTTAAGCATTTATTCATACTAAATATGGATTGGTCAAACCTAAAAAATCCATATAGATGATCCTCATGGATTATAAAACACTCTCCAATATCTCAGTCCCCTTGAAACATCTAAATACTATCAGAACAACTCAAATATCCTTCTTGGGTCACTTACATAATATGGTCAAACCCATAATCAAATTTTGATCTTAATAAATTTAATTATGCAAACATTCAAACCTTCTAACTAGATTCACTAAATGTGCTTTGGTATAACTTTTCTTTTTATTACATCAATAAATTCATCTTGGATCAAAATTTATAACTCAAAAACTAAGCACTAATTTTCTTTAGTTAATTTGAATATTCAAATTCTAACAGTCATTGTTAAACATCAAACACTTTGTCAACATCTTGTTCCCTCTCAAAGCTTGAAAAAATATGCATCATCGATCTTTCTCAAAAGTAGCCTAATTTTTAACTATGCTAAACATCTATCACTTTGACCTCATCTTGTACTTCTTGACAACTTTGACCAAATACTTACCATCAATCTCCTCGAACTAGCTCAGTATTTACCTTTACTCAATGTTAAAATTTGAACATGTTGACCTCATCTCGTGCACCCTTAAAATATTTACCAAATGTGAACCATCAATCTCTATGAATTAACTAGGTTTTTATCTTACAACGCTCACCATTAGATCTTGATCAAAACTCTTGTGATTACGACACTTAGTACCCTCGCATGCCTTATAAACACTTTTTGTCAATATATGCACTTGTTCCACTTGGAAATCATACATGTTTTGTTAAATATTTGACTCATCCTACACCATTGATCTTCATAAGTACAAAATATAATTCATTTTTTATCTTCTATCAGATTACTGAGCTTGTGACACTTGTCACTAGCATGTGTAACCTTTGACATGTTGACTTCATACACACCATTGATCTCAATATGTACAATTAAGCACTCACCATTAGATCTTCTAGACCAATGACCTTAGACTTCAATATTATTAAACTTGACGGTCTTTGGCCCATCATAGTCTGCTATAGTAACTCTGAAGCTTTATAACTTGAGCTAGAAAATACTTCAAGACTCCAAATTTGTAGGGTAGATTCTTAACACAATAGACAACAACTCAATGAAAATATTTGACCTTAGTTGACATTATGATTACCTGCATTACATTCACAAACTTGATGGTTCATTCATATCCACATGATGTGTAGTGATGATCTGGCTAAGTATAGAAACTTAGTGAACTTTTATTTGAGAGGCCAACTTTATACCCATATATCTTTAGTTACGCTCAAACTCATGAGCTAAAATTTGAACCACATGATTACCTTTCATAGCGGAATCCATCCATAAATCAATCTAATCCTATAGCCTTCACACATGTGAAATATAACATCATCAATAAGCCTACTCAAAGTTTTCTACTACATAACCAACTATGCTTAGATGAACATAATGAATAACCGGATGAACACCATGCATTCTCATAATAATTTTAAGCACACTTGATGCCTCATAGGGCCTTTGTAGCATGATCACATCAAATTCCTATCCAAGAATTTACTAAAGATCCATGCTTACATATTAGGCTACCAAGCCTGCCAACACACTGTTCACATGCTTGTCTTCTCTCCTTGACCTGAAACCACATTAACATGCTAGATATAATATGATAAGCCTCAAACAATACTTACCTTAAACTCATATGAATCCAAATCCTGCCTTGCACAATTTCAAGCTCAAAATCATCATGACATCACAACTTTATTATTACCTTCACCATCAACCTTTGAAATAAATGGCAATACTTGTCAACAATAATTACATAGGAGATGATTGGAACTTGTAGAGGATTCTCCATGGCTCTTTCCCATCAATTTTCTTCCATGCTACTTGTATGGATAGGGTCTAAAATGGATTTTCTTGATAGATTTGTGTGTTATGTAGGTATATAAGGATTTAAAAATATTAAAATCACTTTGGGAGTTATTATGGGACCTAATATAACATCTCATACTCATTTATTTCTTCATCAAAGCTCAAAAGTACCTTTATTATCACCTTGACCTTAGCAATCCAGACTGACATAGTGAACAAAGAGTGATCATTAAGTGAGAAGTTGAAAACTATAATTGGGAGACCTTTTAAGGTATATATGATGGATCTAAGGCCATGAGGATTATTTAAAAGTGTCACATCACCCATTATATAGATTGGATTGTAAAACTAAAGACTACCTTGGTGTCAAGTGTGAAAGGTGAGTGAAAGAGGGGTGATTATGATTGCAGGTAGTGAGAACACTTAGCTAGAAGACTACTAGTGATTAAGGACACATCCAATAAATTTAAGAACATGTTTATAATCTCTCCCTAATAGTAAAATTATCTCACATGTCCCTAGTCTATTTTGGAGTGTTCATAGAAGTCCAAATGATGAGGTCAATTTCAAGAAGCCAGGTGAGAGACTTCTATGCTAGATTAGAGGAGTTTCATGCCTTTGAAGGACATTTGTCCATGTATACCTTTCATTGTATATCTTATAATCCATTACTATACATATTTAACTCCTCTTAGCTTGACAAGTATTTTTATGACTCTTGGACTTCATTCTCTTCTCTCCTCTATCAAATTATATAAGTACTAGCCATTTTGGCTCTTGTTTGTTAATACCACACCTAGTATGGTGAAGCCATATTATTTTGATGTTGTAATTTTCCTTTGATTAATTAAAATAATATGGTTTTGAATTCACAAACATCTTCTCTAAGTGTGCAAAGTGATGAATGCTTAAGTCTAGTGATTCTATCTTCGCTTTTCCTTATCCTTTCATGTCTTAAACATGAAGTTCTCATTATAATAGGTCATATAGAGTGTCTCTAGTGTGTTAGGATCCCTTCAAGTTTTCAAGTGTCCTTTGAGTCTACAACTGACCTCTATTCCATTTACCTTAAACTATCTTATGCATATCTCCTCTATATTAAATTACTAATATTAAAACATCTAGGACTTTGAAGCTAGTTTGTAAGTATTGTTTCTTAAGGAGAGAAGTATGATGGTATTGTGTAAATATTAATGGTGTATCACCCTTTTATATTATTTTACTTTCATGAAAAATTATATCCCTTTTCCCATAAACAATCAATTAGTGTAGGTTATAAGCAATTAAAGGCAAATCCAAGGAGCTAGCCCTTAAAACTAGAGGTCTACTTCTTTTATAGTTAACCCACATACCTAAAATTATTCTAATGTTGCCCAAATCTTAGAGTAGGTTTGAACAATATCTTCTAGGGTGCAAGATTCGGTGACAATAGTTAAAAACTATGTTCCAATAACATCAAGCATGCAGATTTCCATAGCATAAATATACATTAGACTCATATGCATTTAGCTACATACTTATTTTGGCATTCATTTCTATCCAAGAAAGACACCCTCACAGGGACCTACTAAGTATGTTAAATATAATAAAATACATCAACACACACACATGAAAAGGATCATTACTATTATGTATCTAAAATATGGTAGAAATTATATCGTTCTCTCACAAAGCAGTTGGTGTAAACCATATAATATAATAAAAATGAGTTATAAACTATATTTTATATCAATTACTTTGTAAGTATAGGACTTCATTCAGATTTACTCTTGTATCATAATAAAAGGTTAAACAACCAATATAAAACCACATTAATAAAAACATACAAGTACTTGGATGATTTCAGAATGCTTGATACCTTACTCTCATTTTAAAACCATCTTAATTAAGTATACTACAACATGAAATAGTTAAGGTTGGTAGGCTTAAAGATTGAATACTAGAATTTTCAAAATAAAAGAGCAAGTGGCCTCAAATCCAAGATAATAATAATAATCAAAACTTAGATTTTTTTATAATACAGTCTCAAGGACTGTTAATTTTGTTTCAAGGATAAAATAATCTAGGAATCATCTTTTCTATCCATACATAATTAATATCAAGTAAAATAATAATGGTTGTACTATAAATTATACAACATTCAACATCATTAAGAAGTACTGTTATTATTCTATAATACCAAAAGCATTGAGATTTGTCAACCAAATAATATGGAGTAAATAGTACTAATAATTCTTAGGAGGAATTATGCACTCTTATTATCCTTTCATGTTATCATGGTATTTTAAACAAGGTGCATGTGTTATGTTTTAATAATGCTTCATTAGATACATTTAAAATGGTAAGGAAAGCATGCACATAAACAACCCAAACATGGAAACACTACAAACAACACATTGAATGCTAAATGAAAATTTATAAGCATCTAGAATCCTTTAAAAATACCCACAAGCTTAACAAATTCTTTTATTGATTAATCTAAATTACAACCAAGAAGTGTATGCATCAAAATGACAAATTTGAAATAGATCTCATGCATAATGCAAAATGAAATAATACATGCTAATAAATGCAATACACAGGTTAACCAATTACTATATATATTTTCTTACTAACACCAAAATCCAAGGAATAATCTCAATAATGATAAGAATCAAATCTTATTTCCACTCAAAAAAATAATAGAATAATAGAGAAGTAATAGTAAGGGTTTCCAATCTATAATCCTAACATACAAGTGAACATTTCATTCTTCACAAGGTAGTCATGAGATGAAATAAATCAAGTTATTCATGCAATTATAAAACCTACTAATCAAATATTGTTTCCCACTGCTAGGTACTCAAATTCATTTGGGTTTAGTTTTATACTAGTTTCAACATTCAATGGAGATATTGCTTTTCTATAGGGAAGATCATACAACATACAACATGTAGGAAGAGGTTTTTCATGTTTTAATAACTACACATATTACATTAATTTTAGAATACAACAAAGATAAAATGTTATTACCCAGAAAACATACAACATACCATAAACAAAATCTAAGGTTATAAACTATTTTTAACACTAAAATGTATATAAATCAAAACCGTTCACTATAATTCAAATCAAGCATATTTCCATAAACACAAAAAAATTATTTACTAAAACAAGCATGTAAACATAACATAACCACATAAACAAATCAAACATGAAATTTAAGTCACTGTAAGGACATTTCCATAACCCCAAAACTTATTATTTACTAAAAATAAGGATAAATCCAAACGATTTGCCTAGTTCATGACATAGTCACCATGAAAGTTGATATTGTGAGCTTAAAATCAAACTCAAATGCCCTTGGCCATAATAAAATACCATATTAAAATCAAAATAATGTAACCATGCTATAAAATCAACCAACATATCTATGTTGTAAATTAAATGAGTATAGTCACATTTTAATTCAAACTAGCATATATTATTAATGCATTGATGCCCAAGGCCATAATGTAGTCACAATGATCTCAAATCAGTAAGAAATTTTTAACACAAGCATGCCCTAGGATTTGACATAAACTCCTATGGGTATGCCATAACATACCCATATGGGTTCATGGCCTAGTTAGGGTTTCTAAAAAAAATACAATATTTCTAACAAGATTTAAACATGTAATATCAACCAAAAGAGAAACAACATGCCTATATTTCAAATAGTAGATCTTCCTTCTCCCTTATCCCAAATTCTTCCTCTCTTTCCATGACCTACTTATGCCTCTCTATTGATTTGAGCACAATGTCAACCTCTAAAAACTTCCCACAATTCACACTAGTTGTAAGCGTTTCCAAGTCAAAAGAATGTGGATTCAAGTAATCATGATGTCTCCATAGCCAAAGCCAAGCACATACCAAACCCTACCACATTTATCAATAATAAATAATAAATGTTTTAATCATAAAAAATTTTAATAAATGATTTTTCCCAAGTCCAAATTCAAAGACCCAAATTGACCAAGCATGGGTTTCAAGACCTTGTCAAAAAAGCTTCATAATATAATTCAAAATGATAACTATCCTAAGGACCCTAACAACACATAAAAATAAATAATTAATTTATCACCAATGCTCATTCTTAAGATAATAACACCATGGTTCATGAAAAGTAAATATGGTAAGTTCTTAAACAATCTAATAATTAATTAATGTAAAGCACGCACAATTGACAATAATCGATGATGACCTTAAGATAAGAATAATCTTTATGAACAACTTGTGACAGAATGAATTAGGGTGTCTTGACATTACTTAAATAAATGAAACATGTCCATATTATTGTTTTTAGTATAGGGTATTACATAACCACTCATGATTATAGGTGGTGATTGCATAATCCCCATCATAGTTTCAAAACTAATGGTTTGCATATATTGGTAGTTTCACCACCATAACAAAAAGCTCAATTCTGAGCAATTGTAAATTTTTATTTTCTCATGATCGATTTGTTTAAGCTTATTGGTAGACTCAAAATATGAGAGAACATAAATATAGGTTGTGTTCAAGGAAAAAGGCATCATAATAGTCTTAGAATTGGATTCACAATGAAAGTAACAAGATTGAGTCTTGATTCAAGCTGTTTTTAGTTGTTCTTAAATGTGTAATGGTTGTTGCAATGTTGGTATGTTATGAGTAGTGTCTAAAAGGCACAAAACAATCTTATGTACAAGGTTTGGATAGGGAGTAGTGACGGCTTTCTCATAAAGGAAAAGTTTTGGAATTATTTTGTACATTCTATGAATCACATAGTGGAAAGGGGAATGTAATTGCCTCTCCCAACTAGGGTTTTCCCACCTTGGGTTTTTCCAGGATAATTTTTTGTGTTCTTTTGTGTTTGTGTTATCTTTTCTTCTCTTTTTTAGTGCAATATTCTATAATTTCATTTTCAACACTTCATATCTCTTTTTTATTCAATCAAACTAGTCTATAACAATAGCTTATTCAATACATTATTAACTAATGAGTTAAGGTTCCATTTTAGGGAAGACTTGAGTGGTTTAACTACCTAGTTTATGGATTAAAAAAATATAGCATTTATTAATTTTTATATAGAGGTGATCTAGGTACCTTAAAATCATTACAACTAGAGTTAGATTATAAGACATTTTACACTTATATATAATACGTGATATTGAAACATATTTGTGTCATATGTGTAGATGCTTAAATCTAGATTTATATGTTAAACTAGTATTTTACACTTGAAAAATGACTCAAGGCTTAACCCTTAAGTTCTTAACCTTTCCTTGCAACCAATAGGCTTGCATTTCTCATCTCATTGGGCCTAAATCATTATCTTTTAGTTTGACCCTATTATTATGAATATCAATATCACCTATATCCCTCACTACACTTAAAATCTGATAAATCCTTCATCATCAGTTAGAGATCTCCAATAACCTTATTTATTCTTATAAAATTATGTTCAAACTTAGACAATAGAATTAATTCTATTGTCCATTCTCCAACACAAGTGTCCATGCCTTCTAAACACTCGAATTTTCAAATATTTTGATAGGTATGTGTTAGCCTATTATGTTTCATTAAACCTTTTGTGAATAAATTTTCAAAAGAAGTGGTATAAATATAATTTAAAGCCAACTCATTACCCATTTAGCAACTACTAAGAAAACACCTATTCAGTATTATTTAATAAATTTCACAATTGAGTTCTACTACCCTATTCTTACCTATTTATATATCAGTCATAGGAGCAGTCATGTTATAAGTTTGAAGCAAACAAAGAGTAGCCCATGAGCAATATTTGTCAATTTATAAACTAGATCACTAAATGCACTTAATTATACAATATTGTTCACACACAAGCCAATAAATAATGTTGAATGACATATGTTTGAGGCCCTATTTAGAGTATTGGATATGTAGGTAGTGATCATTGACAGATTGGTCTTTGAGGTCAGCTCATTTTCATGACCCCACTAACCCAATTTTTGTCAAGGTGACAAGACCTAATAGAGGAATCTATTTTTGAGCTATATTATAATATCAAGAGCATGTTCACATGATATAAACACATAAGTTTAAAGGTGATATAAAACCCAAAAATACACAAGTGGAAGTTTTAGACAATAGTCAATACAAAGTACAAGACAAATGTGTTGAAGCACAAAATCAACATAAATGTCTGTAGGGAGACGTAAGTGTCCATTCTAACATAAATATAGTTTTCATAATATGATTAATGGATCAAAATCATCATACAATTTGATTTTACACCTATATTACTTAGAATTTAATATGCATTGGTGTATAATCTAAGTATAATTTATTCTTTATATTTTTATTATTTGAATATTGAATGTTGTACTTTCTATATTTAGAATATGCTTAGATTCAATATTTCTTACTAGAATATTAGTAGAATATAAATTCATTAATTACCCTAATTTTTAGATTAGTTTACTCATTATCTGATTAATCTACTCTTTTGTTATCAATCCTTATTTCCACAAAGGTTTAAACATTTGGTGAACCCAACCTCTGAGTCTTCTCAGCTAATGTTTATTTTATTCCTTATGATAGCATGTGTTATTTTATATTTTCTATCCATGGATGATATACATATATATTTTTATTAATATGATGCAAAAAATATTTACCTCTCCACACAAGCTTCATTAATGAAAAAATCAGCCAAATCAAATAGGACCTTGAAACAAGAACAATCCTACCCACAATATTATATATGGCCTCCTCTCAATTATCTAGATGGGGATAATTACCATCCCTATAATCAAGTCAATTCACCCACCATTAAAATGTATGAGTTGATAAACTTTATAGTCTAGACTTGGGAAATGATCAACCATTTTCTCATATAACAACCATAAAACAAATAGTTACGATTAAACCTGATCTTCCAAAATTTTATCATGTTAATTTATGCCATGTTCATAAAGATAATATGTCTTATTTATATAAAAAAATGATATGCATTACCAAAGATTCAAATATTTCCAAAGGATGTACCATTACCAAAAGTCTCAAAACTTTCAAATAATGTTTAATTACTAGAGGGTCCAAACTTTTTACATCATGCAAATTTCAAAAAAAAATCTCATAATAATGAAACATCCATTATATATATTCCAAATATATAGTGAATTACAAAAAATGATTACATATTTTTACACCTCAACAATTCATACTACTAATCTAATGTCTATGATGAGTACTATACGAGAACTACAAAGGCAAGTTTCACTCATCAAGGTACAAATATTATCCTATAATTCTATTACTAATGATAACACCATCAAAATCAATATCTTACCATATGTGTATTTGAATATCCTTATCTAAAAGAGTTTATCATGTCAATGTTATATTTATTTTTTATCCATGAAGATATTCCAAACATATAATTCAATAAGTATATTGTTTTGATCATTGGGCTAAATATGAATGAATATTATTAAAAACATTTCATGGAAGCCTCACACAAGAATTTTGGAATTGGTTTTATAGTTTACCAAATGTTTCCTTAACTACATTCAAACAATTAGAAGGTGTTTTTCTTATTTTAATTTAATACACATAGTGTACCCAAGTTTACATTAGAATATTTTAAAAACTAAAAGCAACATGATGATGAGTCTATTCAATATTATGTTATTCGATTAAAAAATGCATCATGTTTCTTAGCATATCAACCTTCATATTTGGAACTAAAATTATTATCTATTAGAAGTATTACTTATCCACTTAACTAATGGGAACTACATAAGTGTTACACATAATTTAACCACTTATATATGGATGTGCATAGGTATGCTTGTTTCCTACTCAAATATAACAAAGAATTAAATACTTCTACTACAAATTAAAAAAAAAAATTTGTCAAAGATAGATATGATGGGAATGAATTTCCAAGTGAATATAATGAACAAATATGTGGCATTCCAAATATTTATGACCCTTTACAAAATTTGCACAATACGGGACTAGTACTAGATGGACATAATACACAAATAGTTCCAAGTACAACAAGTAAAAATTATCCTCACCAAAAGGATTTAACAATTACCGTATTCATGTGTGGAGCTTATTTTTACCATAACCATATTTATCCTATGGAAAAAGAAACCTATTGTAATAAAATACATTTGTCACAACTTGGCTATAATATAAAATACTTACATAATAAGGGAAGCTAGAAAGACTCATTGGGATACATAATATTACCATTTGCTTATTGTCCATGTGTGTCCAAATAAAATTCTAGGTAATGCAATTCATATATCTCAACACAACTTTATATTCAAATTTTTTGGCTATACTAAATGGAAGATAAAATAGATCCAAATCAACAAGGTATTTCAATCTTCCACAAGGGAAGATTAGTTCACATCCCACATGATGGTGATGGAAATTTTACTAAGGAGAGAAGAGGAATGTGTTATGGGCCTTTTTTACTCAAATTTATCCAACCATGAAAAACATGATCCATTTGATGCACATTGACCAAAATATATAAAAAAAATAAAATATTCAAGAACATAAATAAACATTCAAATAAAGTAAAAAAAAATACCATTTCACATGTCTACTGGATTTTCCATATGTTGTTCACTTTATGTTAGTATATAACATATAATTTATTTAAAAACATATGTTTCATGGGTAATTTAATGTGGTATAGGCATACATAATTTCTATGATACATGACCATGCAAAAGTTAAACCTTTCCTTTTCTCATGTGATATAATACGTTGGGGGCATCTTGATTCTATGTGATCATGATTGAAATAGGTTATATTATTTTATGATCATTTCTATTATAAAATTGAGATTATATATTTACATTTACACATGTATATACTCATATTTTAACTTACATACTGTACTTGATATTCTATTCAACATGACATTTTGCTAACATATGTATGCAGGGACTAGTATGACATGATTATGTCATTTACTTCTATTTCATTTAATTCATCTTTTTATATGGATTAATTGTGTACTTATTATTTGTTTCTTTGCCATTATTATGGAACATTTGAACATTTTCCTTAATTTTTGTCCAAATGACCTTAATATCATTTGTTTATGTGTGTGGACATTTACATATGTCCTCCCCTTGAGTGTGTGACATTTGAACATGCCCATTATTTGTGGTCTCCTTAGACCCCTATTTACATGATATTTTAATAATCTTGAGTGTGTGCTTGATTTTTTTTTGATATTTTTATCTTTTATATGTTTCCATGATAGACATCATGCATATTATGAATTTCTATGTATGCATATTGCTATCTTCATTGATATATCTACTTCGACATGATACTATTATATGTTTCTTTACTACATGATTCATATAGATACAACATAGTTATCTTATTATTTTGAGATAAGGTGATTGTCAATTTTTCATTCCCCTCACCTCAAAATTGGGTCATATCATAGGAACATAATTCCACATACATACAGTTGAAAATTTTGACATAATTTGATTCAATTTACATGATTTAGATGTACACATGGGACAAAATTATATACATTTAGTAAAAATTTGGGACAAAGTTTTTAAGATTTTTTATACATATTATACTCATTTTAGAGAGAAAAGGTTAAATTTTTATAGATACTTAAACTTGAGACACATTTAAGGTGCATATGTCACGAAAATGCACCAAATTACAGATACATTATTCACATTATACCAATATTAATAAAATGATCATATCAAGATGCAATATTGAGCTTTATTTTACTAAAATAGTTAGATTATTTTATTAGTTCAATTGAAATTCAATTCCCTCAATGGATTTGGAATTATTTTATATTATTACAATTTGATATGGATATACCATTTCACTTGGCTGAGATTGGCTAGTTTATGATACACTAGAGTTTTATAACTGAGATTATGATCTCTCAATGGACTTGGCACAACTCACCCTTATACTAGATTGAAGGAATGATCACCCTCAAATTTCCCTAATCACATCTCCAAGGTTCAGTTGTGAACCTCTCTTTAGTGCTTCAAGTAGGAAGCATTTTACCAAAGTAAACTATCAAGAGAAAACATGGTTGCATCGACACACATGTACTCCTTTCTTACTCTATTTTCTTTCAATTAAAGTTAAATTATTCATTTTTAGTTTATGTGCTTTAATTAAACATGTAAAATGCTCTTTGTTTTAGGTCATACACATACATAAAATTAAAATAGGGATCAATAAAATTAAGGTGTGTTGTACACACCACAGTACACATTTCTTTCTTGATAACTAGTAATTTCATCCTTATACATTACTAGATTTAAGGGGTAAGGAAATGTAGATGATTAATTATATATTTATATGTTAAACTATTCTTTCACACTTGAAAAATATCACTCAAGGCTCTACCCTTCAGGTCTTGACCTTTCCTTTCAATTGATAGGCTTACATTCACCATCTCACTAAGCTTAAGTGCTTATCTTATAGTTTGACCATGTTATTTTGATTATCTAGATCACATGTATCCCACAATACACTTAAACTTTGATATATATATTCTTCATTGTTAGTTATAAATCTATATAAAAATTATTTATTCTTGGGTAGTTGCATTCATACTTGGATAGTAGTGTCAATTTTAGTGTCTATTCTCTAATGCAAGTGTTTATGCCTTCTAAACACTCAAATTTTCAAATATTTTGATATGTACAGGTTATCCTATTATGTTTCATTAACCCTTGCCTAAGTAAATTTTCAAAATAAGTGGTCTAAATAAAATTTAAATCCAACTCATTACCGATCTAGTAAATACCAAGTAAACATTTTTTTAATCTCATTTAATCATTTGCACAATTGTGTTCTACTACCCTATGCTTCCCTAATTCTATATCAATCATAGGATTAGTCATGTTATAGGTCTAGATAATTTAAATAAAAACCCATGATCAATATTTTTTAAGTTATAATATAAATCACTACATGTACTTGTATATAACATTATAAACTATTATTCACACACAAGCCATCACACAGGAGAGAACTACATATGTTTGAAGCATTGGTTATGTAAGTAAAACTCATTAACAATGGGCCCTTAATTTTATCTCAACTTTTTGAGTCCACTACCCATTTTTGGTAAGGTGACAAGACCTACGAGGGAGATATATGGTTTGAGATATACTATGATATCAAGAGCTTGTGCATGTGATATGAACACATAATCTAAATGGAAACATAAAACCCATAAAGACCTAGGTAAAAGTTCAATCAAAATTTAATAATTCATACAAGATAGATGCATTAAAACATGTATATTATTATCGATGCAAGTGTCAATAGGGTGACATAAGTGTCCATGATGAAAAAAATATAATTTTTAGAATCTAATGATTGTATCAAAATCATCATACAATCTATTTTTACACCTGCATTACTTATATTTTTCTACACATCAATCTAAGCTAATTATAATTTCTCTTTCATATTTATATTATCATAATATTGAATGATGTAGTTTTTATATTTAGTATATGATTACATTCAATATTTCTTATCAAAATATATGTAGAATCTAAATTCATTAATTGGCCTTATTTTTAGAGTTGCTTACTCCTTTTATTAGGTTACTCTTTTAATTTTAATCCTTATTTCTAAAAAGGGTTAAACATCATGAAACTCTCTACTATCTTTAGCATAGATGCCCATGTTATCTTTAGCCTAGATGGTCATGAAGTCAAAAGTGGTTAACTAGATGCTTAACATACCAATATGGGTTTGGTCACTTACAATAGGCACTGAATATCTTCAATTCAATCTAGAATCCACTATACTCTCATATTATGTCTTATTCCATGATACAAATCCTCTTTGTGATGATTATTAACTATTGTATTGGAAAAAAATAAGATCTATAAAAGCGTGCCTAGACATATATAATTATCATCTTCTTGTATAAATACTCAATCTCATTGGGATTGTATTTCCATTAAGCTCAAAACAATAGTATTTTATGTAACTGAATTGATGAATAAAGAATGAAAGGAAAGCTTGTTTTATTCTATTTGTTGTTTATGCAATCAATCTTCTATTTTGCATTGTCTTAGGCAATATGCAACATAGTTTTTTACAATGCATATGTTTTAAAGAGAAATAAAGTTTCTTTTTAAAAACCTTTCTTAGAAATAAAGCAATAAACAATATATCACAAATTTCATATCAACAAACATTTTTAGTTAATATGGGCATACCATATTAGAAAAGTGGTATTGAAGACAATGAATTATGCTTGTAATGTATGTCCATTTTTTTTAGTATGAAATTTAAAGTATGGGAATCACAAAAATGTGTATTTTTAGAGTATATTCAACATGCCTAGAGCCATTAGTGATGTATTTTAAATCAGATAGTACGAATACTCTTTACGGTGTTTTAGCAAAAATATATTTCACATTATCAACATACAATGGATTTTTTGAACATATCATAATGTCAAAAAAACTTTCATGAACTCTCTTTGGCATCTAAAATATACACTACAAGATATAAAAATTATGAATGAAGAGGTTATTCACTATGAAAAAAATAGTGAAAAGTTGCACCAAATCATGTCTCACTTAAATATATTGAAATAGGTTTCCAAGTTATAAAAAAATAGCTAGTCAAACCATTAAAAATTTATCTTCATTCTCTAAAAGATGAACTTAGGAAAAAACTTGATACTTGGCACTAAATTCAATCATATTATTCAAATTTTGAAGAACATGTAGAAGACATTCTAAATCATATTTTCTCACTTTATAGATAACTACATTTCATATTCAATATGATTGTATTTAAACAACTAAAAAAAGAAACATGCACCAAATTGTCTGGAAATGATTTGGTGGAATAATACAACAACAAAAAATTCACTTGCTATAGGTATTTGAATAATGGATATTTATAAACTTTTCATCACCTAAGAACATCACCTCAAATTATATGATACTATCCATGACACTTCTGAAAGAACTTGAAGAGAGGATGGTTGCACCTAGAATTGCATTTTCAAAAATTATACATTTTTCACATAAAAACCATAGTTTTGATTGAAATATGCAATAATAAATGTTCCATCATATGTTGATAAAATATAAACAAAATTTGCACATTGCATAGACAACAAAAGAATATTTTTTGTGGAACTAAAACATCATCTCAAATACAAAAGTCATTTTAAATAAGGAAACATGCATGCAAGTGCTATCATAAAAGAACTCAAAAAATTATGCAAAAGGAAATTGCATAATATAATAAATGTACATTTAAATTGGGCTAGGCATTAGTGTCTTCTTATGTTTCTTGAAGATGATAACGTGGCTACTTCACCTGGTTTTAGAAATGAGACTATTTAGCATAAATAGTGATAATGAAAATATTGGTCACACTTTGGTAAATGAATTTATAAATATAGCATCCATTCATGTCCTTCAATATAAAACTATAAAAATTTATTTAGATGAAGGATTAAAAACACTTGAAATTTTTTAGGACAAATTTTTAGAACTAAAATTTCAAACTCTTTTCTTTGTGATCCTTGTCTAGAAAACATTATTTAAGTGTTGACCAAATTTTGACCTCGAGACAAAATTGGTCACCCCCTATAGTTTAAAGATTCATAGGGTTTTAAAATTTTTGTCATGGTCTTAAATGGTCTTTAATAGTTCCATATGGTCATATTTATCCTTGTCTAGTCTTATCCAAGTTCCAGTCTTATGTTCACTTATCTAGTCCTATGAGTCAAGTACAAGGTCTTGGAATAGTCAAAAATGGTCAAATGTTTAATTTGGTATAGGGTAATTATAAAAGGTTATTTAGGTGTATTTAATTTCATATTATCATGCACTAACCTTTATTTGATTATCATATGCAAAAAATGTCAATTTGGCCACCTTTTACCCCTTGTGAAATAGTTGGGCATACCATTCCAAGAATAAAATATTTAAATAAGATTAAAAAATTATTTATGCTTGAGATTAGTCACAAAATTTTTATGGGTATTTAGATTCTGAGAGCATCTATTTTTTAATGCCTAAACTTGGCAAAAGGACACTTTACAAGCACTTGTATGGCCTTGAAATATTAGTTTTCAATTTAAAATAGTTTGGAAGTGTCTTTTGGGATTACTTAGATAATTTTATATCTTTTTACCAAGTTTTAAGTCAAATTAACACTCCAAATACCCTTTCTCCTTCATCATTTCCTTCACAAGCTGAGGAAGGCAAATTTGAATTGAATGGTAATATATATATATATATATAGAGAGAGAGAGAGAGTTAGGATATAAAAATTTGGAAATTATTAGGGGTCATAATAAGATTTAAATTAGTGGTATTTTTTTGAACATTTTTGGTATATTCTTTATGAACAATCACTAATAGTGATAGTAGGTCACCATGGCATATCCATCTGAGAGGGGTCTATTCTTGCAAATTTTTTTTCCACTTTAGAAACAAATAGAGAGGAATGGTTTTTGGGGTGTTTTTTAGAGGTTAGATATATTTATTTCATCATCCAACTCATCTCCATGAATTAACTTCACTTGGAAACAAAGTGTCTTGATGAACAAGTTGTTTTAGTGGATCCTGCTGCAATTTTCTATTTTATCTTCATGGTGGTTAGTCTCATAGGTTTCAAATTATTTATAACTCATGTAATATCATTAAAATTCATGTATCTCATGCATTTTATCTTGTAATTTATTTCTTATATACAATCTTCAAGTGTTTTGGTCTTTAGAGATGTGATTTATGTTTGAACAGTCTACTACATATTTGACTATAAATTTGGATCAAGTACTAGTAATATGTTAGAGTAAAAGGTTTTTATATGATATTTTATTACTAAAATAATTTCAAGATGAAGTTAAGAATCCAAATTCATACTTTCTAATGAGGATCACAAATGTTTACTTCATATGCAATTATACAGACTATAGAGTGTTTGGAAGATGTTTATTACTCAAGGAAGGATCTAATACATTTTATTGTACACTAACATGGTATTTATTACCATAATACCATAACCAAGTTGCTCAAACTGATTATAATGGTTTAATACTACACACAAACTTTATAAGATACTTGATTGCACCTATAGGTCTGTATGAATTGTATGGTGAGTTGAAGTTGATTGAATGTATTAATACTTGTATTAAGCTGTGATACATTAAATAATTAAAAATAAGGTGTGTAGTGGTTTTATAAGTGTGAAAATATCATAACTCATGAAGTGGCTCTTTGTATCCCTAAAGAAAGTAAATGAGACCTACATGCCTCAAGCCTATAGATCCTCATTTTAGACCATGATCAAAATTCAACCCACATAAGGGAGTCTCAAACATGAAGACTTGACTAGGATATAAGATGAGATAGCTAAAAAATGAGATAAACTAAAATCTAATCATCTTTACAGTCAAGAAAACCAAGAAGCTAAGTATATAGTCAAATAAGCACATATATGACCTGTACAAAATAGAGATGGTCAAGGGTTTGATAGTGCCAAGAAACCTATGGAATCTACCTTATAGTTGGATAAAATATTAAGGTTTGGATCCTTCAATCATCATGTCTAGTTATAAGAGTAAGTTAAAGACTTTATTCATAGTTAATACCTAGAGGTAATCTATAGGACTATTTGAGGGATCAATCCAGTTTCAAACCTAAAGAAAGAGACAAAGGTGGTTGAAAATGCTTTGAACCCAATTAGGACTAAAATTAATTTCATGAGAAATGATATGGATATTAGTGTGAGGGTTAGGTATAAAACCTAAACAATATATTCAAACCCCCTACTAAACACCTACAAGTTGCTAGTGGAATAGTCTGACATTAGACCTAAAGAAAGAATAGAGGTATTGAAAGAGTTATGAGTTAGTTTGTGTGAAAGAGCTCTAAGTCTAACTTGAGATTTTAGACAAGTCAGGAGATAAAATAATATCAATGAATCTCTTCAAGTTTGAAAACTGCTAAGATGCTAAACATAGTCAAGATGACCCTAAAAGGCCACCTACAGGCCTACTTCAGGATCAGTCCAAAGTGCATACCTAAAGAGAGCTAGCAGGGTATGTTTGAGAGATGATTGAAAACTAATTGAGACCTTAAAAAAATCCAAGAACTAGGATGTGATCATTGTAATGAAGGAGAGATATTTAAACTCATATACACAATATAAAAAGTAACCTACAACTCAACATACTTATGAGATTTTACTTGGATTGAGAATGGTAAAGGATAGAAAAAATCTAAATGAGTGAAAGTTATTTGAAAATGGTTTCAAAAATGTAATAAACATCTTATTGGAACAAATAATACCATATTATAAAGTTAAAAAGTTCAAAACATAGTCTAGACCTAATGAAGCTTAAGATACACACAGTCACTAGTAGACCCAACCAATCTTAAGGGAATTTAAAGTTTTGAGACCCTCATAAGCACAATCACACCTTATTATTTGGTAAAAATGGTGGTAATTAGTGGTCCATGGCATACATGGTCATTTAAAATCCACACAGGTAGTGGATATACCCATTATTTTTTCTTAGACCTTGCCCACTCCATTGGCAAGGGATAGTCTTGAAACTAAGGGGCCTATTTAGTCTCAAAGCAAAAAAAAAAAGTATGCCAAATCCCATGGATATCCCTGGGGGAAATACACAACCATAATATAGTTTTAAATACACTTTTATAGTTCACACAAACTTTAGTTTTCACTCCAATTCCCTTGAGGGCTAGTAAGTAGGTAACAAGCTTTAAATCCCAAGTCCTCTGACCAATATACCAGATGCATACAGAGGAATAAAAATCACTACTAAAGAATTAATAATCATAGGGAATATTTTTTTGTAGGTTTTTGAACCTCTATTGGAATTTATATTAAGTTTTGGGGCCCAAAACCCAATTTGGACCTATCTTGAACTCAAGAAACACTAGGGCTATTATTTGAAAAGCTTATCTAAAAAGCAACTTTAGACACTTACACCATCTCTCACACTTTACATGGGAAGATAATCCATTTGGGATAGGTGAGGGGGTTAGTCAATAAATTTTTCCAAGTGGAAGGATTTCAATTGATTATATGTTCTTTATGAACAATTATTAAGACCCCAAATAGGTCTTAAACACTCTTAAAACTCTGATAGTGATTAGTCAAGGAAAAAACACCTCTAAAGCACATTTAATTCCATAGTTTACTTAAAAACCTATTTTATGTTGTTGAGGACTCTAAATAGATTATACACATGTACTTTTATGTTTATGTTAGTTGTAAAAACTGCCATAAAGTGCCTTATTTTGCATGTTTTTTGGTGTTTTATAGGTGTTCTAAAAAGGGGAGATATTCCCAATCATTGCATGAGATCAATTGTGATGTGTCCTAATTGTTCAAGTCCAAAACATTTGCACATGATATTCTATAAGTATTCAAACCAAGCCCATTTTCCAAAGTAGTCTTAAATAGGCTCAAAATAAGACTAGGTGACATGATGATTTCTATTGAGAAGTACTGTCATTAATGTCAAGGTGCATCTAGTGAAGATGCATGGTGAGTGGTCTGTGAGATATAATCTTGTGTGCTTGATGTGATAAGGAATCCATGTGACAAGAAGGTAGCCTAATGTTTTTCTATTGAGAGAGAATTTGAAGGCAACCTAATGATTATTCTATTGTCTATTTTCAAGGTTGTTACAGTGGTGTAAGAGGGTTGTTTGATGAACATTCTTATTTGATAACATCATTGATTTAAGCATTTTTTAGTACTAGTCCTTGAAGTACAAGGATTCTTAAAAAGCTTAGTCATAACAAGCATAGTCATATCATGAGAATGTGTATGGTGGGAATGAAGAGGTATGTGTAGAGGTATGGCATTTTTTTAGGAGCATGTAAGGCATGTGAGCAAGTTTTAGAAGCATAAAAGAGTATTTTAAGATCAGTTGTCAAGTTTCAATTGCTTAAGAATTCTAGTCATAACATAAAGAGACCTTGTGAGAAGGCATGAGTATGATGGATTGGTGATATGAGTGCACACAATATTTAGAGGTTGTATTAGGTTACTTGAGCATGTGAGTAAGGTGTAGAAACATTCATGAGAGTCTCAAGGTGAGCCTATAAGGGTAGGACCTATACATCAAGTCTACAGCTAGACCATTTATAGACTTGCTTGGCCTAATGGGACATCATAATCTATTGTCAAGACCTATGAAGGATGTAAATTAGTGGTTGAGAATGGTAAGAGGTTTTATGGAATGTATATGAGGTGTTGAGATCTTGGATAGTGATTAGAAGGTTAGTTTCAAGGACTAAAGTGGTTTGTAGGTCAAGGTCTAGAGAGTAAAGAGAGAGATGGTGGCCAAATGAGGTATGAGATTAATATTTCAAGATAATAATGAGCATGTAAGAATTTTTAGTGGTGTGATATATTGTCCCAATTTTTTTGACTAATTTTGAGGTCAAATTTTGAAGGTTTAGGCTTGAAAAAATGTCTTAAGGTCTCTCAAGTGCACAAGATGATGAGTTGTCTACCCAAAAAAAAATTTAAAGTGTGTGTTGACACATGTAACCTATGAATGGGAACCTAAGATATTCATGGTATATGGATAAGGGTACTAGATCAAATTTTTAGGCCTTATTTTTTGGAATTAGGGGCTAAGTTTTATGAATGATTGATAACATTAGAAGATGGTTTAAATCATCAAATAATCCTATTAGTGACCCAATATGAAATAAGTTGTTATAAAGTGATCAAAATTGATTGGAATGACTATAAAAATTATTTTATCTTGTATTTAACTCTTCCATGCACCTCCAGATGTGATTGAGTTGTTAGGTGTGTGAGTAGACCCTACAAGAAAGGTCTTCTTTCTCAAATATTTGCTATAGTAGTTAGATTTTACCAAGACAAAGTATGAAAATAATTAGATGAAGAAGAAGTTTGAGAATTTTAATTTATGTCCATGGTGTTTTATATATAGGTTACATCCCTCAATCGTGTTAAACCGGTCATCTAAGATAGCCTATTGCTAACAGGCCTAATGGTGAAAATAGTGAGAAACCCATACAATAGTGAGAAGAGGTATAAGAATGTGGTATCATGGAATAGGAATGAATACAAGGGAATGTATGTATTTTTTATTAATTTAAAGACATGTTTATTTCTAGTATAATTTTTGTAGGTTAGTGGTTATAGTGAAAAAGTTACTCACAATTTGACTTGTCTGGCTCAGTGAGGTCTACGTACAGTGAGGTTATGAGATTGGTATGCAAGACCAATATTTACATTTGAAAATATTTTATTTATATTTTATAATGGTATAATTATATAATTATATAATAATATCATTTAAATTCATTATAAGTCTCTAAAAGTGGTCATGCAGGTGTTGATAGTCATTGTCACCATGACTATGCTTTACGGGAAACTGGTAGATCTAGGTAAGGAAGTTGTAGTGATGAGTTGTGGACTCTTTTCCCTAAGTTGAAGTATATAATGCACATGGTTTTGTTTTTTGGGAATTTTATTTCCCATTAATTATTTTTATAAGGTTTGTTATCCATTTAAAGTAGTGAAAATTTTGAAGCCAAAATGGCTTATCTAGCTAAGTGAGGTATGTGAGAGAGGTCAACAAATTGGTTTGAAAGACCAATAGTTTCCATTATATATTATGATATTTTTATTGGAGGTTGTTATTAGTATGATATATGATAATTTTAATTCACACTAATTCCTTTTTTTTGGTTCTTTCAATGTGTCAGAAGTTCAAGTTTATAAGATTGTGTTTTGAGACTAGTTAGCAGTCTAGATTGAGCATTTTGTAGAGAAGAGTTTGAGCCTGTATACCCTAAGTTAAAGTATATAATTAAGTTTTTTATGACCATAATTTCATTTTGGTTTTTAATATGTTATTTATTTTTATGGTTATTTATGAAAATTTTGTTTATGCTTCAGTTGTTCAAGATAGACTTTCTATGTATACGAAGGTCTATTGTGAACAATGTTTTGAAAAAGGGTTCAAGTGGTGGTTGGACCTAAAAGGAATTGTGGAATTAAATTTAAGTTGTATAAGTTCTATTTTATTTATTTTTAAAATTATATTATTCTTTAAAAAAATATTTTTTTAATGGATCATGAGCTAATGTGTTACCAAAGTAGGCTTAATTGAATTAGGTCTCCTTAAGGCCTAAAGGAGGTTTTGATCCTATTTTCTATGACTAACCTATTATAATGGTTGATTAATGTTTGTGTCAGGTCGTAAGGCCTATTTTATGTAAAATATAAGTGATCAAGTGTATATGTCTTACCAATAGGTATATGATTAAGAGGCTTATATATATATATATATATATATAAAGCTAGTTTTAGGCCTATTTGTGTGGGAACAGTGTAAGCGAATGAAATAGTGAATTGGTAAGTATAAGGAGGTATTTTATACCATTTTAAGAGAATATATAAACCCTAATGAATATTTTATAGAGTTTATGTGTATTAAAATCAAGGTCAAATGACCTAATCTATCTTGAAGATACCTAGTTGAGTGAAGGAGCCTAGAAGGCAGTTTGAGAGGGATAGAAGAGTGTGAAGAGTTGAAGAGGTGGTCAAAATCATTTGGTTGAGAAACAAGGTGTCCTAAAGGTGATCAAATAAATTAGGTGGCTAAGTTAGTTTTAATATATCTAAGGGTTTGGTTCCTTCATGAAAATTAGTACTTATTAAAGCCTAGCTGAGTTGGTGATTAGCTAGTTGAGGTTGGTAGTCCATGCAGAGTTGGGTCTTCACTAAATTTGGTGTTTGTATTATAGGAATATATTAAATTTTAAGATATAAATGGGTTTTATTCTCATTTAGGGTTTCTTACATATGTTATCTATTCTTATGTTTCATGCTTATGTGGATAGATGTTTATGTATACTAGATTTGTATGCTTTTTTGAATGGTCTATGATTGTTGAAGTAAAATTAACCCCTCCCTCTCATTAATTTTGATTCAAACATTTTGTATTATATTAGGTCCTTTGATTTAGGTATAATAGCCTAAAATAAATCCTAAAATCAAGGATGGCTAGTCAGCAAGCTCAAAGTGGTTACTCTACCAGTAAGGCTCCATTCTTTAATGGGACTAATTATGATTTTTAGAGCATAAAAATGAGGATACACATAATTTCAATGGGACATGACATATGGCATTTAGTTTTGGATGAATACACTCCACCTCCTACACCACCAACTAATGCATCAGGCAAGAAGGAAAGTGAGAACAATTCTAAGGCAACATATGTCATTTTATATGGGTTACCAGAGGTAGAATTTGTGAAGGTGATGCACTATGAGTCATCCAAGGTGATATGGGACAAATTGAAGACTATATATGAAGGAGACACCAAGGTGGATATGGCTAAGTTATAGACCCCTCGAAGATAGTTTGAATGTCTAAAGATGAATGAAGATGAAACCATTGCATCTTACCTATTGAAGGTTGATGAAGTTGTCAATGCCATTAGAGGATTAGGAAAAGAATTGAAATAATATATAGTTTTTTAAAAGGTTTTTATATCTCTAACTCCTAATTTTGACTCTAAGGTATCTTTAATAGAAGAGATGTAAAATTTGTACAAGCTTAAAATGGATGTGCTTCATGGCATCTTGACTACCTAGGAGATGAGAACAAATGAAGGACGACCTCCCAAGAAAGAAGTAGCTTTCAAAGTTTATAAGAATTCAAAATCTAAGATGGTCAAGGATGAGGTATGTTCAAATTTTAAATATGATTAAATAATAGCCATATTTGCTAAGAAGTTAAGGTTTGGATCTAGTAAGTACAAGGGTAAGTTACCTTTCAAATGTTTCAACTGTGGTAAGATTGGTCACTTGCATATAAGTGTCCTAACAAGGATAAGTCTAAGCATGATGAATAACATGATGAACATCATGGAGATGATAAGAAGGTATATAAGCCTAAAAAAACAAGGAGTTTAGGAAGTATGAATGTAGGAAAGGCTCATTCAAGAACAAGAGAATTTTCTATACCAAAAAAGATAACTAATATGATGTAAGTGACACAAGCACAGTTGATAGTGATGATGAAAGTAATGAACATGAACATGAAAAAAATGAAATCTTAATCATGTTTATAGAAATAGACAATTAAGGTTGCTCAAATGGGAAAGGCCTTATGAATGATGAAGAAACATATGAAGAAGCTAAAGTAAATCTTGAGGTAGAATTGGTGAGTGCTCTAGAGGAGTTGAAGTTCCAAAGAAATAAGAATCATAAATTAAGAGTATTAGTTAAGGATTATGAAGATCAAATTTGTTTGTTTGAGGAGATATTGAGTAACACATCCAAAAAGTATGATGAGATTATCAATCAAATTGAAATATAAATGGATATAGTGATTGCTAGCTTAAAATCTAAAGAGGAAGAATGCAACAAGTATGAAAATGAAATGTAATCCTTAAAATCTTATTTGGATCAAGCATCTAGAAATTTGAAGACCTTTATGAAGTTTAAAAAGAGTATTGATACTCTAGATATTATCGAGTAGTCAGAGGTTTGCAAGTGATAAGACGTTTCTTGGTTTCAAAGAAGACTAAAAGAAGGTAGCTCAAGTCAAGGAGAAGGCTATTGAAGACAAGAAAGCTAACATAAAGAGACCAATCAGATAGCCTAATGATATGAGTTATACTAATTCATTGAATGGTTACTATTTTGTATGTAATCAGTTTGGTCATAGAGCAAGATAGTGTAGAAGACCCTCTAAAAATGAGTACTCATGGGACTATGGAAGGAGTCACAGTTCACATCAGTCAAGAGGTATGTATGAGGTTATTTGATATAGTTGTCATAATATGGAACACATTGAAATATTCTACCTTAATAGATTTATAAGGTAATCAAGTCAAAACAAGAGGTTTAAATCCCCTAGAATGTAAGAGAGAAGGAAAATGAATGTGTAGAAACCAAAGACAATAAAGGTTAGTCATGATTAGTCCACAAACTCAAATTGAATGTTTGTTATGGTAGAGAATACTTTAGATGAGAAATCAAGTCAGGAATGTCTATTTTCAGCTCATATTATGATCGAATAGTTGATGAAGAGGTCAAACCTATAATACCAATCAAGCCTAAAAGGATACTGAAGGATATTCAGTCTTATGAGAATATGGAGATTTGGGAATCTTCTAATCTTGTGTTATTTTAGTTCCCTATGGAAAGAGATAACTCTATTAGTCTTTATGGAGACACTTTTCAATTACCAAAATCTTGATGGATACTTGGTTTGAGGGGGAGTTAGTCACATTATTAATAAGCTTCAAGAGTAGCCTTTGACAAGCATAGAAGAGCTCAAGCTATGAAGACAAAGAGGGAGTCCCTAATTCTTCAGTTAATGAAAATAATATGGTGGCCTATCATGTGATCAAAATGTTTGTGTCATATCAGTCATGATAAGAATAAGGTGAGTGGTCTTGAGTTTTGAGTTCATTTGAAGGAGGTATGCATGAAGCATGTTTCTATAATGTTTCATACTCTATGTGGTGATCTCCTGTTAAAAGAAGGTTTGGTTCTAGATGGAAGTTTGTATAAGACCCTTTTTCAGTAATGTCAAAGGGAGGAAAAGTTCAAGAAGGGAGACTAACCAAATTGGTGGAGATGAGAGTGATCATATTGAAGAATGTATTTCCATCAATAACAAAGGGGGAGTTTATTTACAAGTGTTGTCATTAATGTCAAGGTTGATTTTATTTGATGTCAAGGTTGATTCATTTCATGTCAAGGTGCATCTAGTGAATATGCATGGTGAGTGGTCTATTAGATATAATCTTGTGTGCTTTATGTGACAAGAAGCCATTTGACAAGAAGGCAACCTAATGTCTTTCTATTGAGAGAGAATTTGAATGCAACCTAATGATTCTTCTATTAGTTATTTTCTATTAGTGTAGGTCTTTATTTTTCCCTATTTATTAATTAGGTAAATTGTATTTCTTGTGCATACATGGAGTTTTCCTATGTTTGTGGGATAGGCTAGCTTATGTGGAGGTGTGTGTCATAGATGTGTCATAGGTGTCATAAGAATGTCATAATTAACTCCCTTGATGGGAGTTACTTTGCTATTCTTAGCACCTTGTCACCACCTTTCATGGAGGAGTTACATTCTATTCTTGGAGTGCCTTGTCCACCTTTTGTGGAGGACTTACTTACGTACTCTCCTATTTGTATTCCTCACTTTGGCCATCTCATGCTAATCAGATTTTGGTTTTTTCCATTTTATCTTGTGCAATTTATCTTATTGTGTTATTTTCAAATTTCTTTAGCATCTATGTGGTGTGAACTTGCTTCAACTTATGTGATCACATCTCCATTGCACTCATATTATCCAGATTCTGGTAACAACTCCGATATGGTATTAGAGCTAACCTGGTAATCTTGTGTGTGATTATGCTTTTAGATTATTTTGAAATCAAGAGGAGTGGAGTTTTCTTTATTTTTTATTCTAGATTTGGTCTAAAATAAAATATATATATATATCATTTCTAGTTAGTTTCCTTGGGACCCTTGCATTTGGGTGTCTTGGCAAAATACCACTAGCAAACAAGCTGTTTGCAGATAAAAATTTGCAAGTTGATACACTCAGGGACCATTGTTGAGTAGAGAGCAAGGATGTAGGTGCCAAACTTTTGGTCTGTGCCAAACCTCTACGCCTAGCTTCTGGTCTATGCCCTCCAATAGCAATTCCAGCCAAGCTCAGTTGTAAAACATCCTTTCTTACCAGCCAAGCTAGCTATATGGCCCAAGTCTGCTATTTATTTTTGTGTTTTTTTCAAAAAATAAAAAATTTCAGAACTGCACCTTTTTTGGATGCCACCTGTTGTTTTGTTTGTTGTCTCTTCTACCAAGTCTATGCCAAAATCAGCTCCAGCATTGCACCCTTTCTCCTATGCGTTGAAATTGGAAGTTCAAATCATCTACCATGCCTCAAACAGGCTGTACACCTAGCAGCAGGTCTGATTTTGTTTGTCTTTTTTGCTGCAAATCTGGACTTCTGTATTTTCTTGAAAAAGGTGCCCTCCTCTTGTTTGGCATCCCATGTGGACCTTTAATCACTTTTCCATTCTATCCATTCTATCTTTAACTAAAAAAATTTAGTGAAAATTGATTTGTCAAAATAAAAATCAATCAATTTGACTAAGTATTAAGGTTTTTAGACAGTTTGGTAATTTTGGGGGTTTGAATTTTAACTTGTATCTTCGACCTATGAAGACGAAGGGTGAGGCCCGGGTTGGTGGGAGGCCAATTCCCCCTCACACAAACATCCTTTGGATTCCTCATTCCATGCCAAATCCAACGAGTGGTTGGAAGACCACTTTCTCTCCCATAACAGGCATTTTTTTAATGTTTTAGTGCTTTTTTTTGCAAAAACACTAGTTTACAGGAAAATTGTACCTTTAATATCTTGCAAACGGTAGCTCAATTTTGGGTGCCATTTTTGAAAAAGTGTTTGTAATTAAATTTTACATATCATAGACTTGATAATTTTTAAAAATGTACTATTTTATAAAGTGCCAAAATTTGGGTCTCTCAGGATGCATTTTCGGTTGAGTCTGACGTCCTGTTTGCTTAATTCTTGCACTGATTGCTCTAAGACGCATTTTTGGCTAAGTCTGATGTCTTTGAGTGTGCACTTGCATATTTGGGGGGGCTGAATATTTTAGGGGGGTGTGATTACTTTTCACAACTTTCTTTCATTCTCCTTTCTGCATAAATTCACAACTTGCAATCAACACAACTTCACCTAAATTCAGCTAAAAATGGATTCTTTTCAACTTAAACCCATAACACCCTTCAACTATCATGAATGGAAATTTAAAATGTCAATCATTCTTAGAAGCAAAGGGTTACATAGGATCACCATGGGTATAAAAATAGAACCCAACACTGATGCTAAAAAGGTCAAGTGGTACAACCGTAGTGATGAAGCCTATGGATTACTGAGCTTGTCTGTGTCTCCCAAACTTATCTTCCATCTAGAATCCTCTCAGACTCCCAATGACATATGGGACACCTTAGAAAATTTATTTGGGAAGCTTGATGAGATGAGAGGTCATGAGCTCAAAAATGAACTCATAAGTCTAAGTCCTAGTAACTTTGACACCCTACAGGACTTCTTCACTAAGTTTAAGGCCCTTAGATTGCAATTGAAAGAATGTGGGATAGAGAAGAAAGATGATCAACTTATAATTTCTATTCTTTCAAAGTTAGGTCCAAGCTATTCAGTCTTTGTCTCCACCTTTCATGCCACAAAAAGTGCCCTTGGCACTACATGGAAAATGCCTTCTTTGGATTCATTCATTGCCGACTTGACTAGGGAGCAAGATAAGATAATTCAAATGGGCATAGTGAAGTCTACTCAACCCCAAGCTTTGATAGTTGGAAATGGTAAGGAGAAGACTTCAACAAAGGAGAAGAAGAAAAAGAACAAGGACTAGGAGAAGAAGAAAGAAAACACCAATCCTACCAAAAACAACACTAAGACTTCCTCTTCCAATGCTAAACCTAAGAAGGAGAAGGTAAGTGTGCCTATTGTAAAAAGATAGGGCATGATGAACACAAATGCATAAAGAAACAAATAGATCACCTAACTCATCTTCCAGAGAAGATCAACATAGGTGTTCCTGAGTCCATCAAGTAGAATTCATATACCCAAGATTCTACCAAGGCAAAAGGCAAGGGTAAGGAGAAAGATAAGGGCAAGGCCCTTGTAGTTACAGCAGCTTCCACATCTTCATGGGTCATCAACTCAGGTGCTTCTCACCACATGGGCTCTTCACTAGTTGAGTTTTCATTTTTAGAGCCTTGTAGCATGACTTTAATTAGTTTGGATGATGACACATCAATTTTTGTTGCAAGGAGAGGGTCAATTGAAATGGAAGGAGGAACATTCAATAATGTTCTAAGTGTTCCTTCTCTTTCAACCAATCTCCTATCATTATACCAAATCACTCACATTGGTCAGGGCATGAGAGTTGAGTTTTCACCAGATTCAGTGGCTATCAGGGAATTACATAGTGATACTACAGTGGCAGTGGGTAGGGCAGATCACCAAGCCAAGTTATACACCTTCTCACATTTTGCATCAAATTCTTCTCCAATAGCATTGTTGACTCATTCAGATGGAGTTAGCAAATTGTGGCATGAGTGGTTTGGCTAGCTTAACTACCTCTACCTTGAGCAAATTTACAAACATGACATGGTCATTGGCTTGCCTTGTGTCCAATTCTCAAAAGGACTTTGCGAGGGGTGCTCCCTTGGGAAGCATCCCAAAGCAAAATTTGACAAAGACAAAGCTTGGAGTGATTCACAACCTTTGGAGTTAGTCCACAGTGATGTATCGAGACCATTTCCCAAACCATCTTTCACAAGGGCCAAGTACATCCTCACTTTCATTGATGATTTCTCTAGGTACACTTGGATATATTTTCTCAAACAAAAGTCTAAAGTGTTCAAAAAATTTCTAGACTTTAAGGCTCTTGTTGAGAAATAGAGTGAGAAGTCCATCAAGGTTCTTCAAATTGATAATGGAGGGGAGTATGTCAGCATCAGGTTTGAGTAGTTTTTCACCACAAAGGGGATTGATTTGTAGTGCACAGTCACCTACAGTCCTTCACAGAATGTGGTTACAGAACGCAAGAATAGGTTCTTGAAAGAGATGGGTAGTTGTATGATTACTCTAAATCCTTAGCACCAAAGTATTGGGCCAAAGCCATCAATTGTGTTTGCTACATTCAAAATAGGGTTCCTCACAAAGCTGTGAAAGGGATAACACCCTTTGAAGCTTGGCATAAAAGGAAACCTGATGTTGAGCACCTTAGATTTTTTGGATCTCCAGCCATGGCCCACATTCTGAAGAAGAAACACAAAGCTATGGAATGACAGTCTAAGCCTTACATCTTTGCAGGATATCCAAATGGTATTAAGGGATATCACCTTCTAGATCCAGTCACTCATGAGTTGTTCATCGAGAGAAGTGTCCATTTTTAGGAGAGTCTTAGAGACTCAACACTTGACACTTCTTCTCCCTCATCAAATCTACTTCTTCATGATGATTCCTCATCAGATTCAGATCAGCCATAGTAGGTTCTCGATCCAGAGACATCTTCTTCTTCTTTAATTTTAGATAGCGAGGATAGTAATGTAGAGTCATCCACCTCTAGTCAGTTAGAGGATGAGGAGTTAGCACCTGACTCACCCACTTTCGGGCCACTTTGGGTCAGACAGACACTTGAGAGTGTTGGTACTTGGGTAGGAGATCTCGTAGATGACAAACATACTAGGGGTATTTTTAGAGAGATCCACATGCCTTCTTTGCTTTAGTTTTGGATCCACAGACCTTTCGAGAGGCATCAGGGGTACCTGAGTGGGATAATTCTATGGAAGAAGAATATTCTTCCTTAATCAAAAATCACACTTGGGACTTGACTTCACTTCCTAAGGGAAGAAAGATGGTTTGATGTAGGTGGATATATCAAACCAAGTTTGCAATAGATGGGTCAGTTGATAAGTATAAGGTGTGATTAGTCGCCAAGGGTTTCTCACAAGTGGCAGGATTGACTACTCAGAGACCTTTGCACCCATTGCAAAGATGACTTCTATCTAACTCACATTGGCTATTGTCATAGCACATGGTTTGGATGTGCATCAGATGGATGTGAAGAGTGCCATTCTTCACAGAGACCTAGAGGAGGAGATCTACATGGAGCAGCTGCCAAGATTTGTTCAGGATTCTTCTTTAGTATGCAGACTTAGGAAATCTATCTATGGCCTTAAACAGGCCCCTCAAGCTTGTTATGCCAAGATGGATTCCTTCCTTCTCATAGCGGGTTTCACTAGGTGCCATTTTGATTCCAATGTCTACTTGCGATAGGATGATTCGCTCTTGATTTTGGTTCTATATGTTGATGACCTTTTGATCACCAGGAGTTCTTCATCGTCTATTGTAGTGGTGAAGGCATCTCTTCAGAATAGATTTGACATGACAGACTTGGGTTTGTTGCACTACTTCCTTGGCATCGAGATCTCATAGTCAAATTCAAGGATTTCTCTTGCACAGCCTAAGTATGCTCTTGACTTATTGGCTCAGTTTCACATGGGTGATTACAAGCCATCTCTGACTCCCTTTCTATCAAGAGTCAAGCTTGAGGCTGATTGTTCTTCACCATTGGTTGATGCCACTCGATATCGACAACTTATTGGTAGTCTCATCTACTTGACTCACACTAGGCCTAACATATCATATACAGTGGGACTTGTCTCCAGATTCATGTAGGAACCTCATGAGCTACATTGGAAAGTAGCTAAGAGGATCTTACATTACATACAGGGTTCACATAGATACGAGATTCATTACAAATTTGGCATAGAGGTTGACTTGGTTGGATATACAGATTCAAACTAGGCTGGCAATTCATAGACTCATAAGTCCACTTTTGATTATAGTTTCTCTCTTGGTTTAGGTCCTATCAGTTGGTCTAGCAAGAAGCAGAATGATATTGCTATATCATCCACAAAGGTAGAGTATAGGGGAGTTGTTAATGTAGCTACTGAGGCTATTTAGCTTTAGGGGATTCTTTTTGAGTTTGGCATTCCTATCAGGTAGCCCACCATCATTTATTTTGATAACCAGAGTACCATTCAAATTTTCAAGAATCCATTTTAGCACCAGCAGACCAAGCACATAGAGATTCACATGCATTTCATTCAAGAGCTTATTCATAGTTAGGTCATTAACTGTATATTTTGCCAGTCTTCAGAGTAGGTTGTAGACATCTTCACCAAACCTTTCACTGAGAGCAAGTTCATTCATATATGAGCTCTTCTTGGGGTGCAGTCCACATCTATAGTAGCATCATCTTCTGGGGGGGGCTTCTAGCCTCTTCTTTTCTTTTATGTCTCTCTTTTGTGGGGGAGATTTTTCCTACGGGTTTTCTCCTTTTCTCTATCTTATGGGAGATTGCATTTGTACATGGTTACCTCATCAGGCCTAATTTTTGGGACCCATTTTATATTTCCACACTGCCCACCTAAGCTACGCTTATGGGGGGGTATTAGTGTAGGTTTTTATTTTTCCCTATTTATTAATTAGGGAAATTGTATTTCTTGTGCATACATGGAGTTTTCCTACATTTGTGGGATAGGATAGCTTATGTGGAGGTGTGTGTCATAGATGTGTCATAGGTGTCATAAGAATGTCATAAGTAACTCCCTTGATGGGAGTTACTTCTCTATTCTTAGCACCTTGTCACCACCTTTCATGGAGGAGTTACATTCTATTCTTGGGGTGCCTTGTCCACCTTTTATGGAGGAGTTACTTATGTATTCTCCTATTTGTATTCCTCACTTTGGCCATCTCATGCTAGTCAAATTTTGGTTTTCTCTATTTTTTCTTGAGTAATTTCTCTTATTGTGTTATTTTCAAATTGCTTTAGCATCTATGTGGTGTGCACTTGCTTCAACTTGTGTGATCACGTCTTCATTGCACTCGTATTATCCAAATTCTGGCAACAACTCTGATATTTTCAAGGTTGTTGTAATGGTGTAAGATTTTTTTCTAATGAATTTTATTGTTTTATATCATCATTGAGGTAATCATATTTGATTACTAGTCCTTCAAGTAAAAGGTGTCTTGAGAAGCCTAGTCATGACAAGCATAGTCATATCATGAGCATGTGCATGGTGAGAATGAATAGGTATGTGTATAAGTAGGACATTGTTTGAGGATAATGTAAGGAATGTGAGAAATCTATAGAAGCATCAAAGAGTGCTTCAATATTAGTTGTCAAGTTTCAAGTGCTTAAGAAGTCTAGTCATGGCACTAGTCATAACATAGAGAGACCTTGTGAGAAGGCATGAGTATGATGGCTTGGTGAGATGAGTGCCCATAGGATTGAAAGATTTTATGAGGTTACTTGATCATGTGAGTAAGTTTTATAAACATTAATGAGAGTATCAGGATGAGCCTACAGGGGTAGGACATAAAGATAAAGTCTACAACTAGACTATTTATAGACCCTACCTGGCTTAATGGGACATCATAATCTATTTTCAAAACCTATGAAGGATATAAATTACTGGTTGAACATGGTACAAGGTTTTATGGAATTTATATGAGGTGTTGAGATCTTGGACAATGATTAGAAGGTTAGTTTAAAGGACTAAAGCAATTTTTAGGTTAAGGTCTAGAGAGCAAAGAGAGAGATGGTGGCCACATGAGGTATGAGATTCATATTTCAAGATAATAATAAGCATGTGATAATTTCTAGTGGTGTGATATATTTTATCAGGCGTGTTGAATAAGTTTGAGGTCAAATTTTAAAGGTTTAGGCTTGAAAAAGTGTTTTAAGGTCTCTCAAGTGCATACGATGATGAGTTATCTACCCAAAAAGGATTTTCAAGTGTTTTTTTTCATGTACAACCTCTACATGGGAACCTAATATATTCATGGTAGATGGGTAAGGGTCATAAATTAAATTTTAAAGCATTAGTTTTTATAATGAGGGGCTAATATTTATGAATGATTGCTAATAGTAGAAGATGGTTTAAACTCTCAAAGAACCCTAATAGTGATATAATATGAAATAATTTATTATAAAGTGCTTAAAATGGATTATAATTACTATATAAACTATTTTATATTGCATTAAACTCTTTTATGAACCTCCAGGTATGATTGAATTGTTAGGTATGTGAGTAGAACCTAAAGGAAAGGACTTGTTTCTCATAGATTTGATGTAGCATTTAGAGTTGACCAAGTCAAAGTATGAAAATCATTAGATGAAGAAGTTTTAGACTTAAATTTTATGTCAATTTTGGTTTATGTAAAGGTTTTATCCTTCAATTGTGTTAAACTATTCATCCAAGATAGCCTATCACTAATAGGCCTAATGGTGGAAATAGTGAGAAACCCAATCAACAATGAGAAAAGGTATAGGAATGTGTTATCATGTAATAGGGATGAATAAAAGTGTATGGAGGTGTTTTTTAGGAATTATAATACATGTTAATTTCTGGTATAATTTTTGGAGGTTAGTGGTTATAGTGAAAAAGTTGGTCACAAGTTGACTTGTCTGGCTCAATGAGGTCTGTGTATAGTGAGGTTATGATATTGGTCTACAAGGCCAATATTTCCATTTGAAAATATTTTATTTATATATAATAATGGTATAATTATCTCATAATATCATCCAAATTCATTTTAAGCCTTTTAAAATGGTCATACAGGTGTTGAAGGTCATTGTCACCATGACTGTGCTTTACAAAAAATTGGTAGATCTGGGTAAATAAGTTATAGTGATGAGTTGGGGACTCTTTGCCTTGAGTTGAATTATATAATTCACATGGTATTATTTTTTGTGAATTATTTCCTATACATTATTTTTATAAGGTTTTGTAGTCATTTAAATTAGTGAAAATGCTGAAGCCAAAATGGCTTGTCTGGCTGAGTGAGGTTTGTGAGAGAGAAGGTCAATAAATTAGTTTGCAAGACCAATAGTTGACATTAGAGATTATGAAATTTTTATTGGAGTTTATTATTAGTATCTTATAGTGTCATTATCATTCATTTTAATTTATTTATTTTATTCTTTCAATGTGTCAAAATTACAAGTTTCCATGACTATGTTTTGAGGCTAGTTGGCAGTTCAGATTGAGCATTTTATAGAGAAGAGTTTGACCCTGTATACCCGGAGTTGAAGTATATAATGAATTTTTTGATTACCCTAAGTTCATGAGTTTTTTTAATATTTTATTTATTTTTATTTTTATTTTTCAAAATTTTGTTTATGCTTTAGTTTTTCAAGATAGACTTTCTATGTGTATGAAGTCCTATTGTGAACAGTGTTTTGAGAAAGGGTTCAAGTGGTGGTTGGGCCTAAAAGGTGTTGTGGAATTAAAGTGAACTTGGATAAGGTATATTTTATTGATTTATGAAATTATATTTTTCTTCAATTATTTTTTTTTGTTTCAATGGGTCATGAGGTAATGTGTCGCCAAAGTAGGCCTAATTGAATTAGGTTTCTTTAAGGCCTAAAAGAGGTTTTGGTCCTGTATGCTATGACTGACTTATTGTAATGTTTAATTCATGTTTTTGGCAGGTCATAAGGACTATTTTATGTAAAATATAAATGTTCAAGTGTATATTTCTAACCAAGTGGTATATGATCAAGAGGCTTGTATATATATAAGGCAATTTTAGGCCTATTTATGTGGGAAGAGTGTAAGTGAATGAAATAGTGAATTGGTAAGTAGAAGGAGGTATTGTAGACCATATTAATATCATATATAAACTATGATGAATATTTTGACATGGGTTATATGTATGAAAATCAATGTTAAATTACCTAATCTATCTTGAAGATACCTAGTTGAGCGAAGGAACTTAGAAGATAGTTTGAGAGGGATAGAAGAGTGTGAAGAGCTTAAGAGGTGGTCATCATCAGTTGGTTAATTAAAAAGGTATCCAGAAGGTGATCAAATAAATAATTTTTATGAGTTATTTTTGATTCATCTATAGGGTTGGTTCCTCCATGAAATTTGGTGCTTAACTAGTTGGGGTTGGTGTTTCATGTGGAGTTGGTGACTCACTAAATTTGGTATTTAACTTATAGGACTGTAGTCCATTTATAGATATCAGTAGGTTTTATTTACCTTGAGGGTTTTACACATATTTGATGTGTTCTTGTATTTCATGCTTATGTGTATAGGTGTTTATGAATGTTATATCCATATGCTTATTTTAACGGTCTATGATTTCTTAAGTAAAATTGATAAGAAAGTTTTTGAAGACTGATTCACCCCTCCTCTCAATTATTTTGCTTCCAACAATTTTATTGGTTTTCATACTTACACAAGGTCTAAGGACTTAAAATTTGACATGGATGTTGGTGATATCTTAGGGAAATTTAATCACACACTTTTGGGTGATTTCACTTATGTGGCATAATTCTTGAGTAGGAAAATAGGGTTCTATGCAAGGAGGCCTAATTGAGGCCTAATTCAAGAGAGAGAAAGGTAGAAAAGATGGGATTCCACTCAAATTAAAACCATTATATTTGGCATGGAGATGTAAGGACATAATGGGTCCTATAATATGCCCTTGGTTTTGCATTATTATCCATACAACTCCCTACACAAGGAGGTTTATAGATTTTTAGGGATACAAAGAAACTAGGCCTCGTGAGGGATTAAGGATTAAAACAAGTTATTAGGAGTTATTCTAAGAAATAAAATGGTTTTTTTAGACCTAATAACATATTTTAACACTATTCAAGGAGATAGGATTCCTTTAAGAGGATTAACTTGATTTTTGGGCCACTTGGACCAAGCTAGGCCTAGGAAATGAAGAGTTTCAAGACACCTATGCACATAAATGATGGAATGTCATATCAGAGGAGTTTATTAAGTCATGGAAGATGTCTAATGAGATTTTTGAGATCAATTCATGGTTAATTCATTATTTTAAAGTCCATTTTCACTCCTTTCATGTAAAGAAGGGTAGTTTTTAAGAAGTTAGTCAAGCCAAGTTGTAACCCCTAAGCCACTTGGAAGGTTGGATCTTCTTTAGGAGTGAGATACATGGCCTTATAGGTATATTTAGACTATATGATAACTCTTTTTATTTTTTTAATCACATGGATACTTGCCAATCTTCTTCTACTATGCCTCTCTCTCTCTCTCTTTAAACTTCTTTATATAAGTAACCACTTTTGGCTAAGTTTGTAGAATCCACATCTGGTATGGCAAAGCCTTAATGGTCTGTGTACTATTTTTTCCTTTGAATAAAATATTTAAATCTAGTTTTGAGTTCATAACTTCTTGTCTAAGTGTGTGAAGTAGTGCATAGTTGAATGATAAGTGATAATCATTTATCCTCGTGTTCATCTTACTCTTTCATGTTTTATGCAAGTAGTCTACTCTCTAACAGGTCACATGAAATGTAGTTAGTGTCTTTATATGTCTTTAATTATAGTAAAGGGTAATAGTGTCTATAATAAAACCTCTTATTGATTCACCTTAAGATATACATTGCATATCACCTTCATGTTGAAATACTTATGTTATAGAAACCTAAGATGTTGAAGTCAATTTTACTAGTCATATTTCATATTACAAGTACATGGTAGTCTTGTGGAGATTACCTTGGTGCATCACCTCTTTTGATAAGTTTTATTTCATGTTCCTTCTATATCTTTTCATCCAAACAAGCTAGTAGTATAGGTAATGAGATTCAATATACATATCAATGGAGCTAGCCCTTCAATCTAGAGGTTTAGCCTTGCTATAGATAACCCACAGGTCTACGGGTAGTTCAAATGTTCCATTCAATTTGGATAAGGATTGAACTACCTCTTTAGGGGTGAAAAATTGAGTGACAACAATTTTGGCATGCCTGGTGGAACCATTGTATCAAACACTTCTTGTCAAGGTGAATGTTGTCTATGACAAGACAATAGTTGCATAAGTGTTTCCTACTCAGCATTCAGTGACACCACTAAAGGTATAACATCTAGTTGTAGACTAATTTATTTTTACTTATTATTTCATGCTTCATGGTCCATACTAGATCAGCTTCTAGTAGAGGTAATCATCCTAAAATTTACTCCATCATCTTGAAATTCCTCTTGAAGTTAAATATCCTAAACCTATCTTGACACTTGAAGAGCCTGAAGAACAAGAAGACTTTGAAATTCAAAAAATAAAAGAGAGTGAATAAGAGTTTGATGGTAACATGGATAGACAACATGCTTTCCCAAATTTCATTTATAAAAATCCTATAAACCTTAATTCTTATGATGATATCCCTCCCAATGCCACCAAGAGTGTTCCTTCTTTCAATGAGGATGGTCCTATCACCCCAAGTGAGCATATTAGAGATATATCTAACTTCTACAATTTTCATAATATCACTGAGATTAACATAATAATCAAATTTTTTGTCATGTCTCTTAGGGGAAAATTCCATTGATTAGAGTATAACATTGTTTAGAGGATCCATTACTACATGGGATGAATTTATGGAGTTATTGACTCAAAGATTTTAGGACAAGAGTAATCATACATCACTGATTGAATGCCATTAAAATAGGACCTAAGGAATCCATGCATGATTTCAATGAGAGTTTTAAAATTAAATGGAATAGGATATCACCTCTCATGATATCCCCTACAAGTTTTAATTTTCCAACCTATCTTAGAGCTATTGGGACTGATATAGTTGTCATGTTACAGTCCATGGGAGGATACACCTTGTCCAATGCCTTTGATGTAGTTATTAGAGATAAGAATAGTTTAATTCAAGATGGTAAGATCCATCCAAAATTATCAATTCCTAACATGCCTACTACTCCCCCAAGTATTTATCCATTTCCAAATCCAAGCAACAAGTCTAAATCTACTCTAAATAAATCAGATGATGTCATTGATTGGCAAGCAAAGTGTAAGGCCTTAAAAACTCAAATTAGGAAATCCAATAAACATGTTGAACCTCACAAAAACCCCTACCATTACTCTTAAAAATAAAATATATTTCCACCTCAAAATAATGGTCAAGGGAGGGGATAAGGTCATCCTAATTTTCATGGGTTACCCAATGCTTACAATCCTAATTCTACTCCCACCACAAGAACCATGGTTCAAGTCCATAACAACCTAGATCAAGGAAAAGAATGGTAGACTCAAGGAAATTAAATGAATACTAATGAAGGTGAAGGTAAAGCTTTGGTTTCTCAAGGAGGGCCTACTCCTCACTTGAAAATAGAAGATGAGAGCTTCATGCAAGCAGAACCAAATGGAGAGTGTGGTAGTCAAGGAGTGAGCTTGTAAAATTTCCAAATAGAAGAGAAATTTGTCCTAAATCAAAACACCTCAGTTGCATCCAACAAAATTTCAAATAAAATATATTTGGGATATTCTCAAGATGTGGATACAAGTCCAAACAATCCTCCTTCAAGGCAATAAGGTATGAATGCAAATGTGGAAGTCTCTACAAGTCTTTCAACTCTTCAAAACCAAAACTTAGGAAAGGTAAGCAAACCTTCATTACCTCAAGATAAAAGTACTTAATTACCTACTAAGATGGAATAAAATTTTAGTGTCTCTCCTTTGAATATCATTGACTCTTTGAATAACACAAATAATAGAATATCTCTTTGCAAAGTACTCCATATGCCTAGTAAAAAGGAATTACTCCAAGAACAGTAATCCCAACTCCATATCAATCCCCAAATACTAAAATATGGTGGTTTATCCCTAAAAAATGCACCTTCTTATATTTTTAAAACTTCCACCAAGTTTGAAAATCTCCAACCTTTATATCTTACCCTCATTATGGGAGATAAGTTAGTTCATGATTGCATTGTGTGTAGTGGGGAAAACACTTCAATTATGCTCAAACTAGTTTCAGACAAATTGGGTTTAAAGTATGATCCATATAGAAAAGGAGTGTTGAATCTTGATGGAACACTAGCCAAGTCAATAGGGATGATCAAAAGTTTGAAATTGTTCTTGCATGACTTCCCAAGTTTTCCAATCTTAAAAGACATAGTGGTGGTAGAATTGTCTGCACACTTTTCCATTTACCTATCAAGAGACTTTAATACAAAGGTAAGAGGGTATGTTTGTACTAATTGGTATTTCTTATCTTTTATAATGAGGTATGGAGATAAGGTGATAATAAAAACACATCCATTGGCCATGTTTCACATTGAACCATATGTGGAAGCTAGTTCTAATTTAAATTGCATTATCAATGAGCATGAGGATCATATAATAGATGATGGAGCATCTTCCATAATTAAAGGTATTTACGATCTCTTCTTAGATGAATATGTTGTTGAGACATATGAATATGATCCTTATGATTTCATTGAAGAGACAAGTATTTCCACATACATAAATTATGGTGAGGGTGATGAGCATTCTAAGGTAAGTCTTGATGGTCCTCTTTAATAAGATACATAAGGTAACTAATATCTTCATATGGATGATGATGATGATGATAAGTCTTCAAGTGTGATATATCATGAGGATGTCAAAGATGGTGCAATTTTTCCTACTCAAAATGAAGGAGTTCATGAGTGTGACAGCCATGAAGAAGAGGATGATTTATGGCAGAAATTTCATGCCATAGTACAAGAATTTCAATAAGTGAGGAAGGTATCTCTCCCTCAAAAGAAACATGAGCTTAATAGTAAGGTCATTAGTGGACCTAATGAGCACGAAAAGCAGAATCAAGTCACTATCAAGTAGGATACAGTATTGAAATAATGAAATTAGACCAAAATAGAAGTGTATGTGATTAAGGAGTAGCCTAAGCCTCAATCTGATATTCAATCACTTGTAGACATGTTTGGCCAGCAAGAAGACAAGTTTGAAAGACCTAAACATCAAGCACATACTGGTCTAGATAAAAGTGAAGTTGAGAAAGATCTCATGACTCCTAAGAATCAAGTTGAAAAGTACCAAATGATCATGAAGGAGATAAATCAAGTTGCACTATCAAGTAGACCTAAAGGACAACTAGAAGGACTATTCAATGGAGCTTCAAGTGATCACTTGTAGCTAGTAGAGGTCCCATAAATGGTAAGTCATTTGATCATCTTCATAAGTAAAATGTTTTTGACAATCATCCATCATATGGTGACTTATTCTCATGGAATAGTTGTGACTCAATAAATATCCTTTTTGCTCTTGGTTGAAACAAGAGGAAGTGTTTTATCACCTCAAACATGTTTACATAGTAGGTTAGGTGTGTGTTTTTATGCCTTTTGTGTGTGGTTCTCCCTAAATGCATTTAGCATAGTGTGTGCTTATTTCTTATTATGTGTTTGGTGTGAGTTTGAAATATTTAGAAGGCATATCAATTTTACATTGTAGCATAAGAGTGACTCCATTGCCTAATGGAAGGACAAGGCTACTGGGTCATTAGCATTATAGGCATGCTACCCCTATGAATCACCAAGGATGTTAACCAAATTTTAACCTCAGTAAAAATTGGTCACCCCCTATAATTTTAAACTTTTTAGGGTTGTCAAAAAAATTTCATGGTCTTGTAATGGTCTTAAATGGTATTTAATAGTTTCATATGGTCATATTGGTCTTTGTCTAGTCTTATCTAAGTTTTGGTCTTATGTTCACTTGTTTAGTCCTATGGGTCAAGTAAAAAGTCTTGGAATAGTCAAACATATTCAAAGGTTTAGTTTTTTATAGGGTAATTATAAAAGGTTATTGATGTGTCCTTAATGTCATATTATCATGCACTAACATTTATTTGATTTTTATATACAAAAAATATCAATTTGACCACCTTTTGGCCCATGTGGAAGAGTCAGATGTACCATTTCAAGAATAAAATGTTTAAATAGGATTAAAAACATCCATGACATCATATACTAGTTAGATAATGTTCAATAGTAGTTAGAGTCTGATATAATTTTAATGCTTAGACTTGGAAAAAGGACACTTTACAAGCACTTGTATGGCCTTGGAAGATCAGTTTTAAGTTGAAAATGGTTTTTAAGTGTATATTAGGATCCCTTAGATCATTTTCCATCTTTTTACCAAGTTTAAAGTCTAAATTACACTCCAAACACATTTTCTCCTCCATAGCTTCATTTACAAGCTCAAGAAGGCAAATTTAAATTGAATGGTATGACCAGGAGAGAGATAGTTAGGAGCTAAAACTCTGTCCATTATTAGGGGTCCTAGTAGGATTGAAATCAATGGTATTATTTTTTATATTGTTGGCTTCTTATTTATGAACAATCACTAAGAGTGATAGTAGGTCATTATAGCCTATCCATCTTAGAAGGGTCTATTCTTGCACCTATTTCTACACTTCAAAAATTTACGGAGAGGAATATTTTTGAGGGTAGATATCTCCATTTCATTTTAGTTTCATCATCCAACACATCTCATGAAGTGAATTCACTTAGAATAAACATGTCTTGATGAACAAGTTATTCTAGTGGATCCTACTGCAAGTTTTTATTTTTTTAATGGTGGTCACTCTCAGAGTTTTATAATGATTCATCACTCATGTAATATCATTAAAATTAATGTGTCTCATGGATTATTTCTTGAAATTGGTTTCTTTTATGCAATATTCAAGTATTTTGGTCTTTAGAGATATGGCTTGTGTTTGATCAGTCTGCTACATATTTGACTATCAATTTGGCTCAAGTACTAGTAATATGTAAGAGTAGGAGGTTATTAGATGTTATTGTACTACTAAAATCATGTCAAGATGAAGGTAAGATCCCAAATTCACAACTCCTAATGAAGATCACAAGTTTTTCCTTCATATGCAGTTATATGGACTTTACAGTGTTTGAAAGATGCTCAATGCTCATGAAAAGATATAATACATCTCTTTATACACTCACATGGTTTTGATTACCTTAATATCATAACCAAGTTGCTCAAACTAACTATAATTCTCTACGACTACACATAGACTTCATAAGATACTTGACTACACCTATAGGTTTGTACGGACTATAGGGTGAGTTGAAGTTGATTGAAGGTATTAATACATTTTTTAATCTCTATGATAAATTGAATAAGTAACACGGTGTGTAGTGGTTTTATAAGTGTGAAAATATCATAACTCAAGAAGTGGATCTTTGTATCCCTAAAGCAATAAAATGAGACCTATAGGCCTCAAGCCTATAGGTCCTCATTTTGGACAATGATAAATATCCAACCCACATAAGGGAGTATCAAACATGGAGACTTGACTATGATACAAGATTATATAACTTATAGATGATATCAAAGAACACCTAGTCATTTGGATAGTCAAAAGAACCAAGAAACTAAGTACATAGTCAAATAAGCACCTACAAGACCTGTATGGAATAAAGATGGTCAAGGGTTTGATAGTGCCAATAAACATATAGACTTTGATTTTTAATTGGATAAACTCTTTAGGTTTGGATCCTTCAAGCATCATGCCTAGTGAGAAGAGTAAGTTCAAGACTTTATGCACTATCAATACCCTAGAGATAAGCTACATGCCTATTTGAGGGATCAACCCAGTTTCAAACCTAAGGTAAGAGACAGAGGTGTTTGAAAATGCTTCAAAGCCAATCAAGACTATAAGAAAGTTAAAGAGAATTGAGATGGATATTATTTTTAGGGTGAGGTATCAAACCTAAATAATATTGTAAAACACCCTACTAAAGACCTATAGGTTGCTATTGGAATAGTCTAACATCAAACCTAAGGAAAGAGTAGAGGTGTTGAAAGAGTTTTGAGTCAGTATGTGTGAAAGAGCCCTGAGTCTAACTTGAGATTTCAAACAAATCATGAACAAAAATAATGAAAATTAATCTATTAGAGTTTTAAAACCATTGAGACCTCTAAATTCTAAACATGATCTAGATGACACTAAAAGGCCACCTATAGATCTACTTCAAGATAATTTCAAAGTGCATACCTAAAGAGATATAGTAGAGTATGTTTGAGAGATGATTGAAAAATAATTGAGACCTCAAATAAGTCTAATAAATAGGATAATATCATTGGAATGAAGGAGAGATCTTAAAACTCCTATACATAATCAAAAAAGTAACCTATAGCTCTACATACTTATGAGCTTTTGCTTGGATTGAGAATAGTTAAGGACTGAGAATAGGTTTGAAGGAATGAATTCATTTGAGAATTTTTTACATAGTGTAATAAACATCTTATTGGAACCACTTAGACTTGATTATAAAGGTTAAAAGGTCAACACATAGTTTGGACCTAATAAATCCTAAGATACACACAGTCACTAGCAGACCTAGCCAGTCTTGAGGGAATTTAAAGTTTTGAGACCCTCATAGACATAATCACACCTTGTGATTTGTTACATATGGTGGTCATGAGTGGGCCAAGTCATACATGGTCATTTAAAATCCACATAGGCAATGGATATACCCACTATTTTGTCGTAGACCTTGCCCACTTGATTGGCAAGGGGAAGTCTTAAGACTAAGGGGTCTATTTGGTCTCAAAGCATAAAAAAATATGCCAAATAACATTGAGGGACCTAGGGGAAATACATATACATATTAGAGGTTTCAATACACTTTTAGGGTGCACAAAAACTTTAGTTATCACTATAATGCCCTTGAGGACTAGTGAGGAGGTAACATGCTTTAAACCCCAAGTCCTCTGATTAGTATACCAGATGCATAAATATGAATGGTAATCACTACCAAATAATTTATAACCATGGATAATTTTTTTTTTTGAGTTTTTTAAACCTCTCATATTAGTTACTTTAATCTTTTAGGCCCAAAATCCAATTTGGACCTATCTCATGCTCAAGAAACAGTAAGACTGCTACCCAAGGAGCAACTTTAGACACTCACACCATCTCTCATACTTTTCATGGGAATATTATCTAGTTTGGATGGGTTATGGGGTCATTCAAGAAGGTTTTCCAAGTGGAATGAGTTCAATTGATGATTTCTTCTTTATGAACAATCCTTAATACCCCAAACATGTCTTAAACCCTCCTAAAACCCTCATAGTGACCAATCAATTAAAAAAGACATATAAAGCACATATAATTCCACAATTTTATCCTAAAACCTATTTGATGTTTTTTATGACTCAAAATATGTTTTACACATACTTTGATGCTGATGTCACTTGTGCGAACTGTCATAATTCCTTATTTTACATTTTTTTGGTATTTTGTAGGTGTTCTAAGAAGGGGAGAGCTTCCAACTCATTGTATGATGTCATTTGGGATGTTTCCTAAATATTAAAGTATAAAAAAATTTCATAATATATTTTTTAGGTGGTCAAACTAGGCCCAATTTCCAAAGCAGTCTCAAATAAGCTCAAAATGAGACTAGGTGACAAGGTGATTTCTTGGTTTGCATACTTTCACAAGGTTTGCATATATGTGTGTATCTCTCTCTCTCTCTCTCTCTCTCTCTCTCTCTCTCTCTCTCTCTCTCTCTCTCTATATATATATATATATATATATATATATATATATATATATATATATATATATATATATATATATATATATATATATATAAGCAACCACTTTTGCTAAGTTTGTAGAATTGACATATGGTATGGCAAATCCCTCCTCATATGTGTAATATTTTTTCCTTTGAATAAAATATTTCAATCTATTTTTGAGTTCATAACTTATTTTATAAGTGTGTGAAGTAGTGCATAGTTGATTGACAAGTGATAATCATCTATCCTTGTGTTCATCTTACTATTTCATGTTTTTTGTAAGTAGTATGCTCTCTAATAGGTCACATGAAGTGTATTTAGTGTCTTTATATGTATTTAGGTGTAGTAAATGGTAATAGTGTCTAAAATCAAACCTCTTATCCATTCACCTTAAAATATATATTGCATAGCACCTTCATGTTGAAATATTTATGTTAGAGAAACCTTAGATGTTGAAGTCAATTTTGTTAGTCACATTTCATAGTGAAAGTACATGGTAGTCTTTTGGAGATTAAATTGGTGCATCACCACTTTAGTTTAGGTTTTTTTATGTTCTTTCTATCCATTTTTATCTAAAAAATCTAGTAGTATAGGTGATGAGCTTCAATAGACATATCAAAGGAAATAGCCCTTCAATCTAGAGGTTTACCCCTACTATAGACAACCCACAGGTCTAGGGGTAATTTAAATGTTCCACTCAATTTGGATAAGGCTTGAAATACCTCTCCAAGGGTGAAAAATTGAGTGACAATATGAAGGTCATCTCAAAAATATGTGTATTATGGACTATTTTATTCTAATATTTACTTTGCAAGTCATATCACCAATCTTCTTTTCAAAGTAATCCAAATAATCATTGATCAAGTGGGTTGTTAGATTGTGTTTAAATTTAGAAATTTCAACTTAAATAATGCACATTAGTGGCAAAGGATGTCAAATATAAGCAAAATTTATAAAATATGATATTAGATATGCTAACTTAAAAATATGAATATATCCTAAATACTTGTAAAAACTTAGAAAAACTACCTTTCCCATGATATGACAGCTAGGCCTTCTAACAATTTTTTTCTAATTTTTCAAGGGTGAAGCATTTTTTACATATGCTTATGAGTGAATCGATAAAATTTTATGAATGTCATAGTCATTTTGCATACCCATAACCTCCTAATTTGTATGTTGTAATTTCCTTATGATAAATGATCTAGTAACTTGTATATGTTAATATAAACATATACTAAATGCATTGAGAAATTTTTTGTGCTAAGAACAAGGTTTTTTTGGGTAAATGAGTTAGTATTTTTGGGTGATTGAATTCCAAAGCAAAGGCAATGCACATAACCATTGGTTAATTTTGACAAAAAATGCATCTATTTATGGAGAGAATGATAATTCAAAGATATAATCCTTTATTAAAAAAAAAACCTATGAAACAGATATGGTTTTTATGAAGATTGTGAAACTACTTCACCACCATCATACTAGTTGCCACAAAAAACACAACCAACTAAAATGTAGATACAATTTTCCTATACCTTTAGTGAGAAAAAAAAATACTTGAGTCTCATGAAACTATGAACATTTATACCATTGATAATGTAAAACATATTTTCATTATGATTAAACATAATCAGTATGATATTTTGGTCTCTTTTGATATCTTCCTCAATCAACTAAACATGAATGAATCAAAATACGTATCAACAATATAAACTAGATTGAAACAACAAATAATGTTCTTGGAAATACAACTATCACAAATTTAAAATTTTCAAGAAATATATTATCATTGTGAAAAGAAAACATAGATGCTTGGAATATTCTTGATGCATATGTCAATGACATGAAAAAAATTGACATGTCAATGACAAAATATTTTAAAAACATTCATGATGATAATAGAAACTTGCATGTTGATGGTGTTCAAATGATATATATAACATTGAAAAATAAATTATTAATTCTCAATATATGTATACTCAACAAGTTATACATATAATTATTGCCATCCCCTTGAAGTGCATCAATAAAATGTGATTTCATCAACACTTTCTATTTTGACAAATGCACAATTATTTTGAAACTTCCAACACTATTACTTCAAGATCCTAATGAGTTTGTTTTTTTTATTTTTATTTTTATTTTTTATGTCAATCTATCATAGATTACTACATTACATGGTTATATTTTCTCAACAATATCTATTTGTATAATTTATTTCTTCAATTAAACAATTAATGGAATTAAAAACTATTCAAGAATAAATCCACATCATGTTATATGTTAATTATAATAAAAAATTGTATAGTAAAAATTACTATTAAAAGAGGTTTTTTTTTTAATGTTCCATTTGTAACAACGAAAGAAAGTATTAAAAAAATCACACATAGAGACAAGCATATATATTCCATCAAATTGTAATAAAAAAAAATGTTTCAAAGTTTATTTGTGACAATAACTTAAAATGAGGTGATATACATGAAGCATTCTAGGAAGTGGATGTTGATTTCATTATTACAGTTAGATCATTGTCACAACTAAAGCCAATGAAACATTGATTGAATAATATGATAAACACATTGATCTTTTTTAGTTCAACTATGTTTGAAAAAAATCAAGCCATTCAAAATTGGAAAGTGTCCATTTAAAAAATACAATGCAACATGTTATAAACATAAAAATAATGTTAAATAGAAAACAAAAAGAAATTGTAAAAGACATTGCACTGAAAAAACATGTTGATCTTGCAAAACCACTATTTATCTTTTTGACTGGGGTAAATATATAAGGAGACATTTACAATAAATTTGATTTTTTTAACTTTGAATCATATATATAATATCTCAATAAATAGCGATCATTTGAAACCAAAAGGCTTGATTTTGGCTTTTACAAGCAAATATTCTTATAATGTAGACAACATAACTAGACATTCTATTTTTCTATAGCCTTTTACTAATATGAAACAATTCCTTTGAATTATGAAAGCCTAGATACCTTGTCCAAACACTACTAAGAAATGCATCTTGTTCTTATAGACAAATTTTTTCTTGTAGGTGGATAATTACTATACTTTACTGACCATCGGCTAATAAAAATCAAATAAACGCCCTTTTTGATATTTTAGAAATGTCAGCAGGATATTTTGTAGTGAATTTTGTTAAGCACAACATGTTAATAAGTGTCTTGTGTTTATGTGAACAAAAATATATTGACAAATAGTCCCTTACAAATTTTGGAAGGAAAATGTATAATTCTATGAACTTATTGAAACCATACACCAAAAATATCATTTTTTGTATGTAGTTAATAGAATACAAACATTATGATAAACACATATTGATATTTATTTTCTACATACCATTTATATTTTATAAACCACTAAAATATCCACATTTCCATACCTTTTTGAAAGTGACACATTTTAACATGTTATTTATTTTATCTATAGAATGACTTGATTGCCCTATTAATGGTAAGATCACTCTACTAAATGATGGGATCACATCGTATAACTTTCCTATAAGGTATAAAAATAGATATTCAACTTAATAAACTTTTAAAATACCACAATTGAAAATATTAACTCATTTATTGTAGGTTCATTTGATAAATTCATGGTTTCTACACAAACAAGCACTTTTTAAACATTTTCTTCTGGGGTAATTAAAAAGAACCAACACTTGCATTTGGTGTCCTAGAAAACTTGATTACTTTATTTCATTGCTTACATGTTTGATTTGTTTATTTTATATTGAATAATATATCATTTGTATGCTCTCCCCTTGCCCCATTGAGGGAGCCTAGGTGACAAAATAAATAAATTTTTGTTGTCCCATTTTCCTCTTTGTTGACTATGTAGGTTGGATTTCATCGCCTTCTTACAAGTTCTTAGGGCATGGAAATTGAGGTTTCATATCCCAATGTATGTACCAACACTATACATATGATAAGGGATATAAATTGAGGGTAATTATCATTAAAATCACTTCTAAATTCCCCATAAAGGGTTTTTTGACAATAAAGGGTTATATCCTTAACTCTACGTTATCAAACATCACCCTTAGAGTCTAATTTTTTATATAAATTCACTAAGACCTTTAAAATTGAAGTGTTCGCAAAGGATATAGACCCTCTTGTGAATTTTTCATCATTTTTTCTTCTTTGATAGATTTTAAGTCCCATGTACTACAAGGTATATTGAGGACCATTTAGAAAAGCCATGTCAAAATTTTAGATTAAGACCTTCAGCCATAAATGACTTGTAGTGATAGGGAATCCAACCTCCCACAAGATTTCAAAATGTGCCACTTAAAGTGAGGGTTAGCTGAAATTAATATTTCACTACTTCGAGTAAGGTATTTACATGCACTACTCTTTAGTTGCACACCCTTTCTTCCAGTAAAGATAAGGCTTGTTTTAAATGTGTGTTGTTTATTATTTGTTATCTTGTCCTCATTTTTTTTGACACACATTACATATTAGACAAGTCATAAATTATCCCAAGTCCCAAATTTTATCATTATACATTTATGCAATGAGGCATTATCCTGCCCAATTTTTGGGTCATATTTCTCCCATTCTAAGGGTTACACTTCCCAATTGAAATGAAACTCTATTATTTTTACACCATTATGCTATCCATTTGAAAATTAAAATAAAATCAGGTTCAAAATAATTTTCATCAAGTCAAACTTATTTTTAAAAGTAAAATTCAACTGTTTGAAGTCAACGCTTGAAGTCAAACTAACTCAACATTCTAAATCAGGTCAAGCTTGACCAAAGTCAAATTTAAAGCCAAACATTGAAATAATGTCAAATCATGTCTATTTTTACCAAGTCTAATTATTCCAAATCAATTATTATCCGCATTCAAATCACTTCTTGTATTTCTATTCAATGTCATGCACCTATCAGTTGGGAACTAAGTAGTCATATCATTCATATTTTCTTCCATTTAAGTTAAAACATCAACAATAGAATAATTAATAAGCCTAGTCCAATTTTCCCTCTTTGGGGCCAAACCAATTCAATCCACCCTCTTTGGGGCCAATCTAATTAAATTAGACATTTTGGGACATGATCATTCCCCTAATCCAAACCCTCTTTGGGGCCAATCAAGCCATTCCACCCTTTTTGGGGCCAATTCAATCAACACAAACCAAGTCATGGCTTCTTAGATTTTATTTAGGCATTAAATTATTCTAATATTCACATCCATTAGTCAATAAGTGATAAATCAACTCTATTATCTTAACTAATAACTAGCTCAATTTGTATTTACTCTTATCATTTCATCCATTAGGCCAAAAGCCAATCTAGTCTTAAAGCTGCATCAAATACAATCACTTCTCTTCCAAGGGCCATTATATATTGAAAACCCAAGTGTGTTTAAGTATGATAACTCTTCTATCATGATATTTCATGATCCCCTTCCCAAGCATGGTCAGATTCATCTACTTTTAGGTCAAGGTCAAGACAACCAACCCATCTTCGATAATTTTTTTCAAATCACCCATCTGTGATGAGTAATTTTTTTACATTTGACCCTTTAATTATTCACTCATCATTGATTAAGGACCCATATTTGATGAAGAAACCTTATTTGATGAAGAACCCTTCTTTGACAAAGGACCCATATTGTATGAGCCCATTTCCATTAGACCCATTATTGATCAATGGTCCATATTTCATCCATTACCAAGCATTCCCCATTTTATAAAATTATTTCATCCCAAATCCTTCATTTCTAAGTGAAAAGTGAAAAAGGTACTTTTAGGAAACACAAACCAACATCAGAAGCCATAACACCTATCATAATCCAAATTAGAATCAAGTTCCACTTTGGAACCAACATTAGAAGCAACAAAATTCATATTAGAATCCAAATCAGAATTAGGTTCCACTTTAGACCCAACATTAGAACTAGTAACAGTCCTATCAAAATCCAAATCAGAATCAAGTTCCACTTTGGAACCAACATCAAAAACAAAAATGGTCCTATAAAAAGCCAAATCATAATTAGGTTCCATTTTAGAACCATTAAGAGATTTGCCATTGGAATCAAAAGTAGAATCAACATCAGTATCAACACTTGATTCAGAATCACCTTCATAATTAGAATACCTTAGTGTATATTATGACATCGAGTACACACTTCTAGCATATCAAATTGAATACATTAGTGACCATTTCATGGTTTTTGAGGAAGCTTCCTTTAGTATCAACACAAGTTATCCTAGTAGCCTCTATGAGAATTATGTATCCTATTATCATTTTATTAATATTACCTATTCTATTCATACCAGTTACCAAATCCATTTCTTTGATAGCCAATTTACTACAATCATCAATTAAGACCAATAACACATTATTGGACTTATTCCATGGTAACATATCAATTACATAATATATGGGGATCCAAGATAAATTTCAATCAAAATAAAAGTCTTCTAGTGAAACATTGTTTGAGGTATAGGAGACAATCAAAGTTTGAAAAAAAAATCTCATAGTGAAACCTTGTTTGAGGCACTCAAGGAAAATCAAAATCAAGAAGACTTTGTTGGTGAAACCCTCTTTGAGGCACCAATAATTGAACAAATTAGTTATTCATTCTTTGATGAGGATATTATTGAATTTAATATCATCATAGTTGGTAATCCAAAAAATTATTCATATTACAACAACTCTTAGGCCTAAAGCATAGAAAATTACTTAGTTCTACTGAGATTATTTTCAAAGGTATTTGGCCCTACCACAATAAAAATCAGGTCATCATTGGAACATACAAAATATAAAATAATGTATGTGATTGTTAATCCTAATCCCCTTTGGCCTCCTAATATTTACACCTCCTATTATGAGCCCAATACTTATCCAAGTCTTGTATTCAACAATTAGATCAGATCCTTAATCCAATACTTATCCATCTTTCCATTCCCTGGTGGCACTCTTTTTCATAGAGACTATGAGTACACCTTATTTACAAGTTTGGAGGAAGTAGAATCAAAAGCCAACAAATATCACAACAATAGTAGTGTAGTCTATATTAGCAATAAGATATTGATAGAGATACTATTTTGAATGAGTATTGGTTAGAAAATAAAGGGTCTACATTATGCATCTCATAATCCTTAATTGATTTGAGATTATTAAAAAAATAAAAAAAATCAAAATAGAAATAAAAATGATTTCATCCAATGGTGAAAATGATGTTTGTGGCACCTTGGGTAAGTACCATGATGAAAACTAGGTTTTTGGCATCATGCTAAATAATTTGTTATCTACAAGTACCTCAAAACTTGGGGGAATCCCTATTTACATTGAAGACCATTCCATTTCATCATATTCTTCCAAGCCCATCCTATCATGCCTATCAATTTTCCTGCTTTGACCTTATTATGGTAGAAGGTATATTGAGACCTAATTTGGGAAACAATTTGGCATATTATCTAAATAACACATTAATTATTGGATGCATTGGTTCCAACATGGCATGATGCTTAAAATTTTATAGTCCCTTCCATCATTGTACATTATTATTCCACATTATCCTTTCCATTCATTATCATTCCACATCCCGATGCTAGAAAATGTTTTCCCTTTATTATTAACCCCTTGTGCATTATGTATATACTTATTCATAAAATAAAAACATTCAAATATTTAAAAAAAAGAATAAAAATTAAACAATAAAAAATCTTAAACATTTCAAATGGCGTATAATCTCTGAAAGAGATATAAATCCTAAAATTTAAAAACATTTATCTTGTCTTCAATCTAGTTAACAATCCTTGATTAATCATGGATTCAAAACATTTTAGAGAACCATTGGGATGATTCCTTCACAATTCTACCCTCTTGGGCACATTTATCATTGATTCAATCATTTTGGCAAGCCTTGGAATGTGTTTATTCCTCCATGGGATGTGTCTTTTCCCCCAATTTACCCTCTTTGGGGCCAATCATTCTAATTCAAGATCACAAATTTCACCCTAGTTAGGGCACATCAAAACATAGAACTTATTTTTGAATATCTTGTCCCCATTGCATCTCCTTTCATGTATCCTTGCTTAGGGGAACCATTCATTATCAACATTATCAATCCTTCACCTATGGATTTTGACTTGATTAATGACAAGATGTTTTTTGTTGTCTTTATTTTTGTAAGTTTACATGTTTGCTTATTTTCTTATTTATTTGCTTTTATTATTATGCCTTGATTTAATTCATATTTTCTAATAGGTCGATTCCTTGTGATTGTACATGAGTCCATCCATTGGCATATGATAACAACGTAATCTTGATTTTTCCATATCATGGTGTGTTTGTGTCATTTATCTATTGGATAAAATGTCAATTTTTATGCACATCACTGCCAAGCCATTTATATTTTTCATATCATGGTATGATACATTAAAAATAAATTACTTGAGGATTACGTACAATGTCACACTATAGTGGCAGTTTATCCCTTTGCAAAACCATCCATTCTCAAATCAAATCATTTTGGTCATATTTGACTTCATCACATCATTTCATTCCTCTTTTATATTTGTCACCATTAATATACTCAAAATGTATTCATCTTCATCATTTCTCATCATATTTTCTCCTAATTTTGGAGAAATACAATGGCCTGAGGTCCATTTGGACTATGTAGTCAATGTTCAATCACATGAAATTTTTGAGTTCAGTTTGGCCACCCTTATTCTCATTATTATTCATCTCTTCATCTTTACAATTTATCTTACTCTTTTCATCAATATCATATACATTTCAATTATGAATTAAAAAATCATGACAATACATCTTTTATTCATCAAAATAATCATTATTACTTCCATATTTATGCATCCTAATGTGCCTAGTTTTTTGTGGCTTCTTCTTTCCTTGAAAAGTTGTTATACCATCTACACATATGTTTTTCATCATCTTATCAAATTCTTGTCATCCATCTCATTTTTAATCTATCGTAGGTTAAATCCTTGAGCTATGTTTTCCAATCAATCAATCAATTAGTTTAATCAAATGATCAAAACCACCATGTTGGGGTATATTAATTAATCAACAATCAAATTCACTCTTCCGGGGAAAATCAATTACTCAGTTAATTCTACCCTCTTTGGGGCCATTCAAACTTTCAATATTTATTCTAATTCTAAGTTTACAAATCTTACCCTATTTGGGTCAAGTAAAAGTGTTCCACTTATCTCAGGATGCATCTTTCCCAATTCCCCCTTTTTGGGGTAAATCATTCTATCATTTTTAATAATTAAATCATGCAAGCATTAGCTCATCTAGATTAATCTCATCCATAGGTTAATTTCATTATTATTTTCTATTTTATTCTTTTTGAGGGTCCTTCTATTAAAAAATATTTTTTAGCCACTCCCTCAAGGGGACATCATGGGCATCCCAAACATTTTTGGGGGCATCCTTGTGAACTCATTTTTAGTACATTAAAAAAGAATTAAAAACATGAACACACTATTTTTCAATTATTATTAAATATTTTTTAATGAATTTTCATTCTTTGAAAATATGTTGTTTTTTCTAGTGTCTCACAACATCATTGCAAATAGGGGGAAATTTTAAACACTCTAATTTCATCACTTTCATGTTGAATTTATGATCAGAATGACTTTTTGCAATAATGTGAAAACTAGGTCAGAAATCATTGAAACACCCAAATTTATCCATGCACTTGATGTTCATATTATAAAATGCATTCAAACATCCCTAATTGGGGTAATACATTGTATCCAATCATCAACTTTGCTAAAATTCATCCTGAGTCGAATTGTGATTGTACATGAACCTTTTTGGATCAATTAGGTTGAATGTTTATTTGAATTCAAAAGTCATATCACTTTGAATTAAGTTAATTAACCTTTGATAATTAACCTAATATTTTTCTAATGGGAAATTCCATATCTTTTAGAATTTCTTATTTTATTAATTCACTAATTTATTTAATCTTCCACTTACATGGCAAGTAGATTCAAATATCTAGAATCATGATATCATCATGACATCACATAGAAAGTTGTCAAACATTAGAATAAATTTAAGGATATCATAAAATGCAAACCCATGCATAGTTCATGTAGACTCAAACCCCAAATATTAATGGCATTAACTCTCCAAATTGGATTGAATTCCAACCACACATCTTGATCTTCATCTGATGGTCGAAATCAGTCTGAAAAGTCTATAAACACAAGGCTTATTTTCCATTATAGACAAGTTTTTCTAGTACAAACTTACTCTATAAAAATTAAACACAATCCTCAACCTTTCTTCCATCCTTCACCCAAATAACAAGCAATAAAGGGGAAATGTTGTCTACGTGAATTTGTAACATTGAAAAATATCTCTTGCACTAAAATTTGGGCACAAACACATCTATATCTAACTTAGAAGGTGACATCCAAGTGAAAGGAAGATATAACTGTCTTATGTTTATTTTTTATTTTTTAGTTTGTTGCTTCTTCGACCTTGCCCAATTTTTTCATGTTTGATTTCATGAATAAAAATAACTAGCATCCTTTGCAATCATGTGTTTACAACAATAATAATAATATTATTTATTTGTATGCTATGGAATCTAAGAGTATAGTGGAGTTGACACTGTTGATCATAAGTCAATTTGAATTTGACACTTGATTTTTGAATTTGAATTTATGTAGACCCAACTCACATCGATTTAGTGTGATAATGAGAGTGTTATCTAAATTTATGACATCCTAGTGAAGCATAAACACACAAATCACATTGATATCCACATGCATTATATTATGTAATTGATACAAGACAATGCCATTGATATTAAGTTTTATGAAACAAATAATCAAGTTGTAAACATATTCATAAAATCCTTTCTTAAATATATATTTTTTCACCTCCTAAAACTTTTGGGAGTGAAATAAGGTGTCTTTAAGGTGGGATAACTCAATGATTCCTCTATTCTTCCATTCATCGAAGTAAATCTTAAGGGGAAATTTTAGTATATTTAATTACTCATACACTATTATATGGCCTTAAGATGTAATTATATTATTTATTTTTAATTTTTAGATAAGCATTAATTGTTACGTAATTATTCACAACCTATTATTAGAGAAAATAATCAATTAAGTAAATACTTAATTGACTTCTACTAATAATAGTTTTATCTTATTATTTTTGTAACTATTCTCCAAAACTTATTCCTAACCCTAACTTACTCTCTTGTTTATCCTATAACATAGAGGGATAGTAGGTGAGGCATATTTTGGACAAGAACTACTATTATAATTTAAAAATTAGGCAAATCCATAGAGTTAGCTTTTTTACTTGGATGAGTATGTGTAACTTTACTTCTACGCTTACATAGATTTATTATGCAAGTATTGTGAGTGCTTATCTTATGGTAGCTAATGTGCATATGTGTCATATCTTGAAGTCTAATAATCAAAAAAAGATATATTAAACTAAAAATAGTATTTTTCATTCAAATATCTACTCACATACTTTTATACTTTACATAATATTATTTTTCATTGTAAGATGTCTATTTTGTACTTCCTCAAATTTATTGCTAATTATAAATTTACAATATTTCAATTCTTGAAAAATCAATTTTACAAAACATAAAATTAATATTTTACTACAAATAACATGAAAAATTAAATATTCAATTGCATTAAACTAGAAAGAAACAAAATGAGAAAACAATTTGAAAATATCATCCATAGAATAAAAAAGTTTTGAAGTTGTTTGAGCCATAGAAAAGTAAATTGAAAATGAAATAATCCAAACTATACTAATTCTTATCTCCTTCATTATAGAATACCAAATCAATGAATATCAGTTTCATACTTAGAATACTTCATATGAGTGATGGACATCTTGATTCTGACAAAGTCCATTAGATCTATCATCCACCTCTAACTTAATCTAATTATTTAAATGTGTTATCATAAGTGGGATTGAATGTCTTATAAAATATTTATGGCTGGAGAAAGAATAAGTTTGAGGCACAATAGTGGTATTAGGGGCATCTAATTGAGGTGATTTATCAATCTGAGGCAGTTGGTTAGTAGGTATATATATCAATGGTAGCCATTGGATTATGAGGCACTTGAAAAGTAGAAATTGTTAGTGAACCAAATATGAAAGGATGAGGTCTCCAATTGTGTCTTTGAATATCTCACCAGATAGGAGCACTATGAGATGGAAACATTTATTCATATGAGGGCATTATAGGGTGTGGCATTCAAATAATCCAAAATAAATAGATTATTAGCACCAAAATGAAATGAAACCCTCATACCATAGCCAAAACCTAGCATAAATGTTCCAAAGAACATTCAAGCCCTAAAGGGTATGCCATGATATACATCACGTATAAGTGGTGGATTTTCATCTTGTTGAGTGTTTCTATCCCATACATCATTTCTTCTTGAATTGTGTGAACCCCTAGTCTAACCTAACATTCTGCCTCAATAAACTAAAAAGTAAGTTAGACCTTGGTATTCAAAATGTTTATCAATAAAACCAAAAGTATATAATCTATTTATCTCATTGAAATCTTAAGATAAATTAATTTTATTGATAAGCCACATGTGATAATAATTTTTCAAGAATTTATAAAATTAAATCATCTGAAGTATCACAAGTCTAATGTATCAAAGTAGATCAATTAAAATGTCCATCAAAATGAATTGTTTTAATATATACATTTATATAGCTTTGTCCATTAATCTTGAAATAAAAAATTGTTCTCGAGTCATAAAAACTATAACAAAATACTGACACTAAAAATTTAAGGCAAAAATAGGAGCGTTATATGTAGTGTAATTATACTTGCTTTCATCATTCAAAATACAAACACAAAATTAATTATATCAACTTTCATTGTCAATAATTTTATTATAGATCTTCCAAAATATTTAAATCAATAATATTATTATAAGTCATTGAAAACTTTTCTTTAATATAAATCTTGAAAATAAATTGAAAAATATCCATACAAATTTAAACTTTGTTTACATTTAACAAAACAAAATTTCTAAATTCATTTCAGAAAAAACAACAATATATGTATTAATGAAAACATAAACTTATTCAATACTTGACACACATCATGTTTCCATGCAACATATTTATTAATGAAAACATAAACTTATTCAAAGAGAAACAATCATCAAAATGTCTCGAAAGATGATCCACATCCATTTTCAAAGAAGTATCTCAATATCCTTATTCTCCACACAAAATAAAAAACATATACTATAATGCCAAAAAAACTCTCTCGAGGATGTGAAACGGTAAATATACATGAATTAAGAAATTTTCATATTACAATTGACACTCAAAATAAAGAAATCCAAGAGGTTTTAAAAATTTCATGCAAATTTAAATACTTATCACTATTTAAATGGAAACCTGGTTCCTTCCAGGAAGATGAAAATGATGTATCAAGAAGCTTGAAAAAACTTGTGGTATGACTATCACTTTACAAAGATATGAAAAGCAAATGAAAATATTTTTCATAGCACAAGATAATGGATTTTTCAAGATAAGAAAAATAGATAATCCTAGGGGAAAAAGAGAATTATAAATTTTGAAAGCATCAAAACACATACACATGTCTTACACATGCTTACATCAATAAACAATATTCTAAAATTTATCAAAGAAAAAAAACTTGCATAATATAACATTATCAAGGTTTAAAATAGATGTTTGTAGACAAATCATGTTTCTGATTGTTCACTTTAAAAAATGAATTTTATATAATTTTCACATCCTTAAAAATGTAAATCTGAAACCTTTTATACTATCTATACTAAACTATATTTTCTCTTTTCAATATCAAACACATTCTTGCAACAGATAGCCCATAAAATTATAAATTCATATTGGATTTACATGTCAAGGTTTAGAATAGGAACTTTAAGAGAATAGTATTGTCTAAACATCCTAATCAATCATATATTTTAAACATATACATAGACAAATAATATCTAACCCTTTTCTTTCAATATCAAATCTTTAATAAAAAACTCACAAAATTTATACCATCTAAGGATTGAACATCAATATTTTCAAAGAAATATAAATCATAACAAAGATAGTTTAGATATAAAATTTTAATAGAATGCCACTTCTTCAACATTGAAAACCAATTTATTATCCATAAAATCTGACTCTGTATTCTTCAACATTGAAAACCAATTTATTATTCATAAAATTTGAGTCTGTATTGTAATACTAAAATATGATTTATGTAGTACACTAGGTTTATACACTTGAAAAATATTTATCATGGCTATACCTTTTTGTTATAGACCTGACTATTGTTGAAAGCCCCATGTCCACTATCTCTTTGTACCTAATTTTTTTATATCTTAATCTGACCATTATAATTTTGGTGACCAAGCCTTATATACTATGCACAAATCTCTAAATTTGATAATTATCCTTCACTACCATTTTTAGACATGTACCTATTTTCTAGATTTCTAGATACTTGCATCCTAGATAAACACCTACTTAAATGTGATTATCCGCTTTTCCTAAAAAATATTTAGCACTTAAAATTTGCTATACCCTTAATCTTTGGTGTGTCTATGCATATGTGTGGTCAACTTGTGGCTTACATACCTCTTTTATATTCTTGTCACATTTCTCTATGTTATTAGTTAGGTTGGCCTATGGAATAACCATGACTAAGTAAACTATATATAGGAGGTAGCGGTTAGTCTTTGATCATCATGTTAAGTATTTTGCTCTTAATGCATTATTTTAGAGGTTTCCCCCTTGATGTGGCTTTGATATATTATCCAGTATTCTACTTGATTGTCAATTATTATTGTATGATCTCTCATATTTGCTTATTTTGTGTGATATATAATCATTTTGGATGAACCTCTAAGTAATTTCATTACAATTCATATCAGAGATTTGATTTGGGCAAGTTTTTTGTGGCATTGTTATTTTGGATCTAGAGAGGTGTGACTTCTATGAGAGGAAGGAGCGAAAAAACATAACTTGCAATCAGAGAAGAATTCATTTTCTATATCAGTGCAATATTATTCAAAACACTTTTTTTTTTAAACAATTTTTAAAAAAGGTCTAGAAAAAAATTGCATTGCATAATTGTTGTCATTGGATTCGTCTCGACAAGATGATTGCAATGGTATATTCTTTCGGTACACTTTTTGGTGCTAAAATTTTTTACCCTAGTACACAAAGGTAGTTGTTGGATTCATCTTGGTGAGGCGATCACAATGGTACCATCTTTTAGTACACTTTTTTCGAGGAAAAAAACCTCCTAGGGTTTGTATATGGCTAGTCCTTCTACACGAGGAAGAAAAGGGGGGCAAGAAAATCCTAAGACTCCTTCTTCCAATGACATGGAATATAAAAATTTAGATTCATTGATTTCTCAATGTTAGACTAACATAAAGGGCTTGATGCGGCATGATGACTTTGTTATAATTTAAACTGATGTTTCAGAGATGCACAAAGAGATGAACCAGACCACTACTCAATTGGATGCCCTTTCATCCCAGTTACAATCAAACAACCCTCCACTTCATTATTTGGGTCCTCCTCTCAACATAACAACTCTAATTCTAGTGTGAAATTGATGTTGCCAAAAGTGGACATGTGTAAGTTTGAAGGTAAGGATCCTCTCACTTAGATTACCCAAATTGAGAAGTTATTTGATCTACATCAAACTCTTAGTTCTCAAAAGGTGATAGTGGCATCTTTGTATTTGGAACCTAAGTAGTTTATTTGGTATCATTGGTTGTGTGCTCAAAAGAAAAAAATAGTGATCCTATTACATTATCTATTTTCACTGATAAGTCAGCTCATTATCAAAATAATGTCTTTGAGAACTACTTCAGCCAGTTAGCCAAACTATGGCAAATAGGAATTGTGAAGGATTATACTCATCAATTTCAAAATCTATCCTTATGGGTGGAAGACATCACTAAGGAAAATTTGACTGGTCTATTTTTGGGTGGCCTCAAAGATAGCATCCAATTGAAGGTTTGGATGTTTAACCCAACATCTGTATTATAAGTTATCCCACGGGCATGCATGGGAGAGGAAAAATATATGGTTAAATAGAAAACCTTCACTACTAGTCATGATCCTACCTTTTTATCACCATCATATCCTCAACCCACCAAATTGACACCCTGACAAATTGAGGAGAAGTGAGCCAAAGGGTTGTGTTATGGTTGCGATGACAAATAGAGCAAAGACCATCATTGTGTTGAAAAGAATTTATTTTACATTGAAGGTGCCAATGAGGATGACGATGAGGAGGAGGCAATTGGTGAGGATGAATAATGTCTTAAAGAGGAATTTGAGGACTCTCAACCTACTATTTCATTTCATGCCCTTTTAGGTATTAGTACTCCCCAAACTCTTAATGTGGTGGGTTTTCTAAATAAATAGAAGGTCACTATATTGATTAATTCTAGGATCACATAACTTTATCAACAATAAGTTGGTTGCTCATTTGAACTATTTCATTTATCTTGCTCCAAAATTTTAGATCATGATTGTAGATGGTGGTACTATCAGCTACTCAAAAAATGCCATAGTATTAAGCTGGCCATGAGAGACTACTTATTGGATTCTCCTATGTATGTTATTCTCATGGAGGGAACTGACATTGTTCTAAGAGTATAGTGGCTCACCACTTTGGGCACTATTGAGATGAATTTCCAAGAATTATTCATGCATTTTCATTCTGAGGGAAGGACATTTGAGCTAAAGGGATTGAGGGTTAAATCTCCAAAACTTGTTAGCCCTATCAAATGACAAAGATTCTCTGAAAGGGTGCTGAAGGATTTATATATCACTTGTTTTCCATGGAAGTTCAACCAAATCAGAAATTTATACCTCATGATCTAAAATAAGTGATTGATACCCATTTGATTGCTTTTGGTGACATGTCGAAAGGACTTCCACCTAGTTACACGCATGATCATGCTATCAACCTTTTTCTTATAGTACACCACCCAACATCAGGCCATACCAGACCATATAAGTATCCTTATGCCCATAAAAATGAAATTGAAAAGATGGTATAAGAGATGTTGGATGCAGGAATCATTTGTCATAGCCAAAGCAAATATTCTTCACCAGTTGTCATGGTTTGAAAGAAAGATGACACTTGGAGGATGTGCCCTGACTACAAAAAACTCAACAAGTACACTATCAAAGATAAATTTCCTACTCCTGTCATTGATGATTTGCTAGATGAATTAATGGTGTTCTTTATTTTACCAAGTTATATCTATGTTTTAGGTATCATCAAATCTAGATCCATGATGAAGACATACCCAAAACTGCTTTTAGTACTCATGAGGGCTATTATGAGTTTTTGGTTATGCCTTTAGGGATAACAAATGCACCATCCACCTTTTAGAGTCCGATGAATTTTTTTTAGGCCATTTTTGAGAAAATTTGTTCTAGTATTTTTTGATATCTTCATTTACATTAAAAATTAGGAAGACCATTTGCACCATGTAAAACAAGTACTCTCAATTCTAGAACAATGTCAGTTGTATGCCAAACCTTCTAAATGTAATTTTGGAGCTTGTGAGGTTGAGTATTTGGGTCATTTGGTATCAAATGTAGGAGTGAAAGTGGATCCTAAAAAAATCCAAACAATGATGGACTGACTGATTCCTAAGACACTCAAGTAACTAAGGGGATTTCTAGGGCTAACTGGTTACTATCATAGGTTTATCAAAAAGTATGGTGGCATTGCAGCCCCACTCACCTCTTTGTGAAATAAAAACTATTTTTAGTGGACTGATGTAGCTACTTAGATATTTGAACAATTGAAATTGGCTATGTGCACCACTCTAATGTTGGCCACTCCTAATTTTTCCAAGACTTTTATGGTTGAATGTGATACATCTAAGTCTAGTATGGGTGTTGTAATCATGCAGTAAGGTAGGTCCATTGCATTTGAAAGTCATCAAATGAAGGGTAAAAATCATCACAAGCCCATTTATGAGAAGAAAATGATGATCATTTTGTATGCATTCAAGCAATGGAGACCTTATTTGATGGGTCATCACTTTTAGGTAAAGATTGATCATGATAGTCTCAAATATTATTTGAAACAATGGTTTTCATTTGAAGAACAAAAAAAATAGGTAACTAAGATGTTAGGCTCTGATTTTGAAATAGTTTATAATAATAGCAAGGATAATGAAGTGGTAGATGCACTATATAAGAAGGATGAATCAGTTGAGGCATTGATATGTGTTATGACCATTCTACAAGCAGATTGGCTAGAGGAAGCATGATCAGAATGGGACAATGATAATGTTACCCATTATTTGATTTAGAATCTTTAATAAGGTTTAGATGGATTTGACAAATTCACATGGAAGGGTGATGCATTATGGTATAAAGACAGATTATACCTATGTAAGAATTCTCTTAAATAAAAAATCTTTAAGGAACTTCATGCAACTCCAATTGGGGGTCATTCAAGATTTTTGAAAACCTATCATAGAATCAAATAGGATTTTTTTGGGAAGGACTCAAGGGGGATGTCCAAAAATATATGGCTGAATGTATGATCTATCAACAAAATAAAGGAGAAACCATCAAAACCCTAGGTCTTTTACAGCCTTTATCCATCCCTAGCCAACATTGGGAAGAGGTGTCTATGGATTTCATTATAGGGTTACCAAGATCTGATGGTCAAAATGTTATCGTGATTATGTTAGATCATCTCAGTAAGTATGCTCAATTTTGTTCTTTATCATAGCCATTTGTTTCTAGTACAATAGCTTTTGATTTTCTCAATACAGTTCAAAAATTGCATGGTACTCCTAAGATCATTGTCAATAATAGAGATCCCATTTTCACTAGCAATTTTTGGATTAAGTTATTTGCATGTTTGGGCTCCCAATTGGCTCATAGTTCATCCTATCATCCTCAATTAGATGGGCAAACTGAGTTAGTCAAAAAATGTCTAAAAGGATATTTTCATTATTTTATTTCTAATAAATAGGATAAATGGGTTCATTAGTTGCCACTTGTTGAATGGTGGTATAATACTTCTATTCATAGTTCCTCCAAAATGTCTCCTTTTTTGGCACTATATGGATACCACCCTCCATCCATTACTTCAACCTTGAAGTTTCATCCTAAGGTTCATGTAGTTGAATAACGTATTCACCATCAATAGGAGGTCCTTGCAAGTTTACATGAAAAATTATCCATAGCCCAGAATCACATGAAATAGTAGGCAGATCAACATAAGAGTGAGAGGCATTTTGACATTGGTGATTGGATATTTTTTTGCTTGCAGCCATATAAATAGATGTCCTTGAAGAAATATAAAAATGATAACAAGTTATCCCCTAAGTATTATGGGCCTTATCAGATCTTGCAAAAAATTGGTAGTGTGACCTACAAGTTAAATTTTCTTTTTTCCACTGGTATACATCCAATATTTCATGTATCATGCCTGAAGAAAGTAATTGGACATAGAGTTTATACTCAAACTAAGTTACCATAATTGGATTAGGAAGGAAGAGTTATTCTTGATCCTGAGGTGATCCTTCAAATGCACACTAAATAACTATGGTCTAGAGTGATTAAGGAGTACCTGATCAAATAGAAAAATTTGCCTTGTGAATATGCCACATGGGAGGATCAATTCTTTGTGAAAAAACATATGAAGTTGACTCAACATTGAGGACAACATTTTTTTTAATGGGAATGTCATGCTATGCCCTTAACCTTTAGTGTTTCTAAGGATATGTGTGGCCAACTTGTGGCTTACATACCTATTTTATATTCTTGTTACATTTCTCTATCTTCTTAGTTAGGTCAACCTATGGAATAACCATGGCTATGTAGACTATATATAGGAGGTAGTGGTTAGTTTTTTATCATCATATTAAATATTTTTCTCTTATTTCATTATTATGGAGGTTGCCCCCTTGAAGTGGCTTTGATATATTATCCAGTATTTTGCTCGACTGTCAAGTATTGTTGTATGATCTCTCATATTTGCTTATTATGTGTGATATATAATCATTTTGGGTGAACATCTAAGTAATTTTATTATAAAATTCATCAAAATTGAAAATAAAATTTATCCTAAAGGTCGGCCTAAGTGCTTTAGTGCGAGATATTTTCAAAAGGGATTGGTATATATATAAGATCAACCCTCTTTCATTCCTCACCTAGAAAATACTGGAGACTCACAAAGTAACTGAGAAGCATTCAATCAAGCATTTAAGTGAGCAAACATACCCTATTCATCCATATTTATATATTATTTATAAGATCATTATTACCATAGGTCTGAAGCATTCAAAGAATAGTTCATGATCTATATTTTTTAAGTTACAAGCTAGGTCACTACATGCCATTGATTATCAAGCATTATATCCTTATGCACATACAATATAACACATAGGGGATAAATACATAAGTCTGAGGCCCTCTTCATAGTATTTAATATGTAGTAAGCACCCATTAATAGATGGATCCTTGGGACAACTCGACACCATGATTCTACTAACCCATTTTTCACACAATCACTCCAAGGGTGAAGAAGCCATGGTTTAATCATTTGACAAAGAGTAACAACCTTTGTGCATGATATGTATACATAAAAAAAAGATGAAAAAATCTTAGAAGATCTAGATCCAATCAATATTCCATATAGTACACATGCATCCAAGTCAGACACTTATGTAAATGCAACTATCCAGATCTAACATAAGTATTAGAGGCCATATAAAGAATAGTATCAAAATCTAATGACTATTCCAAAATCATCTTCCTGTCCCCTTATAGCTTGTTATATATTAGACCTGTATGAGCATAGTAAACCAATTAAGTATCATTATTCCCTATTCATTGAAATATATATCAATAATTGTACTTTACTATTTTTAGCAATCTCATTTGTATAACTTTAGAAATTATTTATCTGAGTTTCTATAATTGACATGCTCATTAGATTAGTTTATCATCCTTATATAAAATATAATATAATATCCTTTAACCCTATATATAACATTGATCTAAATTCTAGGTCAAACATTTGGGGAACCTAAACTTTGGTCTTCAAACCCTAACTTACCTAGGGTTTCCTATTTTTATCTAATTTTTGATTTATGAATTGCAAACTATTTTAAAATCATATTTCCATTTCTTTTAAATGAATTAATTATGGATGCATATATCATTTATTTCCTTTTCTAATATGTAATTATCACTTTTGTGTGTTATTTGGAATGCATGGATAACTCAATTAGGATTTTAAAGAAAATATGTCAAAAATTTAAAAACAATAAAGCAAATGAATTCTAGCACACTTCTCATTGTTATAGTATTTCTAATGAGCTTTTACCTATTACCACTAAGAATTATAGAGAATGCATGAAAAAAACCTCTTCTCTTTCCAATGTCACAAATTCTTCCCAAGATGTCATTGACAAAATTTTACTTTGGATTTATCGCATAAATCTTCCCATTAAAAAGATGTTATTTTTGATGCCTTATGTATGACCATATTCCCATGCAATGTGGAGCCCCCATATGTGGCCTCTATGTTAAATTCAATCAAATGGGTTGAGAAAAACATTTATTTTAAAAGATAATATTTGCCACCTTAAGACATTATAAATTATTATTTACCATTATATATCCAAGAATCTATTTTCAATAAAATGGTAAAACAAGTCCTTGTGGATAATGCTCATGACTCAACATTTGCAACATACCCTTTCTCCATTTACTTGGAATTAGATTTACATATTTGGAACTATCCAAAATGATTATTGGGGGATTTGATAATATGTCATGAAAGGTATTGGGGTAGATAACACTAAATATCACTATGGGACCCCATATATTACCTAATTTATGCCAAGTTATTCCAAATGATTTAAATTATAACATAATTTTGGGAAGTCCTTGGATACATGAAATGTTTATGATTCCCTCCACTTTACATGCATGCTTAAAATTCATACACCAAGGGTTTATCTATACATGCCAATGGATATTGATCCACTCAAACATTATGTAATGATACAACTAACTAATGCTTCTACACCAGAATCCTATGATTATGATTTTGATTCCTGATATTTGTTAAAATATAGATATAAAGGATAAGGATTAGGAAAGAATTAAAAAGGTATAACTTAATCTATTACACCTTCAAATAATCAAAATCAATAAGGATTGCGAGTTTTTGATAAAATTGCAATTGCAAATCAAATTACTTACCATACACCTTGCTTCATAAGGACACAATCATAATGCATACATATACCTACTTATACTAATAAGCTACAATTAGAAAATCCACATCTAATTGACATAATGCTTTACTATAAATTTTGACATTGGAAGAGTTCTCAAATGATGAGTCATTGCTAGAACACTTGGGGGCATATAAGGATCACCCTTATTTATATTGTAATAATAGGTTTCCTCATGCCTCCTCTACTCATGCTTACTTTGGTGAGAGATATGACTCCATATCCAACATGATGAACCTAATATTATTCCTTATATGCCATATGTTGTGGAACAATCTACTTTGTTAAATGAAGAAACAATACAATATAACTATGGATTAGAAAAAGATCCTCAACTAATATTGGTTTATACAATGATGCAAGAAGATGAAGGCAAAGATTATTAACAAGTCTTACATTATTTATCATAATTATTTACATAGGATTATTCAAATATTCCTAGGATAAACCCATCATTTATAATTCACAATATTTTACTCTATCCAAATGCAAAACTAGTAAAATAAAAGATTCATAAAATGCATCCTAAATTTGCATTATTGGTAAAAGATGAAATTCATAAACTATTAGATTGAGCTTTCATCAAATCTATCACACATTCTGATTGGGTTTCCAATATTTTCCCTATCACTAAACCAAATGGTGACATTCAATGTTGTACATATTATCATGATTTAAATAAAGCTTGTCCCAAAGATGATTTTCCATTGCCTAACATCGACATGATTTTTGATTATGTAACTAGTTATGAGACATTTTCCTTTATGGATGGCAAACCAAGGAAAGAAAACATTTACTACCCTGTGAGGAACATTTTCTTATATAATCATGCCTTTTGGCCTTGAAACACAAGAGCAACTTACTAATGGGCAATGACACATATTTTTCATGATTCCATTCATAAAACCATCAAAAACTATTATAATGATTTACTTGTAAAATCAAAACACCAACAAGATGATGCTACTAATTTAAGACAACTATTTGGAATACATGTAAATTTAATGTATGATCGAATCCAAAAAAGTGTGTTTTAGGGGTATCCTTCTGAAAGCTTCTAGGGTACATATTTAAAAATGAGGCATCGAAGCTGATCCAAAAAAGGTAAATTCTTTTACAGAGATGCCACCACCAATGAACTTAAAACAACTAGGATGTTTATAAGGAAGAATTTAAGCCATTTGACATTTTATTGTGTAGTTGGCTGATAAAATAATCCCTTTTACATGTTTGCTAAAAAAAGAGAAAAAAATTGTATAGTATAATATTTATTAGTAAATCTTTGATAAAATCAAAGAATATTTATCAAACCCAAAATAATCATGCCTCCTATACCAGATAGACCATTGCTCCTTTATATCTCAGCTGCACATGAGGTCCTTGGGTCCCTCTTAGAACAATATGATTATGACCACAAAGAGAATGAAATTTATTATATAAGCCATCAACTGGTTGATTACAAATGCAAATATACCATAATGGAAAAACTATGTTTAGCATTAGTATTTTCTACCTAAAAGTTACAACACTCATTACTCAATAATGAGATTCATGATATACTTAAAGAGGACCCCTGAAATTTTATCATGAATAAAACCCACCTAACGAGTTGCATAGTTGAATGGGTGATGCAACTTATATATTTTGATCTCAAATATATATCTCAAAAATAAATAAAAGGTCAAGTTGTAGCTGATCAATTAGATACAGCTCCATTACCCAATCCTATTCATATCACCAAAACTTTTTATGACAAATTTAAAACATATAATATATATTCAAATCAATGGACAATGTTTTTCAATGAATCCAAATGTATGACAAGGGTAGGTGTTGGTATTGTATTTTTCACCCTTGAGGGAGAATATATGTCTTTATCTTATAGATTAGTCTTTTCTTGCACTAATAATATAGTAAAATATGATGTCTTGATAATTATATTATCCATAGTAAAAAATATTCATATCAAGGAATTTCAATTTTTTGGTGACTTTTAGCTGATTATTAATCAAGTTACCAATCATTATCAGACCAAATAAGAGCATTTAATCCCTATAAATAAATCATGGATAAACTCAAAGAAACATTTTATACATCCTCTATCAATAATATTCCAAGAAAATATAACTACCATGTAGGTGCAATGGTTAGTCCAACATATTTAATGCCCTTTTATATCAATAATGATTATATAAAATTGACCATACAATAGTTATGACAACCTCCATTACTCTAGATGAAATGGATGTCTTGGTAGTTCTTATTATTACTCGCAGCTCTATAAACATATAATGTTACAATGACATCTATAATTTCTTATATTGGACTTATATACCAGATCACTTCACATAGAATTAAAAATATAAACTACAATGAGAGGCATTTACTTATGTTATTATTAGAAATGATTTATTTAAGGGTTCAATGGACATTTACTTTGATGCCTAAGAAAATTTGAGGCACACACCACACTTCTATAAATGCATGATAGTGAGTGTGGAAGATACTTCAGTGGTAGGGCCATGTCCCAAAAATTATTATGATAGGGTTATTATTGACCTAAAATAGAACTTGAATGCATTAAACATACTAAATTACATTTATAATGCCAAAAATATAGGAATCTAAACCATATCCATCTCATTAATTACAACCAATTATCTCACCATGGCCTTTCTCCTTACAGGGATTTGATTTGATTAGAAAAATCAACCTCATGTCTACCATGGACATAAATTCATAATCATAGCTATAAAATATTTTACAAAATGGGTGGAGGCATTCCCACTTGAGTTTGTTGTTGACTAATTTAACTACCTGGTCAAATAATTCAACCCCCCTATATAGTCAAAATTCCTATAGGGTCTTGACAAGGTCATAAATGTGTTAAGTCATGTTTAGTAAGGTCATTTAGGGTGTTCCACTTTAGTCATATGTGGCATTTATCCTATTTTTGCCTTTATGTCACCTTTTAATCACTTTATAAGAATTGTACATAATATTCATGAAAATGAAAAATATCAAACTATCTTTCAACATATAAGATGTCAATTAAGGTGTCAGGAGTCAGTTTGGTAATTGACAAATTCAAGTTTAATGTCTAAAAGAGGAGATAACAACATTTTCTAATAATTTATAGGTAGTTCTATGGTCAAGTATAGTCTACTTGGCACATAGAAGATTTAAGAATATCTCTAAAAGCCATAATAGTCCATTTACATGCTTAAGAGGTCATAACAGGTTCAAATCTGGTAGAAAACCATTTCATCTTTCCATCACTCTCTTTTACAAGAAAAAATAGGTCAACTGATATGCTTTTAGTACAGACAATAGGGGAGGAGTTGAATTGAATGATTTTGATGCTAGTTAATAGCCTTCATCTACTTCACTTTCATGGAAAGAGTTATAGTTTTGATTCACTATGATCTATGAGCCATCTCAATGAAGGTTGACCACTCAAAACTGCCTACTCAGCCCAAGGGCCTCAAGTTTTCTCATCTAAATGCAGTTGTTTGATGAATTTAAGTGTTGTGAATTCATTTGAAGAGTATCCCTTTCCTTTCCATACTATTCTCATCTACGTTGGCATGTGTGAATAGGAATATTTGTGCAAGAGAAATTCATTGTAGTATAAATGCATAAGTATCAATGGTTTGTAGGTGTTGTTGCTAGGTATAGTGTTTTATCTTCTCAAAATGGTTTCAGGTTAAAGGTAATATACTTATATGACCTCTTCTTTGAGCATGATGATGGTCCAATCAAGTTTAAAAGACCTATGGATGTCTCAATTCTTTAAAAAGGTGAAGTTAAAGATGATTCCATATACATAGTCATACTTCAATACAATGGCAACCTACAGGACTATGCAAGAGGTCTGAGATAGAGTATTGAAAATTCTCTAGAAGTGTTTAGTTCCATTAGAGGTCTTCAACCAACTCTAAGGGCATAAAGAAGATCACTGTGATACTAGTGAGATAATTATACATAGTCAAACTTAGTTTCATGTTCACAAAGTGAAAAGTTACTTATGAATCCAATTACCTTAATATCTCTGAATGGATTCTTTAATCAGATTATGAATAATCTTTTGGTAGTTGTGTATGTGCTTTGGGAAATTCTAACCACTCCATCCTTGTTGTTTGGAGGGGGATTCCACCTCCCAATATGAAGGAAATATTTCTATGTCAAGAAGAGAGAATGGTTGGAGGATTTACATCTAGTCAACTTTCCACTGTAGACACTTAGTGAAAGATATAGTGTTTTCAAGTCAATGAGCCTTAAACCTACAAACTCCTACTACACTGACTGAATAGATATGGAACATGACCTGTAGACATAAGTAGATTCATCCAAATATGGAATGATCTTAATGAATATACTATTAATAAATACATGATTCTTAAATAATAAATTCCTATCTATAGGAACCTCATGGCTCTTCCTAAGGTGATATCTATATTGTATGGATAGAAAGGAGAATGAGGCATGATTCCAAATATAAGGTGAAGTCCTTTCAGTTGTAATATATCTCTAATGGATTTATAAAAAAAGGTGTGAAATACAAAGCTTAGGCCTATATTTTCACCTATATAAAACCTCTTACTTCACCCAAATAAACACCTATAGTCTGACTATGAATTCATAGTGCATTGATTGTAAGAGACAAGGAGTTGAAAGCTTGCAGACCTAGATTGTTCATTTAGGCTGAAGATGATTCATGGATCTCAAATAAGATTAATATAACCTAAGTTATTATTCTCATAAAGTTAATACCTATAAGGGTTTCATAATTTATACATATTACCACCTACAGTTTGACATATCTAGCAGACTAGTCCTAGCTAGTGAGGAGAGATAGTTTGAAGGTTGGCAATGATTTGAGATGGGTGAACAAATTGAGACTATCCTCACACTTGGCCAATACACTCATAAATTATTCTCATAGGGAAAATTCAATATATAATGTTGATCAAATAGGATTTTAACCTAAACAAGTTCCTATAATCAGTTCAAATCCTGTAGTCATAAGCCTAGAAAGCTAGTAAGGAGATATTGTGATGTTAAGGGGTTTATAGGAGTGATATAGCTCTATAATTTGGTACAGATCATAAATATGACCTAAAAAATAACCCCATTTACTCCTTTAGTTTTTACATATAGGGGACATTCCCTTTGTTTTATCTTAGACAGAGGGCACTCCCAATCAAGACCACCTTGCATGTTGAGCACAAGAAGAATGGACAAGTGGAGGATAGAGATTTGGATGGTCTTTAGAAATTATCTAGGGTTTGTTTTAATATGAATAAATATGGATAATACCCTGCACTAATCATGAACATTCACAGGTGGGTCACATGTCCAAATACCCAGTCTAGTTCGTTAGGCCTAAAACTAAGCTTATACCCTAAGGATTATCAAATTCATCTATATGACAATGATAACTTTCCAAAAAAATTAATAACATTTAGGGAGAATTTTAAGACATTTTTAAGTCATTATTTTTCATATAAGTATCCCCAAGTGGTCATTTTGGCCTAATTCTTTGGTAGACCTACTTAGAAAGCATGAGAGAGCTTGAGAGGCAAAGTTTAAACACTCACAACTATATAGACACCAAGTATGAGGTCTCAAGCACTTGGAGAGGGTTTAAGGGGGTCCTATACTCTACTTTGTGGAATTTGTTCAAGGGTTGGACATTATGATTTTATGAACAATCCTTAACACTCCAAACTTCTTAAAACCCTTCCAAAACCCTTATTCAGACCCCATGAGGAAAATATGATTGAATATTCACTCATGAGGGATGAAAAAACCATTAAAATTCTTTTAACATGTATGTAACTTCCTCAAGCTTCTTCACACCTACCTTGGCCATATTATCATCTGTACAAAATAGCCTAATACTATGTTTTTTGCAGGAATTAGGATGTTTTATAGGTATAGAGGAGGATCTTCAAGTAAGAACCATTAGGGGAGGTCTTTAAGGACTTTTTTCAGCTTCTAAAACTCATTTCCTTACACAATCAATCATGAAAACATCTATGTGAGTCCATTCGTGGTAAACAATCTAAACAGACAATAAGAAGGCAAGATGACTGTCAAGTGAGGGAGATGAGAAGTGTTCTAAGTGTTTAATAAAGGTTTATTTGAAATAATAGAGGATAAAAGATATTATTTTTAGTTTCTTAACATCTCTTAAATGCATTTCTTTGGGAAATTGCAAGCCATTTGGATGATAAGTGTGGGAATTGCCTAGAAGAGTAGTGACAAATGACTATTGGTAGTGAGTGACAAGTGATAGAGATGATTCTGTCAATTAAGGATGAGTTTGTGACATGCACTAACCTTTTATTTAAATTATCACATTATAAATTATGTTTCAAGGATCCCTATTGTAGTTTTAGATACTCAATTGCACTCTTCACCATCATGAAGGCAGTTTTAAGCAAGACAATGAAGGGTCTACACCATATTTCAAAAAAGATTCTTTGTTTGAGATTGACACATGTTCATATCAGTTTCTTTACCTATTTTCCACTTCAGTCCATGTATTTTTTAACTATTTTTCATATATTGACACATGGTCTTATGACCTATGATCTTCACTTCTTCTCTCTATCTCCTTCTAAGTTCTATAAATTTAAGCCTTTTTGGATTTGTATGGAATCCACAATTGGTATGGCAAATCCCTACTAGTTTTGACACTTCATTTTTCTTTGAACAAATTTTATAATTTGATTCTATCCTATGCAATCACTTACTTGAATGTGTTAAGTGGTTTGTGTGTTGACAAGTGATGAAAATGATCTCCGTGTTTTCCATGTCTACTCTTGCATGTTTGTGTGAATGAGATCTCTTCTAACAAGTTTCATAAAGTGTATCATTTGTCAAGTTTATCTTGAAGTTTGAGAGGGAATATTAGTGTCTTATATCTGACCTTCTCTTCACTCACCTAAAGATAAGCATAACAATCTACTCTATGAGAAACACTTATGCTATAAGGATATAGGGTTGATTCAATTTGAGTTGTCTTCTTTATTTGTGTAGATGAAAGTGTATTGTGTGGAGTTGTCTTGGTGTATCACCTCAGTAATATAGGTTATTTTATGTACCTTTATTCCATTTTCACCCCCAAAAGTGATTATCTTATTGTAATGTGAGCTTAAGAGACAAAATAAGGGAGCTAGCCATTTCAAATCTAGAGATTTATCTCTTGTAGTGGCTTGTCTATGAAGGGAGATAGTTCCATGTTATTCTAAACTTGAGAAGGCCCTTGTAAATTATATAAGGTGTAAGTTTATATGACAAAATTTACCACATGGGATGACATATGCAGGTTTTTGATCACCAAAACTATTTCCTATTTTGGCATACCTTTGGCTTTTGTTACTAATAATGAATCATCATTTTAAAAAATAATAAATAAAAATAATAATAATAATAACAAGTATAAAATAAATCATACCTTTTCTACAACTTATTTCCCATAGGGTAATGGACAAACAGAAGCAAAAAAAAATATTGTCAAGATACTTAGAAAAATTGTTGAAATATACAATACCGATTGACACCAACAAATGGTGTATACCTTATGGGCCTACCACACTAGTGTTCATACACCTACCCATACTAAACTTACTCCTTATTTTATGGAATAAATATTTTTTTACCAACTGAACTAGAAATCTCATCCTTGCATGTTTCTCTAAATAATATTATATAAAATAATGAGTATCATGAAAAATGGTTACATCAGTTGGAATAGTTGAGTGTAAAATATACTCAACCTATTGAACACTTATGTATTTACCATGATTATATCAAATGCACATATGATAAAAAGGTTTGGCCACATAAATTTGTTGTGGGTGACTTGGTACTAAAAGAAAAGTAAATTAAAATAAAAATCAATATAGAAAAAGATAAGGGAAATTCAAACCATATTGGTTGGGACCATTCATAGTTACATAAAAACTGGGCAAAGATGTATGTCACCTAGTTACACTTGAAGGAAAATCTCTCAAAAAATCGATGAAAATTATGCACTTACATAAATATCTTATATAAAATATACCAAAAAATTAAAAAAATCAAATTTTCTAAAAATACCAAAAACATTCAAATAATTGAAAAATACCAAAAAAATTCAACATGTTCCTAGTTATGTTATTTCTTATATATATGTTGTTTTCTCCATGTTAGTAGATATAATATCATTATTTTCATATATACATGTGTTTCATGTTTCATTTGAGTGTGATACAAGCATACCCAAATACATATTATATTCACATAAAGATGTTGGGATTTTTCTCTACTCGTGTCTTAAGAACATTGGCAATGTATACTTCTTTGATCATGATACAACTAGGTTATATTATTATGTGATCACTCTTTATTATCATGTTTGAGATTATATACTTACACTTACCTCTATGCATGCCTATATCTTTTTATAGTGTACTTGATATGCTATGTACTTAACACTGCTTGCAAACATATATGTTTAGAAACTAGTATGTCATGTTTATGTTGGTTGCCTATTTTCCTTGCTTGTTATTATCTTGTATTATATTGCATGTTGGAGTATCTGAATATGTTCCATTGATTGTGGTCTGCGTGCCTATGCTTGCCTACTTTGGCATTTGAATATATCATTATTTGTTGTATAATTAGGAATTTTATTATGGATAAACTTACAATAGAGTTTCTTACAAAAATATAAAATAAAATCATGATTGTTGTAAGGCAACTAATTAAAGACCATCTACCATCGGTTCTAAAAATTACCTTTATCAAATCATGGTGGTAAAAATGGATTTAAAATTATTTTCATAATAATAGAGATGATCTATTGGTTTTTGGATCAGTGAATATTGCATAAAATTTAAAATTTGCAGGTTGTTTAATTATTTTTAGATAGATTCAATTCTGATGGGATCTTCACCTTTAAATGTTTTTGAACGATCTTCAACCAGTTTGAGACACAAACGGGGGCTCACATCTTCAAGTATGCAAGTAGCAGAATTAAATGTTTTTGATCGGATTTTCAATCGGTTTGGGATACAAATAGGGGTTCATATCTCCAACTATTTAAGTAGTAGAATTAAATGATTTTAACCGGATCTCCAATCGGTTTGGGACACAATTGGGGGCCCAGAGCCCCAAATACGTAAATACCATAATTACCAACAATGGCCACAACCCCTTGAGATTACTAACGAATGGTCATAACTGGGCTGAGAATACCATCAACAGCGACAACCAACCTCCAATACCATATGAGATTTGAATCTGGGTGGTGCTTGTAGTAATCAAGTCACTTTACCAACTCACCCACATCTCATTGGTGATACTTTGGTAAATTTAATGGAAAGTACAAATTACAATATTATAATTTATTGTCGAAGCATTGATATTAGAAATTGTCATATCAGAGTGATTCTTTAAGCACCTACCATGTAGGATCGGTAGTATTAGGTGTTTATATTGGATGGCCATAACCCTATATTTTTTTATAATAAAATTTAATTTTTATATAAAATGAATTTGACATAATGGCTTTTTTTTGGCATTGCTCCCCATAGGTCTTCAAAGGTTCCCCTATTTAAATAGTCAAAAAAGAATTGCTTACCAATATCAAGACATAATGGCTTTTTTTTAGTTTAATATTTGATTAATTTATATAAAGTAATTGTTAATGTTATTTTTTATATTCATAATTAAATGTGCAATTCACTGTGTTATTGCTCATGTAGAAGGAGGTCTCAAATTTGGAAGAAATCTTCTCCTCACTCTCACTGGCCATCTCCTTCGTGAGGTTATGACAGAGGCAAAGACAATGGTGGTGGGGGAGGGGAGGTGGAGGCCCCCTCCGCAAAGCAAGTTCCACTTTTGGAGTTAGACTTCTCTCCTTCATAACGTGATTCATAGATGTAGAATGACATTGAAACTATCTAGCATGCTGATGGTTGGGACCCCTTAATTGTGGATGAAGATCCCCCAATCCAAGATAGCTAGGGAGGGAAGCCTTAGGGCCCTTTGCCTCTAACGCCTCCTCTGGGCACCGTGTTCAGAGTTTTTATTTAGTGTGTTCTTTGATGTTTGTGTTATTTCATTTTTTTTATTAATGTGCACTTGAGTTAATTCAATTGTGGTTATCAATGAGGTTATTTAGCTCGATTTAGAATTTAGAGTGTGACTTTTCTACCCATTTTTTTGTATGATTAGCATTGTAATATTTAATTTTTTTAAAATTAATAGAAGTATTTTTCAATAAAAAATGAATATAATATATAAATATTGTATAAAATATTTTTACTCTAAATGATATTAACAGTAGTTAAATGTATTCTTTTTTATTGTTATGTATTTATGTTAATATCACTTGATGTATTTTTTTTTGTTTTGTTAGATTAGTTTGTTCGGAGTGATTTTGCTAACAATTTGATATAATTTTGGTTATTTTTTTAACTCGATATGATTTAACTTGTGAAATGTGACTCTTGCTAACAATTCGATATAATTTTGGTGATTTTTTTAACTCAATATAATTTTATTTCTGAAATGTGACTCTTTCCACCCAATTTTTTAAAGTATGAATAACATTGTACCATATCATTTTTTATTAATAAAAATAAACTTTTCAATATTCAATAAATAATAACATCTTAAAAATTATCACAAAGTAGAATCAACCATCAAATTTAATTCATATTGATAAGTAATGTGAAGCTAGGATTTTTTTCCTCCTTTGTCGGCCATCACTTTTGTAGTACAAGGTAAAAGTATAATTAATTTGATGGCCTTATGACTGTCAATCACTATTTTTATGATTTCATAAAATGTAAACACTCTTCTTACTTAAAATAAAGAAGATTATTTTGTATTTTTAGTATTTATTTAAAGGTATTAATTGTATTTTAAATTATATAAGGGAAAGGTCATAGTAACCATGCACCTTAACTTTGGACATCGAATTAAGGTGTTATAACATCACATTAGACTTCAAAAATTTTACCCTTTTTAATACATCATCTTAACTACTTATGACTAAGCTTTCAAGGTCTAACACATTATACAATTTATGATATTAATGATTTTATCACAAGAGGTCATAAAACACACTTTTTAAACCTATGATCAAAACATAACCTTGAAAACACTATTTTATAATCCCAAAAGCACCAATAACCGAACATGAAAAAACCATTGACAAAATAATAATACATGTATTTATATTTTAAAAAGCCCTTTTAGCATACTCTCCTCACCCGACCCAAATGAAATTAACCCTATTTACTTTTTTTATTCACCCAAATATAACTCAAAAACCATAAAAGCTAATCATTTTGGGGCTCATTTGGGGTTGAGCAGTAGCCACCATGCACCTCCCCCAGCACTGTCAAATCTCCTAAAATAGCAGCATAGGTTTTTTTTATTATGGATTTCCTATTATAAACAACACTAACTATTGTGGAGAAGGCATTATGCTTGAACTCGCACAGATTTAGGATGTTGCTAGCCAAGAATGCTTCAAAGCCATCACATCTACATATTACAGATGTACAAGAGGGGTTTTATTGGTCTACAATTTAACTAGGTGTCAGACTTTCACAAACATTGGCCATTGTCTAGAAGAGCTCTGTTGTAAGTAATAATATAAACCTTCCTCCTTACTCATTCCTACCTCCTCTTCTTTACCTTGTGAATAGTTTTAAGGTTCATGTGGCATGATGAGATTATGTAGAAGGTAGAGAGCCAAAAACTTTAAAACTGGAAAGTATGTAGAGAAAAATCATGAAAATTGTTACACACAATACAAATGAGGTTTCCCCCATCATCAGATAGGCAAAGGAGGTTTCCTCCTATAGGACGCTTACTATCATAGACCCTTTTTCATTTCAACTAATATGGTTACACCTGAATGGCTTCCACTAAAATGGATTCCTATATCCACCCTATTCAGCCAAAGCCTCATGTCCCTTCAGTCCCATTTGTCCTTCCTTAGATTAGATTTACCTTTTTTCAAACCCCAAAAGCAATCCTCCTTGAGCAAATGGAAATAAGTGTCCATATACACCTCAACAGATTTATAGCTTCCCTTCTTCTTCACATAGGGAAACCCTTTAAAATAACTTTCAATTGAAGTATCATCAGTTGCGCTCATTATAATCTTGTTGTCCAAGGGAACCAATTGCATCTTATTCCACTCAAGATTACAGAGGGATACGATAGGGGAAAGGTCCTAGTAGCCACTTAATGAGAACAATAATGGTGCTCTGGCATAAGTCTATTTTTGTGTTTTTTTATAAAATAATGGTGTATTAGTCTTGTAATTGTAGTTTTTAATTTATGTTGAGGCATAATAGGGGATCGAATGTTCGAGTAAGGAGTTAAAAAATTGTACTAACTACCCTATGCAGGTCAGGTTGCATATATGACTCAATCTGGGTCAAATCAAGAGTTTAACAAAAATTACATTGAATGATTTCTATAGGCCTCAAAGCTATAATGGATGAACTCAAATCCCAATTGCAATGCAAGGTCTACCCACTAGATTCCCTAATTTGACAAAAAACATGGCACCTTGTTAAGATCCACATACTGATATAAAATTACTTTAGCTACTAAGATGAAATGTCTATCTTGATAGAAATAGGTCAAAAATAAGTCTAACAAGAAGGAGATACAACTATTATGACCCTCACAGACAAAGCATTTTCAATTAGTGTCCATGCTATGATATGTTTGCAACTGAAATGGGAATCAAATTTTCATTACTTCCAATTGATAGCTATTACTAGGGAACCATTAGACCTGACTATCCTTCTTTCAACCTAACAAGGAAAGATATATGTTCAAAGAAGACCAAATATTTAGATTACTAACCACTTAATTTCTTTGTTATTACAAAAGGAACATAAGACAACCTAAAGAGACTAAACGGTAAAAACTCTTTCTTGCCTTCATTTTGACTACATAAAGATCTTTCATTAGTTTAGAAATCTATGTTGATATCCTCATAATTGAATATCTATTTAAGGAGAATGTGTTAGTTCACATTTTTGTTTATCTATTCTATATTTTTGGTTATTATTAGTGGAATATTTGTTCTTCTCATTTCTACATCACTAAAATTGTTCGACATTTGTTTCTTGATTTGTGTTTATAATTGTTTACATGGTAAGGATCCTAAAATTACCTTCTTACATGTTTAGATGAATTTTTAATTTTTTTTTTCTAAATAATGTTAGTCTACGATCTTAATGGAATAACAACATATGTCTAAATGGTAGGGTTCTGGTCCATATAGCTTCTAGATCCTATTTCCAGCTTTAGCTTTCCATAATAGTGTCTAGGTGTGTCTATTTTCATCACTATTCACTTATCTTTCAATTTCATTACTTGTTAATTTTTTTTAACTCTTTTAGTTACTATTTTTAGGTATATTTGCAAAACTTATTGTTGTTATTTATTGCTATATCTTAGATCTACATTGTGCAATAGTTTTAGTTATTTGTGTGCATGCTATTTAGATTTCATAAGTAGTCCTATACATTTCCTGTTTGATTAACAAGATTTAAATTTATTCATCTCTTAAATCATGAATGGATTCTTGTAAATTTGATTTTATTAAATAGTTAGTGAATTCAGATCACACTTTTAAGACAGTTATTAGGAAACTCAAAATGTACAGATGGAAAGTTTGATATGTGTGAATGGAATCAACTTGATGTATTAAAATGACTTGATAATGTAGTTCTTTTATAAAATTGGAATAAGAGTAGGTGGCCTAGAACCAGGAAAAGATTAGATACTTGTTGGTATGTTGTAATAAGTATAGAAATCTGTGTGCTTATATGATTTTCTACTTTTACAAGGGAAGGTGATACATCTATAATAAAAGTTTATAACCTCCGACCATCATTGATTTGGAAGGATGGAAAGTGGATTGAGTCGACATATTTGAAGGTAGGAAAAGAAGGGACACACAAGGAAAAGAATGGACATATTTGAAGGGTTGAGTAGAATTATCTCTTGTGTTTTTAAACACAATATATTATTGGGAATTATTTTTTCTCCTTCAACTCATTATGTTCTTCTTTGAATCAATGACACTTTCTATTAAAAACTTTAAATAGTATTTTTATGCTTGAATAATATTTTTTTATGCTTGAATAATACTTTTCTTTTATGAATGTCATCAAATGGTTTGTAGGAAATGAAGGGAAGTGGGGAGGAACTAATGTATCATAGTTCTATGGTGAGGTTTTTTCTAACCTCACTAAGGCAATGAACTATGTTTATCTTTTTTTCCTATAATTTGAGATATGCATGTATATTAAATTCAAGACATGCATCCATAGACACAAATCAGTCACATGCCCTTAATGTGTATGTATTTTTTAAATATGTGTGTTTATATATGTGTATATGTCTCAGCATGCATTATATATATCTATGTGTATATGTATGTATATGTGAATGTATTTACATACATATATAACACATACATCTCTCTCTCTCTCTCTCTCTCTCTCTCTCTCTCTCTCTCTCTCTCTCCTCTCTCTCTCTCTCTCTCTCTCTCTCTCTCTCTCTCTCTCTCTCTCTCTCTCTCTCTCTCTCTCTCTCTCTCTCTGTGTGTGTGTGTGTGTGTGTGAGTGACACAAACATACTAGGCTTGAATGCATGTTTAAATATACATGCATATACATATTTAACATACACACATACATGTGTTTATATATGTGTGTGTGTGTGTGTGTGTGTGTCAGTATGTGTATGTGTATATATGTATGTGTATATGTGTATGTGTATATATTTATGTGTGTATCTATATGTGTATGTGTATGTATGTTTAAACATACATACACACATATATATAACAAACATACATACATGTGTGTATATATGTATGTTTAAAACACACACACACACACATATATACATACATAAATATACACACACATAATTCCTTCTCCATAATAACTAGTGATGTCCATAGTAAGAAATATGTAACAAAAAACAATTGACCCTGTTATTTTGGGAGATTTTGCAATGTTGGGGGAGGTGCATGGTGGCCATTTCTCAACCCCAAATGAGCCCTAAAATGATTAGCTTTTAGGGTTTTTGAGTTATATTTGGGTGAATGTAAAAATTAAATAGGGTTAATTTCATTTGGGTTGGGTGAGGAGAGTATGCTAAAAGGGCTTTTAAAAATATGAATACATGTATTATTATTTTGTAAATGGTTTTTTCATGTTCGATTATTGGTGCTTTTGGGATTATAAAATAGTGTTTTCAATGTTATGTTTTGATCATAGGTCTAAAAAGTGTGTTTTATGACCTCTCGTGATAAAACCATTAATATCATAAAATGGGTAAATTTTTTGAAGTCTAATGTGTTGTTATAACACCTTAATTCGATGTCCAAAGTTAGGGTGCATGGCTAATGGTACCTTTCCCCTAGATAGTGAATAGTTTATCTGAATTAAACTATGTTGTAATTTTTTTTCCTTTTTTTGAAGGACGTTTCAGTCTAGATTTTATACCCTTCCAAGCCCTATTAATCTCTAACCATGGGTCTAGAATCTAAACCCATCAAAACATTAATTTGGATAAATTATTTATAATATCTACCTTTAGAAATCTATTGAAATTATTGGACAAATAAATCCCCTTGTAGACTTCCCCACGAGGATCTCACACTAAAATTAATTTGTGTGTAGGTAGAGATCTTTGTATAATGACCTTTGTAGGCAGAGATATTGAGCACCCTCTCAATGACTATACATATGTATATATTTACATACATATATAACACACATACATACATGTGTGTGTATATGTATGTGTATGTATATGTGTGTGTGTGTATATACACACATATATGACATGTACATACCAGCCTTGAATGTATGTTTAAATAAACATACGCATACATATGTAACAAACATACATACATGTTTTTATATATGTATGTGTGTCTATATGTGTATCTATACATGTATGTATATGTCTATGTGTATGTGTATGCATGTTTAAATATGCATGCACATACATATATAATAAACATACATACATGTGTGTATATATGTATGTGTATGTATGTTTACATAGACATACACATACACATATAGACATATGCATACATATATACATGCATAAATATACATACACATTCATCATTACAATTAGTAGTTGACAAACCAATGAAAAAAATTTACTTAAAATGGAAAAAATAGGTGATTAAATTAAGTTTGGAGAAGTTTTTTATTCATAGAACATAAAAGTTACAAAATATATTGGACAACAGTATGACGTCTTAAAAAATTCTTAGTACCTACTATTACTACAATAGTATCAAACCATTGCTTCCAAAAAACATTGCTATGACATGATTAAACCAGTGATGGAAATGTGAACTATTCTTCAAGATTGTGTGGTTTTTCAGTACCTTATTTTAAGTGAGCGATGTTGTGTCCTCCTTTATGTGTGTGCATGGCACAATGATTGTGCATGTTAAAAGAAATAACACATGGCTTGCATGAGAAAACTACATTTGACTTGAAGGAGAATGCATGGTTTTTAAAGCTTGTGAATGTATGGCTGTTGATATGGTAAAATTCATTATCGTTGAAGAAGAAAACTACATTTGGTTTGTAGGAGAAGAGGGGTTGCAGGGTTGAAAATTAGTGATATTTACATATTGTGGATTGAAAATGTTGTAAAAATCCAACATGATTGGGTGTTTTTAAGGAAGAGTATTTTATCCACTGCTTAGATGCCTTTGCCTCTACATCTCCTTTTCAATCCTATCTTTCTCTCATTGAAGTATATCCTATTCTTTATTTTTCTCTTTTTCTTATTTTTGTTTCATCTTCTCCAATTCCTTTCTTTGTCTTTTCAACTCTCTTTCTAGTTTTCTTGATTCCCTCTTTTCTTCTTCAAGAATTATATTTTCCTTCCTCTCCTTTATTTGTTTTTTTTCTTGATTTATTCTCTTCCAAATCCTTCTTCTATGCTTCTTGTTGTTCAAGCAAGTGCAAGTACTCATCTGATATAATAATTTGTGATTGTTTGCTCAACCTGATAGTTCCATTGCTTGTGTGAACTAATCTCTCAACAACCGTATCAATTGGTAGCTTTAGGAAATTACCTAATGACCCACTCACTTGTTGTCCCAATTCTTTATTGCTGGTCTATTCTTATAGGTCTTATATATAATTTTCTAATGGTTCTAAATTTATAGCTTTAAGATGGCATTCCTCCAATTCTGCATAGTAATGAACTATTTGACATAGAATGGTAGGAGGAGTGAATGGCATAGAAAGTGATACAACATCATTCAGGACATCAAGGGAAATCCCCATGTTTATAGCTGCATCTTTCACCCATTGTGGTTGATTGACTTGTGTTGGTAAGCTCAACCCATCGTCAACTATCATATCTTCTTGTGTTTGGCTCACATGACTTGGTGTGCTATTTTATTCTTCAACTTGTGGATTATATTTAATTTCCCTTGCTGCATTTTTAGATTTTTTGTTACTTGCCCTACATATTCATTTTGATCAAACCTACTTGATTGCTCTTTTTTTTTAAATTTATTGTTGAATTTGATGGATTTCTTCTCTTCCATATCTAGCCATTGCAAGTATGTTTTTCACTGTTGTTTCCTCCTCTTCATCCTCAAAATTAAACTTAGCAACATGTGGATGTGTTTTTGATTGCTCTGGTTGCATTTTTGGATCCCCTTCCATTTTCTTTGCTTGCTGATTTTTATTAGTCCTTTTTGATTGTTCAATTTTGTCAATTTCTCATTGAATTTGATGGATTTCTTCCCTTCCATATCTAGCTAGTGAAAGTATGTTTTCCACAATTATTTCCTCCTCTTCTTGCTCAACACTGAATGCATCACTAGGATGCATGTCATTGGCAAGTGTATCTCAATTGAGAGGCCAAATACCAATCTTCTAAATCCATCTTTAATATTGGATGGATTCAAAGCTCTTTTGAAAGCCTTGCTTCTAAGTTTTGCCAATTTAGATCTCCTTATTTATAAGTTGCGGTGTTTGTACATCCATTTGAATCTCTCATATTTAAAGTAGGTCTTGAAGGGTGAAAATACACTAACATCTAGTGGTTGTAACTTGTGGCTAGTGTGGGCAGGTAGAGTGATCAGATCTATTCCCAATGCTCTTATTTCATGGACTGTACCATAAGCCACATGGCTACCATGGCCATCAAATATAAGAAGATGCATGTTTAATGGTGAGACACCACCTAGAACTGATCTGACAAAGTGGTGTTGCCAATTTATAAATAATTCCTTTGTCACCCATGCATGTGGCTAGGCTGCCATGCATGCACCAGGATCATAGTTTACAATGTAGTTTGTTAACTACCTTTGTTCTTTAAAAAGATTAAAAAATCAATATACTCTACCCTACAACATTAACACAACAAAGAATGGTAATCCCCTCTCTAATTTTTAGAAGAATGTGTGGTACGGTCTTGCTACCTATCTTTGCAAGGACCCTCATCCCATAATTTCTACCAGCTTGGACCCCTGTTTCATCGTAATTCCATATATTGTATGGTCCATATTGCTCTATTTTATACATAATCTCTAGGTTGTCATAAAATGTTGCAACTATGCTTGGCCTAAACATGACTACTCTTTCACAATCTATACTTTCTATAGTCCTTAAGGATAGATCTAGATGCCTATTTTTGAACCCTTCCCACCAATATCTACCAAGAAAACCATCCTTGAAAGGAGTAGGTCTTATTTCACATATGTGTTCTACTTGAGCCTTTAGTGCTCTAATTTCTATCCCATGACCCATATCTGTCATGTCTATACACCATTGCATAATTCCCATCTCTTTTTCATCTATTATAATGGTTATTGGTCCCTTACACTTGGTTGTTATTATGAACTAGGAATTTGAATCAAGAGAGGATGGTTAGTATTGTGTTAGTTCCAAAATGAAATCAAAATGAGATAAACACACTACCATAACATCTCTAGGCCTAGTTACTAGGGGGAGCTTAGTTAACAATAGTAGAAAAAAAAAATATGACTAAAATAAAAAATAAACCTTATTTCACCTTATTTGAATGCTCCAAATAGCTTGTTGAAGTGGCTTACTCGACTTTATGCTCATGAAGTTTGCATTAATGAAGTTTGGCTAACTTCATCTCTCCTTGGAACCATGTTTAGCTTTGTGGATTGGCTCAATATTTGGACATTATAAAAATAAAATGTAATGATTTTGATTGATTTGGGAATTATAACTTTGGATTATGAGAGCTTCTAATTTAATAGGTAAGGCCTCCTATTTATCAATTTTTGGAATGGTTTCAGGATCAACCATGACTGTCCATCTCAAGATTGAGATGTGTGGCCATGAATAAATCTAATCATGAAATTCAATCTACAAATATCCCCATTAATATTTTGGATATAGGGGCATTGAATAGGCATGGAGGGTCTTAATGAGGCATGGGAGTGGTTAACCTTGATATTTTATGCATTTATGGCCTAAGGATTCTTCCCAAGAAATGATGTCACCTAATGATGCAGATATTCAATATTCATTTTCAAAAATAAATTTGTTAAATAAGTTCCATGAAATTATTAATTAGGCTCATGATTTGGTTTAATTAGATTTTAAACATGATTAATCACTTTGATGCAAACCTGGCTCTTTATGCACAAATTAATCAAATTGGTCAAAATGTCTTATTATTGGCTCAAAATTTAAATGGATTGGAATTAGGATGCAATGTTAGATGTATTAGATCCATTATCCTATTTAGGATGTTTTCAACATAAAATAATAATGGCACATATCTCGTGCAAGATATTTGATAGAAAAGAGCAATCCAAGGCACCTAGGTGTAAAATTGGCATTTTGACTCAAAATGATGTGATCAAAGTTAGCTAGCCCATAAAATTAATTGCCCCATTTAGGGATACTTTGGCCAAAATCAACACTTGAATATGTCAATTTCAAAGCTTTTAATGTGTTTTAATGTTTTTAGGCTAAATTGTACATTTTGGTGGAAATTGGTCAAAAGCCTGGTTGAAGGTTATTGGTGGCTAGATTTAGGTGTCTATAGTTTATCCCTATTTGGGAAGGCATTAAAAACCTTAGGCATAATAATGTCTTCTCAAATAATGAGTAAAGTCATGTATGCTAAAAAGAAGATGATGATTGAATAACAAAGCTCCAAAGGGTGTTTTGGAAGCCTATGATGATGCCCCCTTGAGGGAGTGGCCATCACATACGTGATGGATAGTCCCTAAAAAAAGAAGTAAGAAGAAAAAGGTGGAATTAACCCGTGGGTGAGATTAATCCAAATGATAAAATGCTTACATGCATTGATTTAAAAAGGATATTTATTTTCCTAAAGGTGGTTATAATCAGGAATAAAAGTCAAAAGAATGATTTGCCTATAGGCGGTTATAATCATTAAAAGGACTTGGATTGGATAAAGATGATTGTTCCCTAGTTAGGGCTGATTAGAAAGCATAACTCAAGGATATAATATGGAATATATATTAAATATGAGCAGGTGCAGATGTAGATACAATGGTCTAATGACTAAAAAAGCCACATACAAACAGGCATACGAGGATGCACAAGATGATGAAAGGGATGCATAGAAGAATAAGATTTGATCATTAAAAAAGATTTAGCTGTACTTGCTAATGAGGAGATGCTCATCCTTGTTATCAATAATACAACTAGAATGGTCAATGTGTTGATTTGATCAAGGGTGGAAGGTTTTACCAAGGTACCAAGGAGAAATTTTGATGGTTCCATTGATTGTAAACCTTCTTGAAGTTGATTTTTGGTATAACACATGATGGTAGGATTCATTATATAACACCATGAAGGCTTGGCCAAAATGTGCATAGGGACTAAATCTCGATCCAATAAATAATTGAAAACAATGCACCAATGATAAAAACCATGATGATAGTGTTGATATATGAATATGGATGGACTCAAGAATAATGTGTGTAAGGAATCACCCAATACATACATATAGACTAAGTCAAGGCAACAACACTAAAATCAAATAAACAAGAAATAAAACAAACAAACACATAGAAAACACACAAATAGATAAATAACCTAAAATAAACAAACAAACTGAAAGCCTAAAAATAAAAGCAAAAAAAAGCATCCTAACAATGATTTTGCCCCAGTAGGGTGGATCAAGGATAACTAACTAGGATTATACAAGACAAATATTTTTGGATTTTGACATATTTGAAATGTTTTTGGAATTTTTAGGTATCTCAACTTGTTAGAGAATGATAAGATACCTACTTGCAAAACAACAAGAGCGTTTGGCTTAAGTTGTTCATAAAATGATGAGAGTATAGCTTAGGGGGAATGAGGTGACATTAACATGAGTTGAACATGGCCTACATTGTCCTAAAATGACCTCAAGTCATAGTAATTCCATCCACATAAAAAGTGAGGAAAAACCATTTAGGTCCTGACAAGTTCTCAAATCCCACAAATGGTCAGTCAAATGAAAATAATAATGGAAAGGTGATGTGACAATGCATGATAAACAAGTGTTTCCCATAGTTTTCTCATAGGCAGTTATAACTAGGATACAATGGCGTATATTAATGATACTAATTTTCCCACAAGTGGTTATAATTATTGGCAAGACCAGTGAAACACTGAGTTGCCCATAGGTGGTTGTAATCAGGCTCACATAAACAAACTATGATATAAGATGGAAAATGAAAGATATCTTGATAGATAAACTATCACATGACTTTCATAGACTATCATTTAAACATAGACTTGATAAAATTTTTAACTTGATCAGAATCCCCTTGAAAAAGGTGCGAGAAGAACCAAAGGAACCAAGATCAAAATAGGATTGAGTAGGATGACTAAAATTAGGCTTTGGTCTAGATAGGAATGGTATGGTAAAATGGAATGGCCTTACTTAGGATAATGATGAGTTTTTATAGATTGGATAAAATGGTAAGAGGTTTTCCCCCAAGTGGTAAGGTAATTGGCTAGGATATGTGACAATGGTAAAAGGAAATGTAACAATGACAATGGCATGGCAACAAAATGGTATGGTACATGTTTTTGGCCTAGGTAACTGTTGGTTTTTTATGTTTTTGAATTAGGTATGATAAATGGAATATGATTATATTATTCTTACTAAAGTGGAGATGCATATCCTAATCAGTAAATGATACAAATAGAATAATCAATCATGTTAATTGTTATCTCACACCTCATCTGAATAGTTACTCTGTCAATAACTACCTATAGATTTGGTTGTCAAGAATGATTTTGTTATCTTCATTGGTCATTGATTTTGATTCCTTCAAACATAAATTCAAGGTATCTTTTTAGCCTCTACAAAGGAAATATGGCCAAGGATGATAAATAAGTACAAATAATGGATGGTAGGTTTGTTTATGAAATAGAATGGCAGATGATAATGGAATGTGTAATGGTTGAGAAAAAAATCAAGATCTGGACTTTCATTCCACATAATGTTATTGATGCCAGATTTAATATAAATATAGTTATGGTGGGACTAAAAACATCTAAATATTCTCTCGATAGGACCACCATATTGTTTTGTTTGATTTTGAGAATAACTACAATCTGATTAGGCTGTAGATAGGAAGCTATTTTGATTTTATCTTTGATTTTGTCTTCATCATGTAGTAAAGGAATTTTGTGCTCATCTATTGTCACCTCGATGATGTTTTCACCAATGAAGTTATCTTGATTATCCCATAGTGCATTTGAAAAGGTTTTACTAATGAACATTGGCTTTTAACTTTAATTGTCTTCTAGTGCTTCTGAAAAAGTTTCACTAAAATATGTTGAGTTTGAACTTTGCATGTCCTCTAACACCTCTGAAAAAGTTTCATTAGGAGAGTGTTCTTATGCTACATGAATGTGGTCTTGGCCTCCTTGATCTTCTTCAACTTCTATGTTGTCATGGATGCAGTTAAACAAAGTGTGATTCTGTCAGTCCTAATCGACATTTGTGGGAGATGGAATGTTAATAATATGTCTATTTTGGCTAATGGTAATGGCATGTGGAATAGTAATGGAATGAGGAGAGGTTGCATAATCCTCATAGAAGATACTATGATAATTTTTTTTGAATCTAAAGTAATCATCCTCAAAAACCATAGAAGGATCACAAATATATTCAAATTAATCTACAAGGCATGCATAACCAATGTTGTAATAGTCATGAACATATTTTGTATCTGAATCTGATTCAAACTCAATTAAATCTAAATTTGATGTTGAGACTAATGTTGATTCTAATTCTAATGCTAAATCTGATGTTGGTTCAATAATAAAACCTGACTCTAACTTTGATTCTTCATTTGATGGGTGCTTTGTTACAATGATGTCTTGTTGAATGTTTAGTATTAGATAAGTAATGGCCTGTGATGGCATGACAGGCTCCACAGAGACTGGTTTGTCAAAGTGAGACTCCTCAATGGTGGTAAAAATGTCAAGAGACAACTCCTTATAGACTGGCTTGTCAAGGGGAGGCTTTTAAAAAATAGGCATATGGTTGAGGTAATGATTTGTCCAAAGGTGGTTATAATCATTAAGAAGTGACTCAGCAAAGACTGGCTTATCAAAGTGAGACTCCTCAACAATTGGTATAGGATTGAAAGGTGATTAATCATAGGTTGACTTATCACAAGTGGTTATTTCAATAAAAAAACATCTTAGATTGGTTGGTTCTCGTGGCCTTGGTTTCTAATGAGTTAGAAAATACCAGTTTTGAACACAAATTGGTCTTAAAATGATTAGATCGGTTGAGGTTTAGATGGGATTGGTACTAGATGGGGAATGGCCTATGGTTGGATAATGGCAGGGCATCAAGGAGAATGATTGATCACATGATCCAAAGGGTGAAGTCTTGAAATGGTAATGGCAGGGCAGTGTGGAGCTTGATTTATCGCACATATTAGAGGACTTTATCCTAGAATGATGAAGGGGCATTATGGAGCTTGATTGCTCACACAAGATAAAGGATGAGGTCCCAAAAGGACAAGTTTAGGGTTTTGTGGAGCATGGTTTCTTGCACAAGCCAAAGGATGAGGTCTTGGTATAGAAATGGTATGGCATTGTGGTCTTAGAATATAAATGGTATGATGTGGTAGAGCCTGATTACTCGCATAAGCCAAAGAATCCAAGTCCTCCTCATAAACCATATCATTCCAGTTGGTAACTTGATTTAGAGTTTGTGGATTTTGACTATGGTCCCCATATGGAGTATTATAGGGAGAATAATAAAACTCCTTAGAAAATTTATCTCTGTAGGGGTTTCTAGTGGGATTTTGTGTGACCATTCTATCATAATTTGGATTGTATGTGACTCCACCATAAGTGTAGCTAGACATATCTGCATAAATGATGAAAGCTCCAAAATAAAAAAAAGCTTAGAGTTTTGTAAACTCTAAAAAACTATGTCCAAAGGACAAATGGTTCAAACTTGGTCTAACTTGGTCAAAGGTGGAGCTGTATCTCCAAACAATGGTTTGATAATGAAGCTGTATCTCCAAAATAGTTTGTGATAAAACTTGGCATAAAATAGTCTAACATCAAATTTCATACACACAAAAGGTCAAGCATTTGAATAAAAAATGGCATGTCAAAGTCTAGGTCAAAGTGTTCAAAACAAAGTCTAAACTAGGAAAGGGAAAAGAGTCACTAGGTCTATTGTCCAAATGTGGAGTCAAAAGATAGGATTAAACAGGTTGTGCTAGGACTTTTATCCAAATGGCATCAAAATCTAGGCTTGAAACAAAGGTATGACATGAATTGATTTAATCTAACAAGTTTGGAAATAACTTTGACGTAAACCCAACACACTAAATCAAACATAAACATGATTAGTTGGCATAATCCATAAGGCAAAAGGTTCTTAAAGAAAGGTTGTATTCTTACAAACAAATTCACAAACAATGATTAGGATAGGCATTGAACAAATAAACCATCAATAGTTTACAAATTTAGGTAATCGATTAACTAAACTTATGAAACCCAAAAGAGAAAGATCTATGTATCAATGCCATGAATTGAGGTCTAAACAAAAATTAATAAATTTTTGAATCCAAACTTGACAAGGTTAACTTAAAAACTCAATGTTGAAAACTAGGATTTGACCAAACAAGCTAGACAAGATTGGACAACATGATGGTGCATAAACAAGGTCCAAATGGCATATGTGATTAGTTTTGAAAGAAATAATTTTTGGCATAATGGTAAATAAGTTTTGAAATAAATTGAGCAGCTTAATGGTGTAAGCATGCTCAAATGATGTGATCAATGTTATTTTTTAAAGACCTAAAGGTTTAAACTTGATAATCATGTGGGTAGCATAACAGTACCCACCTCAAATAAGTAACACACACAAATAGTTTTAGTAAAAACTTCAAGGCACAAGTGTGGTGTAAAATGGCCAGCATAATGCCTCTTTACACAAAAGAGTGACATATAAACAAATTGGTTTTGGCATGGTTATAAACAAATAATCATATTCTAGTCTCAAAATATACCAAGCAAAAATGACCAAAATATACTAAGTATAATCATCCAAGTCCTAACAAGGATATGTAAATGTGGGGTTAACTAAACTAATTGGTTTTTGATCATTATAGATGGATCAATTACACAATGACTTTCATGTCACAATGCAAAATAAAATGCACATAATTGGGTGTCTACAACACTAGGCTTGTTACAAAAAGGTCTTATCCCTTGTTCAACCACTACATCCATCACTTGCTTAGTGTAGTGTGATGTCAAAAGTGCAGATATGTCTTGAAAGCAACTCCAACACTAAAAGGTGGTTTAACCACTCAAACCTCTGATCCTAGTAGGAGTGGTAGAAGTTAGTGCCAGGAGATGAAACTCAGGTCAAAGATTCCCTAAATAACTTATCAGGGGTAATGAAGTTCCCCTCTTGGAATGACTAATTAGAAAGATTTTAGGGTCATTTCAAGATCACCCAAACTATTTCAAGTTTTTCGGGAGTGCTTTAGATGACATTCTTTCTATTCCTTGGACTCGGCTCAAATTTGTGATGAGATGGTGCTTTTATCCCAAAAGTTCCCTAAAGGAGATGGATGGGAAAGCATACACACACGTCTATTTTGGCTAAAACAATCAAAACCTAAGTTTGTTTTAAGCCCAAATTAAAGATTTAAGACTTAGCCTAGATTCATGATTAAAACACCAAATTTAAAAAGTTGCAAGCATTATGATGTGTTTTAAGCACTAAATGAAATGTATCTAAGACTTAGCCAAATCTTAGGTTCATTTTAAGCACTAATTCAAAGGTGTTAAATTAAGCATGTTCATTTTAAACCCAAATGAAAGTGTGTTTGGTTAGTCTAAAGCATTCAAAGAAACTTCCAAACTACCCCCTCAACCTATAAAAACACAATTGTAAGGGCCTACTTTGAAGGACTTAAGAGTTTGAGCAAACAACATTTAAAACTTTGACTCTCTATTGTAAGCCTATTATTACACTATTAGTATCATTATTTTCCCTACAAAATCACAATTTTAGATAATAATGTCATTTTTTTAAGATAGTTCATTAAAAAAAACACAATATCATTATTTTAAATGAAATCACTGGCTAAATCAATGATATCGTTGCCAAGGAAACAATATCGCTATTTCAAATGAAATCACTGGTCAAATCAATGATATCACTCCTCAAGAAATAATATCACTATTTTGGTCAACAATATCACTATTACTAGACAAAAAAACACAAAATCACCATTTAGATGATAAAATTGCTGCCTAAATTAATAATATCACTATTTTATGAAATTATTGCCTAGAATGATGATATCATTATTTTATGAAATCATCATTTTTGGAAAATAAAATCATTAATTTTGTTGAAAAAATCATTGCTCCAGTCTACAAAATTATTTTTGAACAAAAAATGATTTCATTAAAAAATCTCAACTATGTGAGCAATGATATGGCAACATAGAGCAAAACTGTGACACTCAAGAACAAAAATGCAATTTACCAAAAAATAGACTTTTAATCTAAAATTTCACTCTTTTTGGCCTCCAACTCCAAGATATTGCATGGAAAATATTAGTAGGTTGCTCGAAAGAGCTTTGTGACCAAATTTGTGGGGCTAGGATCCCACCAGGTGTGCCATTATGTGAACTATAAATTTGATTCAAGAGAGGATGGTTAGTATCATGTTAGTTTCAAAATGAAATCAAAATGAGATAAACACACTAGCATAACATCTCTAGGCCTAGTTACTAGGGGGAACTTAGTTAACAAGACTAGAATGAAAAACACAACTAAAATGAAAAATAAACCTTCTTTTGCCTTCCTTGGATGCTCCAAACAGCTTGTTGGAGTGGCTTGCTCAGCTTTGTGCTCATGAAGTCTATATCAATGAAGTGTGGCTATCTCCATCTCTCCTTGGCACCATGTTTGTCTTTGTGTCTTGGCTCAATATTTGGGCATTATAACACTAAAATGTAATGATTTTGAATGCATTTGGTCATTATAACTTTGGTTTATGAGAGCTTCTAATTCAATAGGCAAGACCTCCTATTTATAGTTTTTTGGAATGGTTTCAAGATCAACCATGACCATCCATCTCAAGATTGAGATGTATGGCCATGAATAAATATAATTATGAAATTCAATCTACAACTATCCCCATTAATATTTGGGATATAGGGGCATTTAATATGCATGGAGGGTCTTAATGAGGCATGGGAGGGGTTAACCATGATATTTTATGTATTTTAGGCCTAGGGATGTCTTCCCAAGAAATGATGTCACCTAATGATGTTGATAATCAATATTCATTTTCAAAAATAAATTTATTCAAAAAGTTCCATATAATTATTAATTAGGCTCATGATTTGGTTTAATTAGATCTTAAGCATGATTAAGCACTTTGATGCAAACTTTAGCTCTTTGCGTACAAATTAATCAAATTGGCCAAAATGTCATGTTATTACCTTGAAATTTGATTGGATTAGAACTAAGGTGCAATGTTAGATGTATTGGATCTATTATCCCATTTAGGATGTTGTCAACACAAAATAATAAATGCACATCTCATGCAAGATATTTGACAGAAAAGAGCAATCCAGGGCACCCAGGTGTAAAATTAGCATTTTGACTCAAAATGATCTGAACAAAGTTAGTTGGCCCATAAAATGCATTGCCCCATATAGGGATACTTTGGAAAAAATTGACACTTGAATATGTCAGTTTCAAAGCTTTTAATATGTTTTAGTGTTTTAAGGCCAAATTGTGCATTTTGGTGGAAATGAGTCAAAAGCTTGGTTGAAGGTTATTAGCATCTAGATTTAGGTGTCTATAGTTATGAGACCCCACAACCAAGCTATCAATGTACTTGGAGGGATACCACATTTGGCTTCAAAAGTCCTTATGGATATATAGACACCGAAATCGTGTCTAACAGCCTTGTTCATTCCCCCCTTGGTCCATTCCTAACCCATTCTTAACCCATACAATTACTAATTTAAAATAATAAACTTATTTTGAATTAATAACCCCCCTCCTTTGACACATCACCCATGACACCTCACCTAAGACACCTCGCCTTGGACTATTTCCCACCCTATGACTCACCCAAGACCTATTCTTACTCCTTTCCAACCGCCTAACTAACTCTCGTGCGTATTTAGCCTAACCTTTGACAAATCTCCAACGAATTATGCACCTGGCGGATGTAAAATTGGCTCGCTAGGCCTTTTACTCATTCTGCACCCGCCGACGTCAGTCAACTGTCGACCGACGCTGGTGGGATCACCGATGTCAATTTACTTAAACTGGCTTCTGACCTTTTTCTTGGGTAATCACAAATTCTAATCGTGAATCACAAATCACAAATTCTGAATCTCGGGAGCTAATCATGAATCCTTCAATCTTCAGTCTTCGACCATCTACCAATCTGCCAATCTCTCAGTCAGGCCTCTCACTCTCTTCCTCAGGTGCAGCAATAGGAATTCTGCCTTCAACAACTCCATCAGCAATAGGTCCTTCACACAAGCTACATCAACAACAGGTACAGGGATCAGCAGCATTCCTTTAGCCAGCCACAGGTAAGTATATTGTCTATGTTTTCTTTGTCTTTTCTAGTCATTTACTTCTAAGTATTATGAATTAGATTCAACACTTCCTATCCCCAGACCAGACCAAACCCGAATCCTTATTTCCCTATTTCCCTATTGGCCTCCTCTACCCATCTGTCCATTTGACATTCTGTCCATTTGACTCTCCTGTATCTCTGCACAGACCATTAACCAAAACCTAACCTTCAGACTACTTCAAAACCATATTCTCAGACCTTTAGGTAGACCCAGACCATTCTACATGACCAAACCCTGTCCACGGACCACAGACCTAACCAGACCCCGTCCAAGCCTACTGCCCCGACTGACGCCGGCCACTACCCCAACCGACGTTGGCAGACTAACCGACGTCAGCAGACCTCAACAACTAACGTCGGTAGGACCACCGACACCGGTGACTGTGACCAGTCTGATAGCATCTTTGAGGTAACCCTTTTGCTTCCATTTTCCTTTTCAGTCTTTTATCATTTCAGTATTTTAACATTCTACTATTTATCAGACACTTCTTTTTATTGACTAGTGGGTTGATATCCCTTAAGGAAGTCTTCATACTTCTGGGATCAAGCTTTCGCTTGGCAACCCACCATCTATCCATCTAACGCCTTCTTTTGTCCAAGTCTCTTTTCTTTGCAGGTGTCATTCCTCCACAGCCAAAGGGGAGTTCTCACAGCGTCTAGATTACGGTGCACACAACTACATCCAAGTACACACAAGCCTCAGACCATTTCCTTAAGTTTCTTCATTTTCTCTCTTTGAATGTAGAAAGCAAATTTAGCATAGAAACATTCTGGCACGCCTGGTGGGACCCTTAGGGCCTTCCTTGGGTTCCTTTCCTTCTTTTTTCATTTAGGTGCATTAGGTTTCTCCCTCTTCACCTCTTTCTTCTTTTCTAAAAGACATCATAAGCAGGAATAAAAAGAACTTTTTCTTTCTTTTCTTGCATTTCTAGACTAGTCTAAAATCATTTCCTTCAACCCTTTCTCAACTTGTTTTCATTCCAACTTAACATTTTGACTTGGGCTTAAAACTTATTGCATTGCATTTCTGCTTGTGCTTGCATTTCTTAGTCCACACTTAGTAATTAACAAACCGCATATTGAATTAATCTAGTCCACTTCATGTTACACAACCTAAACCACTTGCACTAAATCAAACATCAAACTTACCTGAGACAAGGCCCGACTAGGATTTCATCCCCCAGCGGATACCTTACCCGTCTCAGTGATCCTACTTGGATTTCATCACCAAGGGGAAAGCCCACTCTATTCTCTGGCAGAGTCTAATCTCTAGGGAAAGTATATTTTGGCTAAGCGGGCCCAGCTTATCACTGGACTCGTGAAGTGAGGGGAGCTTGCTCCTTAGCACCAGGCCATGTACGGAACCTAACATAGACTTTTGAGTGCCTAAACAAAAACCTGAAACCATCCATAGACTACCTCTTCTAGGACCCTTCTACCAGCCAACCTCCCAAACATATCTTTAAGGCATAAGCCACAGGATTCTAAAAAGTTGATTCTTAGGATTTAATGCTTAGGGCCTGTCTATCTCTATCTCTATTTTTCTGTTCCTATCTGGTTTTTTGAGCTAGTGAGGATGTTCTTCTTCCTTTTTTCCAAGAATCTTCAAGTTTTCTGAGTATCTAGAAACCAAGTCACCAGCTTCAGCTTTACCACTGACATCGGTCACCTTACTTCACCAGCATCAGTTATCTGACCAACGTTGGCCATTTTTTCTCACCGACTTCAGTTTTTCAACCGACGTCGGTCACTGTCACAGTGCTTTTTTCCAAAACAGCAACTTAAAACCCGACCGCTTTTTTTGCCAAAACCTCATTCTGAGTTTATGAAACTAAAAAAACATAGTTTCTAGAACCTGATCCTCTTCTTGACCACGCTCCCTCGTCTCTAACCAGTCCTATCATGGAGTTCCACTTGGAGACTAAAAGAACTCCTACAGGACCAACCCCAACTCAAACTCCCATCATCCCTGAAGGGGACCAAGATTTCAAAATATTCTTGGACCTCAACGTCACAGCCCTCCAAAACTATCTTGCAAGAAACCCAATGCGAGACCTTTCAGGTGAAGTGGCGATGACATTGACACCATTCACTACCCAACCTTTTATGACCCAGCCTTTTGCCTCAACCATTAACCCGACCATGGCCAATACGCAAATTTTTGCCTCCACATCTATTTTTAGACCAACCTCCATCAGGGTTCCATTACCCCCTCAACCACATGCAATTCAACCAAGTTCTACATCATACCAAAACTTGATTGTCTCGACCCCTCACACTCTTGCACCCATATATGCAGGAGTGCCTACCTCCCCTTTTGTCCATACCACCACACAACCACCTTTGGCGATATCTAGTCAGCCTATGCCTTCAATCTTCATGACCCAACCACACTTGGCCTCTACATTTATCCCTACGACTAGTCATCCATACGTTGCGCCCCTACAACCACAACCGATTACGTCGTATGCCTCCTCTAGCCTCTTTCAAGCACCCTACAACCTAGGGTGCACCCCATCTACCAATCCATTAACAGATGTCATCAAAATGTTGATGGATAAAATGTCCAGTCTCGAGACCTCTATCTCTGGTTCACGCAATGCTCTCTCGTATGAGCAAATTTGCAACGAGCCCATCCATCCTTCCGTCCCTATCTGACCATACCCCAACCAATGGGAGCTTCCTAAATTTACTCGCTTCCAGAGTAAGGAGGACCCACAACAACATCTGCGGGCATTCAGACATGCCTGCTATCTTATAGCGCATGATGATGCGTTACTTTTACGCACGTTCCCTATGTCCCTTTCTGGCCCTGCCCTTGACTGGTATAGCTCTCTTGCCAGACATTCTATCTTTTCATTCATTCAACTTGTCCAATTATTTCTCAACCATTTTTCTATCAACATCACCAAACAAGTCTCAATCACAGACCTCTACTCCATCAGGCAATTCGACAACGAATCAATAGTCGATTTTGTTGCTTGTTGGAGAGGCTTGATTAACCAGCTCTCTTTTTCCTTGCCTCAACCTGAGCTCATCGAGCTCTTTTCTCGAGCATGTGCTAGCCACATCTCTTCTACCTTACGGATTTAGACATTCTGCACTTTTGACGAAGCTTTCACCATGGCTTGAAAGCTTGAACTCCGCACCATTGAAGAGGATAAGTCAAATTGCGTAATACCAATGCAAAAACCAATGACCCTTCTTCTTCCAGACCTTCTTCTTCTGCCAACTCCAAACCCAAAGGAGTGGCCAACACTATGGTCATTAGATCACCATCCTCAATGATAACTAATTACTCTCAACCTTCTACATCTCCAAGCATCACCAAACAATTCCAACAATAGTACATCCAGCATTCATACACTCTGCTTGGAGAATCATACGCTTCCGTTTTGGAAAAACTTGTCAAGTAGGGGGTCCTCAATCTCCCTCCAATCTGACCACCTCAATTCAACCCTTCAAAAGCCAACCCTACATGGTATAGGGAGGCCGACTTCTGTCACTTTCACCGCATCCATGGCCATGACATCGACAATGGCCGAACTTTCAAGAACATCATCCAAGACATGATCGACAAGGGGGATCTTATTTTAGATAACTCAAACACCCCACCTAACCAACACATTAACATTTTCAAACAACCATTCCCGAACCATCCTCTTACTCAAAACAATGTCCAAACCATGATTAATGACCCCCAAGACCATAATATTCACACAATCAACACTATCTTGCCCCTTGTCCCTGACCAACCTCCTCTATCACAGGATGAAGAACTTTCTTCTCCTATTAGTCCTCCATCTACCTCTCTTATACTGGAGGATGCCTTGACCATGCCAATGCCATTAGCCCTACCTTCATCCAAAGACCCTACCTTGCCTACTCCTCAAGCACAAATAGAAGGCACCATCATCCCTGCCTTCTACTCTCTTGAGGAGCCGCACTCTCTTATTTCTTCTCCACCAGGAGAAGAACCAGTCTCTTCACCTATTTTGACTGAGGAAGACCCAGTCACGGTTTCCTCTTACCTTTTGCCTGAGATTGCTACATCTCACTCACCTCCGTCCACATCTGAACCCAAACCCGCATCTAACCTCTCCTTGCATAAAGGTGGCCCTCAACCCAAACCAAAGAAGGCCACTAAACCACATCGGAGAACTCCTCCCCCACCTTCCTCATTACCTTCAATCTTGGGCCCGCATTTGTCCACTTTAATAGGAGTTCTTCCTACTCCCATACTTCACAGAGGCAAGTCACCTCCATTACTCCCTCAACCCCTCAGACATATATCTCCTCCAAACTATCGACCAATGCCTCTTATGCCTCTCAAACCAAATCCATCAACCCCCCACTACAACAAAACATCCAGACCCGTTAGCAGGTTCTTATGCCTTACTGTTACGGCAATTGTTGCAGTCCTCTTGCATCAATCTCCCACCTCTTAAACCATATCAATTTCTCAGACCAAAACTACCCTGGTTCGACGACACTCACATTTGTGCATATCATCGCATGCCTGGGCACGACACTGAGCATTGTTGTGCCCTCAAGGTTGTTGTTCGCCAATGTCTGGAAAATGACACCCTTCTTCTCAACCACATCATCAATAAACCTTCAACACTGCCCCATTCATCAACTCTCAGATCAAGGCCATCTTGGTTCGACAACTCTAAATTTTGCCACTATCATCACACTCTAGGACATGACACTGAGCGTTGTTGCGCTCTCAAAGCTGTCATTCATCAACACTAGAAAAAGGATACCCTTCTCATCAAGGATCCTCTCGACCTCCTCCTCGACAAATTATCAACACCGACCCATGCCTCTCAAACCTCATCACCTAAATCAGGATCTCCACGACAGACTATGGTCCCTTTGCCACCTTTAACCCCCTTATTCGACATCAACACAGTCCATCTGACCACTAAGCCTCAACCGACCTTGACCAATCTATCCAACATTCTCCTTAAGTGACTGGGGGAATCCAACCTTATCCTGACCTCGACCAAACATTCAACCAAACCTTCGACCAGACATTTGACCAAACTTCGACCACACATAGTCCAACCATCAATCAACCTTCTTATGATGACCCCGACCAACATCAACCAAACCTCGACCAAACTTCAATCATCAAACATCAACCAACCAAACAACCTATCACTTCTTCAAACCGTCATCAATCATCGTGACCAATCTCGAAGAGGCAAATGGGGCAAATTTGCTCCTAATTGACTCAAACCTTTTATCATAAATGCACTAGCATGGCCCAGGAACTTATCAGAACTTGAGCCCCCTTTTTATGCCTTGCATCTTTTACCATTCTTCTATTTATCAAGTATTCATCACTTGACGTTTTACTTGAGCTCATCCCTTGAGCAACCCCGTCCTCTTAATTACTATTCCTTTCAACCTTATTCCCCTAAATAAGTCCTATCAACCCTTTTTGTCAAGTAGTAATGCTTTATCCTAATAAACAGGAACCCTTAAACCTCTACAGGCTCGTCCATGGCAAACTTCAGTCAACATATATCAAAAATTTCAATACCTATCATATCAAAGGTCATAAAACTCTCTAAGTGTAGACTGCTCCCTTGAAGGATAGCTACACAATTGCTATATTACTAGACTGCTCCCTTGAAGGACATTTAGGCCAACATATCAAATATTTAAAGCAAAATATAGACCACTCCCTCGAAGGATGGCTATGACTAACTATTGCTACAGACAGCACCTCTTTTTGAAGCTTCTCGCATTGATCAACTTCACAACATGACCACCAAAGCAAACAACATCCCTATGTGGACTTCCCGCATCGATCAGTTCACCGTCAAAAAAAAAAAAGACTGACAAGCTATCACGCCATGGACAGGCCTATAGTCATTCTTGGGTCACCTATAAAAGGGGCAAGGTTATTCCTGCCACAAATGGGTTACCCCCTCCTCTCCTACTTATCACCCCAACATACTCAAGGGACTTCAAGCTCACCTAACATCAAGTGATTCGATTACTTCTCTAGCACAACACTGGTCCATGACGTAATGCATAAACGAGGCTTTCGTTCTAACAACCCCCATCCATGCCATCATTCTGGTCCTTGTCAATGAAAGAGCAATTCGCCTTTCACTTATCTTTCACACTTTGGTCATATTCAACCAAGCCTTTTTTGCCAACCCAAACATTCTCAAACTGACATCATGACATCATCATCATCCTAGTCCAGTTCACATAGTATCTATGGCCACCAATACACATGGAAATTATCGACCCAATACAATTTATGTTAAGCATAAACCAATACTTGCTGAAACATAAATAGACCTCAATTCATTTTTAGCATACATCCATCACGAATATGGAAAATTGCTAGGGATGAAAGACCACTAATCAATGTTGCAGAATACACCATATGGAAAAGGCTATAACATCTTCCTCTCCTCATCATTTCGACCTTGACCTTGACCAAGACCAGCCTATCGACCTCTTTGACCCTCTTTTCGAACAACATTGGCCTGAGGCCCTAACGATAGGGGCTATGTAGGCATCACTCAGTTGACATGGGGTCTTATGGGGTTAGCTCGGCCATTCCTTCATCGCATTTCTTCCATCACATTCTTGTGTCACCTGCCAATCACATCACAAACAATCACATATTTTCATAATCATTAACATTAATCATTTTCATCCATATCATTAATCATTAATCTTAATCATACATCCATCATCATATAAACACCATAATCTCAGCATCATAATCCTAAACATATATCAAATCAAAATAACATACAAACACATCCACAATATTTTTCATAAACACATCCATGATCAAATATCTCATCATATATATATATATATATATAGTTTTTACAATGACACAATCTGTGTCTCTATCTCTCTCTCTCAACAAAATATATATACATCTCGCATCATCGGCTCGCAGGCTGGTATATACATAGTAGCAAGGTCTGCCCTCAAGGCTGTGGCTGTGGTGGTGGCGGTGGTGGCCTAGAAGATGTTGTATCATCTCCCCCTCTGATCTGTGCCTCCTGCATGACTCAGTAGCAGTCGTTCGTGACCTAGACTGCTACCTACTCTGCTCTGCCCTCATATCAGAGTACCATTGTATTTGAGGAAACCCCCTAATGGCTCCCTCATAATACGCGATCTCATCCAACGCATTATGGTATCTAACTATAGATACCATCTGTGGTGGACCCATTTGACCTACAGTTGTGCCCTACACTGAACCCTGTAGCTGTGAGAATGCTGGCTGCACTGACACTGACTGTGTGGGCTCCTGAGCTGGCTACTGAGGTGGATGCTGCATCGGGTCCTGCCCCCCAAAAACCTATCCTACCACTGCCTGTGCTTGGGCTATGATGAGCTATCCCTGTAGCAATGTGACCTGACCCATCAACACTGTCACTCAACTCCTCATCTCTGTCAGCTGCCCTGTAACCCCTGCCAGCTGTCCTTGCAAAACTGTGACCTGGGCTTGTGTCGCGTCCCTCTCCTACCGCGCGATGTCCCTCTCCTCATGGGTTGTATCCCGCTCCCTGGTAATGGCCTATGGATCTAGCTGCGGCTCTACCTATAAACCTGTGTACTGCCCTACCCACCACACCGTGTAGGCCTCTATACAACCTGGGTCAGCCACCCCAGGTCCTGTTGGCAACTCCTCAAAATTTGGGCCCTCTGTCTCCTCTGGTAGTGGGAGCGGTGCCTCAATGTCATCCCATTTGTACAGTGGGCATGTGGGAGGTATGTCCTGTAGCAGCCCATACTGGTGCTGCACTCTCTCTGCTGGCACTCTCTCGAGCTCACCGGCTCACCTATCCCTGACCCATCTCAGGCTCTGCACACCAACCAACTGCTCTCCCTAGTCTCTGAATGTTGGATAAACCAAGTATGGTCTCCAGATGATGTCTACAGGAATCAAGGCCTCCAGTACCCCTCTATAGTGGTCAATGTCTCTGACCACTCCGTCTACCTACATTTGTGCCATCACCTTGTGCCACCACTTGAATCTGACCCTGAAGCTAGCCAAAATCGCCACTAGGAGGCCAAGAGGACGGGTAACCACTATATGCTCATATGCCCAACAATGTAGCAGGTGGCCCACACACAAGTTGTATCGTTGTTGCTGACTAATACCCCATAGCTCTCTATATACTTGGGCCAAAAAGATAGGCACCCAAGCAAACATTGTCTGCTACTCTATCATTTCAAGCAAAACTCTGGTCATAGCGACTGGAAACCTGCCACCCTTTGCATCTGGCAACACGTACACTGTGATGCCTATCATCATCAACATCGCTAGCCGATGTGCGTCCTCATCTATAGCGTATAAAGGCTCATACGCAAAACTCGCTGAGTGGTAGCTTGTCTCAGTGATGTGCTCTCCAAACAGTGTAACCATATGAATATCATGTGCCTCTCTTGAGCACGCATAAAGGTCTGCTCTATGTACTGGCAGCTATAAAATTTGGTACACATCCTCGCCTGTGACCGTCATCTCTCCCATGGGCAGATGGAAAGTGTTGGTGGAATGATCCCACCGCTCGATCAGCACCACCATCAATCTCACATCCCACGCCACTCTGCAGTAGCATCACAGCCTGTCGAGTCCAACTGCGCTCATCTGCACCCACTCATCAACTGTCACCCCTTTGCACATCTGCATCAGCAATGTCGAGGGTGATCCCGTAACATCAAAGTCAGCCTCACCTGCATCCACCCAAGTCAATCTCATGTTAAAAATTTTCCCTCTTTCACTATCTATTCCTGACCCAACACCCGAGAAGCCCTTGGTGTAGCTTCGACCCCTCGACTTAAACATTTTTCATCCCTCTTTTGACCAGGTAGCCAATCAACATCAGTTAGCGTGTCAGCAATGGTACTCACCTAATCGACGTCGATCACTTAGTGACCGACGTCAGCAGGTTAGTGACCGATGTCGGTAATTGGTCAGCTGACGCCGGTGAACCCATCGATGTCAGTGACTGGTTCGGCCCTAGGGCCGAACGGGGTGAGCCCTAAAATTAGGGCTTCCCCTTTCAAACCCCCTTTTAAACCCCCCAAATTCCTCCTAGAAGACTCCTAACCTCTCCTAGACCTATTCCCCACCCTCCTAGCTACCCTCCCCCCTCGATTTCTACCTAAAACAATCAAAAATTCAAAAATCAAATCAAATTCAAACAATAACCAAATAGGGTTCAGAGACCCTCCTACCTCATCCCGGCATCGTTGGCGTGGTGGCACGATGGGTGCCACTGGTGGTGGACCTCTCGCTGGTCCTCTGCTGCCCTCTACCATCTCGTCAGTGCCCAAATCTCTACGAACTCTTGCTGGCCCACAGTTGACTCTTCAACCTCCAATCCAACTCCAATCCACTCCCTCTCTCCACCAATCTCACTCTGCCACCTCACATCACTAATTCACTCACTACCAGTCACTTTCACTCCTAAAATCTAGAGCACCTTTTTTCTCTCAGTCAAATAATCACAAATGACTTTTGGTGGGCCGCCAATCTAGTTTTGTCAGATTTGGCAGGCCGCCAATGTCGGCATCAGCGTACCCTAATCCACCGACGTCGGCCGACCTCTGTCAACATCAACCATTTTTGGCTATCGACGTCAATTTTTATCACTAATGTCGGCAACCTTCCAACCTCTTTTTTTAATCACATTGCCCCAAAATCATGTCCCCAATCAGTCAGCCCTCCAGTACACATCATTTTGGCCCCTTGGGGCACACTTGAGATCACTTTTGCCTCCGTCCATCGACCACCAGACCTTGGAGATCATGACCATCTCCTCTAACCGTGACTACTTCCAAAGCGATTTTGCCTTGGTTATTTTTGCATGTATGCTACCGCATGATTGGTTAGCAAAATTGTGTGCAAACTTTTGACCTTCACAAGTATAGGATCGCAAGCCAGTTGATCTGCACTACTTGTGACTTTTTCATTATTTTGGGAGCACTTTCTGAGCCTGGGATACCTGGAACACAACGACCATTGGAGCTTCAACTTTGATTGAATAACCCAATCAGTAGATGACTAAATGTTGGGGCCCAGTTATTTCAATTTTGGCACTCCTCGACCTTTTGACTGTGACATTTGACCTATCCATCTCGTGAAGTGGTATGCACACAATCACACCTTTTGCAGCATTTTCACTCACTCTTCATCCTTCTCATCCACCTTTTGTCAAATTGGCACCTGACATCAGGTTCCCTTCCCTCGACTCCCACTTTGAGGGAGAATACATCATCCATACCTCGGGGTAATCCACATCATCCCACACATGGGGCAATCAACTCTTATTTTTGTCTTGCAGTTCGTCCAAAACAACCAACAAGACAAAAAGGGGCAAATGTAGACACTGAAATCATGTCTAACAGCCTTGTTCATTCCCCCCTTGGTCCATTCCTAACCCATTCTTAACCCATATAATTACTAATTTAAAATAATAAACTTATTTTGAATTAATAACCCCCCTCCTTTGACACATCACCCATGACACCTCGCCTAGGACACCTCGCCTTGGACTATTTCCCACCCTATGACTCACCCAAGACCTATTCTTACTCCTTTCCAATCGCCTAACCAACTCTCGTGCGTATTTAGCCTAACCTTCAACAAATCTCCAATGAATTATGCACCTGGTGGATGTAGAACGGGCTCCCTGGGCCTTTTACTCGTTCTGCACCTGCTGACGTTCGTCAACTGTCGATCGACACCGGCGAGATCGCCGACGTCAGTTTACTTAAACCAGCTTCTAACCTTTTTCTTGGGTAATCACAAATTCTAATCATGAATCACAAATTCTAATCGTGAATCACGAATCACAAATTTTGAATCTCAGGAGCTAATCACGAATCCTTCAATCTTCAGTCTTCGACCATCTGCCAATCTGCCAATCTCTTAGTCAGGCCTCTCACTCTCTTCCTCAGGTGCAATAACAGGAATTCTACCTTCAACAACTCCATCAGCAACAAGTCCTTCACACAGGCTACATCAACAACAGGTATGGGGATCAGCAGCATTCCTTCAGCCAACCACAGGTAAGTATATTGTCTATGTTTTCTTTGTCTTTTCTAGTCATTTGCTTCTAAGTATTATGAATTAGATTCAGCACTTCCTATCCCCAGACTAGACCAGACCCAAATCCTTATTTCCTTGTTTCCCTATTGGCCTGCTCTACCCTTCTATCCATTTGACTCCCCTGTATCTCTGCACATACCATTAACCAAAACCAGACCTTTAGACTACCTCAAAACTAGATTCTCAGACCTTTAGACAAACCCAGACCATTCTGCACGACCAGACCCTATCCACGAACCACAAACCTGACCAGACCCCATCCAAGCCTACTACCCCGACCGACGTTGGCCACTACCCCAACCGACGTCGGTAGACTAACCGACATCGGTAGACCTCAACAACCGACGTTGGTAGGACCACCGACGCTGGCGACTGTGACCAGTTTGATAGCATCTTCTAGGTAAGCCTTTTGCTTTCATTTTCCTTTTTAGTCTTTTATCATTTCAATATTTTAACATTCTGCTATTTATCAGACACTTCTTTTTATTAACTAGTGGGTTGATATCCCTTAAGGAAGTCTTCATACTTCTGGGATCAAGCTTTCGCTTGGTAACCCACCATCTATCCATCTAACACCTTCTTTTGTCCAAGTCTCTTTTCTTTGCAGGTGTCATTCCTCCATAGCCAAAGGGGAGTTCTCACAGCATCTGGATTACGGTGTGCACGACTACATCCAGGTACACACAAGCCTCAGACCATTTCCTTAAGTTTCTTCATTTTCTCTCTTTGAATGTAGAAAGCAAATTTAGCATAGAAACAGGATAGTCCATTTTCCTCCACATCCCTTATAACTTGTTTCATGTCATTATCTATCCACTCTTTTATGAAGGAAACTTTCTTTGATGTACCAGCATTATTTCCATTAATTTTAACATTCTGCTTAATAAATTTTGATGGATTGGGTAGAGGCTCTTCAAGTGGATTTGACACAATTTATTCTATTGGTTTCATAGCATCATTATTCTCCTCAGAGTTAGGTACATCAACTAATTTCACACCCCTTTTTTTGGGGTCCATACATGACTTATGCACTGGCCTCTTCCATTTCTTCTTTTGTACCATACTAATCTACAATAAGACACATTCAATAATAAACATTCATTAACAAACTAAAAGTTGAAAATCTTTACTTATGGCTAGGTAAGTGTGTAAACCTTCTAGGCTCTCTATCTATAATGAGAAACATTGAGAAATAAACATTTAGTAATAAATTTCTCATTGTACATCTATTAGTGTACAATCTAGCTGACAGTCTTTACATATGGCCAATAAGAGTATAAACCTGTCAAGATCTTATTTTGAGAGACCTTGGTCATTTTACGACTTACCTAGCCATATCGAGTTCTAGATGAAACATAGATCAACATAAAATGAGCCTCAAATGATTAGCTTTTCAATTTTTTGTGATATTTTTGGGTGAAGGTATAAAGTAATTAGGGTTACTTTAATTTGGATAGGGTGAGGAGGGTATGTTAAAGGGGATTTTTAAAATATGAATATATGTATTAATAATTTATGAGTGATTTTTTCATGCTTGGCTACTGGTTCTTTTGGGGTTAGGCAATGGTGTTTTAAGGGTTAAGTTTTGCTTGTTATAAAGTGAAGATTGATCCTATCAGCTATATTATCAATATTATCATATCCTGGAAAACTATGATGTCATTATTATTATTACTTTGATACTCATTGTCCCTATAGGTCTTCTGCTCCTATCAAAGCCCTCCCATAATTGAACAAAACATTAGTATTGTATTATATTTGGGCTTATATATGCCTGCATATATAACATCATTATAGGTAATTCCATACATAGCAAGAAATATGGGATATAAACAATTTGGCCTAGTTGAACCACAAAAAAACTACCTAATGTGTCCTAGTTTTTATAGCTTATTATATAAGTTGTATCCAATATTTTTTTCAATTAGTAGAGATAGCTCTCATAAAGCTATGCCATGAGAGCAACATGAAAAAAATCTATAGGGAGACGTTGAGTTGTATTTCACAGGCCCAATACTCACAATAGCTCACAATATGGTTTCACAATAGTCTATTTATTATTGAGCCAAGAGTTAAATTAATTATGGATCTCTGGTGTGTAAGAATTATGGTTATTTATTGAGTGCCTATGTTGAAAGTCAACTTGAAATTAGTAGTTATGTACCAATCAACTCAATTTCCCTTCACAAGAAGTGTATGTTAAAACATTTGGAATGTAATGTTTATGGTCAGTTATTGAGTGTTAGTATTAAAATTTGTGTTGATGTCAGTGGTTATATTCCTAATAACCAAATTGCCCATCATGTTGAAAGTATGTTAGCATGTCATCAGTCAAGCTGAGCTAAGAAAAATTTGGGTCCAGAGTCATCCTGTACTATTGAACTATGTCTTTCCATGGAATATATAGTGTGTATTGATCATCTCATATGACAATTTAATTTATTATGTTTCTCCATTATCTCATTTTGCATTTGTACATGATAATTTGATTCACAATAGTTTTGCATGAAAATTCCAACCAACATTCACACCAGCTAGGAAAAATGATTGGGCATATATTTAGGGAATGTATGTCTTGCCAACATGATTGTGTGGTAGCTATGGGGGTTAGTGGGATGTTTACTTGTCAAACAATAGTCCTTAAAAATTTTGTGTGCCAAAACACAATTTTATTTGAATAAAGAGTTATCAAGAGAAATGATACAAATTAAAGTTCAAAATTGTTCGATAAAAAATGTTTTTGTTGAAGGTAAAGATTCTACTAAAGTAGTCCATTGAACTTCATAGAGACTCATCGTAATTAGGTATTTTGTGGAATATAGAGCTAATAGTTATAGTAAAGATAAATTCATAGTAAAGATAAAGTCATATGGAGCTAACAGTCATAGTAGAGATATTTATTTTATACAATTTTGAAAAATAAAAAATAAATTGTCCCTTTTATTTAAAAAATAATAATGTTCATAATTTTTCTTGACTGTTTAAAAATGGAGTAATTTAGAAAGATGACTCTTTAAAAATTGTTAACTGGTGGCAATATTTTGTCTTTGAGAGGGCCAATTGCTATGAAACTTCAATTTTATTTAATAACTATTGTGTATATTGAAATTTGAGATGAAAATTCAAAAATAAATAGAGTCAGATTTATTTAAGAGAAAAGCATATTATTATAGACTGTTATTTCCAACCTAGGATTGATGCAGACTGTACTTCCCTACCAAGCTGTTTTATTGTTAGACTGTGAATCCTCTTCTACTTTATGTTGTGCTTGTATGTATATACTTTATAACTCAGAATCTGTTCTCTTTGTTGTGATGAAATAATTAGTTTGAGGAATTATAATAAAACTATTGGAGTCTCATATGCATTGTAGGTATTTATAAAGTTTATAACAAATTGGAGGGAATATTTAAATTTTGGAGGTAATATTTAAAAAAAATTGATTGTTTTGCTTGGAATTGGAGGGAATATACAAATTTTGGAGGTAATATTTAAATTTGTGTCTGAAGTATATATATATATATATAATAGTGAGCCTTACACCATTAATTTTTTGTAGGTACTGGGTTTAATGCAAAAATTGTACATAGTTGTTGAAGTAGGTAACATTGGAGGAGTTGAATGATGGGATGAAATGAATGATTTTATATTCAATAGAATTTAAAAGTTGCACACTTTGTTCCAATAGTTAAACAGATTTCGATATATGTGTATAAAAATTTATGAGTTTATATTTACATTAGCACTTTATCAATGAATATTGACACCTAATTTTTTTATTATGTCACTTTATTTGAATAGTAAAACACATATTTTTGATTTGTTTTGTTTCAAAATATATTCAATTTTGAGTTTTATATATTGTTAGATACATGTATTATTGTCAAATGTCAATGTCCTAAAAGAAATAGTTAAATGTGTTTACCTTTAGATAAAAATAAAATAATTATTGGAGAAAATATGTACAACTGTTGGGACCTAGTTGAACATTTAGTTGTTCCACCATTGGAACATGTTCAGCGATTGGGACCTTTCTCATATATATATATATATATATATATATATATATATATATATGAGTTTTCTTTAATTTTTTTTTTTAAAGAATTTAGTGGGGATTGGAAATTTTGACAGATTTCTATGTTAAAAGGTACTATTTTTTTAATAAAATACCCTTATTTTTAAGAAGTATAATAATAACCATATTTTGAGTCAAAGCTTGTTTGTAATTTAAAATTTAATTCTAAATGAAATCTAATAAATAAATTATTTTTAAATTTTTTGATATATTCATTAATTATTAATGTTGATGTTATTTATAAAAGAAAGAATAATTTTAAATTATATACAAAATATACTTACAAAAAATCATTTTTCAAATAACAAACAATAGAAAATTAAATACATCAAAAGTATTTTTAAAACACAAAAAAAAATAACATAAAGTAATGCAATTAAAAAAAATTAATAGTCAACATCACCAATTTGTATTAGAAATAAATGGATTACATTTAAATGCAACACAAAAATGTAATTATTTTAATTAAATACAATGTATACAAAAAATTAATTTTGTTTAATCAATATTTCAGAATATATTAACTAGGTATTTACATAGAGTTGGAGATATAATTTGAATATTATGAGATTTGGTGACAACCATTAGAATATGTTTGTATAAATGTGCACCTTGAAGTGACAGTGGCCATGCATAGAAATATTAAAGTGATTGAAGATTGGTGTATAGATCATCATGGGAATTGCAAATAAATGTACAAAGCATCGTGCATTGTCTTAATAGATGACTAAAACACTTTGAAAGTGATTTCATTAATATGTCTGTCTAGTTTGGATCTTCACTTCCTTCACTCGAAATAATGCATTAGGACACATTTAACCTACAAAACATAGATTCTTCTCCTTGCCCTAGATTGACAATAGTATATGAAACTAAAGAAAAAAATAAATGTTTTGGGTCATGTGCTACAAGTTCATTGGGGTTTAAATCACTAGGTAATTAGTGCACTCGTAAAGAATAAAAATATGTCAAAAAATAGAAAATTACGTAATTGTAAATAATTTTAATGATAAAGAAAAACTTGGGTTATGTGCCAAAATTATTGGGAAACATTTCAACTTTGAATGGATTTTTGCAATGGTAAATTATGTTTAAGGTTGGTGTTATTCAAGGTTGTTTATGTATGCACTAGTTGTGCAATGTGTTGTTGATTATGCATGATGATTTCATAGGCTTGCATGGAGATTATCTATGGTAGTTGTACAAGATTACCAACATGTAAGAATGGTGGGATAGATGTGTAGGTTTATCTGTGTAGTATCATCTCACTATGAAAGGTTACAAAGTTGAGCACAATGATTAAGTTGCAGTAAGGTGTTGCAAGGTGTTGTGTAACATGTCAAGAAATGGAGGTAAACTAAAGGTGTTATCATACACTTGTTTGGTGTATCTATCAAACTAGAGGTATGTGTGCAACATATTAATAATACTCTAACATAAAGATATTGAGGAGTATTACATTGATTAGTTTGGTTAGTATAAGGTGTGATTACATATTCCCATGGTGCACAAACATTACAAAGTGGATGCAAGATGTAGGCACGATACTTATTATAAAGTTGATGTATAGTTATAGGTGGTTAGTTGTGGTATGCATGATGTAAGTAATTGTATTAGTAGTGTGTGGATTTCAATATACAATAAAATATTGTATGAAGGCTATAGAACCTTGCAACTTGTAACATTATAAAATGGTCTTAATTTATGTTATACTCAAGAAGGCTAACACGTCAGATTTTTTTACCCGAAAGGGTTTTCTAAGGGAAATATTGCATGTTCCATATGCTTGTTATTTACCTTAATGTTTAATACTTTTTTGGCATATCTCTCCTCTATATTATTTTATCATGCATAGGCATTATCCCCAACATTTGGTAACGAAACTTGGTTATTAATTTTTTAGTGGTTGAAATACCATGCAATAAATAACTAATTAATTGGAAGTTCTTCATGGAAGAATCTTGTGCAAAGAAAATGATTAGAAACACAAGAACTATGAAATTCAATAGTCAAAATTTGGAGTATCTCTCGGTAGATAGAGATCAATGGGTTGTTGTAGCAGACTTAACATCCATGAGAATGAAACTAGAAGAATGGGAGAAAGTTTATAGGAAAGCTAGAATCTCTATCAGGGTATGTTTGTCAGATTCAATGCTATTGAGTGTTTCAATTGAAAATACTATGAATTTTCTTTGGGATAAGTTAGGAACATTATACTAGGCCAAGTCGCTAGTAAAAACACTTTATTATGAGAGAAGTTGTATTCATTGTAAATGAATGATGGTGAATCAATTATAAAACATCTAAATGCCTTAAACATTGTGTTGTTAAGTTAGTTATTATTTATGGATGTCAAAATGGATGATGAAGAAAGTTGTATCATGTTGTTGTTCTCTTTTCTAGAATTAGGGAATAATCTAGTAATGGATATCACTAGTACTATATTGGAGTTAAAAGTGGAAAATGTAGTCCTAGATCTGTTATTAGAGGAGATGAGGTACAAGTTTATGGAAAAATATCAGACAAATGATACCTTGTCTATGCAAGGTCACTCCCAAGAAAGAGGCAATCGAAATCCTAAGGACATGTGTTCAAAGTGTAGTGGTAGAATTAAGACTCTATATAGATCCTAAAAAAAGTGCTCAAACTATAACATGTCATGGAATTTGAGAAAATATTATAAAGTGAGAAATGTGGAAACTATCAAACCACCAGATGGTGAGCAATCCTCAAGTGAAAAGGTATCTAGTGATGGAGATGGAGATGTATATCCCATAGCCTCAAGTTTGCATGCATATAATGATGCATGGTTGATTGATTCAGGGGCCTCTTATGAGGGAGTGGTTCTATTAATATGAATAATATGATGGTGGTGATGTATTTATGGGAGACAACTCAATATACATGATCATGGGTAGAGGAAGAGTAAAGATGAAGTTTAGACATATGAGGATCAATAATCTCCCTAGGGTTTTGCACATTCTTGGACTTATGAGGAATATAATATCTTTGATAAAAATGAATGATGCTCATGTCTAAGTCTCATTCAATAGAGATGGGTGAAAATGGTGCATGGAGCCATGGTGTTAGAAAGGGGTGTGTTCATGGGTACTCTATTTAAGCTTGATGTGAGTATAATAAGTGGCCTATGTAACAACTTTATTGTTTTAGAATCCAAGGCTGATTTAGGAAGGTGCACATTTCTTCTGGTGGAGAAGACAATGTTATGGGACTAGAGACTAGGCCATATTGGTGAATAATGTCTAAACATGAGGTAAAATAAAGATATTGAGAAAGGGATGGATAGTTGTCTCATTGGATTTTCATTCTACATTATTGTTATCTATTAATGATGATGAAAAACCCAATATAATAAAGGAATCTCTTGGATGCCATGAGATTAAGTCTTAAAAGAGGCAAAAATGGAGTCTCTATAAAAGAGTGAGACTTAAGACTTGTTAAAGTTTCCTCCTGGACATAAAAATATGGGTTGTAAGAAGGTTTTCAAGAAGAATAAAATTGGGCAATGGAGAATAGAGAAGTATAAGGCTTTCCTAGTAGAAAGGGGCTCTCGTAAATAGAGAGAATCGACTTTGGTGAGACATTCTCCCCTATTCTAAGGTTAATGAACTTGTAAATGTAAGTTCTCACCAACACACCAAACTGGGGTTCTTAAAAAGTCACAACTTATTGACTTATTGTAGCCTCTCCTAAGCAGAGGTTTTTTCTTGTTTGGCATAAGACATGCCATTTGTGGGTTTTGATCCTAGGTCAATGAACTTGTAAATGTAAGTTTTCACCAAAACACCAAATTGGGGTGTTTGGAAAAACACTTACAATTTAATTACAAAATTAACTTCCATTACATTTATTTTAGTTATTGTTGTTGTGTTTGATATTGAGATAGATAAATGGGTGTTAAGATAACATTTTTGCATTGAGAGCCTAAAGAATAAATATACATGTCCTAGATAACAAGTTTCAAAGTGAAATGAAAAGAGGACTTGGTTTATAGATTAAATAAGTCCTTAGATAGATTGAAATGATCACCCAAAATGTGGAATGATCAGTTCAATAGTTATATGGTTGGACTTAGGCTTGAGCGTAACAAAGACGATCTTTGTGTTTATTACAAGGAGGGTGGTAATATCTTCATATTTTAACATGAAATATATTGGTGCTTCAAGACTTATTTTAGGCATTAAAGTCAAATGAGATGTTGGTGCCACAATTTTGACATGTATTAATTCCATTCTTGGTGCATAGTGCAGAAGGACCATTGTCTATTTTGTTACAAGTACTGGTATGGCATGGGAGGACCATGGTGCAGGAGAACCATGGTATAAGAGAACCATGGTGTGAGAAGACCATGGAGTGGAGCCAACAACATGAAACCTGATGGGTGCAAAATAATAATGGCACAAAAGACCCAATGCAAGAGGACCCAGTCAAAAGGGAACGTGTTATAAAGGACTTCAGAATAGGGGCTCAAAACAAAAGAATAAGACTAGGGGAGTGAATGGAAAGTGAAGCAAAAGGGACATAGAGAAATTAGAAGAAGATTTCAAGTGGGACACTTCAACCTCATTGATAAGAGGTTTTATACCAGCTCACGAGGAATGGAACACTTGGCCACTAAGATATAGCATAGAACAAGGATCTAGGGGCATAGAGACCTAAGTCTATATGGAAAACTAATTATAAGTGTCATGAATCTCAGTTTTTTAGGATTTTGTGTGCCATTTGTTCATAACAATTGGAATTATGACACTTGGTCAGGTAAAAACAAGTATAAAAACCCCCATTGTAATCATTTGTAAGATGGACTTTTTGGGAGAATAGTTATAACGATTTGTCTTGTAATGTAGTAAGTTGTTAATGAGAGATCAATATTTTCCATATTGTGTTATGAATGATGAAGTATTCTAAGGGCTGAATGATGGATGTGATTTACATCTAATTCATGGGTATTTTTCTTCTTTTACCACTATTTTTAAATAGTAATAGTGATCTTAGTTATAATGATAGTTAAATATGGGACAATAAGGATAATAGTAGTATATTTAGAGTGATGAGTAATATTTTAATTAAGTTATGAAATATGAAAAAACATATAATATTGTGCTACAAAGCCTTCAAGAACTAATCTTTTGTTATGCACTTTGGGTGAGTGCATGAGACCTACCTCTCGCATGAGAGGGCCAATGTGTTAGCTTGTTGGGGAGAAGCTCAGCGTTGAAGTAGAACTAACTAAAATAACCCAACATTTTGGTTCCATTTTTGGGACCTAAATTACCTAAATCACAAGGATGGAAAATATTTGAGTGTATTACATTATAAAATATTGAAGAATGGATTATTAGAGTCAAAGACAATTTTATGGTTCCATATCTTCAGCCTAGATTTTTTGCACGACAATGGGTAGAACATAACCTCTATAGTTCATTATATGAGACATTCTTCTCTAAGGTTACTATTATTTTACATTCTTGAATATTAGTTTAAGCTAAATGATGATCCCAAAACCTTGGATGAAGACAGTCATGGACATTAAAATGGTAAAGGAGTTTAGCACAATTGAAAGCTCCCCAAACACAAGCAGTCGATTACTGATGGAAAGGTGTCTAGAATAATTACACCTTCGAATATGCTATGACCACATATTCATGTCCTAAGGAAGACAAGTTAAAAATTTTATGAGAACCAAGGGGGTTATATCTTTAACTATTTCCAGCCAAAATTAAAAATATCATTATTTATCTTAGGTTGGAAACATTACCCATGAATGACTAAAACCTCACGTGCATGATTTGTAAAATTGGAGGAGAGATTAATAGTTGATTCAAGGTTGTGGGTTCAAAATGGTAGAAATTTAGTGAGAATTATAGAAATAGAAGTATGATGAAGCTTGATAGAGGATCATGGGATTTAGTGGCAAAAGAAGAGATTGGGAATACTCAAGAAGCACTGTGAAGAGTTGTAAGGAGCCAGACATGCATGAGGAATGCATCACTTATGGGCCACAAACTTTACCATTATTATCTTGTGAAGAAATGGGATGGATTACCAGAGATGAACTCAGTATGAATCAACTAGGATCTCCCACCATAGTGCATGCTCATGCCATTGAGTTGGATAGGATACAAGTAAGGAATTGGGATACAGATAGTATAGATTCAAAGGCTAAATGGATATGGGTAACTGAGACCCGACCATTAGGTAATAACATTAAATATACATTTTGTTCTTTTCATGAAAAATCCATGGCATAGTTTGGGATACCTAGAAGATCTAGCTAAGGCCAAAATACTAGCCCCAATTTAGGAAATCACCCTTCCACCATGCCTCCCGACATGGGTACTAATAGTGGAGGTGCTAGAGGAAGATTAGGAGGAGGTAGTGGAGGAAGTGGGCCCCCTCTAGGAACAAGAGTTAGATATTTTTATCAAACAATTACATGTACCTGAGTATCGAGGGGTGGAAAATGTAGCTAAGCATATTCATAAGTGTGAACTAATTTGGAGAGTGCATGGCATCACATCCTCTGTGCAAAATACAACATAGTTTGAAACCACCCTTTTTAAAATGTACACATAAATGGTATCATAAGTTTGATATTCTAGAGTTTGAGCAGTAGAGTATAGCAATGCTAAAAGACATAAAATAGTGACTTACAAAGAGCATACATGAATGTGATTCTTAGTTCAAGAATTTGATTTCTAAGCTATCATTTGAAATCAATCCTACCCAACATGCAAAATGGTTCATAGAGGGATTATTTCTACCTTTTTGATGGACCCTATGAGAAAGAAATTTTACAAACCCATGAGAAGATCTGGAGTTTACACTATGTGTTGACTTAGTTGGAAGTTTGAATACTAGAATTAGTCCCTTTATGGAAACACAAATAGCATCTATGGCTTCTCAAATTGAAAAATTAACAACAAACAATGCACATGAGACACATTGTGGTGTTTAGTGTATCAATTGTGAAACTAAAGGACACATAAGAAACAACTACCCATGTAAGAATATCTGTGAAATCCTAAAATAAACTTGTGAGATTTGTCATGATGATCATGATGTTTATTCCTATCCACTTTTGCAAAAATCCATAAATACAAAAGTATTTCTATATTGTAAATTTTTTATTCTTATACTCATGATATCAATGAGTGCTAACTATTACTAATATCCATGAGGATCAAGTGCACGACACATGCCAAGCTTCAATAAATTCTTAAGACAATGATGGCTATCATGGGCATGAAAGAGGATGAGGACAAGGTAATAGGTTTCCACCAAGGACTTTTTATAAGTTTGGTTCTCTAGACCACTATCAGAGGGATTTCTCAGAATACCCTACCTGCACTTACTACAAAAAGGACCATCGATTAGAAGAATGCCCAAATTTATATGCCACCATTACAAAAGATCAAAATGAAAAAGGTGCAAGTATGATCCATATAGACAAACCACAATGGTACACTTGACCAACCATCCCTATTATACAAGTCAATATTACTACATGTAGCAGAGGCCAAACACAACCTACATCCAACTCAGTTAAAAAGGTACACAGGGAAGAACCTCATGCAAGGAAATACCCTGATGCACTTCAGCAAAAATATGTTCTTCAAGATACAATGGCACTTGTGCATGAGCTCCAAGGTGAAATTCAATGTCTTAAGGACTAGGATGTCACACAACACACCATAGTGCAAAGGGAAATTGGACCTCCAATAATGAGAGATAGTTTTCAGGAACTATACAAACACATGCTTGATGAAAACCTCATTCCACAACTTAACACTTGGTTTAAAGGTCAAGCTAACATACCAAATGGAAACCACACTCAGCTAAGTCAACAAGGTGAAGATCAATATTTAAATCATGCTCGATGTTAGGAAAGTCCTAGTTCTACATCCCTCAAAGATGGAGAAATATTAGTTGATGTTGTTATCAATAAATGGGTAATTTAGGGTATTCTAGTGGATACTGGCACTGAAATAAATGTTCTCACTAAAGATGCTTGGTGGAAAATATCTAGTCCAACTTTTCAGCCTTCACCTCATGTCTTGTTCATGGCAAAAAATACTCATGCATATCCTATTGAAGTACTCAAAAATGCCACTGTTGAAATACTTGGGGTTCCCTTTAAAGCAAATTTTCAGGTTTTGGAGTTAGTAGATGTTGATGATTATCCATCCTTACTTAGAAGACCTTGGATCTATGAAAATCATGTAGATTTAAGCTTTAAGAACCGGTACATTAGCTTTGAAAATACTAATCAACATGTGATAATTCTCCTAAACTAAGCACAAGGACTATCCTATATTAAAACCATAAGCATTGATGAAGACATCAATAATTTGTATAATGTGACTACTCGACATTATAACCAACATGATCCTACATCAGATGGTATTATTTATTGGGTAGATAATCAGTCTATCTTGGATACCATAAGAAATGCTTATAACTGTCAGGCCCATGGTGATTATGATCTCTTTGAAAGATTGGTCAACACCATCAACAAAGAAGACATTCCACACTAGTTCCTTAAGTGTCAAAAAATTGTGTGCCTCATGGGCTTAGCAATGAGAAGACCATTTGAGGAACCACCTTTGGAAAGAATTAGTGAAGCTCCATTATTCCAAAGATAAATTGAAGTTCATGATTTCATCTAATGCCTCAAAGAGTTCTATGGTATTGAAAATGAATGGATGTGGTCCTTAGACCATATTTTTGATGGCATCACTGCCAGGTGGTGGCAAACCCATAAAGAGTGCCTATTTTATTGGGATCAAGTGTGAGTTACTCTACATCATATATTTAATCATGATAATAAGATCAAAGTTACACTTAGCTATAATTATATGGAAGCACCTAAACCTCACCTAGAGGTGTGTGAAATAATATGGTGAGCTAAAGAAAGATTTTTACTATAATACCTATGGGTCCATACGTTATATGGAACCTTGCACACTTGGGCACATGCATGGTATATACATGAAGAAATACATGTGGGAACAAGGTTCTGGTAGCTACTAAAGGAGAATATGACATCCATGCTTTCTTACTCTTTACCAAGAATGGATCTACACCTTTCTCTTCAAGCAATACATGAAGTAATAATTGGAGATATGAGTCTGGTAGAAGAGTTCCTACATCATATTCATCATGAACTGAAGGACCCCTTGAATTTATTCAATGAGCCTCCTAGACAATTACCTCTTTCATTGTTGGTAATCTCTAGTGAAGAGTGTCGAGAAGAAATCTGCCTGGGAAAATAGAAGCTCATATTTCAAGTAGATGAAGGAGAAGGATCCAATCCATTTAATTCATTAACTTACATATTCCCATAATTAATATCTCATAAAATGTTTAGGACACCAATTTCCCAGTGGAAAATCCTTATCACAGACCCATTCAAATTGTTTAACTAAAAATTGACATAGAGCAAGAACCTAAATTGGTGACTATTTGTAATTATTAGACTGAGATAGAAATTTCACAAATCTTTGAGCTACCAAAAGAGTATCAAGATGTGTTTCCAAGGAACTACAGTGAAATAAAATGGGTTCACCAATCTCTTGAGAAGATGCATATAAAATTGATTGATGACACTCATCATGTGAAGAAATGCCCATATTGGATGAACCCTAACCTTTGAGCATATGTAAAAGAAGAGATCAACCACATGCTCTATGCCAAAATAATCATTCCTATTGATGAATCTAACTAGGTGAGTCTTATGGTAATCAATATTAAGAAGGATGGGCATACTCGTATCTGCATGGATTATCATGTTTTGAATGCGTCTTGTGTCACTGATCCTTTTCCAACACCTTTCATAGAAGAAGTCATAGAAGGTGTTGTTGGTTGTGAGATATACTCCTTTAATAATGGGTTCTTGGGATATCACCAAGTCCAGATAGCTAAGGAAGACCACTCCAAGACCACTTTTGCTATGAAATGGGGCTCCTTTGCCTACATTATCATGCCTTTTAGGTTGCAAAATGCCCTGATAGTGTTTTCAGAGGTAGCAATAGAGGATTTTAAAGATTTTATCTATAAGTTTCCTCAATTCTAATTAGATGATTAGACAATATATGGACTAATCAAAGACCATTGTGCCAATCTAAGGCTCATACTTGAGTACTGCTGAGTATTACAAATTTCCTTAAATCTAAAAAAATGCCTATTTGTGACACCATTTGGGGTACTCCCTGGGCATATCATTTGTAAAGAGGTAATCCTAGTAGATCCCACTAAGGTCTCGATCATTTTAGTGCCAAAACCCTAGTGCGAGGTATGTGCATTCTTGGGACACATGGGCTACTATAAAAAGTTCATTCAAGGTTATGCCAAGATTACAACGCCCCTAGAAGAACTATTAAAGCATAATGAATAGTTTATATGGACAAATTATTGGAAATTATCTTTTGAAACCTTGAAAGAAAGACTAGTTACTTATCTTAACTTACAATTTCCATATTGGACAAAGCCATTCCATGTTCATGTTGATGCATCTAGAACAATAGTTGGTGTAATACTTGCATAACTATGAGAGGGAAATTTAGACCATCCCATATATTTTTCCATTAGGAATCTCATACCAGCTAAAAGAAGCTATACCACCACTAAATATGAAGCCTTGTCTATGGTTTACGTGCTACAAGAATTTATATAGTACCTTCTAGCTACACAATTTGTGTTCTATACTGATCACGAGGCCTTAAAGTATCTTGTTAACAAGCCCATTCTCCATGGAAGAATTTTCCATTGGAAAGTTCTCTTCTAATAATTCCAATTTTTTACAGTAGTAAAACTTGTAAAAACCAATTGTGGACTTGATCATTTATCTCAAATTGAAATTAGAGAACCTCCACATGCTATTGAAGATGACCTTCCTGTCGTATAACTTTTCCAAGTCACTAGGGTACCTAGAAAGTTAGAGGATATTGTAGCATTCCTCACTATTAGTTGTGCACCTACATCTCTTAATTTACAAGAAAATAAACAACTTACAGTTCATGCTGCACCATATCAACTCATAGTAGGATATCTGTAAAAGATGGACCATGATTAGGTACTACACCATTATGTAATGCAACATGAGTGCCTTGAATTATTATGAAAATTACATGAAGGTATTACCAGAGGACACTATACTGGGGAAGCTATTATGTACAAGGTGTTTCTCGTAGGACTTTGGTGGCCAACTTTATTTAAAGATGCAAAGGCATATGCAAGGTAGTGTGATATCTTCTAGTGCACATGAAAACCAAATAGAAGATATGCCATACCACTACACCCAATTCCATCTCATGAACCATTTAAAAAATAGGTTATAGATTGTGTAGGGCCCATCACTCCCATAGGATGAAGAATAGGTTCACAGTACATTATTGTGGTAACAAACTATTTAACATGCTAGGCTAAGGCAGTGCCAACCAAAGACTGTATAGTAGCCACTACCACGTGGTTCATTTGGAAAAATATTATAACACACTTTGGATGTCCTCTAAGTTTCACCAGTGATAGAGGAACTCACTTTCTGAATGAGACAATTTGAATTCTATTGGTTGAACTCATGATTACACATCATAAGACCACACCATATCACCAAAAGGCAAATGGAATATTAGAAGCTTTTAACAAGATTATTGATACCACTTTGGCAAAACTCTGCAATATTGGTAGAAATGATTGGGATGATAGGGTATATATAGTACTTTGGGCATACCGAACCCATACAAATGCCTTAATAAAAATACACCATTTAACCTGGTATATGAAAAGGAAGCAATCATGCCATTTGAGTTCCTAGCTCTATCTCTCTGGATAGTGTGTATAGGAAATATTTATGATGAAAATGTATCTTTGAAATCTCAACTTGAACTCATGAAACTAGATGAGGCATGGTTCCTTGCTCATTAAAATCAAGATGTTGAGGAACAAAAACAAAAAGCATGGCATGATTTCCATCTAAAGAAGAAAATCTTCAATCTAAGTATGAAGGTTCTACTTTATGACTCTAAGTTCATGCACCACCCTGAGAAGCTCCACATTCATTGGGATGGACCATTCATAATATATAGTATCCAATCCACTAGTGCATGTCAGTTGAAGTGAATAGATGGTCAATTTCTCCTTAGGAATTATAATGAGAGTTGACTTCAGCCATTTTATGATTCTATTTAAATTTATGTTATTTTTTAAATAAGGCTTGAGGCCATTAGATTAGTATTTACTGCTTTCAATAAAAAGCGTTGCCCTTGAGGTACATGACTCATTTCTTTTTAATTTTTCATCTGTTTAATGTTTTTGTGGAGGACCATGAACCTTTTTTTTTAGTATGAGGTAAGTAGTGCATAAGAGTAGAAGACATGTAGGCATGAAACTTTTAAAGGTGTAAGATTCATACATGATGCACAAGTGATTAAGAGCGCAAGAGTCATACATAGTGTGCAAGTAATTAAAATTGCAAGAGTCATACACAGTGCACAATTGATTAAAGGCATATAAGCCATTTAATACAATAGATTCCCATCATTTGTGCGATAGCTGGTTTCCATTAACCTAGAATAATAGGATAACTATCACCCACATTTATGGAAGGCACGAGAATAAATGGACCAATAAGATGATGAGGGTAGTTATAACAAGCATGTGAGTGAAATGATGGGACAAGTTTGTTAAAACACTAAAGGCTCGATGCAAGATCTAAACTACAGAGACCGTTAGAAGATATGTATGTATGGTTGTAAATGATAAGGGGAGGAAAGAAATGAATGAGGTAGATTGGTTAAGGGACCTATAAATAACCATGTCAAAGCCACTTTACACTTTACCTTACTGAAATATTCAAGCGCTAAATGAAATAGAGAAATACATAAACTAAAAAACTAGAGATGAAGTTAATTTCATTGTAAAATATTATTTGAGAGCTAAACAAAGATGTGAACAAGATTTCCAAGCAGAGGTAGATAAGTACAAACCAAGTGTAGAAGTGGTTCAAGGCCATTGTTGGTAAAAGCTATTGTAGGTTGTCAGATTATACCATTATTGAAGTATAAATCTTGAGATCTGAGGCAAGTTAAATGCCACCACATATTCATTTGGTAACATTGGATGGTCGAGGGTTAACCTTTGAGTGCCTCGATGGGTAATGCGGCTAAAGAGAAAAGTGAAAAGACTTGAAAAACTGCTAACCATTCCTAAAGATAGAGAGGTAGGTGGAGAGTGGTTCCCTATAAGAGAGAAGCCTTTAGAAAACCTAAGATAAATATCAAGGCAAGAGCAGCATGTAAGAATTTAAAGTGAGAGCATGGAATAAGATAAAATGGTGAAAAAAAGAAAGTAGGCATAGGCATCCTCATCATAGACCGCTTTACAATCTTCCCCTCCAACTATTTACATTGAAGAGATGCAATACCTAGAGTCATTTTTGTGCATCGAGAACTAGGTTTCCAAGGTGGAAACTATGACCATATTTTATTATAACCATCATCATCTAGGGAATGTAGTCCAATTACAAAATTATTATCAGGTCCAGACCACCAACACACAAAACTAGTTGGTTTATGACCTCACTATCAAGAACTAATTGGATAAAGTTAGCCTCTTTCAACTCTTTGAACTGACATACTTTGGAAAGTCTACTAAGGTAGTTCAGTTCTTCCTCTAATGCATTCATGAGGATTATATCCATTTCATAGGGTACAATATGAAGATCAACATGGAGAGGGTAAGCAAGGTAATAGGACTTCAATGCACATGACTCAATATCCTGGATGACTTGGTAGATATGGAGAAAATTCAACAGACCACCACTGCACTCATGTATCAAAAGCAAAGACATGTGTTGCATATCACAAACTTGTAGGATCTCACTTTAATGGTAGTAACACTTATCATCTCTACTAAGATTGGAGGGATTGATAGGTGGAAGGAGGTGGATATGGTGCACCTACACATAGCAAACTAAGTAGTAAAAGGAGTACAATACAACTAGGCACTATACTTTACCCAGAGGATAATCAAAGATGTGTCAAAGGAGCATACAACACCTACATTCAGATTTCTTTGGGGTGAAATTATATTATTGATGGTGTTTGATGAAATCAATGTGCTTGATTATAGCTCAGGATCCTTGAAGTGGGTGTATCCCCCCACTAACAAATCCCCTATCGAGCACTACAAAGCCATCACCTACCCTCACCACATCACTCTAACATATAAGTTGAGGATGAGACATTGGTTTGATGGAATGAAGATAGTCTTTGGAAATGAATGGCAAATCTCTAAGGATCTACCCTTTGAAACTGAAGATCAATCAAAATTCATTGTGAGTCAACATTTCTCCTTGGTGTGGATCTGTATGATTCATTCAAGAGAACTTTTTTCATGGCTCAAGATGCCCTATGCTTTTTATACATGCTACTTCATTAATTTAGTGAACAGATTCATGATGCCCAATGGGTTAACTTACAAGTAGAACAGATCGATGTACAGCACCATACTCTCTGAAAGATGTTTTTTTACCTTAGCAAAAAGGCCTACATAAAAAGGAAGGAAATAAGTGAAACAAGCATTAAAATGAAGAATATTCTAGTTGGAGAATAGGTACATAAATTATTCTATACGTTACATCTAAACCTATATGCTCAATATGGGAAACCACGGAAATGGATCTCCCAAATTCCATTATGAAAGAAAACATTTGAGCCAAACATGAGAATATGTGGGAAGCAAGGCCCCCAAAATTAGTAAAAGATATAGGAGGTGTAAAAATCTATATCATCACCTCATTCCCCATAACCTCAACTATACCATTCCCCTTCACCTCTTCATCTCCATCTTCTCACAGTTCACCTTCGTTGACCTCAACTTCTCCATCTCAATATTCACAACCACCTTCAGCTCCACCTTCTCCTCCACCACAACCACTTTCACCTGCACCTTCTCTTAAGGCTACCACTAAATCACTGCCATCCCCCCTTTAGAATAAGGACCCCTCCCTAGAGAAAATTAATATAGAGTCTGATCCAAAGAAGACTCCATCCTTAGGGTAGGAGGTCTAAGTTGGTGATCAGGTACATCATTCAAAATTAGAAATAGATGGTATGGTTAATAGGAGCCAACTTATTAGAGACCCAAAAAAGGGGAAGGGGCCAGTTGAAGGGGAACTAGAATAATAAGAAATGTCTAAACTATGTGAATGATATCAGTTTAGTTTAGAGTACCATCAACTCTATCTATGGAAAGAAATTTTCCTTTCTACTATAAATGTATAATGATGAACCCTAATTTGACATTCCATTATATTTCATTGATTCTGGTCTAGATGCTCTAGGTCTTACAAACTTAATGAAGTTTGATCCACATTGGCTCACCCCAGTGATGACCAACATCACATTTTTGAAACTTGCCATGAAAGTGACATGCCACAATATTTTTTCAGAGTCAGACACATGCATGACTAAAATAAAACACACAAAGATCATTTAAATGTATAATAAAATGTATGCTAAAAAGTAGGTTCTAGCCAAAAAAGTAGCCTCTTTGAAGAAACAACTTCAAGAGACCACTGAGGCTAAGGTAAGGGTATTAACCCTATTTAAAACAAATTTGAAAGAAGATTCGGCACTAGTAGATGGTGTAGCTCTAGATGGGGATGCCTTGGGAAAATTGGAGACAATTTTTGAGCTATTAATCAAAAAGAATAAAGAGCATTCTGTTCCCAAAGATGAGTCCACGTAACTTTTAAAACAATTTAACACTGTAATAAATATCTGCCATAACACTTTATGAAGAGTCTAGGAAGTAATCCCAATTTTGGATTGATATTTTTTCATGTATGGCATGCCCTAATAAATTCATAGAGGCCCAATTCAATGATGAAGAGGTCTTGAGGCAAATTGTAGCTGATGCAACTCTCCTAATAAAAGACTGCATAGAATGTGTTAAGGCATTTAAGGATGTAGAAATGATGGAAGATGCTATTAATAACCATCATCAGAAAATAAATGCGAGTTTTGCCACACTCCAAGTAAAGGTTGAAAATGATGTATCTAAATTAGAATATATCCAAAAGGAAGCTAATGTAGCCCTGGAGGAGCAAATGAAGAAGATTGAGACTCCAATTCAGCCTGAAAAATTGAAGGCAATAAAGGAGGCCATTAAATAAATAATTTTTAAAATTATTGATGCTTTATCCCATTGGGATGAGTTGAATAAATAAATTGATAAGAAAGGGCCTAATTTCTTTGAGGATGTAAGAACAAACTAGTCCAGGATGGACTAACATATTAGTGTGGGGTGATATTGGTGTCACAATTTTGATAAATATTAATTCCATTATTGGTGCACAGTGTAAAAGGACCATTGTCATTTTTGTTACAAGTATAGGCATATCATGGGAGGACCATGACATGGGAGAACCATGACACAAGAGAACCATGGCACATGATAAATATGACATAGGAGGACCATGGTGTAAACCCAACAGCATGAGACTTGATGGGTGTAGAAGGACAATGGTGCAGAAGACCCAGTGTGAGAGGACCTAATCAAAAGGGAACGTGTTATGAAGGACCCAAAAATAGGGTCTTAAAATAAAAGTGGAAGACTAGGGGAATGCATGGGAAGTAGATCATGAGGGATGCAGAGTAGTTAGAAGAACATTTCAAGTGGGACACTTCAACCTCATTGATCAAAGGTTTTGTACCAACCCGTGAGGAATGGAACACTTGGCTACCAGGATATAGCATAGAACAAGGATATAAGGGAAAAAATACCCAATTCTATAGGAAAAACTAATTATAAGTTCCATTATTCTTAGTTTGTTTGGATTTCATGTGTTATCTATTCATAACAATTGGAATTATGACACTTGATCAGGGCAAAACAAGTATAAAAACCCCTATTGTAATCATTTACAAGATGGAATTTTTAGGCAAACATTTATAATGTTTTGTCTTGTAATGTAGTAATTTGTTAATGAGATATAAATGTTTTCCTATTTTGTTATAAATGATGAATTATTCTAAGGGTTGATGATGGATGTGATTTACATCTAAGTCATGGGTATTTTTCTTCTTTTATCACTACTGTTAAATAGTAATGGTGATCCTAGTTATAACGATAGTTAAATATGGGACAATAAGGATAATATTAGTATATTTATGGTGATGAATAATATTTTAACTAAGTTATGAAATATGAATAAGCATTTAACATTGTGTTACAAAGGCTTCAAGAATTGATCTTCTATTACAAGATTCAGGTGAGCATGTGAGACCTACCTCTCATGTGAGAGGATCAACATGTTAGATTATTGGGGAGAAGCTCAGAATTGAAGTAGAACTAACTAAAAGAACCCAACATTAGATCATGAAAATAAGAATATTTGTCTAGACCAACAAAATTACATTGAAACAACACTAGAAAGGTTCATAATGTAGGATTTCAAGCCTATGCAAACACCTTTTTAAGTTGGTAAAAAATTATCTATAGTGCAATTTATGATGTCAAAAAATGAATTAGACGACATGGTTTAGGTTTCATAGGTGAGTGAAGTGGGAAGCTTAATATACACAATGGTCTATAGAAGACTTCAAATTATGCATACAATGGGAGTAGCAAGTAGATTCATGTCTAATTCAGGCAAAGAGCATTGGGAAACAATGTGTGTGATGGAAAATTTGAGCAATGGATTATGATATGAAATTATAATCAAATAAAAGTGGTATTTGGATTCTAAGAGTGTCACTTTAGTTATCATATTCCTAGTTTAGCCCTAGACATATCATATAGCCTTTGCCACACTTTTTCAATCATTATGCAAATGACATGTAGTTATAGTAAGTCAAAACATAGTCCTAGGATAACTTTCTCAGATCCTAGCCTAATTTGTCAAATAGTTTTCTAGGTGAACATTAGCACCACATTTGGGACACTACAACCATATGGTGCTAGTGTTCCCAACTAAGCGCTATTGTCCCTAGCCCTAACTCTCTCGAACGAATACTTTTTTAAACATGTGCCCCTCCTAAGGTCACCCTAATCACATTTTCTTATCTTCACAAGCTACATATCTCTTAAATACAAGTTTATTTGACCTTTTTTTACTAGATGGACAATAGATGCAAAATCCTATTGAAACAAAAGACAAGTTGAGCAAAATTAAGGTATTTCATCCTTATTCTACCCTATTTCTGCATACTACCATATATAACAACCCTAAACCCAGATTTCAAAGATTTCAAAGCTCAAGCACATTCAATGCATCCAATTTCACTCTCATTATAGCATTCAATTGTACTTGCATCAAGTACTAGGTGGGATAAGTACATCAAGCTTGATCCCTCTTTGGAGTATTGGTATGTAATAAACTCTCTTCATAGTGGGGTGTTGAGGATATTTAACCTATCATACTAATGAACACAAAATTATTTCTCATGCCATACTTGTAAGGAGGATTAGGGTTTTTACACTAAATCAGGTTTTTCAAGCATAATACAAAGTTCTAGATTTCATTCATGGAATAGGACCTTAAAACATAGGTATAGGTGCTCCCAAAAAATAGTAATAATCTTATGAAGAGGACACTAGTGCCACTTTGAGGACACTAGTGCCACTTTGAGGACACTACAACAACATGATTTTATTATCCAAGAGGGGTGCTACTGTCTAATGAGAAAATATATCCCATAATCCTATTGACAACACTTAGAACTATCCATAACTCAATTTTTAAAACCCAAATCATGCATGACAGTCACTTTCCAGATAAGTCTATATTTATGCATATTGATTACTATTTTTAGAAAGTCAAAAAAGGTCAAAATCCATAACAAATTAGTAATTAATTATTTAATATTATTTGACCAATTTATACATCTCATCCCTTTAACCAAACATAGGAATTACTTGTGTTAAGCCCTAAAATATTAAATCATTTGGTGAATCTTACATACTTCAAATATTACTTCAAACCCTAGCTTGCGTTAATCTAAATTTTTGTGAAATATATCAGGGCTACATACTTCTATTTTTTTTATTTTTTTATATAATCTAGATAAATTAAATCAATTTCATATTAGGGTTTTAATTTTTTTTACATACAATTTAAATTATTACAAAGAAACCCTAGATTCAAAAAACCCCAACCCTAGATGCTCTTAGGGATTGTATCCTTTTTTCTCCTATTTTCATTAGCTAATGTTATTTTTTTATAATTTATATATTATATTATATGTAGCTATATTTCAATTTTTTTACTATATGTCATCTAAAAAAACTCTCTCTCTTCCATTAAGAAGAAGTGCTAGACTAGCTAGTAATCCTATAGAGCATATTCATATTCTTGCTATTTGAGCTGATAAAAAGGACAAGGAACCTATTAAAAATTTAGATATGAATCCTTCACACCTTGATTATATGGAATTTAATATGGCCAATAACTAGTGCTTGAAATTATGTTATGCGAACATTATCACCAAGGCTTCCCGCTCAATTGTTGTATAATTCTTTTCTATGACTGATAATTTTCTACTTGCAAAGTAGATCAGATGATCCAATCCTCCTCCTATATGTGTAATTACTACTCCAAATAAAATCCATAAATCATCCACATGCACATGAAAATATTTACTCCAATATGGGAAAACTAGGATTAGAGTAGTCACTACTCTCTGCTTTAAATCAATAAATACAACCTGACAATCCTATGTCAAGACAAAGTGGAATCCTTTTCATAGAATCTTATCCAAAGGGTATGATATAGTAACATAACCCTTGATGAATTGTTGATATTAACCTATGTGTCCCAGAAAATATAACACTTTTATTTAAGTCTTGGGTGGTGGCATCCCCACGATGACTATGATCTTAGCCTAGTTTACCAGAATTCCTCTACTACACACTACATGACCTAATAAAATAATAAAGGGTGTGAAAAAAAAAATTATTCAAATTTAACATTATTCATAGTTATCTAAATCTCTCTAACATTAACCTAAGTTTTGATAAATTTTCCCTGAATAAAGGGAACACTCCCCAATCATCCAAGTACACTTTCAAGAACTCATGGATGTAATCCTTGAACACAATCAAGACAACCCTAGAGAACATTACAGATGCATTTTTGAGTCCAAATTACATGAGCCTATAATCAAATGAACCCCATTTTATTGTGAATGTGGTTTTGGTCCTGTCCTCTTCTACGATGGGTATCTAATGGTAACCATTGAATCCATCTGTGAACAAGAATACTTTATGCCTTGCGATAGCCTCTAAAACTTCATCCAAGAAGGGAATAGGAAATGGGTCATTGACAAAAGCATAGTTGAGGATGTGGCAGTATCTACAAATGCATATATCCCTAGTCTTATTTAGATATACTACCATGGGGATAACCCAGTTAGTTTTTCTGATCAGGAAGATAATGTCTGATTCCTGCATGCGATCTATTTCAACTTTCACTATCATCTTCATGTTTGGGTTTAGCCTATATGGTATTTTATTGATTGGTCATTCACACTCCTTTAGCTCTATGTGTATCTCCACCAAATAAGTATCAACACCTTTGACTTCTGTGAAGGCTTTATGAAATACATCTTGATAATCTCTAACTAACTGTAAAACCTTTGAGATATCTAGCATCCAATAGTCTCTAACATGCACCATTTTGGGTCTATATTTTGTGCCAATGTTTGATATGTGTTACTTTAATGGCTCCTAGTATATCATACATTATTCTTTAGGAATGAAGTCATAGAGTATATATTCTCCTTCATGTTTTAGGAACTGTATGTATCATAGCTTTTCCTCCTTTATTTCCTCTGTGACTTGTTTTGGCAAAGGCTCCAACTATCTCTCTTAATCAAAGATATACCCTATAACCATGTAGTCATTTCCATCCATCCTAGAGGACTACTTGTCCTCATCCTATATCCTATAGTAGGACTAAATCCATATTTGGGCCTCACCTTGGCCAACTTCCTGAAGTTGCAAGACATGTGTTGGGTTTTTTTATGACTTCATGTGATCTTGGTTCTAGTGGCACTGGTAAGTATTCAAATATTATATGACATAAAAAGGTTTTCTTATTTTGTAAATTCAATTGTACCTAAGGTTTGTCACTCTCAAAGATGAACATTTGAATGAAACTGTATTGGATCTATGCCTAATGCTTTGTTTACCTTCTTTGTTCTTGATGGATGTGACATTTTGTAAAGAAAACAACTAGGGTATAGATGAATTTATGTGGCCAGTAGTTGGGAATGATACCCTTAAAAATCTATACCTAAATACACCTATACACATGAAATTTCAAGCATTCACCCTATTGATAAATAGGCCATTCTCTTTTGACAGTCTCTAGTAGCTAGAATCGAGCTACTAACAATCTACACACTTTTTCCCATGTTAAATGTTCATCCTTGTGGATGAACCACCAATTTATAGAAATTACCTTTATCACATAGTCTAGGGTGCTAACCCTCTTGTTCACATCTGGTAAATACTGTTGAAATCATATGATGAACCCACTAGCATCCTTCATAGCAAAATACTGGGGTATTTATCATTCAGTCTCAAAAACCATTCATAAAGGTCACATATCATGATCTCCTTTCGCCCAGTGGAGTACATGGGTTTCCAAGTCTCCACTTATTAGAGATGCTCTATCTTATGGGAGAACACTCGTTGGATTTGGTTTTATGTAATCCTACTTAGTATGACTTGTTTGATATATAAAATTTATATCAAATTATGTTAGAGATATTACCATCATTGATCACACATCATCCTCAACCTTCTAAGGGATCTCTAGGCTATTTATCCCTATCTTTCCTAAGAGTCATTATACACTAAGAATATGAGTCTATGGAATAGTGTTTTTGTAAAAGAAACTATACTCTATTACTTACAGAGCCTTTTGCTTGTGTTTAATTGTGGCCTTCATCCAGCTAGCATTAGCACCACCATAGGGTGAGTCTAGTTTTTTGAGATGATGTAAGGATTGGATTCAGTCTTGTTCAGAGGAATGATAATGATCTTATCATCCTGATGAGACTCTAAATGATTCTTGACTATGTTGATAGTCATAAACCCATCATAGGCCCACTTATTCCCTATCAATGTAGGGTTGTGAATCTCATCTATCTTCATATCGATCACTTCAAAATCACCTCATAGATTGGGTTCTATGATTTTGATTTCTACATCCTCCAAGTGACCAATAGGTTTGACCCTTCCATAGTCCACAAGGCTTAGCATGATAGGACTATAGCTCAACACAAGTCTTTCTAAGGATTCCCAAGTGGATTTAGGGATCATATTTATAGTGTTTCTAAAGCCAAATATAGCATTGGGTATTTTATACCCAACTAGTTCCATTTCCATCCTCGCATTGATGTCCCAAGGTTTTTTGATCTTTACAAACCAAACCAACTTATTTATTCATTATTGGCTTTTCTACATACATTCCAGCATGTTATGGAGTAGGTTTATGATGTTTTGGTAGATATCTTTATTATTTAGCCTACTAAAGAGTTTCATTAAATCCATCAACATAGTGACAACACCATCCTATCTTAGTATACACACTATTTTCCCATAGATTAATGCATCAAGAGCTACATCATCCCCTTTATTCATCCCTTACTATTGGATTATCTTCAAAATCTATGTAGCTTCCTACATTAGGCCTTTTTTAGTGGTAGGCTTGAAATATCTGTCTAGTCATGCCCTTTTAATATCTAAGTCTTTAGGAATTTCTAACAAAGGTAACCCCTATTCTACATGTTATTATCTAGTTATTACTTATAATGTGGCATCCTCCCTCAGTTGTGCATGTACCATGTTAACATTTCTAATATGTCTCTCCCTCTATTGTCTTTCTAATATTGGATAGTCTTTTGTATTGTGTTACTCTATCACCATGCATTATGTGCAGTACAGTCACCTCTAGGGATTTACAAGGTAATTTATTTGCATATGATTTAGTTCTCCATATAGATAACAATGAATGGGTGGCCTAGGCATATTTTTGCCTTGGCCTCCCTGTGCATCACCTTGATAACCTCCTCTATATCCTCTTATGTTCCTCTAAAATCCCCAACCACCTTGGTGTTATTATTACCCAAAATTTCTAGTGCTTGATGACACATTCCATCCTTGTTGTTATAGATATTAATTAAATCCATCCATTTGTAACTATTGTGTGTTCAGGGCCCATCTTGATTGTTATGCTTGAGGAATCATAAGATTCCATGGAGTTTGGTATGTGTATGTCACAGTATATTATGGGAAGTTCTGTGAGGCTATATTCAAGTTCTATGTAGAAGGTAGAGTACCTACCAATTATTATGGTTGTTTCTATGTTTTAGGGACCCAAGACATTGCTAATGGATTCTGACCTAGTATGATGTTCCTTGAGTTAGGAGTATTATATGGTATAATTATGTATTTTTATGCAGTAACCATGAACATGTTCTTAGTGATATCCTCCTTTAGTTCTTGGAATGATTGGAAATCCTTGTCATCATGTGTAGGTGACTTACAGAATCTATGATACATATTCTATGGGGTTTTGACGTACTATTGTAAAATTTGACACTGCGAGGTTGCATACCCTACCAATCTACATATGTCATAGAACTTCATCTTAACACTAGGGCATTCATTTCTATGATGCCCTTGTTCTCCCCACTCTATGCACCATTTATTTAACTTGGGTTTCTCATTCCTTCCTCGAAATTGATCCAATATGCTTAAGTTAGTTTGTAAGGTACTTTCTACCTTGGATGATGGCACAGCCACATCCCCATACTCTTCAATATGTTCCACCTGAATCATAATGGCTCTTGCATCTACTTTATCTCTAAATTAAATTTGGGTTATGGAAAATATGATCCTTAATATTAAACCCTATAAAAACTAAGTAGTATTATATTTATCCTCTAAAACAAATTTGACTTTATTCATGATGTTGGAAAATCTATGATCATAGTCACCAATGGTTTCCCAGGATCCTTGTCAGATCTCATTCAAATCTTGGATTATTTGGCTTGAAATATTATTAACCTTAAACTCTGTGATGAGTTAGATATTAACATATACCAGGGATGTTTTGGATATATTCTTATTGAATATGAACTCCAATACATGTCCACTCAAAGAAGCAATCAATTCATACTTCTTTATATTATTGTCAGTGATTGCTTTTGCCTACCATTTCATGTCATAGGTAAGTACGTATTGTTCAAGGTCCATAGACCTATCATAGGGAGCCAAGTGTATAAAATCACCCAATTCCCCTACCATACTGAATTGGTTTGCCAAATTCTATTTAAACACACACACACACACACACACACACACACACACACACACACACACACACAAATATTATGTTGCAGTTATCTATTCAGTTGCTAATCATTTCTATGAGTTTGGTATCAACTATTTCCTAAATATCTTTTAGACCATAGCCTAAACTACTATGAACTCACTTTTTTCATTGACTCATCTTATTATGATGAGGTATTTGATTTAAAGACACCTTCAATATCCTCCAAAAGACCAACTATTTGCTCAATAATAAGAGGATTTTTATCCCTTAGTAAAATGATCAAATACTTTATCTTTGTTATTCTAAAACATTTCTTAAGACCTTCCTGTAGATGATTTTTAATGACTTTTCTAAGTTCTCCTGAACTTCTCTAGCAATTTCTTCTTACCTTCTACTTTTGAATTTTGACTAATTTGATCTAGAAAAAGAGTGGGCTTGAGGGACATGCACTTGTTAGGTGAATGAAAGGGACCTTTCTCGAGTGCTTCTTGGTGGATTGAACCTATGTTATTGCTATGATGGTGCGACCATCCTATGTTTGAACTATGTATTTCTTCATTGTTGAGATGTGAACTCTCTTCTATTTATTCTACTTCTATTTTATCTTCCTTCTTCTCCTCTTGTCCACTATCTACATCACTACTTCGCACTTCCATCACACTTGGCCCAAGCTCTTCGCTTACCATATCTTCTTATCGATCTTCCACTTTTTCCTTTTACTTATCTTTCTCATCCATTTTTTGACTATTACTACTCTCATTCATAATTACCTTAGAATCCACTAGCCTATTCCATCTAGTTTATTATTATAGGCTTCATTCTAGTTCTAAAATCTTCTTATGATATAGTTTCTTCTAATCTATCATCCTCCCTTCATGTTCAAGTCCTACCTCTCTAGATTCTCCCTATTCACCTTTCCATCACACACATCCCCATGGTGCCCGCAGTGACTTACTCCATATTAGCATGAGTGGGTACCATGGCCTTTTTTATAGCCAACATTTTGATCAATGTCAAGAGTAGATATAAAAAAATTCCTTTGATTCCTCTCAAAAATAGGTCCTTCATTACATCAAAGGATAAGTATCCTTGTATTGTGAAATTAGTGATATATCCATCAATAGTGGAAACTATCCAATAATCGATTACATGAGTACAATTTGTCTTCAAATTCTACAATTATTTTATCTTCCCCTCGGTCCATACAATGATTTCACTTGCTTGTGGATAGAAAAAATGATATTCAAATTGAGCCAACCAATAAGCTAGCATGCCTGATAATTCATACCAAAAAATCTCATAAATTTCATCGCAAAGGTGTTCTTGTATAATCTCTCTTAGAGTACACCCAATTATTCATCCTTCTCTCTCTACAAATTCAATGATTTTCTATACCAACTAACTCTCCACCTCTCTTTATGTAGGTAACCATTGCAACATATCCTTGACCAACAAGTTCCATGCTCACCATTCCCTTGTTAGTAGAGGTTATTGAGTTTTCATCATAACATGCTAATTATGCGGATAGAGTGCGTGAAGTTACATTAAAATATTAAAGGATGGTTTAATCAAGACTTTGAACCATATGCAAGGTTTATCACAGAGAAATACACTTATTTAATAGCTCAACATATGATGTAAACTACTTATAGATATAGAACAAATACACATCAGAGTAAAATAATAAGGGAAACATTCATAATAACATAGATAACTCTATGATTATACCATAAACGATTAAAAATGCTTATAATTCATAATAGAAGATCTAGTACTAGGAATTACAACAAGGAAACCTCTATAGATCAAGGTCTAGTTCTATCAATATTCTATGTGAAAGCTCTCAGATTAAAATAACAATCACTATTCTTTTTACTCACACAGTCATCAACCCTTCTAATGCATTCTTTACAAATACATATAGGCATTAGTTCCTATGGTTGTAACTTATAGATTAACGACACTGAGAATAGTTATTCATATCACATTTAGTTGAGTCTTGACCAACATAGATATTCTCATAATAATTGCTAACAAATTATAAATTTCCCTTAGGACATTTAATTACATACAAATGGTTTTACATTTACCCTTTATCGCTAACACAAACTTAAAAATAAATGGTTTTAACAATAAAAAATGCAAATCTAAAAAAATTACTAAATTTGGTTTTAATTGACATAAAATTAGTCTTAAAAAGTCCTCAATGGTGATTTGTAATTATGTCTTATGGGTATATAGGTGGCAGATATCTTCACAAAACCACTTAGTGGTACCAAGTTTTATCAGTTTCAAACAATATTGGGCCTTTAAGAGTTTCCATTGAGTGGGAGTGTGTATGACAATGTCACTTCCTAACAACCATGTGTCTTTATTCTTCTTTATACTTTTTTTCATTGTATAGAATTGTTATAAGTCATTTATGTGATTTGAGTAAACTTCATGTGGAAGTTTTAATTTTGTACCCAATACTTATAATCATACATGGAGGTACTTATGTTATAAAAAGTCTCTAATTCTTGGTTGATTATTCATGACAAACTGTGAGAGTTAGTCTCATGATCATGTTAGCCTAAACTTACTCTAAGTAGTTTATGGATTATAATTCTTTTTATTTCAAAAGGTGATTTTGGCATGATGAAGGTTTTTAAAAATTTTGCCTCCAAACTCATCATAGATGGTTTACAAAGTATAATTTTTTAATTTATGGTTATGACTATGTAATATATCCCCACTTAACATTAAGGGGGAGTGTTGGAACAATTAATGGTTAAGCGGTGTTATTCATGTACCCTTAATACATTAGATTATATCGATTGAATAATAATATATTTTATTAGTTATCATGAGTTAATCCTCATGTAAATAAATAATAAAATATATTAATATTACCTTTGGAGAGGTCACCTCCATAAATGATAGAATATCACTATGACCATTGGAAAGGCTGCATATGGGTGAGACATTTCCCAATTTGAGTGTCAGCACTACCTATGGGTTGTCTATACCCACTCACTCTTCTATCTATTGGCACTCTTGTAGTGCATTTGAAAAAATAATAGATTTGAGACAAATTAGGAAACATGGAGAACACATTTCCAAGTTATATGAAGATTTTTTGAGATTTTTTGAGAAGTGTGAGGAGAAGAAAGATCGTATTAGATACATTTGAGTTTTTCATTATATGAATAATCTTTTTGGGCTTTTATCTTCATGTGAGATTTTCTCACATATATTTGGTGTTCATTGTCTTATGTGCCTTTGTTGTTGATCTCACATCTATATCATGTTGTTTATTACATGTGTAATGCATATTCTATCAATTATTTCCATTTTGGCATACCTTCAACTATTGTTACCGATAATGAATCATCATTTAAAAATTAAAAAAAATTGCATCAAGTATAAAATAAAACATACATTTTTTACAACTTATTACCCACTAGGTAATGGAATAATAGAAGCAACAAAAAACTATTATCAAGATACTTAGAAAAATTATTGAACTATACAATACTGACTAACACCAACAAATATTGTATGCCTTAAGGGCATACCACACTAGTGTTCGCACACCTACCCAAACCAACCTTACTCCTTGGTTTATGGTATAAATATAGTTTTGCCAACTAAACTAGAAATATCATCCTTGTATGTTTCTCTTAAGGTGATTATAAAAAATAATGAGTATCATGAAAAATGGTTACATCAGTTGGAATAGTTGAGTGTAAAACATACTCAACCTATTGAAAACTTATGCATTTATCATGATTACATCAAACACGAATATAATAAAAAGGTTTGGCCATGAGAATTTGTTGTGGGTGACTTAGAACTAATATAAAATTAAGAATTATCAATGCAAAAAAAGATAAGAAAGGGAAATTCAAACCAAATTGGTTGGAACCATTCATAGTTATAAAAAAACTAGGCAAAGGTGTATACCACCCAGTTACACTTGAAGGCAAACCTCTCAAAAACCCAATGAAAATTATGGACTTACATAAATATCCTACATAAAATATACCAAAAAATTCAAAAAAATCTAATATTCCAAAAATACCAAAAACACCAAAAACATTCAAATAAATTAAAAATACTAAAAAAATTCAACATGTTCTTAGTTATGCTATTTTTTATACATATGTTGTTTTCTCCATGTTAGTAGATAGAATATCATTATTTTTGTATATAAACCTGTGTTTCACATTTCATTTCAGTGTGATACAAGCATGCTTAGATACATTATACGTTCACATAAAGATGTTGGGATTTCCCTCTACTCACGTCTTAAGAATGTTGGTGTTATATGCTACTTTGATCATGATACAACTTGATTATATTATTTTATGATCACTTTCCATTATCATGTTTGAGCTTGTATACTTTCACATGCCTCTATCCATGCTTATACCTTTCACAATGTACTTGATATGCTATGTGCTTAACATTTCTTGTAAACACATATGTTTAGGAACTAGTATGTTATGTTCATGTTGGTTTCCTATTTTCCTTAATTTTTATTGTCTTGTATTGTATTTCCTATTGGAGTATTTGAATATATTCTATTGATTGTGGTCTATGTGCTTATGCTTGCCTATTTTGACATTTGAATGTATCATTATTTGTTGTATAATTAGAAATTTCATTGTGGATAAAATCATAATAGAGTTTCTCATAAAAATATAAAAGTGTAGGCACCCAATTCTGGCCACAACTAGATTTCGATCAGACTTCAGACTGATTCTTACTGACAACTACAAATTAAGCCTAAGAATCACTAAATGATTTAATTTAGACTATGCATCATTCATCAATGCTCAGAATCATATTGAGGCATCCCTATTTGGGATACTAAATCGTATGCACTAATAACCTCTCATGGATTCACCCCCAATCACCTTATGACATAACAGATGTCAATTTGGCCTATAGACCCATTGAGTGGGGCACTTAATTAAATCTTAAAATAGAAAAAAGACTAATCAAAATCAATCAATTAATTAATTAAGATTAAATGCTTAGTTGAATTATCCATTTGCAATTAATAAATATTTAAAAATAGAAATTCAAAAAATAAAATATCAAGCCTTTCATCATTACCTTTATGAGTTGTCAAAATATCATAAAATATACTAAAATATCCCAAAATATCTAATTTGAAAACTATGACTAGTAACTGAAAGTCATAATTACATGATAACTCTTAACTCAACTGGAGTTAGTTTCAACTCAACCTTAACTCACCTTAGGTGAGAGTTAATTATTGAGGCTGTAAATACAAGGCCATGTCCATTGATGTTTAAGAAATCTTGGGGTAATGTTATAATGCACAAATAGATGCAAAGAATATTTGCATATAATGTTACCATGCCAAATTCATGAGCCAAGTAGCCAAACCAATGTGCCAAGGAAAGGTGAAGCCAAGCAATCTCCATTGATGAACATTTCTTGATGCACAAACTAAGTAAGTCATTTCTATAGGCCATTTAGAGCTCCAAGGAAGGTAGAAGAAGGTTTTATTTTATGTCTTAATTGTGTTTCATATGCATGTTTGTTACCTATGCTCTCCCTAATGTCTAGACTAGAGGTGTTAGTGTTTAGTGTGTTTATTTGGATTTGATTTCATCTTACTAACACAATACTAATCTCCCCTCTTATATTCCTTTTTCACAAAAAGAACATTATGATTGTTATAAGGTGAGTGATCAAAGACCATCTACCATCGGTTATAAAAATTATCTCTTATCAAATCATGGTGTCAACAATGGATTTGAAATTTTTTGCATAATAATAGAGACGACACATTATTTCTTGGATTAGTGAATATTGCACAAATTTTGTCTTTTAATTTTTTAGTCTTTCACACTAGCTATTGAAATTTGTTAGAATAGTAGGACCTACATGTCTCTCTACAAGATGTTCATCTATGAATTTGGCCCATCGTCGAGTCAACTTTGCCTAATAATGATTCTAATGTATTTTATAAAAAAGTATGGTGGATGTTGGTCAAATATGGGTCCCTTATTATCACAATTACCTCAATTTGTATTTTTTTCTACTATATATGTATGGTTAAATCATCTTGTGTAATTGTAGGAGGGTCAAGAAGGTTATGAGGTTTTTGTGGATTTTTCTCTTCATCTTCAATTCTCATAATTTTTTTGCATGTGGAAGGGTTGTATGCATTGTAAAAACCAAAAAATAAATGATTTTAACAATAAAAATATGTAAAACTAAAAATAATTACTAAATTTGGTTTTAATTGACATAAAATTAGTTTACTTACCTCTCCTCTTGTGCGATATTGTCGAGTGTCTCACTTAGTGTCTCAATCAATGAACTTTTCAAGAATGAAATGCTATTTCATGGAGGCATGAAAATTGCATTTTTGATATGAAAGCTTTATGTTTTTTTAAAATATAATATTACCAATCTTAGTTAATAAAAATGTGTACACGTTATATTAAGATTGTGTATGAATTCACTTTTGAACCAAAAAAATCTACTTTTCAGCCTCAACTTTTTGCACTTGTTAGTAAATAATATAATATATCAATAATTCTAATTAAAAAAATACAAAAATACAGTGTCATAGATGGGTCAATGGTAAAGTTATGCAATAAAAACTTATTCTCTAGTTAATGAAGGAGTGAGACAATATCAATCTTAGTGCGAGCAGTCAAAAGGGTTGTAGTTCAACTAATAAGGGTGATGGTTGTCAAATGGTTAAGTTTAGGATCTGAATAATTGACAAAAATAAATAAATAAACAAATAAATAAAAATGTTAGCAACCTTAGGGACCACATTATGTGGTCATGAAACCTATAAATCTTGGGTTGTGGGGTGTCAATAAAACATAATATCTGACTCAGGATTAGAGGGGAAGGGAAAGTGAGGGCCCTATAAATTTAATAATTGGGAAATTTATGGAAAAATTTGCAAAAAAAAGTAAATGTATGGTGATTTGGACTAGTTTGGAGGAAAAGTTATTCTTGTCTTACCTTTCATTTTATCTTTACAATAATAGAATGCAGTGGTTATGTGAATGAGAAATGTAATGCTGGCTAGGGTTATGAGCTTGCATGAAGAGACCATTATTGATAATAAGGTGATGGTGGTTATAAGGAGGAGCACCTTGTGGGCCTAGAAGGGCTGAAGAAGGGGAGAGGGTTCATCACAATGACTTGTGGCTACACCAATGCCAAATATGGAAACACCATGGCCCACTTAAGAATTAACAAGGGTGGCATGTTTGAGATCATTGGTTATGAGTGATCCCCTAGTGGCTGTTATAATGAAGTCACCATGAAACCTCCTAACTTTGAGAATCACACTAAAACCACTCCAATAAATGGAAGAACAAGATCTGGGTACTAAAGGATGATGAGAAAGTACCCCTCTATAAGACAACCCTACTGGCCTACCATATCACCAAGGGCCGCCATGGGGGGTGGGGGGGCCAGTGGGGGGAGTGAAAGATCACCCACCTTAATGAGTTCTTATACTGTGTAGTTTGTAAAAAGGAGTGATACTTCAAGTAGCATGATAAGGATGAGTACTACCTCCACCAAATGTCACCAATGATCCCAATTGGATTTGCAATGATTTTCCCTATGAGAAAATTGGGTGTGAATTGGAAGAATAAAGGGCCACCAACTAAAAGGAAAATGGGGGTGTCCCAAGGTACCAGAATGTGAGGGTTACTACTTCTATATCTATTTGGGCTATAATGTATATTTATTCAAGGATTGTGATTGCCACTCTGATAACTCAAAACATAAAAACTACCTAAAATTAAAACTAAGTAAATTTATTTTATGGGGGTGTCTTTATTAAAAATATGCATGCCCCATTAACAATAATTATTTATTTAACCCACCAAAAAATCTAACCTAATGTTAATACTTTGGAACAAGTCCTAACAAACCCCCTTATGATCCAAATTCAGGTCTTTGGACACATACCAAGCATTTTTCTAATTTTTTCAAATTTGATTCTGTCAAGGGGTTTTGTGAAGATGTCAGCTATCTGATTGATAGTTGGGAAATATATTTGATCAAGAGCTTCATTTTCCACCAAAATTCATAGATAATGGTATTTGTCATCCATATGTTTTATTTTGGCATGAAACACAGGATTCTTGGACATCTTGATTGTACTTTTATTATCAATGTATAACTATGTAGGAGCAAACTGAGAAATTTGAAGATCTTTAAGAATACGACGTAGGTAAATAATTTCTCTGGAAGCATCCCATGATAAAATATACTTTGATTCTACTGATAAATTTTCCATTGTATCCTGCTTCTTACAACACCAAGCAATAGTAGTTGAACCCATATGCATAGTGTATCATGTGGTTGACACTTTGTCATCCACACATCCACCAAAATATGCATCACAATATCCAACAAGTTTGAAGTTTTTGTTTTGGCGGTATTCTCAAGGCCATATGTTTTCATTCCCTGAAGGTAATGAAGTACTCATTTTACTGCATGCCAATGAATTTATCTAGGCTCATGCATAAACCTAGATAAAATTCCAACTGAAAATAAAATATCGAGCCTAGTAGTCATCAAGTATATCAAACCTCCCACTAATTATATGTATATGGTGCCATCAAAAAAGGCACTTCTATCATCCTTAGACAATTTCAAGTTACTTTCCATGGGAGTGAGGGCAGGTTTGCAATCACTCATGCCAAACCTATCTAATAACTCAGAAATATACTTAGTTTGTGAAAAGAAAATACTATGCTCTTTTTGAGTTACCTCTATGCCTAGATAGTAGTGAAGAAGTCCAAGATCTATCATCTCAAACCCATCTTTTAATTCCTCCTTCATAAACTTGTTATGGTTTTCATCATTACCTGTGATAAACAAGTCATCGACATAGAAAATAAGTATCACCATTTTCTTACCCTGCACTCGAAAATAGAGAGTATCATTAGATTCACTATGATGAAAACCAATGGATTTAAAGTATGAATCTATTTTCTCCTACCAAGCCCTGGGTGCCTGTTTGAGCCCATACAAAGCTTTTATCAATTTACACACTTTGTGTTCAGCACCCACCTGTTCAAAACCCTAAGGTTATTTCATATATAATTCTTGTAAATCACCATTTAAAAAAGCACTTTTAACATCTAATTGATGTACTTTCCAACCATTTTGTGTTGCTAAGGAAAGTACCATATGAATAATGTGCCATTTGGTAGTTGGTGCAAATGTTTATTTATAGTCAATACTTTCTTGTTGTGCATATCCTTTTGCAACAAGTCTTGCCTTATGTTTATCAATGGAGCCATCTAATTTATACTTAGTCGTATAAACCCATTTACATCCTATGGGTTTAACATGTGGAAGAGGATCAACTAAAACCCATTTATTATTTCTAAGTATGGCATCATACTCACTTTTCATTGCCTGTTGCCAAACATGTTCAGTAGATGCCTCCTCAAAAGTGGATGGATCAAAGGAAGTAGTAACAACCATAGCATAGTTTACCTATTTTTGAGAATTATAGGGCCTTGTTAAACCAACTTCATCTATTTTTAAGTTAGAAAAATTACTTTGAGCCCATTTTGGATACTTAGTCAAATTATTCAAATCAAGGACTCCAAAATTCTCATCGTGTACATCATTTCAAGGGGGACTTAGATAATTTCAACAATTTCTAAGTCATCAACCTATGAACTTGTAGATGAAGGAGAGGAAAGTGAAGGAATTTTAGTCTCATACCACAACTTCCAAGATTTATCCTCATTATTCAAACCCTTATCTCTTTTTGTATTTTTCCTCTTTAATCTATCAAGTTGAGAATCAATCTCCGTAGTATTCATAGTCCGAAACTCATCAAATGTTACATCTCAAATCACTATGAATTTGCCTATATCCTGTGTAAACAAATGAAACCCTTTTTATCTTTAGAATAACCAAGAAAGATGCATTTTCAACTTCGTGGTTCCAACTTAGTTCGGTGTTTAATAAGAACCAAAGCAAAACAAAGACATCCAAACACTTTCAAGTGTTTAACTTTTGGTTTAAACCCATACCATGCCTCATATGGAGTTTTTCCCAAAAGTACAACTGTGGGGGACCTGTTTCTCAAAAAAATTGCAGTACCAATGGCTTCTGGCCAAAACTTATCATCAAGCTATTTATAGTGCAACATGGCACGTGTTGTGCCCTCTAAAGTTCTATTCATCTGTTCAGATACTCCATTTTGTTGTGGAGTATAAGCATTACTATATTGTCGATGAATGCCATGTTCTCAAAAATAATCTAAAAATTCATTTGAGGTATACTCACCTCCATTATTTGAACGAAGAGTGACCAAATATGAACCTGTTTCTTTTTCGACTAAGTGTAACCAATCAAAAAACTTATCAAAAACTTCAGATTTGTTTTTCATAAAAAATACCCAAGTCATCCAAGAAAAGTCATCAATAAACAAGAAAAAGTATCTACACCCACCAACAGATGACTTTTTCATGTCACATACATCACTATGAACTAACTGCAAACACTTGTTCGCTCTCCAGGATGACTGTTTAGGAATTGTTTCCTAATTTTGTTTGCCCAAAACACATGACTCACAAAGAATACTATCTTTTCAAAAAGTAGGCAACCCACTCACCATACCATATCTCTAAAAATACACTAAAGAGTGGATATTCAAATGTCCATAGTGGAGATGCCATAACCAATGTGTAGACATAGTACCTATACCTATGTCAACAACTGCCACAAGTTCTATAGTGGGAGGAAGTACTTTACAATGCAATCTAACTAAGCTTCCATCTTCATATCCTGTATCCATTGTTTTATAATCATCTTTCACTGAATTGATGTAAATGAGCCCATTTTCAAACACAATTTGATAACCTTTCTTTTGAATAGTTACCAAGGAAAGTAAGTGTTTCTTCAATGTGGGAACATATCAAACATCCTCCAAGTATTTTATAGACCCATTAGGAAGAAGAATCCGAATAGATCTAAGTCCTAGTGGTGTATGCATAGACTTATCTTCCAAGGCAACTGGAGAGAGAGAAGCTTCCTTGAAAGACCAAAAGTAATATCTCCTAAATGTCATGTATTTGGTTGCTCCTATGTCTAAAATCCATGCATTTGTGAGCTCATCTCTAGCCTCATATTCAATATAATCAATGTGCCCCAAAGTAGTGAATGCAGATTCATGGGTAACATTACTGGACTCATCATAGTCATGATTGACATACTGAGCAAAGTTAGACTTAGTCACTTGTTGTGGCCTCTAAATTTTATCAAAAGGAATCCTACATTGTGAGGCAATGTGACCAAATTTTTCACATCTATGACATTGAATGTCTGATCTACCTCAACCTCTGCCCCTATATGAGTTGTGACCACGTCCTCGATCACTTATTTCATGTGAATGTGATTGGTTAGATTTTTGGTTATTTGAATAACCCCTACCTCTATTTTGATATCTACCTCATCTGTAACCTCGACCCCCTCTATAATTATTTCCTCTATTATTTTGATGCTTAGATGAAAACGAACTAGGCTTTGACTCTAAAACATGGGATTCTTCAGTTTTCTTGGATTTATTGGGTAGAGAGAGGTCATGTTGGATGAGAAACTCAACCAACTTATCGAAGGTGATGCCTGTGATCTTGTCAGAGACATACAACATTTCAACAAAATTCCTATAAGACCCAGGTAGTCCTTTCAAAGCAGCAGTGACTATGAGGTCATCATCTAGTTTTACAAACCTAGCCTTAGTGTACTTAGTAGTGATATTTTTCAACTTAGACATATATTCTTCCATATCTTCATCTTCATCTAATGACAAAGTAAACAACTGTATATGAATATCTATCTTTTTATTCTTAGGTTTCTTATCATATAAATCTGATAATGTTTTCCATGTAGTGTAACTATGAGAAGAATTTTCAATATGAACATAAGTATCACGAGTACAATAAAATTTAATGAGAGCTAAGGCCTTAGAATCACACAAATTGAATGCATCTAATTTAGCTTGTTCTATTGGCATTGTGGGATTTTCATTCTTGACAATATCCCATAACTCATTAAAAACTAGTGAAGCCTTCATCAATTATTTCCAATCAGAATAATTGGAAATTGTTAATCTATCACCATCTGAAAGCAAGTTTTGAATCTTTAGCATCTTGAAATAAAATAAAGTGCAATAGATAAAAGTGTGACAAAATTCAAAAGAGATGAAACAAATATCACACTCACTGCACAAGATACTGCTTCTATGGGGTTTTTCACTTAACCTCTGCATAGAGCAAAAAAAGAAAAACAAGAATTTTTGATGGGTTTTGCACTTAACCTCACTAAAAATCAATTTATTATACCCTTATTTCACCAAATTACTTCCTTATTCCACCAATTACACCATTATGTCACCACAACAATGTAAAAGAAATAGAATTTAATTCCCCTTTTTTGATTTTTAAAACAACACTATACAATAAGTATGCTTTTCACAACTTTCAAGGCATACAAAAGGCAAATTAAAAGGGAATATTCCTTTTACAAAAAATATATTCTAAAGCAATTTATTCAAAAAAGAAGGGATTTGAACCCTTGACCTCCTCCTTGCAAGCTTCTTACAAAATAACTTTAACCATTGCTGTAAGAGCACTTTCAAAATATACTATGCATAAACTTGTACTTATGTTGGATTTTGTCTATGAGAGAAAATAATTTTTTTTTACATGTATGTAAATAAATCCAAGATTTTTCCCTTTTTAACCTTCTCAGCCAAGCTTCTCACGTGGGACCCATCTAAGACAAATTTTTGATAACCAAACTTTAGAAACATGAAAAAAATATTTGCCTGAGTTTATTCCTATGCCATTTTTGCCTGGGATACCATGGCAGCTCCTGCAACCTTTCTATGCACCTACTTTCACTCCTTGTGGCCATACAAATTTGTACATGTAGTATAAAATTTATTTTGGTTGAGTTTAACAATTTTTTGAGGTATTTTTTGCTGGGAATGGTTTCAAATTTCAACTAGGGCATTGGAAGGTCGTACCATCAACCGTACAAATAAAAAAAATTCCCATATTTTCCTTTGAGGATTCAAAATAGGGGTTTTAACCATATTTTTAGGTGTTTTTGGATTTAAAAGGTCTGAGAATGAATGCAATTTACAATGATAGCCATGGATGAAAATTATAGAGGTTTTCAATATGAAAACAGGTCGTACAAGTTTATTTTTTTCAAAAATTAATGAATTTAATAACATTTAAATGCTAAAAAATTCATTTTTAATGCCAGATGAGGAGTTTGAATACAATTTAATGGAGTGTGAATGGCCAAAATGACCAGATGGTCGTATAAGAGAAATACACAGGCTTAAATGTAAAAAAAATTAAAAAAATAAAATAATTTAATAATTTTTCAAACTTTTGACATTACATTTAAACCAATAAAATATTTTCTTGATATGGCATACCTTATTTCACACCATTTAATTTCTCATGAATTTAACATTTCACCTTGCCTTCTTTCAAATTCACCAAGCTCCCAAAATTCACCGTGCTGGACAAAACCAAGCTCTGATACCACTGATAACTCAAAACATAAAAAATACCTAAAACTAAAACTAAGTAAATTTATTTTATGGGGGTGTCTTTATTAAAAATATGCATCCCCCATTAACAATAATTATTTATTTAACCTACCAAAAAATCTAACCTAATGTTAAGACTTTGGAATAAGTCCTAACACACTCTTGCATTGATTTTTATCCCTACAATGACTGAGGTATATTATTTTCTCCCAGAATTATTGTTATTCTTCAAGACATCATTCTCCCTTAATTTGTTACAGTTCCACTATGATCTTTCAAGTGTGACAATTGGCCATCTCTTTTGTTGATTTTTTAAATATTTTTATCAGCATTTAAATCTTTTTATGTAGGTGGTCGAACAAAGATAGACTTCTTCCCCCATAATTTTTAATTAATACATGAGATTTATTTAGAAGATGATAAATAGGGGTATAAAAGTTGAGATCTATTGATATTTTAAATGCAACAGCTTCCAAAAAAAATTCCTCAAATTTTAACTACTAAAATACATACTTTCATTTTGAAAATGAGAATATCCATCCAACAGCTTACATTAAAATCTAATTACCCTACAATTTGAAATCTCCAATAGTACAATTCATAATTTATCCTCACTACCTCCATATAGAGATAGATCACCAGTTGCATAATGTATGTCATATCTATTTTATGAAATATGAGGTGGATGATTATTTTGTAGTTATATGTTATTTAGTTTTGAAGTATTGGTAATCTCCAATTTTATTTTTAGAAATTTGTAGTAATTTTTAATTTTTTCTTCAACGTTTAAGAGGTATGGGTTTTTTGTTCCATATAATTTTTTTCTCTGATGATGAATCACAAGTGAACAAAATTATACACAGTTCTTCCAAAACTTAAATTACAACTATATGAACTGTGAAAGTATAATTTTTTTGATAAAATATTTACTTGCACAATACTACAATTAAAAATGCAAACTACAATAAGACGCATTTAGTTATGTTATTATCAGAAATGATTTATTTAAGTAAGGTTTCCATGGATAGTTACTTCAATGCCTAAGAAATGTTGAGGCACACACCACACTTCTAAAAATACATGATAGTGAGTGTGGAGGACACTTTAGTGGTAGGGACATGTCCCAAAAATTGTTACAAAATGGTTATTATTGGTCTACATTGGAACATGAATGCATTGAACATACTAAATTATGTTTACAATGCCAAAAATATAGGAATCTAAACCATGCTCTATCTTATGAGTTACAACCGATTATCTCACCATGGCCTTTCTCCTTATGGGGATTTGATTGATTGGAAAAATAAATTTCGTGTCCACCATGGACATAAATTAATAATCATAACTACAAAATATTTTATAAAATGGGTGGAGGAAATCCCACTTGAGTTTACCATAGGGGATGATATATGCAAGTTTTTGATGACCAATATTATTTCCTATTTTGACATACCTTCAGCTATTATTACCGATAATGAATCATCATTTAAAAACAAAATAATAAAATATTTTTGTAATAAGTATAAAATAAAGAATAACTTTTATACAACTTATTACCCAAAGGGTAATGGATAAGCTAAAGCAATAAAAAAAACTAGTATCAAGATAGTTAGAAAAATTGTTGAACTATACAATATCGATTGACCCCAACAAATGGTGTACACCTTATGGGCATACCACACTAGTGTTCATACTCCTACCCAGACCAACCTTACTCCTTGGTTTATCGTACAAAAATAGTTTTACCAACTGAACTAGAAATCTCATCCTTGTGTGTTTCTCTCAAGGATATTATAAAAAATAATAAGTATCATGAAAAATGGTTACATCAGTTAGAACAATTGAGTGTAAAATATACTCAACTTATTGAACACTTATGTATTTCCCATGATTGTATCAAATGTGCATATAATAAAAAGGTTTGGCCACACTAATTTGTTGCGGGTGACTTGGTACTAAAATAAAAATAATATCAATGTAAAAAAAGATAAGAAGGGGATTCAAACCATATTGATTGGGACCATTCATAATTACATAAAAATTAGGTAAAGGTGTATACCACCTAGCTACACTTGAAGGCAAATCTCTCAAAAAATCAATGAAAATTATGCACTTACATAAATATCTTACATAAAATGTATCAAAAAATAAAAATAAAAAAAAATCAAATATTCCAAAAATCCCAAAAACATTCAAATAATTGAAAAATACCAAAAAAAATCAACATGTTCCTAGTTATGTTATTTATTATACATATGTTGTTTGTTCCATGTTAGTATATAGAATATTATTATTTTTGTATATACATGTGTTTCATGATTCATTTGAGTGTGATACAATCATACCTAAATACATAATATATTCACATAAAGATGTTGGGATTTCCCTTGTTACAACCCCTCAAGTTGTACTTAAATAATCTAGTAAATTTTTTTATAACTATTAATTCACATACATACCACATAACCACGGATTAAAAAAATAACTATAACCAAAATTAATCAATAACTTATAACAATCATGGTTCTAAAATTTCAAAATAAAATGCAATATAATATATCATCATATCGAGGACATTAGGATTTAGCCATGGATTGTCCACTAATACAACAATTGCTACTCAAGTATATCCAAATGAAATACAATTACATTTCTTTTAGGTCTTCAGCCTTAATAATATAGATACCAAGACCTCTAGTGCATGAGTTAAACCAACTCGTGTATCACTAAATTTCAAGTGTAGCCTCTAGGTAAGTAGTATTTATGTGAAGAGAAAGAGCATCATCTGAGCATTTTTCCACACCAACCATAGACCAATGATCCCCCACATAATCCCCTATTATAAAATGGCCCTCCATACACGTATAGGTAGGTAAAATGATGCAGGAATCTAGAGAAAAAACAAGTATCTAAGTGTGTAAGATGTCATAAAATTAAACATACAATGTATCATAGAAAACCTAATATATTGCAAGATATTGCACCGACATGTAAATCAAGCATACCAATAGATAATGTCTCACTACACATTATTAACCACAAGAATCATACTAAGTACATCCTCCTAATAATCACATCATATCATATGTTAAGCATAGGAGTAAGCAAAGTATACTTCTATATCATCCTCACATGAATGAATTATACATTAATATTTAACTCAAACAAGAATTAATGCCTACAGTTCATACCACCCAAGTATGTTTTACATTCATAAGAAACTGTAGATTTCTAACTACCACAATAAGATCTAAACCACTACACCTCATGATATCCCATAATATCATAGTCTAGTGTTCTAAGACATAACTACTAATTTCCCATATTTAATCATAGAAGTAGTCATAAATACTTGGAATCATAATATTTTATTCAAGGAAGTGTATATAACAAAGAAAGTCACACTAACACATAAGAGTCTAAATTAACATTTGTTTATATACTCAAAGATGTATGTACATATAAATGATATCCGACCAAATGTTACAACACATACTGATCAAGTAATAATCAATACACATATTTAATCAATCAACATAGGTAAGATTTTATACATGTAACTACAGTATGTACCATCCAAGCATATACAGTTAAGTTGTAGTATTCTATGATATCTCATACTAACATAGCTCATTGTGCATAAAGTACCCTATTCAATATGAACAAGCAGTCTTACTCTATAATGAATAAGCAAGAAAGATCAAGTGAGAATATAATATCTAGGCATACCTCATGATACACTATTATTATGTTATAAAAGTCTAAACACTTGCACATATTAATATTATCATAAAATATATACCGCATATAAGTTTTCATCATTACAAGATGCTGAAAATATGACCCAGTCGACATATTTTCATAGCACTACTGTAGTATAGATAAACTATTTTTTTCTACTAGCAGTCATATCACATCACTAATAGTTATCATAATCTTGGGTAACGGTAGATCAAGTTATACCTCATATGAACATAATTTAAGGGGCAGTGTTCATATGGTTGAATTTTCTCACTTCATTATATCTCACTACCAATATATTATTTTAGATAAAGACATAGTATCTAATATCCTATCAAGTTATTTAATCATAAAAATACCCAAGCCTAAGTATATTCATATTTTTATTTGAACACCCAAATACTTCAGTTGTTTCAAAAGTGCTTATCAAATAATTAAAATGGATTGCAAGGTTCAACAGTCATCTAAATTCTGACCAATGAATTTTTATCAACTATTATAGACATATTACCTTCTCATGGATGTTTTAGCATGGCTCATAGCATATACCATCCAAACATATGATCAATTTTAAACATTCTTAAATATTCATACAATAATAAATATCTTATCAAAAGCCTAATATATTTGGCTAATATAGATATGACCATTAATTGGTTATATTAACAACTCAAGCTATTACATTATTCCCCCAAAATTATATTCAATAATTTATATTTTTCCTATTTGTTAAATTATAAATGTTTATTAATTTATTTTCCCCAAACTATCTCTTTATTATTTTCTGATAAATTGTTTATTAATATATAATATATGTTAACTATCTTTTCAAGACTCTCATATAAATCTAATGATAATCAAGCTCATTTTAAAATGTAATTTGAGTTGGCAACACAACTCAAAAATCTTCGATCTTGCATTTAAGAGAAACATATTTTTATTTTAAAATACTTAATGACTTAACCCAAGGACTCAACGTCTTAACTAAAGACTTAGAATTTAATTTTATTGACTTCTCAATTTTTACTTATATATAACATGGCATCCTTCATATCAACTCAGTGATTTTATAATATAAAACAATTTCCATATATATAAACATACAACATTTTCCAATGTATTCTCTATGGTTTTTATAATACCCAATGCTTCTATCTGTAAACTTAGCTATTTACACCAATTAACCATAGACTTTAGTGATTTAAGGAAAAGGACTTTAGTGATTTAAAAGTGATTGGTCATTGCCAGAAATGATGTAGACACATAATAAATTAAGATGCCTCCCTTCATACACAACCATTCCTCTTAACTTTTCTGGCAACAATAATTCAAAATGCTACCCAGTTGTTTTTGATGTTGTCAAAGAAATTTAACTATTGACCTGGTAATTAACTATTACTTTTTGGTAAAATTAATATAAGACTCAATTTTTAACTAAATATACAATCAAGGTTTACTTCTTATAGGTGCAATGATTTCAAGTTTGGCGTCTTAATTTAAATGGCTTAGCATTTAAATCATGGCTCAATGTTTATTTGTTATATATGACTCAACAGTATATAAAAATTCAATATAGACTCATCTATTTATACATTATACACAACAATTTTCTATTTAACTCCACGTTATATTTTGTGAAATCAACATTATATATATATATATATATATATACATATATATATATATATACATATACATATATATATATATACATATATATATATATATACATATATATATATATATATGATCTAAAACTAAATTTAGGTTCATAGAGTTCAACGTAGCCCTGTTAGATTAAAACACTGGCTTAATATACTAGACACTACCAATAATAATAGTGTAGGTCTATTATATAGAAAGCAGGGCATTAATATTGTATAACATGAAAGATTAAAAAAAGTAATATATAGACTTAATGAGCATACACACTGTCAATGGAATGTAGACCAAATCTATAAGATGTAGGTCTACTCAGATAGAATGTTGGTCTAAACAGGTGAGATGCTGACCAATACCATTTATTCAAAATTCTATAAATAACTCATAGTTATACTCAATTTGTAGTTCATATATGTTTACAACATTTTTATTTTTCTTTTATTTAAATATGCTCATAGATTCCAATATGAAACACATACTTCTATGGTTTAATGTAAAACAAAAACAATGAAGGTGCAAAACTATCCAAATAGATAAGTGCTACTCAAATGCAGTCACAAAGACAATGAAATTCATACCATAGATAATGCAATACAGGACAAATAATTAGAATAATCATAGAAATACCTTAGATCTACAGATTCTTCACTCCATCAAACATGAATTTTTTAATACTTATCGTTGACCAAATTTGGTCTACATACTAAAAATGTGCCTAGTCTAAGAGTTTAGTGGAAGGAGTGGGAACCTAATTGAAGAGTGGTCCAAGAAGGCTTCATGGTGAGACCAAGAAGTTCAAGGTCATGGAACTGGTCTATACAAGCTTGAGATTTTCATAGTTCTTTCAGGCCTTCAAGGAATAAAGCAACATTTCAAGTAAAGTTCAAATAAAAGCTAAGTATAAAACCCTTTTGGACTAAGTCTTTACTGGGGAATTATTTTGGACCCTTTTATTTGACTAAGTGTTGATTTCTCTTGGGCAAGTTCTTTCGAGATTTTATTTTTGGCTAAGCTAATTTATTTTGACATTCTTTTTTGGCTAAGTGTTGAATTTTTTGGGTAATTTATCCAAGACAAAGTTTTTAAAGACATATCTCTTTTGAATAAAATGTCTGAAGTAAAAGATGAAGACCTTTTTCTCTCAAGGAAATTGTTTGGCAATGATTTTCTTGAAGACCTATTTCTTTCAGAGAAATTATCCACGGTAAAAAGGCTAAGTGTCATTCGAGAAAATTATCTGAATAATTTTCCCGAAGGGTCTCTTCTCTAAGAAAGTGGTCCATTTTTAGGAGTCCCAAAGGATCATTTTTCAAGGGAATGGTCATATACATTTTTTGAATGATATTTTCTTTAGGCAAATTGTCCCGAGACAAAGTTCTAAAATATCTTTCTATAACAAAATGCCCTATACAATTTTTTTAAAGGGCCATTTCTTAGGAAATTGGTATGGTTCAAGATTTTCGAAGGGTATTTTTTCAAGGAAGGTGCCTAAAAAAAAGTCCAGCAAAAGGTCCAAAGGAAATAACCCATAAAATTTATGATCCAGACAATTGTGCAAACATCAATTTCAAGCAAAAGAATAGTCGTTCGAATTCAAAAATCCAGGGTAGCCCCACAAATGTCAAATTCAAACATAGAAGATGATTGTTGGTTTTCAAATATGCAGTGATGGTCGTGTGGATATCTAATACATTCATGCAGATGTCAAAGTTTAAATTACAAGAAATAGTTGTTTGTATTCAAATGGGTTCAAGATTGACGGTTTGTGTTCAATCCAAGAAAAGATCTAGTGGCACACATCAAGTCAAGAAGTCAATAAGATGTTCATATGGTTGTCAAATTTACGCCATGATAAGTAATCATTTGGGTTCAAAAGGCCTTAAAAGGTTTAAATTTGGACATGATCCAATAGTGTAGGATCATCAAGCTGAGATCTAATGGTGCACATTCATTGACAAAAAGATGGGTTTGAGCTAAATCAATGATTAACATGAGATCATACATCTGGATTCAATAGTGTGTAATTAAGTCAACATGTCAAAGGGATCTTCTGATAGGAAATCAAGGGTTCATGGGCATCCATGCACATGTATATCAATGTAGCGAGGCAAAGTCAATAAGTCAGTACAATATATGGGACCAATAAAAAAAAAGATAATTGAGCACCATAGAAAAGGTTTGAGTTGGCAAGCGATGACCAATCAAATAAAAGTGAGCTCAGGACATTTTTCAATGAAAGTCAAAGAAGTTAAAATGGACCTCAGCAAAGTAAATATCAAGGAGCCGAGCTCAAAGGTGAACCAGGGTTGAACCAGGGCCACATTTCATAGACCAAGCATCATCAACAGAGCTCCATACATGTAAAATAGCTATTAGATCTAATATAGAAGGCAAAGATAGAACAATGATTTTGAAGCAAAGCTAAGTAATTTGTATATATATAGTAACTATGTGAAAACCAATGATCTAAGATTAGTTTTCACATATAGTAGACCTATGTTCAATATAGAAGCTAAAGCAGACCATAAAGACATGTCTCACTTATCATCATGGTGACATTTTCAATGAGCAAATATAGTTGACCACCCAAAGCAGATGTGGCATAATTGTTCCAATTCCAAGACATGATTATCGTTAGTAGATCAATTAGATAATGACATGGTTCCAAGAAGAGACCTGGCAGTTGGATAAGGGCAATAGACATTTAATTATTTTATAGAATTTGTTTCTTATTGATAAGATCCTGAGTTAGCATCCTCGAGAGTGCTAATCCATCGAAAGCAGTTTGGACTTTTCCAATGCATATATCTCTCTCTCTCTCTTTCTCTTTTCTATAAGTACAAGCTTCTAAGCCTTAGAATTAATCCCTCTATCCCTCTTTTTGGTATGACCAAACTCTGCTGAAATTTGTACTGTGACACCTTTTTGATGTAATAAAGATTGAATTCCATCATTTTTTAAGTTGTATTGAAGTATGTTCTATGAATTCATGTAATGTGGTTAAGTGAATGTATGTTCCTTGTTTATGTCTAAGTTTTTATAACCTTTAGAAAGTTCTTAGTATTTCTTACAGGTCATTATAAGTGCAGTTTATAGTTTATTATCTAGTTTGAAAGTGGATTTTTGCCCTCTCTTGCTAATTTGATAATTGATTAATGCCTTATTCTAAAATATTTATGTAATATTGATAGTATTTGGTCTTGAAATTATCTCATAGTGCATATTTTATGAGTTTGAGTGATCAAATCATTGGTGAATCACCCCTTTTTACATGCTTTTATAATTTTTGTCAAATCTCTCTCCCTTTTCCAAGCAAGTGCTAGTTTAGGTTTAGTGTAGGTGATAGATCCATAAGGAAATCAGCCTTCTTCAGAGGTCTCATCCATTATTAGGATACACACAACCTAGGATCAGTCCCATGTTGAACTAGATTTAAGTAAAAAGATTTGAACAATCCCCTTACTCGGCTAGGGTGCAAATCTAGAACACAAATAGTTCTGACATGCCCAGTGGGACAAAGTTTCTTTGGTATATTTGAAGTTTGAATATTGATAAGAATAAATTGTATTAGTAGAAAATATCTACCATCATCAAAATTTGAATATATTTCAAGTTGTAGAATTCATAAACATCTTCTAGATAGTGCTTTCATGCCAAAGGTTACAACAAGATCATCAAGTAAAGGTACTCCTTTTGAACATATTGAATTGCCTTATAATTTTTATAAAAGATCAAGATTCAATAGGACAAGAGATTATATTCCAAATCAACATTCATCTACTAGTCATTCTATTGTTTTAGTCTAATTTATTGTCCCCATAGGCCAAATCCTTTTTGCCTAAGTGGTTATCAAGAATCAAGTGTTTATTCCCTTCAATAGGGGTAGTCCCTTGAATTTAGCCCAATATGATGACACTCCTATGTCTGCTCTAAAAAGTACCCCTTTCTTCTCTAGAGAATGGGATAAAACTACTCATATTAAGCATATCCAAGATGTTGCCAATTTATGTTTTGTTCATAATGTTACCCAAGATAATGTGGCTATCAAATTGCTTGTTATTTCTTTTAAGGGAAAAGCATTGCAATGGTATAAGAATCTTCCTTTGACCTCCATTTCTACTTGGGATGAGTTAGGTGTAGCCTTAGTGAGGAAATTAAAAGACAAGTATGATCATCTATCTTTGGTTGATCAACTTACTACTATAAAAAGGTACCCTCATGAATTCATGTTTAATTTTAACCTTAGATTTCAAAAGACATGGACTAGGATCCCTGCATTGGTTAGACCATCCCTATATTATGCATTTTTATACTATCTTAAGTCCCTTAATTTTGATATAAGTGTTGTGATACAGTCTATGGGTGGTAATAGCTTGCCAAATACCTATGAAAATGCTATAAAGGTAGAAAATAGCTTAATATAATCTAGTAAACTTCATTTAAAGCCTATAATTCCCATATTCCTATAATTTCAAGTTATTCCTCCTCAAGTTCCCCAGATTCCATCTATATCTCGTATGCCATCTCCAAAAGTCCAAGTTGTAGTTCCTCCTAATCAATCTAGTGAGATTGGTAATCTAAAAAGCATGTTACAAGCTTTTGGAAATGAGATTGTTTCACTCAAGAGACAACAGTACCAAGGTAGACCTTACCAACAATAAAACTAGAGTACTTATTAGTCTTTCAGTAACTAAAGACCTCCTTATCAAGGTTTCAAGGACAATAGGCAACCTTATAAAATCAAGGAACTATAACCCAAACTAATCTATATGCATCCCTTGATTCTAATGTACCTTCCAATTTAAAAGCTATTATTCCCTAAAATAACTTGATGCAAAATCTAGGTTGGCAACCTTCCAATGTAAATGACACTCAAATTGAAGTCTTGGTATCACAAGAGATTATCATGCCATAGATGACACAAGAATAATTATCTCTTCAAGGTGGTCAGTATCAAGACATGAATATGGCAGTTCAAGGAGAATCTCAAAAAGTTCCAGGATAACCTAATTCTATCCATGTTAATTGGAAATTGGATGATCATATTGCATTCAATCAAGTTGGTGAAACTAGCAACACAAATGGTCAAGTGGTAGCTCTAACTAGAGATAAAAGAAGAATAGTTGAGGAAGCTCAATATGTGAGCAATACTTCTAGTGTTCCTAATTTTGTGTCAAAGAATGCCAAATATTAATTTTTTATTCCTGTAGAATAAAAGTTTTAGAATATAGAGATAATGAAATTTTTGCAATAGTGGCTCCAAAGTTGCAGTCAAAGGTTATTGGAACATCTTTTAACATTATTGATCAAATGAAGAAATCAAATGTTAGTATTAGCATGTGGGATTCCATTTCCATTCCAGGGCAAAATGATATTCTTATTCAAGAACTTTTAGATTTTAAGGTATCTAAAGAACCAGTTTAGAAATAAGGAGTTGTCTTGGCCAATTCAGACTAGCAAATCAAGCAGCCTAATCAGCAGGTACATAACATGATAAAGGTGGAAAAATCCAATGTCAAAAAAAACAAAACCCCTCCCTTTTATCTCTCATTTATAGTAGGTGACTGTTCAGTCCATAATTATATGGTAGATAGTGGAGCTAGTAGCACTGTCATGCCCAAGCAAATTGCAGATAAGCTTGGTCTTATCTATGAGCCAAATACCAAAGGAGTATTGAAATTATATGGATCAAAAATGAAGATAGTAGGAATAATAAAAGGCATAAAATTTATATTACATGCTTAACCCAATGTTTTTATTCAATAAGATGTAGTTGTAGTAGACCTACCTCCTTATTTTACCATGTGCATGTCAAGAGATTTTACTTCAAAGATTGGAGGATATTTGTTAGTTGATTGGACTTATTTAATTTTTATAAATAGGTATGGGACTAAGGTAAAAATAAGTTCTAAACCTAATACAATATTTTATTTGGATCCATATATGCCAAGCATGGTAAACACTAATTATGTTATCTTAGACAAGGTACTAGAACATAGTGAAGTGGAATCATAATCACCTCTTGATGGAGTCCCAGATATTTTCCTTGATGAATGGGACTTTGATTTGCATGGACATGATACCTAAAAATTTATTGAATAATAAGTACTTGGTGTATATTCTCTTCATGAAAATGATGCACCAATTCCAATATTGATGAAAGATGATCAACCTAGTGATGGATTGTGGCAGTTATATATTGATGGATCTAGGAACAAACATGGCACTAGAGATAGAATGATGTTAATTTATATATATATATATATAATAAAATTTATTTCTCTTCTCTCAAGTTTTGGTTTGGTTTTTCCAATAATTTTACTGAATATGAAGTACTAGTGCATGGTTTACAATGGGCAAGAAAGATGAAGGTTAATTCCTTATAAGTTTTTAGAGATAGTGAACTGGTAGTTCACCAAGTAAGGGGACTTAATATATGAAAGAACCCGATACTTAGGTCTTATAAGCATAGAGTATGAAACCTATTTGAATAATTTCAAGCCTTCAATATTCAAGCCATATCCATAAATAAGAACAAGCATGCAGATCGGCTGGCTACTATTGGGTCACAATTCAGTATCCCAAATGACATAAGAAATGAAAAAAATCAATCACATATCAAGGTAGTTGTGAGACTTTATATCCCAGATAACCATAACAATTGGAAAGTATTTGAGGATGATAGCTAGATTATTAGATTCTTACAAGAGGAAACTAAATTTTTCTTAAGGAATCAGGATAAGCATTTGTAGTAGTATGATGACTAGATTGTGTAATTGAAGATAAACAAGTTGCCTAAAGGGTTGGTCACCCTTGGAAATATATTCAAAAAAAATTACGAATTGAGAAAATAAAAGTTTGATTTGTCAACCAAAGCAGGACACTATACAAATGTAGAGATTGCAACTAGCAAGAGTTTAAAGTTAGGCAAAGTTTGCACATCTTCAAAGAAATAAGCTTTTATTAAATTATGTTAAAGTTTTGTAGATGTCTTTACATGGCAGTACAGTGACCTTACAGGTTTTGATCCAAGTCTATCTCAACATACCATTGAGTTAGAATATGAGACTAGGCCAACTAGATAAAGACAAAAGTCTATTAGCCCAAATCTTGAACCTTTGATGAGAGCTGAAATGTATAAGCTCATTAAGTCAACTATAATATTTCTAATTAAGCATTCAACTTGGGTGGCAAATCTTGTTCTAGTACAAAATAAGAATGGTGAAATAAGGCTATGTGTTGACTTCTATGACATGAAAAAGGCCTCTCTTAAAGACCACTATCCATTACCATCAATGGAACAAATTTTATAGCTAGTTGCAAGATCAAAAATGTTATCTTTATTAGATGGCTACAATGGATATAACTAGATTTTGGTCAAAGAAGAAGACCAGTACAAAATAGTCTTCACCAGAAAGTGGGGGACATCTGCATATAGAAATATGCCTTTTGATTTATCTAATGCTAGAGTTACTTTTTAGAAGGCTATGGACATGGCATTTTAGGGTGCCCTCAAAAAGTTTATTCTTATTTATCTAGATGACATAACAATATTCTCTAACAATATAGATGACAATATGATTCATCTCAGACAAGTGTTTGAAAAGTGTATGGAATTTGGACTATCTTTGAATCCAAAAAAGTGTGTTTTCTTCATCCATGAAGGTAGACTTCTTAGACATGTCATTTCAAAAAATGGTACAAGCATAGACCCTGAGAGGATAGAATCAATTCTTGCACTTTCATTGCCTAAACACAAGAAAGACTTGAAAATATTTTTAGGCAAGCTCAATATCATAAGAAGATACATTTTAAATTTTGCTATTTTTCATAGCTATGCTAAAGAAGGGTCAGAAATTTTAGTTGATTCAGAGAAGGAGTGAGAAGCTTTGAAGAAATCAAGAAAGCTATACCCGGTGCTCATACACTCTTGAACCCTGACTTTACAAAGGATTTTTTCTTATACAACTATGCTAACATTGACACAATTTTAGGTATTATTATGAAATATAATAAATAGACTTTGGAGCAGCCAATATCCTTCTTCAGTCAAGGCTTAGAGGAATATGAAACTAGATATTCTTTTGTTGAGAAGCATGTTCTTTTAGTTATAAGGTCTCTTTAAAAGTTTAGGTACTTTCTATCCAATAATAAGATACATTTGATGATTGCACATCTAAGTGTTAATGATTTTATTTTGAAAAAATATGTAAATGATAAGAGAGTTGGTTAGATAACCAATGTTATGGAATATGATGTTGAGATCAAAATCATAAAGCTGGTGAGAAGCAAAGGATTTTGTGAACATCTAGCCCAAGATTTGTAGGAGTCTAATGAAATGGTTATGGTGTCAAATAATGAAGTTGTAATTGACTAGAACTCATCTTCCAATTGGTTCCAAGATATGGTAAGGTATTTATAGGATGGTGTTTATCCTCTTCATCTCACTCCTTAAAAGAGGAGATATTTTAGATTGTAGTCAATTCCTTTTCTCCTTGTTGATAATGTATTTTTCAAAAAGGATCTCAATGGCATACTGCTAATATGCATAAAACTAGGTCAAACATAGAAGTTATTTAAGTACATCCATTATGGACATGGTGGAGGACATTACTCAACAAGGATCACAACCCACAAGATCATGAGAGGTGGGTATTATTGGGCAAGTTTATCTGGTGATTATCACACATGGTTTAGGAAATGTAGATAATGTGCCATGTTTGTTAGAAACGTGAAGCTTGAAACCTTACCTCTTTAACAAATTTTAGTTAATCAATATTTTGTTCAATGGGGATTGGGATGTATTGGTGTGATCAACCCTCATTCAAAATTAGGGCACAAGTAGATCCTAATTACCACAGATTATTTTATCAGATGGACAAAGGTAGTAGCATTAAAGGAAGCTAATGAAATCAATGTTTTAGACTTCTATAAAGGTTTGATTACCATATTTGGGGTCCCTTAAACTATAATTTTTTATAATACTATGGATTTTGTAGAATCTAAGATCAGTTAGTGGGCAATTCAACATAGTGTTTTCCTCAATACCTCATCAAACTATTATCCATACAGCAATGGCCTTTCTGATTCCACCAACAATAATTTATTGAATATCATTAGGAGGACTTTAGAAGACAATTATAGATCATTGAATCTCAAATTAAAGTCAGCTCTGTGGGATGACAGGATCACCTATAAAAGGTCAATTGTCAATTCTCCATACAAGCTAGTATACGGTAAGGAAGCAAGAATGTCTATTTCTCTTGAATTATTTGATTTGAAATTAATGCATCAGTTTGAAATTTTAAAAAATGAGCCAATCAAAATAAGATATGTTGAGTTCATAGAGCTAGAAGAGACAAGGAATTAGTCAATGCTAGCCATGAAGGCCCATCAAGTAATGACAAAGAGATCTTTTGATAAAGGAACTTCTTTAAGAGCTTTCCAAGAAGGATATTTGGTCCTCAAGTGAGATGAGGACAGAGCTAAGCTAGGAAAGCACACAAATTTTGATTCTCTTTGTTGTGGTCCATATGCAATCTCTAGCTACAAGTCCCACAATGCTTTTTAGGTCACAAGGATGAATGGTGAAGAGCTTCCTATCCCAATCAATGGGATACATCTCAAACACTGCTATTAAGGAAAGCTAAGTCTCCTGCACATAGTTAGATGTTCATATTTTTTTATAAGTGTTTTTATAAAACATTAGTTAGTTTCCTTTCTATTTTATTCCAAATAAATTCTTTTGTTGCACAATTGTTCAGTAGTTTAGTTGCCTTTACTTTTTAGGTTAGTTTCCCTACTTTCTTTTGTTTATTTCCCTATTTGTTGGAATTATTCTATCTTTGTAAGTCAAAATACTATATTTCAGTCATGTAAATGGTCCATGTATTATTTTTTATGAGTCAAAATTCATGTATATGGTCCAATTTCTCAAGCATACTAGGCATGCTACCCAGCCAAGTCATCAAAGATGTTGACCAAATTTGGTCTACATACCAAAAATGTGCCTAGTCCAAGAGTTCAGTGGAAAGAGTAGGATCCTAATTAAAGAGTGGTCCAAGTAGGCTTCATGGTGAAACCAAGCAGTCCAAGGTCATGGAACTAGTTTGTACAAGCATGAGATTTTCATAGTTCTTTCAGGCTTTCAAGGAATCAAGCAACATTTCAAGTGAAGTTCAAGTAAAAGCTAAGTACAAAAACCTTTTGGACTAAGTCTTTACTTGAGATTTCTTTCAAACCCTTTTATTTGACTAAGTGTTGATTTCTCTTAGGCAAGTTCTTTTGGGCTTTTATTTTTGGCTAAGCTAATTTCTTTCAGGACTCTTTTTTGGCTAAGTGTTGCATTTTTTTGGGTAATTTGTTCAAGACAATTTCTAAAGACATATATCTCTTTTAGATAAAATGTCTAAAACAAAAGACGAAGACCATTTTATCTCGAGGAAATTATTTTGCAACAATTTTCCTAAAGACCTATTTATTTTGGAAAAATTATCCACAGTAAAAAGGTTAAGTATCATTTGGGAAAATTATCCAAACAATTTTCCTGAAGGGTCTCTTCTATAGAAAAGTGTTCCATTTTCAGAAGTCCTGAAAGATAATTTTTCAAGGGAATGGTTCTATACATTTTTTAAGGATATTTTATTCAGGAAAATTATCCCAAGACAAAGTTTTGAAAGATATTTCTGCAACAAAATGCCCTATACAATTTTCTTGAAGGGTCATTTTTTATGAAATTGGTCTAGTTCAAGATTTTTGAAGGGTCTTTTGTCAAGGAAAGTGCCCCAAACAAAAGTCTAGCAAAAGGTCTAAAGAAAATAGCCCATGGAAGTTATGATCTAAACAGTTGTGTAAACATCAATTTCAAGTGAAGGAAATAACTGTTTGAATTCAAAAAGTCTAGGATAACCCCACAAGTGTCAAATTCAAGCACAAAAGATGATCATTTATTTTCAAGTATGCAGTGATGTTCACGTGGACATCAAATATGTTTGCACAAATGTCAAAGTTCAAACTACAAAAAATATTCATTTGTATTCAAATAGGTTCAAGATCAATGGTCTATGTTTAATCCAAGCAAAAATATAGTAGAATAAATCAAGTAAAGAAGTCAATAAGATGTTTGCATAGCTATCAAATTCAGGCCATGGTAAGTAACCATTTGGGTTCAAAATACCTTAAAAGGTTTAAAGTTGGGCATGATCCAATGGTGTAAGATCATCAAGCTGAGATCCAACAATGTGCATTCATTGACAAAAGGATGGGTCTAATCTAAATAAATAATCAATGTGAGCTTATACATCATGATTCGATGGTGTGTAATCAAGTGAACATGTCAAAGGGATCTTTTACCAAAAAATTAAGGGCTCATAGGGATTCATGCATAGGCAGATCAATGTAGTAGGGTAGAATCAATAAGTCAGTAGAATCTGAGGGACCAATAAAAATAAAGATAGTTAGGCACCATGGAAAAGGTCTGAGTTGGCAATCGATGGTCGATCAAACAAAAGCAAGCTCATGACATTTTTTGATGAAAGTTGAAGAAGTTAAAATAGACCCAGGTAAAACAAATATCAATGAGGCAAGCTCGAAGGTGAAATATGTTAGGGTGTGTAGCTAAAAGCTTCAACTGTTTGCAGACACAAGAAGAGGATGCTGAATAACCAGAGGAACCGATGTCGGCAGTATAACCGATGTCGGTCACAGACAGTGGAGAAGGAGATCGGCGACGGCAGATAGTCGGCTGACGTCGACAGCACCAGACAAGCAGGGACTGACGTCGGTCGCTTGTGTATTTCCAGAACTGTTGTTGACAAATAGTCAGTTAAGTGAAACGAGTGTTTGCATGTCAAATGACTAATTATAGTCATGAGCTGCGTGTCTAATTATTGTAGTTAGATTTCTATTTTTGTAACCATGGGATCCTATTTAAAGACCCATGAGGCATGTATTGTAATCATCAAGAAGGCAAGTAAAAGCATTGAAGCAAGCAAGGTCAAGGAGATCTACAGGTGTAAGGTCAAGGAGATCAGCTGAAGCATTCAAGGAGGGATAATAACTCATGCTATAGAGTTGTTGTGTTGAGCAAGAGAGAGAGGGAAGAAGGTCTTGAGGTGTGGCAAGCCTTTGAGGTGGAGGAAGAAGTGGCATCTTCCTTATTGTATTTTCTTCTAGTAATATTTAATACAAGAGTGTGTATTGTCTCTCAAATTCTTTGATGTCTCAAGTTTCTAGTTACTTTATCATTCTGGTATAATTCCATGTTTAATTGCTTATAAGAAAGTAATCAATTGTGCTTCCATTGGATAAGGGGTCACCCAATAGTTAGCATTAGAGCATATTGATTGTTGTAGGTAATTCTCCCCTGACAAGTGGTATCAGAGCCAGGTTTACAGGAAGCAGGTTATTTTTTATTACAGGTCATTCACAAGGTTTTCTGATTGAGTGGGAGTTCAGCAATGGCAGAAGAAAGTAGGCTATGAATGGAGAATTTTAACGGCAAGAATTATCAACATTGGAGGATGCAGATTGAGGACTATCTGTATCAAAAGGATTTGTACTTACCATTGGGTGGGGTTGCATGCAAGCCCACAGATATGAAGGATGAAGAATGGAACGTTCTTCATCAGAAGGCTCTCGGTTCCATAAGGTTGAGCCTTGCATCGTCTGTGTATCACAGTGTAAGACAACGAAAGAGTTGATAAAGTCCTTGGCAAATTTATATGAAAAGCCCTCGGCTTCTAATAAGGTATATCTTATGAAGCAGCTATTTACTTTGCAAATGCAGGAAGGTGGATCGGTACATACTCATCTCAGTGATTTCCATGGTTTGGTAAACCAGTTAGCTTCAGTCGATATTGTTTTTGATGATGAGGTAAAGGCTCTCTTGATTTTATGTTCTTTGCCTGAAAGTTGGGATGGTATGGTTATGGCAGTAAGTAATTCTGCATCTGCTTCTAAAATCTTAAAAGTTGATGATGTTGTGAGTGTGATCTTGAATGAAGAAATACGCAGTAGAAGCACAGGTGAATCATCAGGGAATGCTCTAAGTGCAGAAAGTAGGGGAAGGCAAAGGGAGAAGGTTGAGCAAGGGAAATCAAGGTCGGGAAGGAGATCCGAGTCCAAAGGTATCACCTGTTGGTTTTGTGGAAAGAAAGGACATACAAAGAAGGAGTGTTGGTTGAGAGATAAAGAGAATCAACATGCAGGTATTGAAGAAGCAAAGGATGCAAATATTGTGATGCAGGACGCTCTCATACTTTCTTCGGATAGTCAGGTAGGATCATGGATTTTAGATTCTAGTTCATCTTTTCATGCATCCCCAAACAGAGATTTGTTCTATGAGTATGAACAGGGAGACTTTGGAGTGCTCTATTTAGGGGATGGTATGCCTTGTCAGATAGTTGGCAAAGGGAAAGTGCAGCTGAGATTGCGGATTGATAACACATGGGTGTTGAAAGAGGTCATGCATGTTCCAATTCTGAAGTAGAGTCTGATTTTTGTAGGAAGGTTGGGAGATGAGGGATGCACAATAACCCTCACAGTGGATTCTTGGAAGGTTACCAAGGGAGCACTTGTTCTAGCAAAAGGTAAGAAAGTAGATACTCTTTATTTGTCTACTTGTATTACTGATTCTACTTCTAGTGTAGATTCGAAGATGTGGCCTAATAGGCTTGGTCACATGAATAGGAAGGGAATGGAAGTTCTTGATTCAAAAGGTATGTGTTCAAATTTGGAAAGCATAGATAGAGTTCATTGCAGAAAGAGGAAATTTGATGCTTTTGACAGGAACAAAGAAGCCTTGGTGTTTATGGAGGAGATGAAGGACATAGATCAGTCACAGGGGCTGAATAAATTTGAGCAGGGTAGCATGGACAGAGGTTTGATCCAAGAAGAGCTTGTGGATGAAAATTTCATCACTTACAGGAACACACAGACACCGATGTCAGTCGCTTGGCACCGACGTCAGTCATCCAGATACCGACATCGGTCATGTGAAGACCAGCAGGGTCGGTAGGTCAGGCAGGAGAAGTCCGACGTCGGTCATAAGGACCGACATCGGCAGTGGGGACACCGGCATCAGCCAGGGAAATGACGTCGACAGTCAGGGTCAGTGCAGGGAATCGACATCGGTCGGGAGCAGACTGGGAGATGGCTGATATTGGTCACTGGAACGGATGTTGGGTGAATCAATAAGTCTCAAACACCCATGTGGAGGTCAGGAAAGGTATGTGAACCTCATATTCGTTGTTCACCTTCTTTATATTGCTTACTGATAGTCATGAACTAGGAAGATGGAAGAAGCAATGCAGGTAGAATCCAGAAACAGTGGGAGCTTGGCATGGATGAGGAGTGTGAGTCCTTGGAGAAGAACCAAACAGGTATTTGTTGGTAGTGTTGTCAGCTAGAAGAAAGCACTGGATAGAGGGATGGATTCTCATTTTAGAGAAGAGAGTGGATGGACACATGAGACAGAAGGCTATGGTATATGGTCTTGATTAGGCTGCAGAACAATGGAGGTTTGACCATTGTATTTTATCTTTACCAGGTTGGATAATATTAGCTACATTATCCTGTTACTGTATTGTGTTACTTGTTGCAGGGTTTCATATACAGGTAGTTTTTTGAGCTAAGGGTAGAGTTGGTTCAGAAGTATGTCATGGAGAATTTAGGAGCAGTAAAATTCTTTTGGCATAAGTGACAGGTATAGCATCACAGGTTTGCGTGGTGGTTGGTCTTCAAGAGTGACTTTGAAGAGGGATACAGGGCCAAAGGAACAAAATAGATGGTGTACAGGTACAGGTACAAGTTGCAACTGTTTATCTCCAAGTGGGAGATTGTTAGGGTGTGGAGCTAAAAGCTTCAACTATTTGCAGACACAAGAAGAGGATGCTAAAGAACCAGAGGAACCGGCGTTGACAGTATAACTGATGTCGGTCACAAACAGTGGAGAAGGAGACCGGCGACGGCAGATAGTCGGTCGACGTTGGCAGCACCAGACAAGCAGGGACCGACGTCAATTGCCTGTGTATTTCCAGAACTGCTGTTGACGAACAATCAGTTAAGTGAAGTGAGTGTTTGCATGTCAAATGACTAATTATAGTCACGATCTGCGTGTCTAATTATTGTAGTTAGATTTCTATTTTTGTAACCATGGGATTCTATTTAAAGACCCATGAGGCATGTATTGTAATCATCAAGAAGGCAAGTAAAAGCATTGAAGCAAGCAAGGTCAAGGAGATCTACAGGTGTAAGGTCAAGGAGATCAGCTGAAGCATTCAAGGAGGGATAATAACTCAGGCTATAGAGTTGTTGTGTTGAGCAAGAGAGAGAGGGAAGAAGGTCTTGAGGTGTGGCAAGCCTTTGAGGTGGAGGAAGAAGTGGCATCTTCCTTATTGTATTTTCTTCTAGTAATAATTAATACAAGAGTGTGTATTGTCTCTCAAATTCTTTGTTGTCTCAAGTTTCTAGTTACTTTATCATTCTGGTATAATTCCGTGTTTAATTGCTTATAAGAAAGTAATCAATTGTGCTTCCGTTGGATAAGGGGTCACCCAACAGTTAGTATCAGAGCATATTGATTGTTGTAGGTAATTCTCCCCTGACAAAATAGGGCCCCATTTCATAGATCAAGCATCATCAATAGAGCTCCATACAAGTAAAATAGATATTTTGGATCTAATACAAACGGTAAAGATAGACTAGTGATTTTGAAGCAAAGTCAAGCATTTTGTAGATTTTCATATATATTGCGACTGTGTGAACCAATGGTCTAAGATTGGTTTTCACCTACAGTGGATCTATGTTCAATATAGGAGCTAATGTAGACCATAAAGATGTGTCTTGCCTATGATCATGGTGACATTTTTAATGAGCAGATATAGTTGGTCACCCAAAGTGGATGTGGCATAATTATGCCAATTTCAAGACATGATCTTCATCAACAAATCAAGTAGATAATGACATGGATCCAAGAAGAGACTTCGTGGTTAGATAAGGGCAATATACATTTAATTATTTTACAAAATTTATTCCTTGTTGATAAGATCCTGAGTTTGTATCCTTGAGAGTGTTAATCCATCAAAAGCAATAGGGATTTTTTCAATGCATAACTCTCTCTTTTTTTTCTCGTTTCTATAAGTACAGGCTTCTAAGCCTTAGAATTAATCCCTCTATCCCTCTTTTTGGTACGATCAAACTTTGTTAAAATTTCTACTATGACACCTTTTTGATGCAATAAAGACTAAATTCCATCCTTTTATAAGCTGTATTGAAGTGTGTTCCATGAATTCATATACTATGGTTAAGTGAATGTATGTTCCTTGCTTATGTCTAAATTTTTCTCACCTTTTGGAAGTGCTTAGTATTTCTTACAGGTCATTGTAAGTGCAGTTTATAGTTTATTGTCTAGTTTGAAAGTGGATTTTGCCCTCTCTCACTAATTTGATAACTAATTAATGCCTTATTCTAAAATATTTATGTAAGATTGATATTCTTTGGTCTTAAAAGTATCTCATAGTGAGTATTTTGTGAGTTTGAGTGATCAAATCATTAGTAAATCACCCCTTTTTACATGCTTTTATAAGTTTTGTCAAATCTCTCTCCCTTTTCCAAGCAAGTGCTAGTTTAGGTTTAGTGTAAGCGATAAATCCATAAAGAAGCCAACCTTCTCTAGAGGTCTGATTCATTATTAGGATACTCATAGCCTAGGATTAGTCACATGTTGGTCTATATTTTAGTGGAAAGATCTGAACAATTCCCTTACTCAGTTAGGGTGAAAATCTAGAACACCAAGACTTCACAAGTTAGGTGTTACGCTTTATCGAGGTATTACGTATTTCCAAACTTTCATCTATTGCTCATCTGTTCAACACTATCTCAAAAGATGGCTTTGAAACTTTGATAAATGTTGCTACTCTAAATCCTTCACCTCTTCCATGTATTTTCCTTGTCTTATTCTCTATATCTTTATCTCTTACGCCTCCCTTCTCTTATAATAGTCTCATTCACTTTGCATGTATTTATCTCATTATGCAAAGCTATAGTCAAACTTCCACTTACTCCTTTAATAATTATCATTTGATATATTTTCATAGATTATTATGCCACATTACTTAAGTTAATTTAAACATAAAGCTATTAAAGTATTGATATCTAATTATCAGTTTATCAATCAGTTCCATGCATAATATTTTACTTTTCATGCATTAATCATTACTTTGCTAGTTTAGTTAACAATTAATTATGCTTACTTCATTATAGAACAAGACTAATGGCATTTATATTAAATTCCTTTAACTAAGTTAACTTCTTAAGATGTAATAGTAATGTAACTATATGATCATATGACTACTTGTATGTGTAATCTATGCACTGCATTTATACACAAAATCATACATCAGATCATCATAAATATTAATTAAAGCATGTCCATAAAAAAATATATGAATACTCAAAACAACTAACTAACTAGATCAAATAGAGAGTCAAGCAAGTTATTATGTTGTGATGTGTGTGTTGGGTTACTAGCAATTTCTCTGTCATTGCCAATTCGTCCCATCTAGCCCATCATCTCTAATGATTCTATCCTTCATCATGCTTTGAGGGTAGGATTTATCCTATATCCATCTCATAACAAATAGGTAGTTAATCTGAGTCATCATAAATATCAATCAATGTAAAACTAACAAATACATATCCTCAATGTACAAAATAATTAAAATATAACTGTCATATTATGTATACTAATCAATAATATCATTGTCTCATACCAATATATGTCAAAAAGCTCAAGTCAAAGCAATGATAATAAGATAATAACCATACTAATCCATAGATTAAAGATTATAAATCATAGGGTGAAATTGGGATGTGACATCCCTCTACTCATGTCCTAAGAATGTTGACAGTGTATGCTTCTTTGATCATGATACAACTAGGTTATATTATTTTATGATCACTCTATATTATCATGTTTAGCTTATATACTTATGCTTGCCTATATGCATGCTGATATCTTTCATAGTGTACTTGATATGCTATGTACTTAACATTGCTTTCAAACACATATGTTTAAGAACTAGTATGTTATGCCCATGTCGGTTCCCTATTTTCATTGTTTGTTATTATCTTGTATTGTATTACCTGTTGGAGTATTTGAATATGTTCTATTGATTGTAGTCTTAGTGCTTATGCTTGCCTACTTTGACATTCGAATATATCATTGTTTGTTGCATAATTAATTTTTTTTATTATGGATAAACTCAAAATAGAGTTTTTTACAAAAATATAAAATAACATCATGATTTTTATAAGGCGAGTGATCAAAGACCATCTACCATCAGTTCTAAAAATTGCCTTTTATCAAATCATGGTGGTACCAATGGATTTGAAATTGTTTGCATAATAATAGAGACAGTGCATTGGTTCTTGAATTGGTGAATATTGCATAAATTTTGTCTTTTATTTAGTTTTTTGTCTCTCAGACTGACCGCTACAATTTGTTAGCATAATAGGACCTACATGTCTCTCTACAAGATGTCCATCTATGAATTTGACTCGTTGTCGAGTCAACTTGGCCTAATAATGATTTAATGTATTTTTCAAAAAAGTATGGTCGGGGTTAGTCGAACGAGGGTCCCTTATTGTCATAATTAACTCCTCAATTTGTATTTTGTTTTCTATTAAATATGTATAGTTAAATCCTCCTAACTACTTGGAGGATCTTATAGAATTGTAGGAGGGTCAAGAAGGTTATGAGGGTTTTGTAGATTTTTCTCTTCATCTTCAATTCCCACATTTGTTTTTGCACGTGGATGGGTTGGATGTGTTGTACAAACTGAAAAATAAATGGCATTAACAGAAGAAATAATAAATTTGATTTTAATTGACATAAAATTAGTTTACTTACCTCTCCTCTTATACGACATTGTTGACTGTCTCACTTCGTATCTCAAACAATGAGCTCTTCAAGGATGAAATACTATTTTGTGGAGTGTGAGTGTAAGGTTTAGCATGAAAATCACATTTTTGTTATGAAAGTGTTATGTTTTTTTTTAAATATAATATTACCAAGCTTAACTAATAAAAATGTGTACACGTTATTTTAAGATTATACATGAATTCATTATTTTTTTGATATGGAGGGTATATGCTTTTTTTAAATATAGTATTACCAAGCTTAACTAATAAAAATGTGTACCTCAATTTATATTTTGTTTTCTACTATATATGTAAAGTCAAATCCACTAACTACTTAAAAGGATCTTATAGAATTATAAGAGGGTCAAAAAAATTATGAAAATTTTTCTCTTCATATTCAATTTCAAAAAATAAATTATGTTAACAATAAAAAATGACAATTTAAAAAAAAATTAGTAAATTTGGTTTTAATTGACATAAACTTAGTCTACTTACCCGCTTCAAGTTACTCTCCCAATCAATGAGCTTTTCAAGGGTAAAATGCTAGTTTGTGGAGTGAGAGTGCAAGGTTTAGCATGAAAATTATATTTTTTATATGAAAGTTTTATTTTTATTTTTAAAATATAATATTATTAAGTTTAGCTAATAAAAATGTGTTCACATTATTTTAAGATTAGTTATGAATTTGTTTTTGAACCATTTTTTTTTTTTTAGCCTCAATCTTTTGTGCTTATTTTTTTCTTATTCGTTATTATTAATATAATACATTAAAAATAATTAATTAAAAAATACAAAAATATAATATTATAAATAAGTTAATAGTAAAATTATATACAATTAAAAAATATATATATATTAGATGATATGAATTTATGTATTATTTGGGATTGTAGTTCAATTAATGAAGATGATAATTACTTATATCCATCTACAAAAGTACAAATCCCTCTAAATATCCTATATAAAGAATCAAACAATAAAAACCAAAGTTATGCCCTAACTAATTTTTAAAAATTGGGAACAAAATATTTAGCAACCATAGGACCACATTATGTGGGCATGAAACCTGAAAATATTAGGTTGTGAGGGGTCGGAAAAAAAGTATCTCCTACTCGGGAATCCGGGATTAGAGGGGAAGGGAAAGCGAGGGCACTCTAAATTTAATAATTGGCAAATTTGCGGAAAAAATTGCAGAAAACAGTAAATGTATGGTGATTTGGACTGGTTCTGAGGAAAAGCCGTTCTGGTCCTGCCTTTCATTTTATCTTTGCAGCCGCAGACTGCAGTGGCAATGTGGAGGAGGAGCGTAATGTTGGCTGGGGTTGCGAGCCTGCGGGAAGAGAGCATTATTGATAATAATGGCGATGGTGGTTATAAGGAGGAGCACCTTGTGGGCTTGGCGGGGCTGGAGAAGGGGCGAGGGTTCATCGAAATGACGTGCGGCTGCACCAGCGCTAAATATGGCGACGCCGTGGCCCGCCTGAGAATTAGCGATGGCGGCGTGTTCGAGATCGTTGCCTGCGAGTGCTCCCCTGGTGGCTGCTGCGATGAGGGCACCATGAAACCTCCCGCTTTCGAGAAGCACGCCGGCAACCGCTCCAAGAAATGGAAGAACAACATCTGGGTGCTCAAGCACAACAAGAAAGTCCCCCTCTGCAAGACGGACCTGCTGACCTACCATATCACCAAGGGCCGCCGCGGGGGGGCCAAGATCGCCCACCGCGACGAGTTCCTGCGCTGCGCCGCCTGCGGTAAGGAGCGCCGCTTCAAGCGGCGCGACAGGGACCAGTGTCGCCTCCATCACAATGCCGCTAACGATCCCAATTGGATTTGCGGCGATTTTCCCTACGAGAAAATTGGGTGCGAATCGGAGGAAGAAAGGGCCGCCAGCCGGAAGGCACACAGGGGGTGTCCCAAGGCGCCAGGCTGTGAGGGCTGCTGCTTCTGCGTGTGTTTGGGCTGTAATGTCTGTTTATTCAAGGACTGCAATTGCCGCTCTTGCAGTGATTTTTATGCCTGCAATGACTGAGGGAAATTGCTTTCTCCCAGAATTATTATTGTTCTTCAGCACACCATTCTCCCTTACTTTGTTACAGTTCCACTCATTAGTGTTATGATCTTTCAAGTGTGACGTATGGCCAGCTCTTCTGTTGATTTTTTAAATATTTTTATCAGCATTTAAATCCTTTTATGCAGGTGGTAGGACAGGACTGGACTAGACTAGACTTCCTCCCCCATAATTTTAATCAATACACCAGATTTATTTAGAAGAAGATAAATAGGAAGGTACCTTTCTTCTTTAAAATTTAGTAGGAAGCGACCTTTCTTCTTTAAAATTCAATAAGAAGTGATCTTTCTTCTTTAAAATTTAATAGGAAGCAACTTTACGATGAAATTATAGATATAATAAACTCTAACACTGAGAAAATATTTTTTTTTTTTTCATTTTCTATGTTTCTTTATTAAAATTTAATAGAAAGCGACCTCATAACAAAATTGTAAATATAATAAACTCTGAAATGTAAAAAGATATTGCAATTTGTATATATTTTAACAGTGAGCAAATGAGATTGCATTGGGAATAGGCAAAATTGAAACAGTTGGTTGATGAGTACGGTGGAATATGCTGGATCGGTGGTACTAAGTCTTTAGATTGGGTGGCCATGGAGTTGTATTTATATTTTTTAATAATAAAATTTAATTTTCATATAAAATGAATTTGTCAGAATGGATTTTTTTTTCTAAAATTAAATTTAATATTTGATTAATTTTAAATTAAAAATGATGATAATATATAAATATTGTATATAATATTTTTAGTATAAATTATATTGATAATTAAATATGTTTTTTCTGTATTTTTTTTTTTGTTATTATGTATTTATGTTAATATGATTTGATGTTTTTTTTTTTGTTTTATTGGATTAATTCGTTTCAAGTTTTTTTTTTTTTTTTGGATATAATTTTATTGGCTATTTGATATGATTTTGTTGGTTTTTTCTAATTCGTATGATTTTATTTATGAAGTGCAACTCTTTTTACTCGATTAATTTTAGTATAAATAATGTTATATTATATTATTTTTTTATTAATATAAGTAAACTTTTCAATCAAAAAATATTGTCTATAATATTTTTACTGTAAATTATATTCAATAAATAATATCATCTAAAATATATTATCTATAATATTTTTATTGTAAATTATACTTAATAAATAATATTATTATCAAAAGAGTTGTAATTTCATTGGTAAGGATGATAATTATTTATAAACAATTAAAGATTATGATGAGATGCCCTTTACTTATAACTATTTAATCGAAATAACTCACTAATTTAAATGTATGCAATTCCATATAAATACATTAAAAAAAATAACATCATCTAAAATAAAATTATGACAAACAAAATAACCATCAAATTTAATTCACATTGATACATAATGTGAAGCTATGATATTTTTTTCCCTTTTGTCGGCCACCACTTTTGGAGAACAGGTCAATGCACATTTATTTTGACGGCCTTATGACTGTCAATCAGTATTTTTGTGATTCCACAAAACTTACACACTCTTCTTACTTGAAAAATTAGTAGGTTATTTTGTATTTTCAGTATTTATTCTAAATAAGATGTATATATACTTTACTTCTTTGTAAGAATTTTTTAATTTTTAATTTTCAATTTTTAATTTTTAATTTGTTAAATTAATTTAGTGGGGCTGGGAAATTTGTGACAGATTTTTATGTTGAAATGCCGTTATTTTGAAGGGGTATAATAATAAATCATATTTTAAGTTAGATTATTTTTTAACTTAAATTTTAATTCTAAATGAAACTTAATAAATAAATTATTTTTTTAAGCTTGATATATTCGTTAATGTTGATGTTATTTAGAAAAGAGAAAATAATTTTAGATTATATACAAAATATATTTACAAAGTATTATTTAGAAAAGAGAAAATAATTTTAGATTATATACAAAATATATTTACAAAGAATTATTTAAAAATAAATAAACAATAGAAAATTAAATGTATAATAAGTATTTTTTTAAACATAATAAAAAATAGATAGAAGATGAAGGGATGTTACCGTTTGTTCATAACCAAAAAAATAGTCAATGTAATCAATTTGTATTAGAAATAAATGGATTAAATTTAAATGCAATATAAAGAATATAATTATTTTCAATCAAATACAATAAATATGCACAAAAAAATAATTATGTTTAATCAATATTTCACAATATATTAAAAAGGCATTTACATAGCATTAGAGATGTAATTTGAATATCATGAGATTTGGTGACAATCATTAGAATACGATTCTATAAATGTGCATCTTGAAGTGACATTGGGCATGCATAGAAATATTAAAGTGATCGAAGATTGGTGTACAAAGCATCATGGGAACTGCAAATAAGTATACAAAGTGTCGTGCATTGTCCTAATAGATGACTAAAACACTTTGAAAGTGATTTGACTATTATGTATGTTTGTTTGGATATTCAATTCCTTCTCTTTAAACAATGCATAAGGACACATTTAACCTACAAAACATACATTCTTCTCCTTACCCTAGATTGACAATAATATATGACACTTATGAAAAAAAATGAATGTTTTGGGATGTGTTATGAGTTCATGGGGTTTTTAATCACCAGCTAATTAGTGCACTCGTAAAGAATAAAAAATATGTCGAAAAATAGATAATTTCATAATTGTAAATAATTTCAATGATAGAAAAACTTGGGTCATATGCCAAAATTATTGGGAAACGTTTCAGGGTTGAATGGATCTGCACAATGGTAAAGTATATGCAAGGGTGGTATTGCTCAAGGTTGTTTGTATAAGCACTAGTTATGCAATATGTTGTGCATGTTGATTACACAAGCATGGATGGTTGCATAGGCTTGCATGGAGATTGTCTATGGTAGTTGCACAAGATTATCAGTGTGCAATAGTGATGGTATAATTGTGCAGGTTTATCTACGTAGTATCATCTCACTATAAAAGGTTGTGAAGTTGAGTACAATGATTGCATCGCAATAAGGTGCTACGAGGAGTTGTGTAACATGCCAAACAATAGAGGTAAACCGAAGTTGTTACGATACACTTGTTTGGTTTACCTATCAGATTGAAGGTGTATGTGCAACGTCTTAATGGTGATCTAACATAGAGCTATTGAGGATCATTACACAATGATCATTTTTATTAGTATATAAGGTGTGATTACATATTCCCATGGTGTGCAAACATTACAAAGTGGGTGCAAGATATAGGCATGACACTTATTATAAAGTTGATGCATAGTTATAGGCAGTTAGTTGTGAGATGCATGATGCAAGTAATTGCATGAGTAGTTTGTGAATTTTAATATACAATAAGTGTTGTATGAAGGTTATAGAACCTTGCAACTTCTTGTAACATTTTAAAATGGTTTTAGTTTATGTTATACTCAAGAAGGCTAACATGTTGGGTTTTTTAACCCAAAAGGGTTTTCCCAGGTGAAATCTTACGTATTCCATGTGCTTGTTATCTCCATGAATGTTTAAGATTTGTTTAACATAACTCTCCTCTATATTATTTTATCATGCATAAGCCCTACCCCTAACATTTGGTATCAGAACTTGGTTATTGGCTTTGTAGAGGTTAAAATACCCTGCAATAAATAACTAACTAATTGGGAGTTCTACATGGAAGAATTTTGTGCAAAGAAAATGACTAAAAGTACAATAACTATGAAATTCAACGGTCAACATTTGGTGTTAAAAATGGAATATCTCTTGGTAGATAGAGATGAATGGGTTGTTTTAGCAGACACACCACCCATGAGAATGAAACAAGAAGAATGGGAGAAAGTTTATAGGAAATATACAAGCTCTATCAAGGTATGTTTTGTCAGATTCAATATTATTTAGTGTTTCAACTGAAAGACTATGAAACTTCTTTGGGATAAGTTTGGAATATTGTAATAGGCCAAATCGCTAGTAAAAACAATATTCCTACAAAAGAAGTTGTATTCATTGTAAATGAATGATGGTGACTTGGTTACAGAGCATATAAATGCCTTTAGCATTGTGTTAATTTAGTTATCATATGTAAGAACCCTGTTGGGTTTAACATAGATAAACATGATTTTTTTTAATTAAACACATTTACCAAAAAAAGATTACACCATGAGAATCTAACAAAGATCATATGAAGTACTTAAAGCGTGATAGCAGCAAACAAAACATATTACATCATATATCACTGATCTCTAATATCATGAGAGCACATCATATGCAAGTAAAAAAGGTAATTATATTAACTCAGCCACAACTGATACAAGTCGACAGCCACCACTGTCAATATACAATAACAAATAATTACAACTATTTATGACAATATTCAAAATAAGTATAATATAATATAATGTATATATAAGATACATGGCTTCCCTAGAACATAATTCCCTAACTCAAGTATCCGTGGTAATCTCAAATGTCCTCTCGATAAGTAGTATTGTTGTGGGGAGGGAGAGCATCATCCAAGTGCTTTTCCATTTCAAAAATGAACCAATGATCCCCCACACTAATTGCATCAGGAAATGGCCCTCTCTTCACGAATGAGTAGATAGTGATGGCACAAGAATCCAGATAGAGAAAAAAATACCCACGTGTTGTATGATTTCTAAAACTAAACATGCAGTGTATCATAAAAAATCATTCTATTACAAGATATCACATAAAAATGTAAATCATCCTCATGAAATGATAATGCCTCATTAAACATACTTTGTCCCAAAGTTTTATGAATAATAAATAATAACGATCTATAGATCAATCAAATTCATATACACCACTTGATTAGACTACCTTCATCTAGCATTGTGATGCTAGTAAGCTAATAAATTACATCTCACTCCTTACTCAGTATCAGCGATGTAGATTGGTCAAACATAATTTAACCAAAAGATTCATATAATTTGCATTCTACTAGCAAACACATCACATAACATGTCATACTTAGGAGTAAACAAAGAATACATTTATTCCATCAAATGTATGAATTAATCTCACATTATTTTTTATTCCATACTAGAAATAATTGTTAGGAATAAAACAAAAAATTGATGCGAAATAATTTCATAGAATCACAATAATAATATATATAAACAGAGATGCAGAAAGAACATAAATAAACATGCAAAATAAGAAGACCAAATTTAACATGGTTCACCCAATTTGAACTATATCCACCACAAAACACTTGATCAGATTTTATTACAAGCCACGAGAGTACAAACCACTTTCATATCAGTCTTCTCATAATTACAATGCACAAATAATGTTTGGAGCTGCGCTTAACAAACCCTCCTAAATTTGCACTTGAATTCACACACTCTATTCTTCCTTCTCAAACCCTTATTCTCATGATGTATTACCTATGAAATAGCCATCTATACATAACACATCAACAAATTGATATTACAAAACAATGGGTACCAAAACCATGGGTAAAATCAAACCAAAATGGTTTCCCATTAAAAGAGGTTCAAAAAACATTTTGGGGGCTACCGCCCTTGAACCCTGACAAGAATACATATAGAGTGTATAGTACATTTTAAATGTATAGTATTTGAAATAAATTATAATTTTGAAATAGGCTCCACAACATAATAATATTCCACTTGGAGACTGATTTCCTCTGACCAGGCTTTTCAATCCTTCACTATCATCTGTGAAGGCCAATCGAAATTGAACATAGCTTCAATTTCTCCCTTGTAACCACCTTGGTCATCATGTCTACAAGATTCTGACTAGAATGAATCTTCTCCATATTTAACTTCTCTTTCTCCAGAGTTGTCCTAATGAAATGGTACCTCAACTGTATATGCTTCATCCTAGAGTGGAAAATGAAGTTTTTTGATAGATGTATAACACTCTGACTATCACTATATAGCTTCCATTCCTCCTTTTTATGTCCCAACTCTTCAAACAAATGCAGTAACCAAATCATTTCATTACTTGCCTCTGTGGAAGTAACATACTCAAGCTCTATGGTTGACAAAGCCACAAGTTTTTATAGTCATGAAATCCAGCTCACCGCTATGTCACCTACATTAAATACATATCCTATTGTACTCCTCCTATTGTCTAAATCTACATCCATTTATGAATATACATAACCATGCAAAGTGGTGTCCAATCCACCATAGCTTAAAACTACCCCCATGGTCCCTCTTAAATACTGAAGAATCCACTTCACTACCTTCTAGTGTTCTCTACCTAGATCACTCATGTACCTACTTACTACTCCTATTGCATGGGCAATATCTAGCCTAATGCACATCATGGCATACATCAAGATGCCAATAGTTGATGAGTATGGTACATGTGACATATATATTCTCTCCTGCTTTGTCTTGGGACACTATTCATTTGATAACTTGAAATGACCTACCAAAAAAGTCCCAACTGGTTTAACATCCTGCATACTAAATCTCTTCAAGACCTTTTTGATATACTCTTCCTAAGATAAATTTAGCTTTCGTTCCTTCCTATCTTGAGTTATTCTCATACCAAGGATTTTTTTTCCTACTCCCAAATCCTTCATAGCAAAAGAATTACTAAGTTGTGCCTTGAGTACCTTTATTTCCTACATGTTCTTACCTACAACTAACATGTCATCCACATATAGATAAAGGATAATGCAATCACCATCATCAAAATTCTTGATATATATGCAATGGTTTGAGTGACACCTAGAGTATCCCTATTCCATCATAAAACTATCAAATTTCTTATACCATTGTTGTGGAGCTTGTTTTAGGCCATACAAGCTCTTCTTTAGTTTTCACACCATGTTTTTATTTCCTATGACCTCATATCCCTATAGTTGCTCCATATACAAGTCTTCCTCCAAATCACTATGAAGGAACACAATCTTCACATCCAGTTACTCTAAGTGCAAGTCTTCTGCTACCACTATCCCAAGAATAGTCTTAATAGAAGTCATATTTACCACTAGGGAAAAAATCTCATCAAAATCAATTCTCTTATTTTGTGCAAACCCCTTTACCATCAACCAGGCCTTATACCTTTTCTTGCCTCCATCATCTTCTTTAACTTTATACACCCACTTTTGCTATAATACTCTCTTACTTTCAAGTGGGTTTACCAAATCCCAAGTTTGATTTTCCATGAGAGACTGATGCTCCTCATCCATAGCTTGCTCTCAATTCTTCCTGACATCTACCTACATTGCTTCTTCAAATCACTTTGGTTCTCCATTTTTAGTGAGTAATAAATAATTAAGAGATGGATAAAAATGTTCAGGTTCCCTTCTTACCCTAGAATACCTTCTCACCACATTAGTTTGGGGTTCTTTTGGAGTGGGTACTTGAACTAGTTGCTTGGACACTTTATCATCTATAATGTCCTCTAGTACTGTGTACTCTTTTCTGGAATCCTTCTTCTGATCTTGAGATTTCTATTTATACATGGATTTTTCATTAAAGACAACATCCCTAGACCTGAATATTTTATTTTCCTTAAGACTCCAAATCCATAAACCAAAATCATTCTCACCATAACCAATAAAGGTGCATTTTTTAGACTTAGCCTCTAACTTGGTCCTATCATCCTTATCAATATGAATGAAGGATTCATATTCAAATATTTTAAGAAATTAATAATCAACATTCTTACCAGACCAAGATTCCTTAGGTATGCCTCCATCTAAAGAAAATGAAATACCTCTATTTATCAAATATACTATCATGTTTATTGCTTTTGCCCAAAATTGAAGAGGTAATCTTGAATGCAACCTCATGATCCTAGCATGCTCCATGATAGTCTTGTTCATCCTTTTTGACACTCCATTCTGCTATGGAGTTCTTGGAACCATTCTCTATCTATAAATTCCATTCCTTGAATAGTAAAAAAAAATGCACTGCTGTAATATTTCCCACCATTATTTGACCTGAGACATTTTAACTTGAGACCTATTTCATTCTCAACCAAGGATTTACATCTTTTAAATGTATCAAACACATCATATTTTATCCCAATGTCATACACCCAAACTTTTCTAGTTGCATCATCAATAAAAATGACATAATAAGATGACCCACCAATAGAGGATACCTGAGATGGTCCCCATACATCTGAATGAACTAGCTCCAACTTATTCTCCTTTCTCACAGGTCTAACCTTGATAAAATTTACCTATTTTTATTCTCCATACACACAGTCTTGACATAAATATAAATAAGATCCTTTCAATCTAGATAACGGATCCTTCAAAATCCGCATATCCTTTTGGCTCATGTGACTAAGCCTATTGTGCCATAAAGTTGCATTTGCATCAAAATAAACTAAATCAAAAAAATTAGTACTAATTGATAAATACAAGGTACCAACCTTCTTACCTCTTGTTACCATAAGAGTACCCTTAGTCACCTTCTAAGAATCTGCTATAAATGTCACCATATAACTTTCACTGCCTAGCTTCCAGCAAATACCAAATTCTATCTCAACTTAGGAACATGCCTGACATCCTTCAGTATCCAAGTATTTCCATTCTGCATCTTGATCTAAACACTTCCTTTTCCTATTATGCTGCAAGGCTCATCACCACCAAGGTAAACATGTCTGAAATCTCCTTGAACATAGTCAATAAAATAATGGATATATGGTGTAGCATGAAAAGATGCCACTAAATCTAAAACCTAAGATTTAGTAATATTGTCAATGGAGATAATTAATTCATCTTGACAAAAATTACCTATTGCCAAATTCACCTTCTTGGTATCTTCCTGATTTTTGTTCTTGTTCTGAAGAGACCAACAATCCTTCTTTGCATGCCCAATTTTTCCATAGTGCTAGCATACCATCCTGACCTTTGATTTTGACCTTCCAAGACCATTTGATTTTCCATTCTTTCTTTTTCCTCTAAAATTTTATCTCCCTCTACTCTCTATCACCAAATCATCACCTAAAGTAGAAGTCTCCCTAGAGATTTTTCCTCACATTTCCTCACTAAGGATTACTCTTATGACATATTCAAACTTCAACTTGGAATTATTAGAGACCAAGTTGCTCATAGCCATTACTAGGCTATTCCAACTCTCTGGTAAGGAACTCAAAATAAGCAAATCCCTAACTTCATCATCAAAATCTATTTTTATATAATTCAACATACTCACAACTATATTGAATTCATTTAGATGATTAACAATTGAACCATTTTCATACATATTCATATTAAATAACTTTTTCATTAAAAATATTTTATTAAAAGTGGAGGGTTTCTCATATAACTTCCTTAATGCATTCATGAGACCTTATGTGGTCTTCTCTTGTGATATGTATTAAAAACAACTGAAGATGCAAGGAATAACCTAATGGCCCCAAGTGCTTTCATGTCAAGTAGCTCCTAAGCCTCATCTATCATACTCACTAGTTTCTTTACTTTTCCTCTCAGTGGAGCATGGAGGTCCTTCTGATAGAGGTAATCCTCCATCTGTATCTTTCATAGACCAAAGTTTTATAATCCTATATCTGCGATCATCAGCCATAGTTTCCACTTGAACTAATAACCCTTCCTATGATTCAACACTTCAACAAATACAACCTAAAGCTATGATACCAATTGTTAGGAATAAAAGCAGAAATTGATGTAGAATAATTTTATAGAATTATAATAATAATATATATAAATAGAGATGCATAAATAACAAAAATAAACATGCAAAATAAGAAGACTATATTTAACATGGTTCACCCAATGTAGGTTACATCCACCAAGAAACACTTGCTCAGATTTTATTAAAAGTCACAAGAGTACAAACCACTCTCAGATCAATCTTATTACAATTACAATGCACAAATAATGTTTAGAGCTGCGCTCAACAAACCCTCTTGAATTTTCACCTAAATTCACACACTTTGATCTTCCTTCTCAAACCCTTGTTCTCATGATGCATTACCTATGAAATATACATCTATACATAACACATCAATAAAGAAATATTACAAAATAATGGGTACCAAAACCATGGGCAAAATCAACCCAAAACAATTTCCTAATAAAAGGGGTCCATAAATTTTTTTAGGGGCTACCACCCCCAAACCCTCATTTGTTAGGGATTACCACCCTTGAACCCCTGCTTGGGGGTTTCCACTCCCAGACCCTCAATTTTTGAGGGTTACCACCCTGAACCCCTACTCGAGACCCAGCTCAGACCTAAACCTCGATGAGAATACATATAGAGTGTACAATACATTTTAAATGTAAAATATTTGAAATACATTGTAATTTTGAAATAGGGTCCACAACACAATAATAATGACTATAATTTATACCACTTGGATAAAACATACATTTAACTACAAATTCTAGTTATCACATTTAGTTTTCAACATACTACATTCTATGATAACTTATATTACCATAGTCTAGTATTCTAAGACATAACTACTAGTTTTTCATAAATAGTCATATAAAGTAGTATTAAATACATAGAAACATAAATTTTTATTCAAGTAACTAGACATAATGAAACAACAAACAATTTCCATGTAATACATAATATTCTATCTTAACATACGCTACACTCTCAAAGGTTATATGCATGCATACACAATATCCTACCAATTATCACAAAACATGTTATTCATTATAATAACCAACATGCACATATTAAATAATTCAAATTTAGATGTGAGTCTACACATATCAATTATAGTATGTACTATCTAGGTATAACATACATTTATACTGTAGTACTTTATTATATCTCATAGTATCATAGTTCATAATTACATAAATACACAACCAAACTTATAATTTTAAGAATCAAATGATCCAAATACATAATAACAATCAAACAAGTATAGAATTATACCACCCAAGTATACCCTAATTTTAAACTGTATACTAACATTCAAAGAAATATAACTTATAATCACATATCATGATGCATCATTATATGCTAAATATAATTAAACATTTATACATTATTAACACTCGCATAATATTTACCATACATAAGTATTCAATACTAAAACACATATAACTAACATTCAATCAACCATTTTCATATAAATAAAAAATCTCATAAACCCATTATAACATTCATTTAGATATCTCATTCTATTTTCTAGAAGACTATTTTAATATGATTATAGTTTTAGTCCCTTGAACACTTGATGACTAGATAAAATCACACTTTTAGCTATAAGCTTAGGCATATGATCCAACACAGTCATCTATATTATGTACTTATATTTCATACTTAAATCCATGTGTATATATAACAAAACAAGACTCAACACACATGAAACATAAGATAATCCAAACTAGTATTTGCTATATATTTTAGGGGTTTGAATGCACACATTTTTAACTTAATTACATGTAAATATTTAACATGGTTCATAATACACCCATGAAATTATAATCATAAGTATACATCCCTATGAATATATACACACACCTATATTTCTTATTAAGCATTCTGTAACTTGGCTTAATGTTACATTCACATCTCATATTTTAATTCACAAATTATATGATAAGCAACTCTTCATATTAAAATAAATATTACATTGGGTTCTCTATACATCCTATGTCTCATTAAACCCTCTAAGGATAAACTAACCATACATAACACCTAAAGTTGTCAGTATTCCCAAAGAGACTTTCATGAGATTATTCAAAAATTTAATATTGAAAAGGTTGACTATGTTCTCCTGAGCTGAGCATATTACTATTCTACATGTAACATATAATTTTAAACTAGATGGAGGAACTTCCACGTGGACCCTCAAACCTTTCCAAGTATTCAGGTTTGAGGCATGGCATGGCATACATCTACCAAGTTCCAATGTGGCATCACACATCATACATTGGCTAATAAAAACTCAAAGTCTCGTCTTAGGTTTGGCCTAGCTCCTTATGAAATCCCACTCAAATTATTCATCCATTTCTTCCTTAATTTTTTGGTATTAGAACCTAATGAGTCTATTTTTTAGTGTCCCATTATTCACATCATTATTTATAGGCACTATGAGTTAATTAACTATGCTAACAACATAAGCACATTTAGCTACCATTTAAATGTTCTATAATACGTAACACTATCTCACTTATTTTAGCCAATATCAATCATTTATAACCAAGAATAATATAACCACTATCTCACATATAATATAAATATTAGAGTTACATATGTATTAGATGATTATTAACTTATTACATGTAAAATTTAATTTTTACCTAGTTTTATACAATTTTACCATGATTATTAACTTTTATAAGTCAATGTATTTGACCTTCTATGTGGTAATAATTTATTTACAACTATCTCCAAATTATAAGTCGTATAAATAAAAACTCAATAAATGTCCTGTAGCTATGAGCTAATAATCTTGATGAGTAACTAGTGAGATACTGTTGTTAACTATCAGGAAAGTGTATAAAACTATCTCAAATGTTGTTAGTATACCAGCAATCCCAATGTCAATCACCTTACCTCCAAACTAGTTTAACTAGCATTATTAGTCATAATGCTCAATGGAAGCATTGGAACAAATATATATCTCATAAAATATCTTCTATGATTTTTCTCACACAAGTCATAAAACATCAAGAATTTATAATATAAGACAACCTCACCAAATAGTCATGCATTTGTGGCATCAAAAAAAGATATTATAGGCAAGTATTTTTAACATGTATCAACAAATAGATGCAATTCTTCAAGATTGAAACATGAAAAGATCTCTAAAAAATTATTTTGATTGTGTTAGATATTGTTTTCTTCTTGTTCAAGTATGCTAGCTTCACCACTAATCCTCCATTTTTAAAAGGCCTTTTTAATTTATATACAACGACAACCTTCCTTATTCACAGTTTCTCTTAGTGAGTATGAATAAGTTCTCATAGCCAAGGCATGGGCAATAGATAATTCTGAAGGAAAATATTTTTATTAAATATACCCATTTCATTCTAAGAAACATCTTAACATAAAATAAAAAAGTCTAGATGGTGAAGTTTGGGAAGAAAGAATAATTACATACTTGACTGTATGGGTAATATGAAGGCATCCAATTCCTTATATTCTTAGTTAAATAATTATGGTAAGGTTGAACAACTAGATGTAAATTTAGAATACTATGACTAATATCTACTAGGTTATTTTTTGTTTTAAGCTCAAGTATTTAACTAACATACATCAACGATTCACTCCCTTAAACAGATCAATATATTGTTATGATTTACAAATTTATTCCAAGACATTCACACACCAAAACCAATAATGCTAATTCCATAAATATACAGATAAAATTATAATTTAATGACATGACCTACCTTACAAGATGTTTGCTTGCTACCTCTGCAATTTCATGTACTATGCCCTTTTCTACCTTCTCCAACTCACCTTTTTATTCACTAAAAAACTTTGATGATAAATTCCCCTTTTTTAAATTTCCTCCCTATATAAATAGGCATATCCCTTCCCTTTGTTTTATATTTTATATTTTTGTTTTTCTCTTTTTTTTTGTTTTAGTTTTTTTTCTTAAATATATAATTTTCTTTATTTTTGCTTTATTCACTTTATAAGGTTTTTACATATTTTAATTATTTAATAATAAATAATTACTTAGCATAATTAATCCACCATAATGATTTAATAATAATGCTACTAATATAAGCCACTAACATTTTAAATAAATAATGAATTAAGCAATAAATCACATGAGATTTATTATACACATGAGATTAATTCCACACTAGACATAGCTCGTAACTGACACACACTATTATACAAAAATATTTATTTAAATACAAACAATATCCAAAAACATACTATGTTAACCCCTTAATATGCATCTAACATGTGTTGGATATGTTCTCTATCATCTTCTAACATCTCCATCTATGTCACCCTCTCTGAGGATGCTCTCCCTCCATCACATATTGAGGAATGGGTTCTCCTTCATCAACATCACAACAAAGTGAGTGGTTAGACCTTAACAATCATGATATACATACATCAAAAAATATAGATGAAATGACAAATCAACATGATCATAAAGTAAACATATACTTATAGCTAACTCATAGTAACGTGATCATATAACTTAAGAAATATCCTACTATCCCATAACAACATATATCAAAGCTTAGTTAAAAATATTCAAATCCAAATTTATCAACTATAGATATCCCAGTAAATTTGTTTGGTGAGGAATTGGGATGTAACATCCTTCCCCCTAAAGCTAGTCATCGTCCCAGATGACTTTTATCAAATATCAATTCTGAATTAAAAAATTATTCAATAGAGAAATAACACAATATAAAGTATCAAATCAAGTAAATAAATGTGGAATTACCTATAGAACTCACTGAAGTTTCTTCAAATTACGTTATTGTCAGAGTATTGATCATATAAGACCTTGCTCTATGACATTTCCTAATTATGCAAACATGGTTTGCAAGTATTACTTACATTGATTGATTGTATCATGACCACCCTTAGGTCTAGGACCATTGAGAAAAGCCTATTTACTATAGGAATGACTATTTTTGTTACTTTGAAGGGTCCCACATATCTTAGTGAAAGTTGCACTGACTTTTCAAGAGCATGTAAGATCATCATATAAGCAAAAACAAATGCTGAGGGAGAGTTAAAAAAATCTTCTAGTCCCTATAGACATCTCTCTAATCTAGAGATTATTTTTCTCATTCTAGAGAAAAGTAATTAGGAAACCTGGCAAAAATGACGTGTATAAGTTAATACTATTGCTACCCTGCATAACTCCTGATAAGTATAATATGTCAATACTGTCATTACTCCACATAGCTCTTGACAAGTATGATGATGAATAGGAATTGGAAATACTACATTTTTAATGTATACAAAATTAAAGAATAAACATTCCATTATATACATACGTATGATCATATGACTGAATTTGATAATTTTGTCTATCAACACTGGATTTGATAAATCCATATTTTATATCTAAATTCAATAACTACCGAGTCAATGTGAGACTAGGTAGGATACACTCCTATCACTTAGTACTCATGTTCCTAATTCACCACTCTTATCTTAGGTCTCCATTACCTAATGATCTTAAAAAATGCATAATGTTTAATGACTCACAATTCTATACTAACAGATCATAGAATGCAATGTTATATGCTAAATAATTTTAGATGTATCAATATGCATACAAGAGAAATCATAATATCAATTCGTAATTATATTACATTACCACTAACCAAACATAATTGGTATCATATTTCACATCTTAACCTATAGTGTTATATTCGTAGTTAAGAGAAAATAATATTAAAATTAAAATAACATACAAATTCCAAGGATCACACAGTCCTTACAACCTTATAAAGGTAACAAATGAGACATTGTCTCATTTACTCAGTTATCACAAAATAAGTTAAAATTTTATCTCAACCCCTATATTAACAAGATGTTCCACACATCTTATACCTTACTCATTTCTGGTGAAAGGTACAAAAATAACTCTTCAAAATAACATGCTTAATCAAAAAGAGAACAATATCAATCTAATCAAGGTTAAATAATAACATATTAATTATAATCAACTTATAATTATTAATCTATAATTTAATATATAATTCAAGGTTTACCACTCCACGTGGTCTACATTCCCATGTTAGATAAAATAATGACTCTAAAGATTCTCAAGTGAAAAAGTAGATAACTATCATCTCAAAAATAAAACTCTTACATACCCTCACAAGGTAAAAAGAAAGCACTGCAACTCAATATTTCCAAATCACTACCTACTTACCTTATTTGTAAGTATATTTTCATAATCCATTTCCACAACTGGGAGAAAAAAATACTAACCACAAAGATGTATCAATCCATCCAATCTTAAAACTTATATCATAACAAGAAGTAGAACACATTCTCCCATAAACTTCAAGGGAATATGGTCAAACAACATTTCAAAAACAAGTTACCATTTAAGGGAACACTAAATCAACATCATGGAATATGAATCCTCTCAACAACTTATAATGATGTCAAAAGAGAGTGAGAGAATAAAAACTCACACCTAAGCTAACTAAGAGAGATGACACTCCTTCCTAATCTACACAAATTAATGGTGCCAATCCATAAACAAACTCTAAACACAAAGGAATATTCAACCAAGACATCTACACTCTATTACGAGAAAATTCCCATCGCCCTAGGTGTTACTAACTAAAAATGGTCTTATAAGATTTTCCATTCCTAGGATTAGTGAATATAAGGCACAAACTAAAACACATATATTTAAGTGAGAATCCTCCTTTGTTTATAAAACATTCACAACACAAAACACAAATGGTGAAGGTGAATTGATTATCAAGAAGGATGTAATCATACTCGAGGTGTTTGATCTAAGTGATCAAACTATGGTAAAAATATCTTGTTCATAATTCATGAACTATGATATGTACTCACCTTTCCAAACCTCATATACAACCATCACCATTGGAACACTCAATAAACCAACCCCTTAACAACTCAAAAGGGTAGGAGTGTTCCTAAGGGTATGCACTCAATGTTCCCCATACTCATTTCACAAATGTCTCATTCTTACAATAGTCACCAAGCCATATATGAGGATCTATCAAGTCTCAAAACTTCAATCATGATGTAACATGGTTCCACACTGAGGCACCACAAACCCAAAATACCAGTTCAATACTTCATGTAACTAGGTTCACATTGGAGAATAGAAAGACATGAAAATGCTAATGGATTAATTAGGTCCTAGAGTTAGAGCCATAGCTTTAACACCACATGTAACAATACCATTGGGTTTAACATAGATAAACATGTTTTTTTTTAATTAAACACATTTACCAAAAATAGATTACACCATGAGAATCTAACAAAGATCATATGAAGTACTCAAAGTGTGACAGAAACAAACAAAACATATTATATCATATATCACTAATCTTTAATATCATGAGAGCACATCATATGCAAATAAATAAGGTAATTATATTAATTTAGCCATAGCTAATACAAGTCTATAACCACCACTATCAATTTAAAATAATAAGTAATTACAACTCTTCATGATAATATTCTAAATAAGTACAATATAATAAAATGTACATATAAGATACATGGCTTATCTGGAGCATAGTTTCCAAACTCAAGTATTTATGGTAATCTCAAGTGTGATCTCACTAAGTAGTACTATTATGGGGAAGGAGAGCATCATCTGATCACTTTTCCACTCCAACCACATACCAACGATCCCATGTATTAATCCCATAAGAAAATGACCCTCCCTTCACAGATGAATATATAGTGATGGTACAGGAATCTAGAGAGACAAACAAGTACCAATGTGTTGTATGATTTCTAAGACTAAATATGCAGTGTATCATAGAAAACCTTTCTATTTCAAGATATCACACAAACATGTAAATTGTACTCATAAAATGATAATGTCTCACTAAACATATTTTAGCTCAAAGTTTTATGAATAATAAGTAATAACGATCTATAGATCAATCAAATTCATACACACCACTTGATTAGACTTCCTTCATCTGGTATTGTGATGATAGTAATCTAATAAAGTCTATCTCACTCATTACTCAATATCAATAATGTAGATTGGTCAAACATAATTTAACCAAAAGGTTCATATGATTTATATCCTACTAGAAAATACATCACATAACATTTCATACTTAGGAGTAAACAAAGCATACATTTATTATGTCAAATGTATGAATGAATCTCACATTATTTTCTATCCCATACTAGAGATAATGACTAAAATATATACCACCTAGGTAAAATATACATTTAACTGTAGATTTCAGTTATCACAGTTAGTTTCTAACATACTACACCCTATAATAACCCATATTATCATAGTCTAGTAGTCTAAGACATAACTACTAGTTTTCCATAAATAGTCATATTAAGTTGTCTTAAATACATGAAAATATAAGTTTTTACTCAAATAACTAGACATAATAAAACAAGTAACAGTTTTCATAAAACACATAATATTATATCTTAGCATATGTTACACTCTCAAAGGTTGTATGCACATATACACAAGATCCTACTAATTATCATAAAACATGCTATTGATAGTAATAAATAACATGTATATATTAAATTAGTCAAGTATAGATGTGAGTATGCACATATCAATTATAGTTTGTACCATTTGAGTATAACATACATTTATACTATAGTATTTTGTGATATCTCATACTATCATATTTCATAACTATATAAATACAAAACCAAACTTACGATTTCAAGAAGCAAACAATCCACATACATAATAACAGTCAAGTAAGTAAAAAATTATACCACCCAAGTATATTCTAAGTTTAAACTACATACTAACATCCAAAAAAATATAAATTATAAGCATGCATTAGGATGCACCATTATATGCTAAATATAACCAAGCATTTATACATATTAAAACTCTCATAATATGTACTGCACATAAGTATTTAATATTGAATACACATATAACTAACAATCAATCAATCATTTGTAGAGAAATAAAAACTCATAAACCCATTATAAAATTCATTTAGACATCTTATTTTATTTTCTAGAAGATTGTTTTAATATGGTTACAATTTCAGTCCCTCAAACACTTGATGACTAGATAAAATCATACTTCTAGCTATAAACTTAGGCATATGACCAAACATATCTATTTCTATTATGTACTTTTATTATATACTTAAATTTGTGTGTAAATATATCAAAACAAGACTCAACACACATGAAACATAGGATAATCCAAACTAGTATTTGTTTTACGTTTTAAGGGTTTGAATGCACACATTCATTAACTTAATTACATGTAAATATTTACCATGGTTCATAATCTACCGTTGAATTATAACTATAAGTATACACCCCTATGAATATATATACATATACCTATATTTCTTATTAAGCATTTAGTAACTTGACTTAATGTTACATTCACATCCCGTATTTTAATTCACAAAGTATATGATAAGAAACTCTTCATATTAAAATAAGGACTACATTGGGTTCTCTATACATCCCATGCCTCATTAAACCCTCTAAGGATAAATTAACTATACATAAAACCTATAGTTTTTGGTATTCTCAAAGAGTTTTTCATGGGATTATTCAACCATTTAATATTGAAAAGGTTGATTATGTTCTATTGAGCTAAGCATATCACTATTCAACATGTAACATAGAATTTTAACCCAGATGGAGGAACTTTCATGTGGACCCTCAATCTTTTCCAAGTGTTCAAATTTTAGGCATGACATGGTATATATCTACCAATTTTCAATGTGGCATCACACATCATACATCGGCTAAGAAAAAATCAAAGGATCACCTTAGGTTTGGCTTAGCTCCTTATGAAATCCAACTCAAACTATTCATCCATTACTTCCTTAATTTTTTGGTATCAGAACCTAATGAGTCCATTTTTTAGTGTCCCATTATTCATGTCATTATTTATGGGAACTATGAGTTATTTAACTATGCTAACAACATAAGCACATTTAGCTACCATTTAAATGTTCTATAATATGTAACACTATCTCACATATTTTAGCTAATGTCAGCCATTTATAACTAGAAATAATATAACCACTATCTCATGTATAATATAATTATTAGGGTTACATATGTATTTCATGAAGTTTAACTCATTATGTGTAACATTTAAGTTTTACCTAGTTTTATATAATTTTACCATGATTATTAACTTTTATAAGTCAATGTATTTGACCTTCTATGCGATAATAATTTGTCTACCACTATCTCCAAGTTATAGGTTGCATAAATAAAAACATAATAAATGTCCCATAGCTACGAGCTAATAATCCTAATGAGTTACTAGTGAGATAGTGTTGTTACCTATTAGGGAAGTGTATAAAACTATCTTAGATGTTGTTGGTATACCAGTGATCTTAATGTCAGTCATACTGCCTCCAAACTAGTTTAACTAGCATTATTAGATGCAATGCCCAATAATGGCATCGGAACAAATATATTTGTCATAAAATCTCTTCTACAGTTTTACTCACGTGAGTCATAAAACATCAAGAATTTATAATGTAAGACAACCTCACCAGATAGTCATGCGTTTGTGGTATCAAAAAATGATATTATAGGCAAGTATTTTCAACATGTGTTAGAAAAATAGATGCAGTTCTTCTAGATTGAAACATGAAAATATTTCTACGAAATTATTTTGATTGTGTTAGATTTTATTTTCTTCTTGTTCAAGTATTCTAGCTTCACTACTAATCCTCTAGTTTTAAATGGCTTTTTACTTTATATACAATGAAAACCTTCCTTAATTCTCAACTTCTTTTGATGAGTCTGAGTAATTTCTCATAGCTAAGGCATGGGCAATAGAGAATTATGAAGGAAAAGTTTTTTTTATTAAATGTACCCATTTCATTCTGGGAAATGTCTTAATAGAAAACAAACAAGTCTAAATGGTGAAGTCTTGGTAGAAATGATAATTACATGATTTTATGGGCAATATGAAGGCATTCAGTTCTTTATATTTTGAGTTGAACAGTTATGATAAGGTTGAGTAGCTAGATGTAAAGTCTAGAATACTATGACCATTATCTACTGGGCTATTTTCTATTTTAAGCTCAAGTATTTAACTAGCATACAAAAATGATTCACTCCCTTAAATGGATTAATATGCCATTATGATTTACAAATTTATTCCAATACATTCACACACCAAAACTAACAATATTAATTTCATAAACATATAGATAAAATTATAATTTAATGACATGACCTACCTTGCAAGATGATTGTTAGCTACCTCTACAATTTCACCTTGTGCTATGCTCTTTTACACCTTCTCCATCTCACCTTTTTATTCACTAGAAAACCCTGATGATAAATTACCCTTTTTTAATTTTCTCCCTATAAAAATAAGTGTAGCCCTTGATAGGATCCTGTTGCAACAAATTAATGAAAATGCATGAAATAAAAAATTTATGTAATTAGTAGAAGCACCAAAATAATTATATTGATCACATGCCACTTTGAGGGGGCAACCTCTTTTGATCAAATATTAATACAATAAATTTTTGGATACCTTCATTGGCCTCAACACTTACTTATCTACTAAGTCTAATCTAAGCAACTACTACTTCCCATGAATGTGGGATAAAACAAAATGCTCATGAGATAACTTACAAAGCATATGCATCTATAACAAATAATATAATAACAAAGTAAATAAAATGGGTAACAAGGGTTCCTAACATCCCCTCCGTCGTAGAATTTTTTTTGTTCTCAAAGCTTCAGATATTAGAATTGGTGTTGAATCTGAAATAGTGGTTCCCATGTTGCATCTTCTGGTTACATTCTGTGCCATTAAATGAATACCTCTATGATGGAGTGGGAGATAAGTTGGCATGTGTTCTTATCCAAGATTGTCTCTAGCTCAAGAAGGATGGATCCTTTATTATCAAGTTCTGATAAAATATTATGTATGCTAATGTTTGTGCCAAGAACTTTCTTTAAATAAGAGACATGGAATACTGGGTAAACTTGGGAAGAAGATGGGAGCTCCAACTTATAAGCAACTGACCCAATCTTATGAAGAACCTTATAAGATCCATAGAACTTAGGGGCTAGATTATGATGCCCTTTGAGTTTTAGAGAGGATTGATTATATGGTTACAGACAAAGATAAACCATATCACCTACTTGAAAAGTGTGATCAAAATAGTACTGATCTACCTATTGTTTCATTATATTTTATGTCATATGAAGATTATCCTACAAGGTGTTGAGGATCTGATCTTAGGTTCAAAGAATCATGTTAAACTGGAGAACTAATAGGGGTGTATGGAAGGAGCACTAGTTGTGCCTAGCCATAGACTGCTTCATATGGAGTCATTTTAGTTGAAGTGTGGTAGGAGGTATTATACCACCATTCAGCAAGAGGGAGCCACTTTACCTAGTGATGTTGTTCTAAAGTGAAGTAATGAAGAAAATTTTCCAATCATTTATTGAACATTTCAGTCTGGCCATCTATTTGTGGATGATACCCAAAATTCATCTTCAGTTGGGTGTTAGTGTATCAAAATAGTTCTATCAAAAAATGGCTAGTGAAGGTTGCATCATGATCTGAGACAATGGAAGAAGGAATGACATGAAGACATAAAATCTGATCTAAGAAAATTTATATGACTGTGGAGACAATATAGGGATGGATGAGAGCACAAAAATGACTATATTTGAAAAGGTGATCAACCACAACCAAGATCACTAATTTCCCTCTCGATTCAGGGATCCCTTTAATAAAATCCATAGAAATATCTATCCAAAACCTGGCAAGGATGGGCAAGGGTTCGAGTAACCTAGGAATGAGTGTTGTTTCACCCTTTTTGCATTAGTAGGTATCATGTTCATCCATCATCTATTGATTTACCTTTTTCATTCCCTTATTAAAAAAGTTGCATCATGCCCACTCATAAGTTTTGAGAAACTCTAAGTTCCCTACAAATGGAGAAGCATGGAGTTCATAGAATATAGCCTGTTGAAGATCTATGCTCTGGAGAACTATTAGATGGCCCTTATATCACAAAGAAGCACCATCTCAAGAATAATGTGATACATTAAGGGTTTAGTGGCCAAATTTTGAATGATTTGAGATAATGAGGAGTCATTGACATACCCCTGATGTATAATGTCCAACCAATTTAGAATAGGCATAAAAATTATTGAAAGGGAAACATGTTCTGTAAATGTTTGAGATAGAGCATCAACCATAATATTATCCTTTCACTTATTGTAAGTGATCTCATAGTCATAACCCATGATTTTATTGACCCATTTCTATTATGATGGGGTAGAGACCCATTATTCAAAGAAATATTTTAGGCTCTAGCGATCAGTTTTGATGAAAAAATGATTCCCTAGTAGGTATGGCCACCACTTTTATACTGCATGCAAAATGGCCATTATTTCCTTCTCATAGGAAGAGAGTAATAAATTCTTTCCAGAAAGATATTTGTTGGTGAAAGTAATGGAGAATCTTTTTTGGAGGAGAATAGAACCAAGTCCATTGTCATAAGCATTGCTCTCAATAGTGAAGGTCTTGGTAAAATCTAGCATAGCTAAAATAGGTGTAGTACACATAGCTTATTTCGATTCTTCAAATGCACATTTAGTAGCTTATGTCCATTTAAAGGCATCCTTTTTCAACATAGCTATTAGTAGAGATATAATCTTATTGTAATCCTTGACAAATTTTTGATAGTATCCAATCAATCACAAAAAACCATAGAGGCTCTTGAGTGTGTGAAGATGAGAACAATTTTCATGGTAGTTATTTTTTTGGGATCCACCCAAACCCCTTGAGCTGAAACAATAAACTCAAGATACTCTAATTCATCTTGGACAAAAACACATTTAGATTGTTTTACATAGAGATGATGATCAAATAGAAGTTATAGTGCGAGCTGTAGATGTTAGAGATGCTTAGACCATGTTTTACTATAGATGAGGATATCATCGAAGAAGACCAGAATGAATTTCCATGGGTAGGGCTAGAATATTTTATTCATCAATTCCTAGAATGTTGAAGAAACATTAATGAGGCCAAAGGGCATGACTAGAAACTCATAGTGGCTGTCATGCATGCAAAAAAGTTGTCTTAGAGATATCATCTTCATGAACCCTAATCTAGTGATATCTAGAGCATAAATTCAATTAGGATAAAAAGTGAGTGCCATGAAGATCATCAAGAAGCTCATCAATAACAATGATCAATAACTTATCCTCTATTGTGATGTGATTAAGTGTATTTAATTCAATGCAGAGGTGCCATGACCCACTTTTTTTTAACAAAGAGAACTAGGGAAGAATATGGGTTGGTACTAGGATGAATAATAGCTTGCTTCAATAAGTCTTGAATAAGCATCTCAACCTTGGTATTTTATTGAAATGGGTAGTGGTAGGGCCTGATGTTGGGAGGAATACTAATAGGAAGGAGCTAAATATGGTGGTCCTCTAGCCATGAAGGTAGCGATCCCACTGGTTCGGTAAAGACAAATGCATACCTATGCAAAATAGTTTATAGATTAGGAGTAGTGGAGACCATTGATGGTTGAAATTGAAGGGAATAGAGCTAGGTAATGACACTGTGTGAATTCTTATTAAGAAGCTTTTTTTTTACCCCTACATTTTGAATAAGTATTGTAGACTAGGAATTTGAATCAAGAGAGGATGGTTAATATCATGTTAGTTCCAAAATGAAATCAAATTGAAATTAACACACTAACTAGCACAACATCTCTAGGCCAAGTCACTAGGGGGATTTTAGTGAGGAAAACCATTTGAAAAAACAACTAGAAATGGAAAAAAATGAGAAATATGAACATAAAACACAAATTGCTTACCAAATCCTTGGTTGCTCCAAAAGTCTCCTTCTTTAGCTTGCTTAGCTTGTGCTTCAAGAGATCTTCTTCAATAGAGTGTGGTTACCTTCATCTCCTCTTGGCACCTTTGGATTGTGATGGCTTTGGCTCAATATTTGGGCATAATAACACTACATAAAGATGTGGTATGAAGCTATTTGGTAATGGTAACTTTGGCTTTAAGAGATTAAAAATGTTCATATCTCTATTTATAGATTTTCAAAATGGTTCAGGATTAACCATGACCGTCCATCTCAAGATCAAGATGTGTGGCCATGAATAAATCCAATTATTTAATTAAATTTATACATATTACCCATAAATATTTGGGATAAAGGGGAATTTAAGAGGCATGGAGGGTTTTAATGAATCATGAGGTGGCTTAATCTTGATATTTTATGCATTTATAGCCTAGGTATGCCTTCCCAAGAAATAATGTCATTTGATGATGCAGATATTCAATATTCATTTCCAAAAATAAATATTCAAAAATCTCCATGGAATTCTCAATTAGGCTCATGATTTGAATTAATTAGCTTTTAAAATGATTAGGTAATTTTGATGCAAATTTTGGCCCTTGGTACACAAATTAATCAAATTAGTCAAAATGTCTTGTTATTGGCTCAAAATTTGATTGGATTGAAATTAAAAGTCAATGTTAGATGCGTTAGAAATGTATTCCCATTTAAGATGTTTCCAATTCAAAATAACAAAAGCACATGTCTTGTGTAAGAAATTTGGTAGAAAAGAGCAATCTAGAGCACCCAGGTGCTAAAATGTCATTTTGACTTGAAATGATCTGATCAAAGTTAGCTGATTCATAAATTGCATTGCCTCATTTAATGATACTCTGACCAAAAGTGGCATTTTTATATGATAGGTTCAAATATTTTAATGTATTTTAGTGTTTTTAGGCCAAATTGTGTATATTGGTAAAAATTGGTCAAAAGCTTAGTTGAAGGTCATCAATGGCCATTTTTAGGTGTCTACAATTTGCCCCTATTTGGGAAGGTGTTACAATACATAGGCACAATAATTTATTCTCAAATAATGAGAAAGGGCTTATATGCTAAAAATAAGATGATGATTGAAGAAAAAGCTCCAAATGGTGTTTGGGAAGCCTAGGATGATAACCCCTCGAGGGAGTGGCCATCACATTTGTTGATGGACGGTCCCTCGAAAAGAAAACAAGAGGAAAGACAGAATTAACCCATGGGTGAGATTAATCCAAATGAGAAAATGATTGCATGTATTGATTTAAAAAGGATATTGATTTGCCCAAAGGTAGTTATAATTAGGAAAAAAGTCAAAAATAATGATTTGCCCACATGTAGTTATAATCATTAAGAGGACCTGGATTATTTTATAAAGATGATGGTGCCCTAGTTAGGGATGATTAGTAAGCATAAACCAAGGATATAACTTGTAATACAAATTAAATATGAGTGAGCATGAACGTAGATATGATGGTTTAATAACTAAAAAATCCACAAATAACCAAGCATACGAGGATGCAAAGTGATGAAAGGGATGGATAGAAGAATAAGATTGATCAATAAGAATGATTCAATTATACTTTACAATGAGGAGATGCTCATCCTTATTAGCAATGATACAACTAGAATGATCAATGGGTTAATTTGATCAAGGTGGGATGGGAGGATTCACCAAGGTGCCAAGGAGAAACTTCTACATCTCCATTGATTGTAGACCTTATTAAAGCTGATTTTACTATAGCATGTGATAGTAAGCATCATGATAGAACACCATGAAGACTATCCTAAAATATGCATAATCACTGAATCCTGATCTAATAAATAATTAAAAATAATGCACCAATGATAAAAACCATGATGACAATGTTGACGTATGAATATGGATGGATTCAAGTATAAATGCACAAGGAATCACCCAATGATCGTACATAGGTTGAATCAAGGCAATAATGTTGAAAGCAAGAAAACAAGCAAGCAAACAAATAAATAAACAAATAAAAAAATAAACAACCTAAAACAAACAAAAAGCTTGAAAAGAAAATCAAAAGAAAGCATCTTAATAATGATGTTGCCCTAGTAGAGCAAATCAAGGATAACTAACTAGGCTTAGACAGGATAAATGTTTTTGGATTTTGAAATATTTAAATATTTTTGAAATTTTTGGAGTATCTCAACTCAATCGAGAATGATGAGACACTAGATGGTTCAAACTCATAAAATGACAAGAGCATTACTTAGTTTGCTCATAAAATGGTGAGAGCATTACTTAAGTTGCTCATAAAATGGTGAGACCATGGATTAGGTTGCTCACAAAATGATGAGAGTGTTGATTAGGGTGATTGAGGTAACCTCAAAATGAATTGAGCATAGTCTACATAATCCCAAAATGACCTCAAGACATAGTAATTATGTCCACACAAAAGGTGGGGAAAAACTTGACCAGGTAACAAGTTCTCAAATCTGACAAATGGCTAGTCAAATGAAAAAAATAATGGCAAGGTGATGCATCAATACATGATAAATAAATGTTTTCCCTAGTGTGCCCATAGGTGGTTATAATTAAGATACAAGATATCAGATCAATGATACTAATTTGGCTATAGGTGGATATAGTTAGTAGTAAGACTAGTGAGACACTGATTTGCCCATAGATGGTTATAATCAGGCTCACATAAACAAACTTGATATAGGATGGAAGATGAAAGATATCTTACCAGATCAACTATCACACTAATTTCATAGACTATCATTGTAAACATGGATTTGATTGATTATTAAAAATTGATCAAAATCCTCCCACAAAAAGTGTGGGAAGAACCAAAGTAACCAAGTTCAAAATAGGATTGAATAGGATGGCTTAAAATATTCTTTGGTCTAGATAGGAATGGAATGGTCTTTCCTAGGATAATGATGTTTTGATATATTGAATAATAAAGTAAGAGTGTTTCCCCCAAGTGAGAAAGTGATTGGCTAGGATATGTGACAATGGCAAATGGATATGTCAAATGAAATGGTTTGGTAGATGTTTTTGGCCTAGGTGATTGTTGTTGGTATATGATTTTTTTGTTCTTGCTAAAGTTGAGATGCACATCCTAATTAGGAAATAATACAAAAAAATAATCAATCATATTAATTACTACCCTACACTTCATCTGAATAGCTACTCTATCAAGAACTACCTACCGATTTGGATGCTAAGAATGTTGTTTTGATCTTCATTGGTCATTGATTCTGATTCCTTCAAGCATTGAGACAAAGTATCTTTGTAGCCTTTATAAAGGAAAGTGTAGCCATATATGGCAAATAGGGATAAATGTTGGATGATAGGTTTGATTCAGTGATGTAATGGTGGAGGATAATGGAATATATGATGGTTGGGGAAAAAATGAAGATTGAGACTTTCAATCACACATAATGTTGTTGATGTCAGATTCGACATAACTTTGGATTTGGTGGGGTCAAAGACTTCTAAATATTCTCTCGATAAAATCCCTAGATTTTTTTGTTGTTTAAGCCTAAGAGTAACTACCATCTGATTAGGCTGTAGAATGGAAGATATCTTGATTTGATCTTTGATATCATCTTCATTAAATAGTGAAGAACTTTTGTTCTTAGCCATTGGTACCTTGAAGAGGTTTCTATCAATGAAGTTGTCTTGATTATCCTGAAGCACCTTCGAGAAGGTTTCACAAAAGAAAGTTGAATTTTGAATTTGATTGTCTTCTATCACTTTTGACAAAGTTTCACACGAAGATGCTGAGTTTTAACTTTGATCATCCCATAATGCCTTTGAAAAGGGTTCACTAGGAGAGTGTTCTTCTGATACAAGAATTTGGTATTGGCCTCCTTACACTTTGTTAACTACTATGTCACCATGGATGCAGTTCAACAAAGTGTAATTATGTCAGTCCCAATTAACACTTGTGGGAGATGGAATGTCAATGATATGGTTAGATTGGTTGGTGGTAATGGCTTGTGGAATGGTAATGGAATGGGGATTGGAAACACAATCCTCATAGAAGATACCATGAGAACGTGTGGTGATTCTAAAATAATCATCCTCAAAAACAATAGAGAGATCACAAATGTATTCAAACTGATCTATGAGTCATGCATAACTAATATTATAATAGTCATGAATGTATTTTGTTTATAACTCTGATTTTGACTCAAAGGACTCTGAATCCAATGTTGAGACTGATGTTGATTCTAATTTTGAAGCTAAATCTGATGTCAATTCAAGAATAGAACTTGATTCTAACTCTAATTCTTCATTTGATGGGTACTCTATTATAATGATGTCTTGTTGAATGTTTAGTATTGGATAAGTAACAACCTATGATGGCATCAGGAGCTCTACAAAGACTAGCTTGTCAAAGTGAGACTCCTCAATAATAAGAAAAAGGTCAAGAGATAACTCCTTAGAGACTATCTTGTCAAAGGGAGACCATTGAAAAATAGGCATATGGTCAAAGTAATGATTTGCCCAAAGGTGGTTATAATCATGAATAAGTGACTCAACAAAGACTGGCTCATTAGAGTGAGACTTCTCAATAACTAGTATAGGATCAATAGGTGATTCATTACAAGTTGACTTATCAAAAATTGTGGGTTCAATAAAATCATCTCAAATTGGTTGGTTTTCTTGGTCTTGGTTTCCAATGAGTTAGAAAATACCAGTTTTAAACACAACTTGGTCCTTGAATGATTGGTTTGATTGAGGTTGTGATTGGATTAGCTATGGTTTTCTAAAGTGAATAACTATTGGAAATGGATGAAGAATGATTAGTGGTTGGATAATGATAGGGAATTATGGAGCTTGGTTATTCACATAAGCCAAAAGACTAGGTCCTAGTATAGAAATGGTATGACATTGTGGATCTTGATTGATCACACAAGCCAAAGGATGAGGTCCTAAAGGATAAGTTTGGGGTATTATGGAGCTTGGTATCTCACACAAGCCAAAACATATATGTCCTCCTTATAAACCATATCATCCTAATCTTGAGTTAGATCATAAACTGGTTCTTGACTATGTTTTGTATAATGACTATTATAAAGAGAGTATGGACCCATATCCCAAACAACATTATCTATAGTTAGATATTCAATAGATTCCTTCTCACAAGCCTCTTCATACCAATCCAAGTCTCAAGTTGGATTGTAAGTAGGCATTGGTTATAGTCAATTTGTGTGGCCATTCTATCATAACTTGAATTGTATGTGATTTCACCATAAGTGTAGCTAGACATGTCTACATAAATGATGAAATATCTGAAACAAATGGCTTAGAGTTTTGTAAACTCTAAAAAAATATGTCCAAAGGACAAATGGTTCAAACTTGGTCTAACTTGGTCAAAATGGTGGCATTGTATCTCCAACATGGTCTGAAAATAGATTTATATCTCTAAAATGGTTTGTGCTAAAACTTGGCATAAAAAAGTCTAATGTCAAATGTCATATACACAAAAGGTCAAGTAATGAATAAAAAATAGTATGTCAAAGTCTAGGCCAAAGTGTTCCAAACAAGATCTAAACTAGGAAAGGGAAAAGAGTTGCTAGGTCTTTAGTCCAAACATGGAGTCAAAAGCTAGGCTCAAACAGGATATGTTAGGACTTTAGCCAAATGACATTAAAATCTAAGCTTGAAACAAAGGATTGATGTGATTTGATTTATTATAACAAGTTTGGAAATAAATTTGATAGAGACTTGACACATGGAATCAAACATAAACATGATCATTTGGTATAAGGCACAAGACAAAAGGCTTTTGGAGAAATACTATATTCTCCCAAATAAAGGCACAAATAATGATGAGGATAGGCTCTGAAAATAAACAAACAATCAATAGTCTTCAAATTTGGGTAATTAATTAACTAAATTTATGCAAGCCAAAAGAGAAATATCTATGTATCAGCCCCATGAATTGAGGCTTAAACAAAAATCAATCAATATTTGAATCCAAACTTGACAAGATTAATTAAAAACTCAACATTGAAAACTAGAATTTGACCAAACAAGCTAGATAAGATTGGACAACATGATGGCACATAAACAAGGTCCAAATGGTTGATGTGACATGGTTTGAAACAAATTGTTTTTGACACAATGGTAAACAAGTTTTGAAACAAATTGAGTAGCTTAATGGCATAAGCATGCTCAAATGATGTGATTAATGTTATGTTTCAAAGACTCAAAATCTCAAACTTGATAATGATGTGGGCAACACAACAATACCCATCTCAAATAAGTAACACACACACAAACATGTTTAACAAAAAATTTAAAGCATAAGTGTGGTGAAAAATGGACAGCATAATGCCTCTTTAGATAAAAGAGTAACGTATAAACAAATTGGTTTTGACATGGTTTATAAATAAACACATTAATTTTAGTCTCAAAAACACCAAACAAGAAAATGACAAAATACAAGTAAATCATTTAAATTCCTATCAAGGGTATGGCAAAGTGGGGTTGATTAAAATTAATTAATTTTTGAATGTTTTAGATGGATCAAATGCATATGACTTTCACATCAACATAAAAAATAAATACACATCATTTAGGTCCACATCATATGGCTTATTGTAAAAAGGTCTTGCCCTTTTTACAACCACTACATCCATCACTTTCTCAATATAGTGCGATGCCTAACATGTTCAAACATCTTGGGCTTAGCCTCTACTAATGAAAATGGTTTAAATACTCAAACCATCATCTTAGTGAGGGGATCTCAATTTATATACCCTCTCATGGAGAGGGTTTGAAGTCAATGCTAGGTGATGAAACCCTGAGTCAAAGCTTCCCTAAAGAACTCGTGAGAGGTAATGAAGTCTCCCTCACAAACTAAGATGCATGAAATAAATGACAAGTAAAAGAGCTTTAAAGGTTGTTTCTAGGTCACCCAAGCCATACGGGTCTTGGGGAGAGCCTTGATGACTTCTCTTTCATGCCTTTTACTAATGCATTTTGAAATAAAGATGGTGATTTTAAGCCCAAAAGTTTTCTAAAGGGGATGGATGGGAGAGTATACATGCAACATCTTTCTTTTTTCCAAATAAAACTAATTAACTATTAAATATAAACTTTGAAAATGAGTTCATTTTAAAGCACTTAATTAAAAAAGTGTGGTGATGTTGTTTGGCCCCTTGGCCTTAAGTTTGCAAACTTTGAAATAAACCACAAAACATAATTAATATAGCTTGCTAAAAATTTCCTTTAAACATCAAAATGAAAGATTCCTAGTTCGTTTTAGACATTCAATGAAGTGTGAAAAGACATATTTAAGTTGTTTTGGCACTTTATTAGGTAGATCCTACAATAAAAAGGTTAGCACTTTGTTTATCCTTGAATCATTTTTTTTCAAATGAGATAAAAAACTTTAAAGGACAAAAATTTGTCGACCCGAAGGCAAAACTTGAAGAAAGCAAATGCGTTAGATTAGAAACTTTTAAAAATATTTTAAAATTTTTGTGAACAATATATGCAAATTGAAACTAAACTAGTATCATATTCTTAAAATTTATGGGAAAACATGTGGTTAAAAATAAAAAATAAAAAATGGAGTCCGTATGACCTCAAACCAAATGGCCTATTAGCTCTCAGGTTATGTTTTTAAGAAAAACACAGTGACTATCAACGGTTATACCTAATTGTCGATGATTGTTTTGACTATCTGTAATTCTTCTGACCATCAATGGTTTACTCAACTGTTGATGGTTCCTCTGACTGTTGATGATCTCTACATAAACTTGTGAAGATAAGAATCCAGCTAAATGAAGTTAGAAAACCAAATTGTAAGAGTTTTAATAATCCAAATGAAGATTTTAAAGTTGCATAACGATCTTCTTCATGAATTGGATGTGTTTGGTCCCACCAAGCATGCCATTATGTAGACTATGAATTTGACTCAAGCGAGGATGGTTAGTATTGTGTTAGTTCCAAAATGAAATTAAAATAAAATAAACACACTAACTAGCATAATATCTCTAGGCCTAGTCACTAGGGGGAGCTTATTGAGGAAAAACCATTTGAGAACACAACTAAAAATGAAGATAAATGAGAAATATGAACACAACAAATTTTTTTACCAAATCCTTGATTTCTCTAAAATTATCCTTTGGCTTGCTTGGCTTGTGCTTCAAGAGATCTTCTTCAATGGAGTGTGGCTAACTTCATCTCCTCTTGGCACCTTTGGCTTTGGATTGGCTTGGCTCAAAAATTTGGGCATAATAATACTACATCAAGATGTGGTTTGAAGCTATTTGGGCATGGTAACTTTGACTTGAAATAGCTTAGAAATGATGTTCATGGCTCTTCTATTTATAGATTTTTAGAATGGTTCAGGATTAACATGACCATCCATCTCAAGATCGAGATGTGTGGTCATGAATAAATCTAATTATGTAATAAAATTTATAAATATCTCCCATAAATATTTAGGATAGAGGGGCATTTAAGAGGCATGGAGGGCCTTAATGAGGCATGGGGTGGCTTAATCTTGATATTTTATGCATTTATGACCTAGGGATGCCTTCCTGAGAAATGATGTCATTTGATGATGTAGATATTCAATATTCATTTCTAAAAAAAATATTAAAAAAGCTTCATGGAATTCTTAATTAGGCTCATGATTTAAATTAATTATCTTTTAAATATGATTAGGCAATTTTGATGTAAATTTTGGCCCTCAGTGCACAAATTAATCAAATTAGTCAAAATATCTTATTATTGGCTCAAAATTTGATTAGATTAGAATTGGAAGTCAATGTTAGATGTGATGGAACCATATTACCATTTAGGAAGTTACCAAATGAAAAATAATAAAGGCATGTGTATCGTGTAAAAAATTTGGTAGAAAAGAGCAGTCTAGAGCACCTAGGTGCAAAACTGTCATTTTGACTCTAAATGATTTGATCAAAGTTAGTTGTTTCATAAATTAAATTGCCTCATTTAATGATACTATGAAAAAAATAAGAATTTATATATGATATGTTCAAATATTATAATGTGTTTTAGTATTTTTAGGTCAAATTGTGCATTTTGGTATAAATTGGTCAAAAGCTTGGTTGAAGGTCATCGGTGCCCAATTTTAGGTGCCTACAGTTTGCCGCTATTTGGGAAGGAATTGAAAGCCATAGGCACAATAATGTATTCTCAAATAATGAGAAAGGACATGTATGCCAAAAATAAGATGATGGTTGAAGAAAAAGCTCCAAATGGTGTTTGGGAAACCTAGGATGATGCCCCCTTGAGGGAGTGGTTGTCACACTTGTTGATAGATGGTCCCTCAAAAAGAAGACAAAATAAAATAATGTTAGTATGAATTAATAGGAATTACCACTATGCATTATGTAAATAGGGCATTATGTGATTTAGTAATTTAACTCAAGAGAGGATGATTATGAGGAGATGAAGGTCGCCACACTCCATTGAAGAAGATCTCTTGAAGCACAAGCCAAGCAAGCTAAAGAAGGATCCTTTTGGAGAAATCATGGATTTGGTAAGAAATTTGTGTTTTGTGTTAATATTTATCATTTTTTCCATTTCTAATTGTGTTATTAAATGGTTTTTCCTCACTAAGCTCCCCCTAGTGACTAGGCCTAGAGATGTTATGCTAGTTAGTGTGTTTCTTTCATTTTGTTTTTATTTTGGAACTAACTCGATACTAATATTCCTCTCTTGAGTCAAATTTATAGATCACATAATGGTATGCCTAGTAATTCATATAGACTAAGAAATTCATAGAGACACGATTAAAAAATGAAGACAGGCCATAATGGAGACTAGGAATTTGACTCAAAAGAGGTGGTTAGTATTGCGTTAGTTCCAAAATAAAATAAAATTGAAAGAAACACACTAAAAAGCATACATATCTATGCCTAGACACTAAGGGGAGCTTCGTGAAGAAATTTGTTTTGATAAAACACAACTAAAAATAAAGAACACAAACTTTCTTACCCTCCTTTGATGCTCCAATAGATTTCTTCATTGGTTTGTTTGGTTTTGTTCTTCAAAAGGTCTGTTCGATGGAGCTTAGCTATCATACACCTCCTCTTGGCACCATGTGGCTTGTGGCTTTGGCTTGGTTGAACAATTTGGAATTATAACACTAAAATTCATGAAGCTTTTTGAATCAATTTAGCATTATAACTTTGCACCAAGATAGCTTTAAAATGATGTTTATGGCTCTTCTATTTATAGATTTTCATAATAGTTCAGGATCAACCATGATCATCCATCTCAAGATTGAGATGTGTGGCCATGAATAAACCAAATTATTTAATTAAATATATAAATATCTCCATAAATAATTGGGATAAGGAGGCATTAAAGAGGCATGAGAGGCATTAAAGTGGCATGGAAGACCAATAATCTTGATATTTTGTGCATTTATGGCTTGTGGATGCCACCCCATATAAATGATGTTATTTGATGATGAAAATATTCAACATTCATTTCCAAAAATAAATATTCAAAAAGCTCCATATAATTCTCAATTAGGCTCATGATTTGAATTAATTAGCTTTTAAACATGATTAGGCAATTTTGATGCAAATTTTGGCCCTTGGTGCACAAATTACTCAAATTATTTAAAATGTCTTGTTATTGGTTTGAAATTTGAATGGATTTGGAATTGAAATTTAATGTTATATGAGTTGAAACCATTTCTCATTTAAGATGTTTCTAATGAAAAATAACAAAGGCACATGTCTCGTGCAATAAATTTGGTAGAAAAGAGCAATCTAGAGCACCCAAGTACAAAAATATGATTTTGACTCGAAATGATCTGATCAAAGTTAGTTGTTTCATAAATTGAATTACCTCATTTAATGATACTCTAGCCTAAATCAGAATTTGTATATGATAGGCTCAAATATTTTAATGCATTTTAGGGTTTTTAGGCCAAATTATGCATTTATTTAGAAATTGGTCAAAAGCTTGGTTGAAGGTCATCGGTGGCCAGTTTTAGGTGTCTACAAGTATTATTCCATTTTTGGCATGTAGTGAAAAGGGACCATTGTCTATTTTTATGTAAGTAATAGAATGACATAGGAAGACCATGGTATGGAAGGACCATGGCACATAGTTGACAAGCGCAGACGTGTTGTAGCATGAAAGGTGATGGGTGCAAAAGGATAATGGCATAAGAGACTTAGTGCGAGAGGACCTAGTCAAGGGATAATGTGTCACAAGGGACCCAAGAATAGAGGCCTCAAAACCAAAGTGAAATATTAGGGGAACACATGGGAAGTGGAGTGCATGAGACATGGGAGCAGTTAGAAGAGCAACTCAAGTAGGACACTTTGACCCCACCGATCAAAGGATTTGTACCAACCCATGAGGAATGAAACACTTGGCTACCAAAATATAGCATAAAATAAGGATCTAGAGGCACAAAGACTTGAGTCTACAGTAACAACTAATTGTAAGAGCCATGACTCTCAATTTGTTGAGAGTCTGTGTGCCATTTTTTCATGGCAGTTAGAATTATGACACTTGGTTAGGGAAAAACAAGTATAAAAACCCCTATTATAATCATTTGCAAGGATGTCCTTTTAGGGAATAAAGATATAAAATTTGTCTTGTAATTCATTAAGTGATTAATGAGAATTTAGTTTTTTCCATATTGTGTTATAGATGATGAAATATTCTAAGTGTTGAATGATGAATGTGTTTTACTTCCAAGTCATGGGTATTTATTTATTTTATCACTAGTCAGTAATGGTAATCTTAATTATATTGGTAGTCATATCAAGGACAATAAGGATAATAGCAGTATATCTATGGTGTTGAATGACCTTTTAAAAATTGTGATTACAAATGATGAACAAACACACATTGTGCTATAAAGCCTTCAAGAACCAGTCTTTCATTGCATGGTTCAAGTGAGCACATGAGTCTTACCTCTTGCATGAAAGGGCCAGTACACTAGTTTGTTGGGGGAAAGATTTATCATTAAATTGTAAATGACTAGAAGAACCCAACATTTTAGTTCCATTTCTAGGACTCAAAGTAATTAGAGCATAATCATGGGAAATATTTGAGTGCATTATGTTAGAGACTATTGAAGAATGGGTTACTAGTGTCGAGGATAATTTTTTGATTCCATGTCTTGAACCAAGAATTTTTGCATGATAATGGGTAGAGAAGAATCACTATAGCTCTCTGTATGAGACTTTCTTTTTTGAGGTCCCAGTTCTCTCGTATTATTAGATCTTAGCATATGCTCAAGGATGATCTTAAAATATTGGATGAAGGTAGCCTTGGACACTTGAATGACAAAGGAGTTTAACACAACTTGGAGCTCCCTAGACATGAGTGGTTAATTTTTGGTGGAAAGGAATTTAAAATAGCTACATTTTAGAATATTCAGTGACCACCTATTCATGCCTTGAGAAATCAAAGTTCTAATTTCTACTAGAGCTGAGGGGATGCTATCTCTCATTATTTGCTTTCAAAATGAATAAGCTAATTGTTGAACTTGGATTGGAAAATCTACCCATGAAAGGTTAAAATATACTATAAATGAGCTGCATATTTGGGAAGAAAGACTATAAGTTGATTGAAGATTGTGGGTTCAACATGGTAGAAATCTAGTGAGCATTATGGAAACAAAAGTATGATGAAGCTTGATAGAGGATCATGGGAGTTAGCGATGCGAGAAGAGATCGATAAAACTTGAAGAGTGTTATGAAGATCCATAGGGAGGTAGATGTATGTGAGAAACCCATCACTTTTAGGCCACATCTTTTTCCAATTTTATCCTTTAAAGGAGAAATGAGCTAAACTGCAGGAGATGAGAAACCAAGTCTGAATCAACTAGGATCCCACACCATAGAAATGATGTTATTTGATGATGCAAATATTCAATATTCATTTCCAAAAAGAAATATTCAAAAATATCCATGGAATTCTTAATTATCTCATATTTTGAATTAATTATCTTTTAAACATGATTAGGCAACTTTGATGCAAATTTTGGCCCTTGGTGCACAAATTAATCAAATTGTTCAAAATGTCTTGTTATTGATTCAAAATTTGAATGGATTAGAATTGGAAGTCAATGTTAGATGTGTTGGAACCGTACTCTCATTTAGGGTGTTACCAATGCAAAATAACAAAGGCACATGTCTCGTGTAAGAAATTTCATAAAAAAGAGCAATCTAGAGCACCTAGGTTTGAAAATAGCATTTTGACTCGAAATGATATGATCAAAGTTAGTTGTTTCATAAATTGCATTGCCTCATTTAATGATACTTTGGCCTAAATCAACATTTGTATATGATAGGTTCAAATCTTTTAATGCATTTAGTGTTTTTAGGCCAAATTATGCATTTTAGTAGAAATTGGTCAAAAGCCTGGTTGAAGGTCATCGATGGCCAATTTTAGGTGTCTACAAGTATTATTCCATTTTTGGTGTGTAGTGAAAAGGGACCATTGTAAATTTTGATGCAAGTACCAGAATGACATAGGAAGACCATGGTGTGAAATGACCATGGCACATAGCTGACAAGCATAGATGTGTTGTATCACGAAAGGTGGTGGGCACATAAGGATAATGGCATATGAGACCCAGTAGGAGAGGACATAGTCAAAGGAGAATTCGTAACAAAGAACCCAAGAATATAGGACTCAAAACCAAAGTGAAAGATTAGGGGAACACATGGGAAATGGAGTGCACAAGATGTGAGAGAAGTTAGAAGAGTAACTCAAGTAGGACACTTTGACCCCACCGATTGGAGGATTTGTACCAGCCCACAAGGAATGGAACAATTGGCTACCAAAATATAGCATAAAATGAGGATCTAGGGGCACAAAGACTTGAGTCTATAGTAACAACTAATTGTAAGAGCCATGACTCTTAGTTTGTTAAGAGTCTGTATGCCATTTGTTCATGATAGTTAGAATTATGACACTTGGTCAGGGTAAAATAAGTATAAAAACCCCTATTGTAATCATTTGAAAGGATGTCCTTTTGGGGAATAGAGATAGAAACTTTATCTTGCAATTTAGTAAGTGATTAATGAGAATTCAATGTTTGCCATATTGTGTTATAGATGATGAAATATTATAAGTGTTGAATGTTGAATTTGTTTTACTTCCAAGTCATGGGTATATATTTCTTTTATCACTAGTAAGTAATGGTAATCTTAATTATATTGGTAGTTATATCAAGGACAATAAGGATAGTAGTAGTATATCTATGGTGTTGAATGACCTTTTAAAAATTGTGATTACAAATGATGAACAAACATATATTGTGCTGTAAAGCCTTCAAGAACCAGTCTTTCATTGTATGCTTTGGGTGAGCGCGTGAGTCTTACCTCTCACATGAAAGGGCCAGTGCAATAGCTTGTTGGGGGAAAGCTTTAGCACTATAGTGTAAATAACTAGAAGAACTCAACATTTTGGTTCCATTTCTAAGACTCAAAGTAATTAGAGTATAATCATGGGAAATGTTTGAGCGCATTACGTTAGAGACTATTGAAGAATAGGTTACCAGTGTCAAAGAATTTTTTTTGATTCCATATCTTGAACCAATAATTTATTCACAATAATGGGTAGAGCAGAATCACTACAACTCTTTATATGAGACTTTCTTTTCTAAGGTCCCAATTTTCTTGCATTCTTGGATATTATCATATGCTCAAGGACGATCTTGAAATCTTAGATGAAGGTAGTCTTGGAAACTTTAATGATAAAGGAATTTAGCATAACTTGGAGCTCCATGGAAGCAAATAGTTAATTTTTGGTGGAAATGCATTCAAAACAACTACATTTTAGAATATTTAGTGACCACCTATTCATGCCTAGAAGCAAAGTTCTAATTTATACGAGAGCTGAGGGGATGCTATCTCTCATTGTTTTCTTTCAAAATTAAGAAGCTAATTTTTGACCTTGGATTGGAAACTCTACACATGAAAGGCTAAAATATTTTGTACATGAGCTACACATTTGGGAGGAAGGACTAGAGTTTGATTGAAGATTATGAGTTCAATATGGTAGCAATCTACCAAGCATTATGGAAACAAAAGTATGATGATGCTCAATAGAGGATCATGGGATTTAGAGATGTGAGAAGAGATCAGTAAACCTAAAAGAGTGCTATGAAGAGCCATAAGGAGGTAGATGCATGTCAAAAACCCATCAATTTTAGGCCACATCCTTTGCCACTTTTAACCTTCAAAGGAGATATAAGTTGGACTGCAGGAGATGAGAAACCAAGTCTAAATCAACCAAGCTCCCCCACCATAGTGCATGCTCATGCCTTTGAGTCTAAAAGAGTATGAATACATAATTGGAATAAAAATAGTATAGATTCAAAAACTAAGTAGGTATGGGAAACTAAAAATAGGCCATTAGAAGATCATCTAAAATCTACATTATCTTTCCCTCTCCAAGGGAATTCTATGGCATAGCTTGGGATACCTGGTGGATCTAATCCTCAAGGCTAGAATATAGGCCCAAACTTGGGTAACCATCCCTCTACCATGCCTTTTTCCATGGGCACTACTACTAGAGGCACTGGAGGAGGAATAGGAGGCACTGGAGGAGGTAGACTCCCTCCTTATGGGATAGGAGTTGGATCTTCTCAACAACCACCTGCCCAATCACAACCCACTACAGTCTACTATGAGATGACAGTGTATTTATCTGAATACAAAGGGGTAGAGAATGCAACTGAGCATGTCCATAAGTTTGAATTGAATTGGCTAGCATGTGGCATCATTTATTTTGAATGAAAGGCTACATAATTTACAACCATCCTTTTAGAGCATGTGCATAAATGGTATCTCAAGTTTGACCCTCAATAAGTAGTGGTTAACTATGACCAGCTCAAAATAGCCTTCCTATAATAATTTGATATTCTTGAATTTAAGTAGCAAAGTATAGTGTCTATTGAAGGACATAAAGCAAGGACTTATAGAGAGCATGCGTGAGTATGATGCATGATTCAAAACCTTGATTTCTAAATTATCATTTGAAATAAATCCTTTTCAACATGCATAATGGTTTGTGATAGGCTTATTGTTACCTTTTAGTTAGATCCTATCACAAAGAACCTTCACTAGCGTGTGCGAGGCACTGGAAGCTACCCTCCATGCTGAATCAGTTGAAAGTATGGATACTAGGATTAGTCCCTTTATGGAGGTGTAGATATCATCCATGGCATCACAATTTGAAAATTTAATGGCAAACAATGCACATGAGACAAGCATAGGTGTCTAATGTAATGATTGTGAAAATGAAGGGCACATAAGGAACAACTGTCCATGTAAGCAACTACCCATGTAAGAACATCTGTGTGGTACTAAAAAAAACTATGAGATTTGTCATGAATAACAAAATGTCCATTCTTGTCCAATTTTACAATGGGATATGAAAACTAAGGTGTCTGAGTATTGTAATATTTGTGATGCCTACACCCATGACACCAGTGATTGTTGGTTGATTAGTGATATTCATGAATCCCAAGCATACAACATGTGCCAAACCTCAGTCTCCAATACCCAAGACAATGGTGGCTATCATGGGTGAGGAAGAGGATGAGGATGAGGTGGTGGTTAGTTTATACTAAGGACTTGATACAAATGTGGGTCACCAGACCACTTTAAAGGGATTTTATAGAGTACTTAACTTGTGCATTTTGTAAAAAGGACCACCGATTGGAAGAATGTCCTAATTTATATTCATCCATCACTAAGGATTAAAATTAAAAGGGTGTTGGCATGATTTGAATATACAAACCATAATGACATGCATGACCAACCATTTCCCTAGTGTAGTAATTAAACATCACCACCATAGTGGGGGTTAGACTCAATCCATATCGAACCTGATCAAGAAGGTACATCAAGAAGAACCATGAGCTAAGAAGTACCCTGGTGCTCACCAATAAAAGGATGTCCTTCAGGATACAATGGCACTTGTGCAATAACTCCAAGGTGAGATTCAATACCTCAAGGACAAGGATGTAACATAATGCACTATTGGGCAAAGTGAAGCTGAACCTCAATCGATGATGCAATATAATTTTCAAAAACTATGCAAACATAAGTTAGATGAGGACATTGTTCCTTAGCTCAGTGCTTGACTTAAAATTTAGGCCTACTTACCAAAAAAATACCATCCTCACCTAAGTTAGCAAAGTGAAGATCACTATTTAAATCATGCCCGATGTCAAGAAACTCCTAGTTTATCTACTCCCCCAGATGATGGAGATATATTGGTCAATTATGCTATTGATGGATGGTTAATCTGGGATATTATAGTAGATACTGGTATGGAAGTTAATGTTCTCACTAAAGATGCTTGGCAAAAAATGTCTAGTCTAGTCCTACAACCCTCTTTTCATGTCTTGTTTATGGTAAATAAGACTTGAGTGTATCTTATTGGAGTCCTCAAGAATGCCACCATTGACATACTTGGAGTTCCCTTCAAAGCATATTTTGAGGACTTAGAGTTGGTAAAAGCTGATGATTATCCAACCCTTCTAGGAAGGCCTTGGTACTACAATAACCATGTAGATTTTAGATTTAAAAATTGATACATTAGCTCTGAGAATATCAATAAACACATAGTAATACCTTTAGACCAAGCACAAGGACCTCCCTATATCAATATCATGAGTGCTGATGAAGACATCAACAACTTGTATAATGTTACTACTTGAAATGATGAACAACATCATCCAATCCTAGATGGTACTCTCTGGTGGATGGAAAACTAGTCTCTATCTTAGATACTACAAGTAATGCTTTCAACTTTTGGAACCATGGTGACTAAGATCTCACTAAAAGGTTATGCAACACTGTAAACAAAGTAAAAATCATCATGTGCCAACTTATTAAATGTCAAAAGTTTGTGCACCTCATGGGTTTAGAAATGAGAGAACCTCTAGTGGGGCCACCATTGGAAATACTTGATGAAGCTTCATAGTTATAAGGATAGATGTAGGTACGTGACTTTGTCCAGTGCTTCAAAGACTTCTATGATATCAAGAATGACTGGATGAGGTCATTAGATAATATTTTTAATGGTACCACTACCAGATGGTAGCACACTCATAAAGAGTACCTTTTATACTAGGATCAAGTGTGAACTTCTCTACATCATAGATTTTACCATTACAATAAGATCAAAGACACACTTAGTTATAGTGGTATGCAACCACCCAAACCTTGCATTGAGGCTTGTGAGAGCATATGGTGCACTAAGGAAACATCCTTATTAAAATACTTTTAGGTGCATGCTTTCTATGAAACTTTGCACACTTGGGCATAAACTTGGTACATTCATGAAAAAAGGCACATGGGAACAAGATTCTGGTAATCACTAAAGGAAAGCATGATGCCTTTGCTCTCTTATTTTTCACCAAGGATGGACTTGTGCATCACCCTTAAAACCATGTGTGAAGTAATCATTAGAGACCCAAGTCCCATCAAAGATTACCTATGCCATATTCATCAAGAACCTGAAGAACCCATACATTTATTCATAGAGCCTCCCACTCAATAAATTCCTACACCATTGATAGTTCCCAATGAAGAACATCATGACAAGATCTGCCTAGGAAAGAAAAAACTCATCTTCCAAGTAGATGAAAGAGAAGGGTCTACTTCACTTGACCCCTTGACTAACCACTTAGATGTCCCTACAAGTACTAGTTCAAAAACTATTTAAGACATGAGTTCTCCAATGGAAAACCCTTATCATGGGTCCATTAAAACCATTCAATGTAATATTGGCATGGAGCAAGAGACAAAGATGGCCACAATTGGAGATGATTGGACTGACACAAAAATTTCACAAATTTTTGAGTTATTACAAGAGTATCAGAATGTATTTCTAAGGAATTATAGAAAAATGAAAGGAGTCTACCCTTCTCTAGGGAGAATGCACATAAAGCTAATCAATGACACTCACCCTATGAAAAAATGACCATACAAGATGAACCCCAACCTCTGGGTACGAGTGAAAGAGGAGATCAATAGCATGCTCTGCACTGGAGTAATTACTCCCATTACCAAATTTGAATGGGTCAGTCCCATGGTAATCAATATAAAAAAGGATGGGCATATCTGTATCTATGTGGATTATCATGTATTAATTGCATCATGTGTGACATATCCTTTCTAATGCCCTTCATGAAGGAAATCCTAGAAGGTGTTGCCAATTTTGAAGTATAATATTTTACTAATGAGTTCTCAGGGTACCACCAAGTATAGATAGTAAAGAAAGGCCAATCTAAGACTAATTTTGCTACTAAATGGGGACATTTTGCCTATACCATCATACCTTTTAGGTTGAAGAATACCCCAGTAGTGTTTTCATGGATAGTATTTGAGGCTTTCAAAGATTTCATTCATAAATTCTTTTATGTCTAATTTTATGATTGGACAATATATGGGTTGGTCAAGGACCATTATGCCAATTTGAGATTCATTCTTGAGTACTGTCGAGTTTTACAAATTTCCTTAAATTTGAAGAAGTGCATGTTCATGACACCTTTTGGTGTAATTCTTGGGTATATAATTTGTAAGGAAAGACTCCTAGTAGACCCAACCAAGGTCTCCATTATTCTTCATCTACTAGTGACCAAGACTTAGTGTAAGGTGTGTGCCTTCCTAGGACACACATGATATTACAAAAAGTTCATTCAGGGATATGCCAAGATTTTAGTGCCCCTTGAGGATATTTTAAATAATAATGAATAGTTTATATGGATGAATTATTACAAAGGAAAATTTGAAACACTTAAAGAAAGGCTAGTTATCATTCCTATCCTATAACTCCTTGATTGGGTAAAGCCTTTTCATGTCCATGTTGATGCATCTAGGATGACAGTTGGTGTCATATTTGCACAACCAAGGGAAGGACACTTATATCACTCAATTTACTTTGTTATTAGGAATTTTACATTGACTAAAATGAATTATACCACCACCAATCATGAAGCTTTGTCTATGGTTTACGCTCTTTAAAAGTTTAAGAAATACCTTCTAGCCATTCCATTTATATTTTATACAGACCATGAGGCCTTGAAGTATCTTGTCAACAATCTAGTAATACATGGAAGTATTTTACATTGGATTGTTTTCTTCTAAGAATTCCAATTTTTTATAGTAGTAAAGCCTGGGAAGACCAACTGCAGACCTAATCATTTATCTTGAATTAAAAATGGAGAATCCCACATGCCATAAAAGATGATCTTATTGATGTAAAACTCTTTTGCGTTTCTCATGTACCTAAATAGCTAAAATATATTGAGGCATTTTTCAACACTGGCTACACACCTAACTCCCTCACTACACAGGAGAAAAAGCAACTTACAGTCCATGCTACACCTTATCAGCTCATAATAGGGGATCTTTATAAAATGGATCATGATGAGGTCCTTCACCATTATGTAATGAAACATGAATGCACTAAGGTGTTATGACAAGTCCATGAAGGCATTTCCAAAGGACATTATAATTGAAAGTCTACTATATGTAAGGTCTTTCTCATTGGACTCTGGTGTCTAACTTTATTCAAAGATGCAAAGGTGTATGTTAGGCAATGTGATGTCTATCAGCACATAGGAAAACCAAATATAAGAGATGTTATGTTGTTGTTCCCTATTACTTCTCAAAAACCATTCAAAAAATGGTCTAATGACTTTGTGGGGAATATCACTCCAACAAGATGATGAACGGGATCTAGGTACATCATTGCAACAACTGCCTACCTCATGCATTGAGCTAAAATATCACCAATAAAATATTTTAATGTATTAAATACCATGAAATTAGTTTGGGAGAACATTATAACATGATTTATATGTCCCCTAAGATTCACTAGTGATCATGGAACCCACTTCTTGAACAAGATGATTCACATCTTGTTGGCCGAGTTCATGATCACGCACCACAAAATAACACCATACCACGCACAAGTCAATGGAATATTTGAAGCCTTTAATAAGATCCTTGTTACCACTTTGACAAAAATTTGAAATTTTAGCTAGATTGATTGGGATGATAGAGTATCTACAATGATTTTGGCATATCAAACTACATATAAGCACCTAAAAAAAAGTACACCATTCAACCTAGTCTATGGAAAGGAAGCAGTCATGCCAGTGGAGTTCCTAGTTCCATATCTTTAGATAGTGTATATGGGAAAATTGGATGATAAAGCCTCTTTGAAATCTTGTCTTGATGATTTGATGCAACTAGATAAGTCTCAGTTCTTTGCCCACTGGAGTCAAGATGTTGAGAAACACAAATATAAAGCATGGCATGATCACCATCTAAAGCATAAAGTCTTTTTTCTAGGCATGAAAGTATGGTTATATTAATCTAAGTTTGCACACCACCCTGGGAAGCTCCAGATCCATTAGGATGGTCCATACATAATACATAGCATTCAACCTATTAGAGCTTGTCACTTAAAATAAATGGATGGTCAGTTCCTCCCAAGGTACTATAATAGGAGTTGGCTTCAACCATATTATGATTCTATTTAGATAAACCTTTTTAATAAATAAGGAACAAGGCCATTAGGTTATAATTTAATACTTTCAATAAAATCACTACCCTTGAGGTGCATGACTCTTTAACGTAATTTTGAGTTCCTTTACTTAGATTGTTTTCATGGAGGACCATGAAGCCTTTTAGTATGGGGTAAGACATCATGCATATGAATACAAGACATGACATGTGGGTGTGCAAGTACCATAAGGCACAATAGTCATGTATGACACACAAGTGATTAAGGGTACATGAGTAATTCAATACACTTCAAAATTATTTTGAAAGGTTCTCACCATTTGGGTGACATCTATCTTTTACTACACTGTAAAGGTGGGACATAGTTGTCATCCACTTCCAAAAAAGGTGTGGGAAGGAATGGACCATAAATGTGACAAGGTTAGTTATGACAAGAAGCATGTTAGTGGAATGATGGGATAAATTAGTTAAGGCACTAAATGCTCAATACAAGATTCAAGGTACGAAGGTTCTTAAAAGATATGCATTTATGGCTAGAGGTGACAAGGGGAGGGAAGGAATTAATGGAGTTAAACCCCCTAAAATGGCCTATAAATAAGTTTTCCAAAGTCATTTTACACTTTACCTTGCTATAATCTCCAAGTGCTACGTAAGAACGATAAACCAATGACCATGATATAATCAAATTCCTTCAAATTTGAGCAGAGCAGAGTGATTACAAAGTTGGCAAAGACAAGACAGTTGTTTCCAAGGTGAGAAAAGAGATTAATAAGTTCGGATTGGTGTATAAGAGTGGGTTTTTATGAAGTTTTAGGTTGTAGATCCGTCATTGTTGAAGCATGAAGCTCAAGAGCTGAAGCAAGTTGGTCCACCACCACATATTCATTTACAAATATGGGATGGTTGTGGGTTAACATTTGAGCACCATGAAGGGTAATGCAACCAAAAAAAAGGCCAAAAGACTTTAAAAACTTCCAACCTTACCATAGAAGGAAGAGGTGAGTGAAGGAGAGTGGTTCCCTATTAAGGAAGAGGCTTTGAAAAACTAAGAAGAGAGACTAGAACAAGTATATTGCATGGGAGTTTGGAGAGAAAACATGGAAGGAGAAGTGAGAGAGAGCAAAAAATAGGTAGAAAAGATGGTGAAGAAAGGAAAATAGGTGCATACCTCTTCATCATAAAATTCCCCAGCATCTCCCCCTCTATTTTTACTAATAAAAGAGATGCAATACCCAAATTTGGTCTTGCACATGAAGAACTAGGTCTCCAACATGTCAATTACAAAAATATTTGATTATAACCACCACCAACTAGGGAATGAAGTGGAACTATAGAATGAATACCAATTCCAAAACATCAACACATGAAACCAAGTGGTCTATGACTTATTCATCAAGAACTAGCTGGATAAGGTGGGCCTCTTCCATCTTTTTTAGCTACCCTACATTGGCAAGCCTACTGAGGTAGTTTAGTTCCTCCTCTCATGAGTCCATGAGGACTAATTCCACTTCATGGGGAAAAACATTAAGGTCAGCATGGAGAAAACAAGTAAAGTTATGGGACTTTAGTGCTTAAGGATGAATGTGTTGGATGACTTGGAAAATATGGAGGAGATTAAGTAGACTATAACCATGCTTATGTACCAAAAACAAGGGCATGCAATGTACATAAGGAACCTACATGATCTCACCCTCAGAGTCATGGCATGGATCATTTCTACCAAGGTCATAGGGACCAACCAATGGAAGGAGGTGGACATGGCCCACCTACACATTGCTCACCAAGTCACTCAGGGTACACAATACAACTAGGCACTATATTTTTCCCAGAAGATAATGGAGGACATAGAGAAGGTACACAAAATGCCTAAGTATAGGTCTCCTTAGGGATCAATATTTTTATTTTTGTTTTTGATAAGATCATGGTGCTTGACTATATCTCACATTCATTAAAGTGGGTGTAACCCCCACTCATAGGTCCCTTGTTAAGCACTTTAAAGCCTTCACTTACCCCCAACATATTACCCCATCTTATAATATGAAGATGAAGTAATAATTCAATGGGATAAAGGTGGATTTTAGGAATGAATGATGTATTCTAAAGGATTTTCCCCCCTTTGACTATAAACCAAGTAGAATTTGTTGTAAACTAATATTACTCACTAGAACACATTCATATGAACCCTTCATGAGAGCTTTTAGCATGGCTTAAACTATCATATGCCTTCTCTATATAGTACTTCATTGATTCCATTAATAGGATTTATTATGCACAACCAATCATTCTCTAGGTGGAGCAAGTAGATGCAGAGTACCACACCTTCAAAAAGATGTATGCATATCTGAACAAGAAGGCCTTTATAGAGAGGGAGAAATAAACTTAACTAATATAAAGGTTAAGGATATCTTGGTCGAAGAACAAGTCCAAAAACTATTCTATATGTTATGGCCTTGCTAGTACCCTAAAAATGGAGACCCTAAGGAGAGGTTCCCCCAAGCATCACAAATATGAAGTGTCTAGATCCAAGTGTTAGTTCTAGTGGGTAGTAGGACCATCAAAAATGATAGAGGATGACAGAGGTGTATCCCTATATAACTAATAATTATCACCCTTCCACACCTTGACCACCTCCACCTCACTCTTCACCTTCTCCACCCCACACTTCACCTTCACCACCTCATCCATTTCCATTCCCTCTTCACACTTCATCACCTCCTACCTCATCTTCCCCTACTCATTCCTCTCCTTCCCACTCACCTAATTCAAACCCTTCATCTCCTCAACCAACTCCACCACCTTCTTCACCCTCATGACTACCTTCACCTCTGCCATCTCTAAAGACTACCATAGGATCAGTGCCACAATAGCCTCTAAGGCAACCACCTCAATGGGACTCCTCTCAGGTCAAGATTTATAGTTAGGATCAAAATCTGAAAAGAATCCATACTTAGAACAAGAGTCCCCATATAAATAATAACCTAATATTAATAGAGTGGGAGCAAGTGAGATGGCATCAGGGAGCCATCAAGAGGAGGAGCTCAAATGAGAACCAGAAAGGGGGAATGGACCAGCTAAAGGGGAACATGAATAGAGTGGATTATCCACTATGTGAGAACATTACAAACTTGGTGTAGAGGACAAGAAACTCTACTTTTGGAAACACTTCCACCCTAAGGACATAATCCCAAAAACAAGGAAATAGTTTCCCTTCCTTTTGGAAATGTAAAATGAAGAGCCTCAATTTGATATTACTTTAGATTACATTTTTAATGGCCTAGATGCTCTAGGTCTATCAAACCTTATGAAGATCGATCCACAATAGCTCTCTCTAATAATGATAAGTGCTGCATTTTTAAAACTAGCCATGAAAATGATGCATTATAATATTTTGTTAGACTCGAACGTGTGCACAGTGGAAAGGAAACATAGTGAAGTCATATAAATGTAAAATAAAATAGTTGAAAAAAGCAAGCACTCATTGAGGAAGTGGCCTCCTTGAAGAAATAAATCCAATAGACCACCGAGGTTAAGGTAAGGGTTTTAAATCTTTGAAAAATAATTTTGAAAAGAGAAACTGACACTTGTAGATAGCATGCCATTAGATGGGGGTGCCATCAAAAAATTGGAAACATTGGTTGAGATTTTACTCAAGAAAAATAAGGAGCACCTCATGCTAAGAGATGAAGGGGAAGAGATGATGGAGCAATTCACCACAATGGCAAAACATTTGTAAAATTAAATTGGAGAGAGGTGGGGAAGTTGTCCCCATTTTGGATAGCATTTTTACATGCCTAGCACACTCAAATAAAATAGTGGAAGCCCGACTCCATGATGAGGAGGTATTGAAGTAGCAAGTAACTAATGCTACCCTTTTAATAAAAGACCATGCCAAGTACATGAAAGCATTAAAAGATGTTGAAATGATGGAAGACACCATTAATAAACATCATCAATAAATAAATGCAAGTTTTGCTATACTCTGAGGAGAGGTTGACAAGAAGTCTCTGAAATAGAAGACATTTAGAAGGAAGCTAGTGCAACCCTGGATGAATAGATTAAGAAGAATGAGACTCCAACTAGTCCAAGGAGATGAAAAAATCAAAAGAGGCCATTGAATGAATAAATTCCAAAGTCCTCAATGTATTATCCGATTAGGATGGGATGAAGAAGGAACTTGAGTAGAAGGGGTCATAATTTTTGGAAGATGCTAACGTAGCTTAGTCTGGGATAGACTAAGTAGTTAGTGTGGGATGATGTTGACCCCTAAATTTTGAATAAGTATTGTTATATTTTTGGTGTTTGGTGTGAAAGGACCATTGTCCATTTTGATACAAGTGCCAGCATGGCACATAAAGATCATGGCACTAGAGGACCATAGCACGTAGTTGATAGGTGAAGATGTGTTATGGCATGGAAGTTAATGGGTGCATAAGGATAGTGGCACAAGAGACCCAAAATAAGAAGACCTAATCAAGGGAGAATGTGGCATGAGGTACCTAAGAATAGAGTACTCAAAACCAAAGTAAAAAACTAGGGGAGTACCTGGGAAGCAGAGTGCATGGGATGCAGGAGTAGTTAGAAGAGAAAATCAAGTAGGACACTTCAACCCCATTGATCAGAGGATTTGTACCAGCCCATGAAGAAAAAACACTTGGACACCAAAATATAGCATAGAATGAATATCTAGGGGCACATAGACCCGAGTCTATAAGAACAACTTATTGTAAGAGCCATAACTCTTAGTTTGTTGAGAGTCTATGTGCTATCTGTTCATGGTAGTTAGAATTATGACACTTGGTCAAGGCAAAACAAGTATAAAAACCCCTATTATAATCATTTATAGGGATGTCCTTTTAGGGAATATAGATAGATTTTTTTTCTTTTAATTCAGTAAATGACTAATAAGAATTCAGTGTTTTCCATATTGTGCTATAGATGATGAAATATTCTAAGTGTTGAATGATGAATGTGTTTTACTTCCAATTCATGGGTATATTTTTATTTTATCACTAGTCAGTAATGGTAATCTTAATTATATTGGTAGTTATATCACTATTAATAGGGCTAATAGTAGTATATCTATGGTGTTGAATGACCTTTTAAAACTTGTGATTATGAGTGATGAAAAAACACACATTGTGCTTCAAAGACTTTGGGAACCGATCTTTCACTGTGCACTTTAGGTGAGTACGCAAGTCCTACCTTTCACGTGAAAGGGCCAATGTGCTAGATTTTTGGGGGAAAGATTTAGCACAAAAGTGGAAATAACTAGAAGAACCCAACATTTTCCATGTGATGTGAACTTATGATGCTAAGAGACCCAAGGTGTAAGCCTTTCAATGTGTGTTTTTGACCATTGTCTAAAAATTGCATCCAAAGTTCAGCAAAATCCCATAAGATGGGTCTAAGTGTGCATAACCATTGGGATCCCAAAACAACATCACATCCACCTAAGGTTAAGGAAAACATGTCAAGTCATAAGTTATAATATCTAATAGAGATATGCACATTACGACACTTCCCTTTACAAAGTAATGTGCCCCCATTGGCAATCATGACTTCAAATTTGGAGCAAGGTTGGATAAAACAATCAGTCTATTTGGCTATCCAAGGGTCAATAAAGTTATGAGTACTACCCAAATCAATGACTATTTTGAGAGGGACCTTTTTAAAGTAACCCCTAACCCACATGGTTTGTGGGGTGGTGAATCCTACTAAGGCATGGAGAGAGTCTCTGGCTGGTCTTCCTAAGAAGTAGGTTCCACAATTGATGAAGCTTCTTTTGGATCATCTACTATATCCTAAGCACCTTATTAAATTTTAGTTTTGGGTGAAGATTCTACATCCAGTAGGTAAATCTTTTTATTGACACATCGATGTCTTTGAGTGAATTTGTCATCACAATTATAACATATTCCTTTTTATCAATGTGCTCACATCTCTACTTCAGTCAAATGCTTGATATGATTGTTTATGGGGCCTAAAGTTTTTTAAGATCATTATGGAGTTATATTTCTAAATGGAGAGAAATTGGATTTGAAGATTATTGAGTTGTGATCTTGTCCTCTACCTACTTAGCCAATCTTAGAGCTTCCATCATTGTGTTAGGATGGAACATTTTGACCTCAGATTGAATTGCATCCTTAAGTCCACTAACAAAGCAAATCCTAAATAATTCATTAGACAATCTTTCTATGTGATTAGCTAGTTTTTCAAATTATATTTGATATTCTCTAATAGTTTCTATTTAGTGAAGTTTAGTGAGTGCTCTAGTGAAGTCATCAAAAGTACTAGGGCTAAACCATTGTAAAATGAGGGTGAAATTTATAATCCATATTGGTTCATCATGAGCCTTAGTATACGAATGATACCATTGAAGGTCTTCATGTTCCAAGTGAAAGGGTGCAAGCGGGACCTTGTTGGCATCAAAAGTATTACGCAAACTAAAATATGTTTTTGCTCAATAGATCCATCCAGTCAAATCTACACCATTGAATCAAGGAAAATCAATCTTAGGCCCATGAAAATTGCTAGAAGAAGAAAACCCAATGTCTGAAGAGGACTTTGGATGTCATCTATTATTCAAGGTGGTATGTTAAAGATTGAGGCCAAGAATTTTTTTGTCAAAGATCTTTGATGTGGGTCTTAAGGTGGTTATTTCATCCTCCATGTTTTGTGCTCCTATTTAGGTTACTACCATGGCCAGAATAAGACATTTATTTTGGAAATGGGTAGGAAAACTAGAGTTAAGACATGTTTAGCAAGGAAATTTTTTAATTTGGGTGAGACTGGAAAGGGTAATGATTTAGAGGACTATGGTCACTATTTTTGTTGGTAAATTAAAAAAAAGGGTTGGCTACAGAGATCATACCTAGTAGAGCACACTTTTATGATGTAGGGGGACTCTACCACTGTGTATGGTAATGGTGTTTTATTAATTCCATAATTACACTATTATTTACCATAAAATTATCTTTATGTCTCTAGTTATGACATGTGGTAGGATGAGGAGTAATTGAAGAATCCCATGTGGTGTGTCCTCAAGTCACCATGTGGCCTACCACCACATCCTCTATTTGTCAAATTTTCAATCCAATTCACATGTCAACCTAACTCACAGTGTAACCCAACTCGCATGTCAACCCAACTTGGAGTTCAACCTGACCTGAATCCAACTGAACTCCAAACCAACTTGAGTCTAAACCAAGTTATAAGATAGTTCACTATTCTAAGTTCATCGTTGATCCAACTCATATGCCAACCAAATAACCAATTCATAGTTGGTATTGATTCAAGATTATAATAAACAAAATGTTGCATGCATGGATAAAGCCATGATATTTATATTTATCTTTGGTTTATTTGAAGACCTTATACCTATCTCCTTGGGGAATGTGGGATTTGTCTTATTATGGATTCAAAGGAAAATATGTCAAGGGGGAAGATGGAAATTTGATGGAAACTCAGGTTTCTAATAATGAATATGAATTGGTTTTAAAAGCATGGACTAAAGGCTTTACATGACCCTGAATGGGCATAAAAGGGATTAGTTTGTATCCATGACATTTTAGTAGAGTTTACAAGGCTTGGGAGCCATTGACAGAGATTTAATGTTGTGGGTTTATATTTTACATTGTCCCAAGAGGAAGCCATAGTGAGCATATTCCTCCCATTTTGATATGGTTTTATGGCCATTGGAGAAACTCAGAGCTAGAGGAGAACCATGTATATATAATTCATAAAGCCTTTGGTTGAATGCATAGTTGAATATAATTTTGTAATAGCATTATCAAAACAAATTCATCATCATCTATCTATTTCAATTAAATTTTTTTTTCTCATAGGCCATGATGGGTGGAGGATCACTTAAATGCAGATCCAATGTCATATGGAATCTACTCATATCCTGAAAGGACTTAAGCTAAGTCAAATGAGGATTCTTTGAAGGCCATAGTTTGTGGACATGTTCTATTATGGCATGAGATTAGATTGAGTGTAGAAGAAAATATATGCCTGTTGTAAGGCCATTATGCCTAGGTATATTATGTGTGTATATATGTGTGTGTGTCTATATATATATATATATTATTCTTATTTTCCATGAAGGCCATGAATGATAAAGAAAACTAGAGTTAAAATTCATGTCAATAATGGATAGTGGAACCTACATTTAGCAGGTTCATCTCTATGACTTTTGGAGCTCATTTATCTAAATAGATTTCCTTGCATGGCCCATGCTTACATGGATGTCTCGACTGCAAGAAGAAATAAGGGTACCAAGATAGGAGTCATGGTAGGTGTACTTATCAGTGTTGATGTTATCTTAAAATCCAGACCCATGGCATATAATTATTAAAGCCATTTTGGTCAGTGTGTAGCATCAATTTAAATGCTAAAGTTGTTTGGTGTATAAGCATCAATTTTAATAAAAAATCTGAGACTCTCATTATTACTATGCCTATTAGTAAAAGGTTTGTATGCCATGGGAGTTGTAGATGGTTACATATATTTCCTTTATTTACAAATTGATCTATTTATAAATTGATACCTGTTCATACATAGCCAAGCCTGTGAAGAAGTCAATGTCTATTTTGTAAATGTCCATTGGACATGGATGTATGGCTTATGGAAATAGGTATCTAGTAACTTATTTGTGCATACATATGTTATTTTTCATAGTATTGAATGGGATTTATTTATCTTCTATTTTAAATTATAGGAAGATAGTTAATGATCTATGGATATATATATTGCCCACTATCTAAATGCAAATGTAATCTTTTCCTTATGAGTTATTTAAAAACATCAGAGAACTGTGATAGATAAAGAAAATATGTATTGGATTTGTATTAATTCAGAGACCTATAACTATTTTATTATATTGCCTCTATTTATTTTAAGCCCTATGGTCTTGGAGGGATGTATACAGTGTTAGAGTTATTGGTGGAGTTGTAGATCTGTGGGAAGATAGAACAATCCTTGATATTATTTTGCCTATTTGTCAGAGTTTAATAGATACTATAAATGGAGAACATATTTCTCACATGCATGGAGAATAAGTATAAATACTATTGACTAAGGATGATTGCTTTAGATCCTCAGAGCCTTCACTATTAGATTTTAGCATTGATATAGGTTTCTAAAATCCATTTTGATGTAAGTTTTAAATGGATTTATAAATATTTTAATTGGGTTATATTGCAGTTAAGCAATCTCAAAGATGTAACTTGAATTATGGGTGAACTCCGTTATCACTTTTGGTGTCACTTTTCCTTTCAATTTATTATGTGTTTTATTTTAACTCAGTTGCAAATTGATAGAATACTAGAAATAAATACAAAAAGGTGAAAATGACACAAATCAAAGAGTTTTAAAGTGAGAATGAGTTTATAAAGTTATTTGATTACTTACACTCAATCCTAGGTTTTCACACCAATTCTACTTAACTAAAGAATTGAGATTTATTATTCATTTTTAGAAACCATTTTGTTTGTACAATTTATAGATCAAATTTGGTATCGGAGTAAGTGATTATAGGACCTTGCTTCAGTTTTGATATACTTTAGTTTGAAGTTTTTATCATATTCTTGATTTATAATTCTTATATTTGAGTTGAACATGTAGGGAGGCTAGTTCAAATGGAAATTAGAAGGTGTTCCAATTCACTAGAAGAAGACAAGTTTCTGGTAGCCAAGATTCTAGAACTACTAGCCCTATAGAATCAATGGAGATGAATAACACAACACTTTGACATTTGAGGTGTGAGATGGTTTTGTGAAAGGAATAATATTTCTTCCTTGGGAAGAATTCAGATAAAATACAAGGCATTTTCAGTAATGCATCTCCAAGAGGGATCAATTGTAGTTCAATTACCAGTCTTACACAGAGGGCAGATTGAGGTATGATTATAATTTGATTTCATATTGGTATTGACATAATATTTTGGTCTAGCTAGCTAGTTGTGTAACCTTATTATTTTGGATTGTTAATTATATTATATATACCTATGTCCTTGATGATAGGAACAAATGAAAAGACTAGTTCCATGGTAAGATATGGAAATGGAAAAAAGGTGATGTTCAATATTGGACAAGTTTTGCATTCTGAGTTTTGAGTTTTTAAACTAGTTTATAGATTGGTATGTTCACAACTTTGTTGAGAGTTGCAAGAAGAAAACAAGAAGCTGTTTAAGACACCAACATGAACTACCCATTACTCAACATGTGCCTTTTGCAGTCTTTTAAAGAGGAATGCATTATTTTCAAAATAACTATTTGCACAATTTTGGTTGTAATTAGGATAACCTTTATGTGGGATACTCTAGATATAAAATATACCTTTATGCAGAATTATTTTTGAAAGCCTTTTGAATGTTTAATGGATCATCTAACTCTTGGTAAATAGAGTTGAAAATATGAAACCACTATTATTTAGTTGATTGAATCCATCAAGAGGGAACAACTCTTATGGATTATATCATTTAATTGGATAGTTCATATAAGCATGACTATGATATTATTTAGTATGCTTAGATTTTTCTTCAAACATTTTATTTAGGGAATTCATTAATGGATCTAGGAAGGAAATCCATAGCCCTTGTGTTTGGAAGATTTTGCTATCTCCTTTTTCAAGTTTTCCATTATGATAATATTTTGGAAATTAACTCAGTTGGATGAGTTGTGGAGGTATGAATCAAGGAGCAGTCAGATGGTGAAGGAAACCTAAAGATAGGTTTAAAATACTTGGTTTATTCTCACTTTTAAATGATGTTTGTTTACAATTACTTGTATATTTATGAATTTGTAAAGAAGCTCTTGTTATGGAAAGTTTTCCAAGTTTACATTGGAGTTTGACAAGTACAGAAAAAAATTTGATAATCAATTTCAGGGACACAACAGTAATATGTTGTTTATAGTTTCCTTGATTACGCTTTCAGGTATTATGCATTAGTTATCTTAGGATAGAAAAATTTATTACACAATTTTATACTTGACATTGTATATGTCTAAGTCCCATAGTAAAATGGGCAATATTTATATCACAACTTTTTGTACATGCATGTATGTTTTTTAGTCACATCATGTAGGTGTACTTTTAAAACACCCATAGATGGGAAAAATTTGTAAAATATAAGTATACATGTGTGAAATTTGTTTGTAAATCCTTGGGTGTATGTAGCACAATAATTTCCCTTGTGTGATAGCAAGGAGAATACCTTAACCTTTATGCAGTGCAGGGTTGAGAGAAGCTGCAAGAGATTATGACTATTTTGGGTAAGCAGTAATTTATAAAAATGGATACAAAGTTTATTTTTATTCTCCAATAAAGGTTGTAATTGTAGTTGGATAGTTGACTTTTTGCAAAATTCTATTTTTTGGTGTGATGCAGAAAGCTGTGTAACAGGTTTAGTTGGATTCTTGGTACTTTTGAGGACAAAATCATCATTGTGGGGAGGTTTGATCTAGAGGAATATAGTCACCATTTTTGTCAATAAATTAAAAAAAAGGGTTGACTACAGAGATCGTAGTCGGTGGAGCCCACTTTTATGATGGAGGGGGACTCTCTCGTCATGTATGGTAATGATGTTTTATTAATTCCATAATTACACCATTATTTACCATACAATTATCTCTATGACTCTATTTATGACATGTGGCATGATGAGGAGAAATTAAATAAGCCCACATGGTGGGTCCTCAGGCCACCACATGGCCTAGTACCACATTCTCTATTTGTTAATTGTTAATCCAACTTGCATGTCAACCCAACTCACAGGATAACCCAACTCACATGTCAACCCAAATCAGAGTTTAAATCGACCTAAATCTAACTCAACTCGATAAAAAAATTGAGTCTAAACTAAGTTATATGATAGTTCACTATTATAATTTTATCATCGATCCAACTCATATGCTAATTGAATAACCAATTCATAGTTGGTGTTGATTCAATATTACAACAAATAAAATATTACATATGTGGCCAAAGCCATGAGATTTATATTTATCTTTGGTATATTTAAAAACTTATACCTATCTCATCAAAAAATGTGGGATTTGTCCT